>JAECWR010000337.1:2592500-3192500 GCA_018150935.1 Drosophila pruinosa
TAATAAACTCCAATTTAAGCTGCCTTTAAGAGACTTTAAGTAGTAGCAATTTTTAATTAAAATTCCATTAGATTAAATGGAGGTTGAAAAATAAATCGTAAAACCAAGCAAAGACAACCCTTTGCTGTTTAGGACTTGACTTGAGACTAGCCCATTCATATATACAGTAGTATAGTAAATATATACTATTATACACAGGTTGATAAACAAATGCAGAAAATGAAAATCAAGACGCTGCCTAATGATGCCATTTTGGGGGCCCAAATGGCCCAAAGGTAATTACTAGAATGAATCCACTTGAGCGCACTTGAAGACCCTGAAGTTGAACCCCCCATGACTAAGGTATAGTCTAGAGTAAAGGGATGCAGAGGGGGGAGCGAGGGAGGGGAGGTGAAAGTACTAGAACCAGATCGAGCAAGTTGTAAATATGCAAATGCATATGTTAAATAGATGACCTCTTATTGTATTGTTTTGTGTGTTTGGCGTAAGAAAAAGACAATCATAACGAAAGTGTAAAAGTTGCCACATAGTCGACTACCTATAAGATCTGAATGTGTGTGGGAGGGGGGTGCAAATGGGCTGGGGGAAGGGGCGAGAGGGGTTTCGACTCAAATTGACTTCTAAAAGCAGCAAAATCAGCAAAAAATTTGCATTTCAATAAACGATTATCGTAACTTTGCGTACGGTTTTTGGTTACGGTTTACGCTTTACGCTTTCCATTTTACGGCGCCTTTGCCTCACCTCTCCCCTCGCCCCCCTCTTTTCAGGTTAGGGGTCGCAAAAAAAAAACAAAAAGGTTGCCATAGGCAGATAAAATTGGTTAGGTTCGTTTACTGACGAGGGTGCTCTATGTGTGGGGGGAAGGGGAAGAGGAGGGAACTGCCGGTTTACGACAGACACAACGGGCAAATTGTCGTTGTAAAAGTCAAATGTGGAAAATTTATTTTATATTTTTAGCTTTTAAATTAAATAAAGTTTTTGTCGCCCCGTCGTTTTATTTGCATTGGCATTTTGTCACCTTTGACCCCCAGTTCCCCCCCTCAACATCACCCCGGAAGATCTGCTCCCAATTTCCACTCACGTTCTAAGCAATAGCTCCAACACTCAGCCTCCTCTCTCCCCCTCTGCGGACTTGTTTTGTATGTGTGTTTATTGTTTAGGCTTTTTACGGTTTGTTGCGAGCTGTGCGACTGCTTGAGGGGGGCTGTTAGCAAGAGGGGAAGCGGGGGGATGTTTGGCAGGATGGCATCACCACAAATCACAGCTCACGTACGGCGCTTAAATATGGTGCTCGTTTCATGTTCGTGTCCGGCAAACACACAAAAATAACAATAATAATAAGAGCTGCAAAGAGAGAGACAGTGGGACAGTGAAAAAGAAAGAGAGAGGGAGAGAGAGAGAGCATGAGAAATGACCAGTGTAACCCATTCCCAATTCGAGCTGTCCATTCTGCATGCAAACGCAATTTGATAACGAGCGAACGTATTAATATCATTGAGCTCCATTATTTCAGCTGCCCCTCTGCCCCCTTCCCCTTCCCCCTCCCTCTCCCCCTCCCTGCCATCACTTACTGCCCAATTGAACTCCCCAATTTGCCAGCCATTCCCAATGGTTTTGCACAAAAAATGATGCTCATTTTGCTGGCGCAACAAAACAACTCAGCGAACATGACGAGCAAAGGCAGCAGAGGGTGTGGCACCATAGGGGAGGGGAGGGAAAACGTTCTCAGAATGCGCTTTAGTCGGCAATATGAGGACTAATATGATATATTACAGCGATATGTAGAATTGATAGTGCTTACAGTTGAAGAGAAATTGCCAAAGAGTTAAATGAAATTAAATGCAAAAAGCAACTGTATAAAAAATGTTATTTAAGGCAAGGAAACTTTAGTTGCAGTTAAAAGAAAATTAAAGTTGATTATGAAAAAAGGGAATTTCTTTATAAAAGCTATAGCTTTAAGTATTCCCTTCGACATTGCAGCTGTAGTTTTTAATAAATAAATAAGCTTCCTTGTAAAAAGTGGTAAAAGAAATTTCAACATTATAGAAAAGTCCCAAGCATTGGCTAGGAATTATTAATGAAAATATTAATACCATGTTTTCAAGAACTAAATTAGTTTTATAGATTTCTTACAGATGCAATCTATTTATTTATTTAATGACAGTTATTAACAAACAGCCAAATAAGAAAACTTAAGTTTATTTTAAATTTAAATAAAAATGAAATACAATTTAATGAAATAAGAAAGAAAACAGTATGCAAAATATACCCAAAGTTGCAAGTGTCATATTGGATATGAATATTATGTACTCGTATTGTATTCATTTTTTGTAGTCAAACTGCTATGAATGAGTGTCGTATTCATTCATATTGCAATATTGCGAATCAATTCGATGAATCGCATTGCAATCGACGGCCTGACAATGTGTCAGCTTCATTTAAGTTATTCGCATTGTTGCACTTCAGAAATCAGAAATCAGAATGCAGAATTCGGCATTCGAAGAGATAACTTGCAACGTGTGCGAAATGGACACTGTGTGGCAAGTGCTCGTTGCAAGCACGTCACACATTTTCAAGTGTGCCCCCCAAAAGTGGGAGGTGGCAAAGGGGAGGTGAAGCTGGCTGGTTACAAGCTGGAAGCTAGAGGCTTGGTGCTTATCGGCGCCCGTGTGCAATATATATTGCCACAATTCCCCCTCCTTGCCCCCTTTCCACTGTGGCAATTGTGACGGATGGCCAATAAATTTTTACAGTCATGCACTGGACATGCTCATAGCGGAAGGCGGGGGAGGGGGAGGGGATGTTGCAATAACATAACATACTCGTACATAGATACAGGCCGGGGCAGGCAATGTCGATTTCTTTATGTGATCGCCCCGAACAGAGTCTGCTTATTAAATAAATCACACAAAAAACAAGCAGACAAATGCATGCGACTACTAAATACCCTAACCAATTGAAAATAGTATTAAAAATAAGAAGGAAAAGATAGCAAAGTGTTTTATACGATAGTATTACAAACGTTACAAAATCATAAACTTTCAGCCCTTGTTTCTATCTGATAAAGTAGTCCAATCAAACTGCTTTCCATATATGCATGTCAGGCTGCCACTTAACAAAAGTATGTAAGTCAAGTTTAAAACAGCGCGCTGCCAAACTGAAGGAATGGTCGGCATAGCAAGAGACGGAGAGACAGTCGGGCTGGCTTTGCATTTAATGTGTAACATTTTTAAAATGCCAGGCAGCAGGAGCAGGAGGAGCAGCCCAAGCGGAGGCCAATGGGTTACCATTGGTGGCCACTTGTCATTGCCAGCACATGGCGCAGAGCAGCTCCATAAATCCATGAGCCCCAATTATCTCATTTGTCTACGCACCAAACGGAAATGCGAGACAGCCCAGACTGATAGTGGCAGCAGAAAGGAATCGATCGCTGCTCGATCTTCACAGACAAATTCATTTGATTGCGTTTGGCATTTCAATTTCTCAGTCAGAGGTTGGAGTTCAATTTGGAACAACAAAAAGCAATGCTTGTTTTTCAGTTCCAGCTCCAATTGCTGTTGTCTTCTTCCTTCCCGCGCTGCTATCAGCAACGTTGTCCTCTTATCAACCAAACTGCCAGCCAAGCATAAAATATGCTCACAAAGACAAACAGGAGAGGGGGAGGGGAAGCTAAGGTCGGGTAAGGTTAGACATTCTCAGTTCGTTCGAACTGCCGACAATAATAATTTGGCCATGACTAATTGGATTTATTGGAATCGAATTTATTATGTTATGCTTATTTAATATAAAATTTATGCGCTGTTTATTTTGTCTTTGTCGAGAGTAGAGGAGGAGAGGGAGAGGGCGAGATTGTGGACTGCGTCTCTATAAACTATTAGTCTCATCATTATCAGATAGACAGTGGCAACTACAGAACTGATGGCCAATAAAATGCTGAATTCATTCAACACACTTCCCCAATTGATAAACGAGTACGATTTAATATTATAACCATTTGCTGGAGAGCTCAAATGTATTGCGACTTGGGTGTAAATATTACATATTATATATTTTATTTCATTTCATATATAGTATAATATAGTTTCTTATTTGCCCATCAGTTTAGCGGCGTCGAAAGAAGTCTAGTAGGAAAGGAAGTCTATTAGCGTATAAGTCATATAGAGATAGTATGAGGATAATGTATACATATATTATTATCTCTTTTGTATGCTCAATAATCTTTAACAATATTATACACGATATGTATGCCATAATATTATTTAATATGTAATTATTTAATATTCCTAATACTACTTAAACACGGTCAAATTCAATTATAATATATTTATATAAAATACCTACAATAAGGGACAATTTAAGTCTCAATATTGACACTTGTTTTGTGGCCTTTTACAACACTGTGCACTGTTTGCAACACTGTGCCATGTGCACATTAAATCCTGATGATCTATTAGCGTATTTTGATATGATAAAGTTGCCTTTTACGGCCTAACATTGTCGACCCCAAGCTCCCACTCCATGCCACGGGCAAGCACCTGCCATTGTTGGACAGGCTTGCATTTTGTTTCCTTCAGCGCCTGCAGTTGAAGTTACAGTTACAGAGAAGGACTATGCTTGGGCCAACAAGGAAATGGCAAATGGTAAATGGTAAAATGGGCCGAGCTAGCTAGCTGGCTCTAAGGCGCCGCTAATGACCCTAATAAACAGTTTTGTGGGCGCTACGCATACTAATGAGCATCCGGGCCAGCGGCAAGGAACAAGCAGCAAGGAGCAATCAGCAAGCAGCAAGCAACAAGGAGCAAAGAGCGGCAAACAACACTGCAAAGTGTACCAAGTACAAAGTGCAGGACGTCAACACCTTAGCCTCTCTCTCTCTCTGAGTCTGTGGCCATATCTGCCCTTCCCTTAATATGATGTGCTCTTCTTCTTTTCTCCTTTCTCTTTTCCCTCCCTCTCTCGCCCTCTCCCTCTCTTGCATAATGAGCAATCCATCTGCACAACACCCGCACGTAGTTTAGTGAAATTTGTTGATTTACATGACTCAAACTACAGATACACCCACACGTCGCACACTCCCTCCCTCCCTACTGCCCTCCCTTGTCCTTGTCCTGTCCTGTCCTGTCCGAGTTCAGTTCAGCATGTGTGCGTCGTCCTCGCAGCTTAATAAATTGTTTGCCATTAATAACAATAAAAATAGATAATCTCCGTATAACAAATTAATGATGTGCGCACCAAACAGACAAATGCAAAGACTCCCACAGGAGAGCAAGCGAGACAGAGGCAGAACGAGAGAGAGAGAGAGAGAGAGAGAGAGATAGAGACACTGACATAGAGGGCGGAATAAGATGGAGACAACTTTAGAGAGGCAGCGAAAAAGAGCAAGAATTTGTTAGGAAATATGAAAATTCTGTACTGTACTGTATTACACACCTCAACAAAGTTGAGGCATTGTTCTTGTAGACACTATCAAGTCCGTCTCTCTATCTGTCTGTCCGATCGTTCAATGAAACAGCTGGCTTGCCAAAACTCAAAGAGGTAGTTTTGGTAATTTTGGTGTTAATAATTGCTTCATATTAATTTAATTAATTACTGACTTAAGAAGCAACAAAAAAGAATAAATATATGAAGAGAAGTAAAAGGTTTTAAGTGTTCTAAAAAATGTATACATATACATATATGGAGCCTTTATTACTAGTAGTATTTCTAAAATTGCTAAATATAGTTGACAAATTCTTCTAATTAAACTATAATCAAGGACAAAGCATTAAATTTGATGATTGTTGGCTGAAAATGTGTTTTAAAAATGTTAAAAATATTGAAGAAAATCTGAAATGATTTTTATAATAAAGCAATAATATGTAGACAGATATTAGAAATACTCTTTTTAATAGTACATCTATAAATAAATAAACAAATGTGCAGTTACATTGATTGTTCAGTTATAAATATGGTATTAATATCTAATGTCTGTTAATTTACTTAAGAGTTAATTTAAAATAAAAATGTATTCAATTTATATAATGGCGTTAAATAAACTGATTAATTGATAATAAAAACTGAAGGTAACTCGAAGATTTTACTGTCAAATACAAAGCCCAAAATTGTAAAGTAAGTAAATAAAGAAATCTGCTGTTGTCTAGTGTAGTAGCACTTGCTGGCAGGGTTGCAGTCTGTGCGGCACGGCGCGAAAGTCAAAAGTCGCCAAGTCGAAGTTGTGGCAAGGTACCGAGTATGTTGCATGAACGTGCCACTTGCCACAGGAACAACTCCCCCGGGGGCCATGTAGTTGAGTACGGATTTGAAGTAAATTAAAAGTCACTCACACCACAAGAGGAGGGAAGTGCGGTCGACTCGAGGGTTGTATCTCTCTCGCTGCCCTCCCTCCCCTCCCCTTGCCTCCCCTGTGCTCGTCCTGTGTCCTGGCTACGCACTTGAGTTCATTATTATGATATTTGGTGTCAGCGCCATCTGCCCCCGCCCCCCGCAACTGTTTAGAGGCGTGGCAGCATGTGGGCTAAAACTCAATTATAACAATATGCTCAGATTTTTGATGAGCGAGTTCGTTTTGGTTCGTGGTCTTCTTCTGCTGTGGCTATTCAATTTGGTCGCGCTACCTGGCAAGACCATAAACATTTCAGACCATAAACTACATAGTCGACTACTCGTTTGGCCATAACTACATGGGCTAATAAGCCGAGGCAACCATAAAAAAAAAAAAAAAAAACTATCAATAGATAAAAAAACCAAACCAAACCAAATCAAAATCAAATTCCAAAATCAAAACAAAGAAAGTGGAGCAAGCCAGCCAGCTGAAGAAATGCCTGCTAATCATCGTACAATGAAATAAATTACAAACATTGTTCGGGACAGCGTTGATCATGCCCCAACCCCATCCTTAGTTCAAAATAGACCCGCTGTGAAAATTGAAAAGCGCTCGAAAGTAAATAGAAAACGCTCGACGCTGAAGACAGTGAGGCGCAAAGATTAACACTCCACACTCTAGTCTCCAATCTCTGCTCCAGTCTCAGCTCCAGCTTCAGCTTCAGGGTCAGCTTTGTAGCTTCAGCTGCTTCCAGAGTGTGAATAAATTAAGGCATCAAGATCATAATACAAACGATCTTCCACGATAAACACTTTGATTAGCAATCTGTTGTACGCGTGTGTGTGTGAGTGTGTGTGTGTGTGTGAGTGGCAACTCCCGCTGCGAAATTGAAATGGAAGCGGCAGCAAAACGAGCCAGCAACAACAACAGCAACAACAAAAGGAAACAAACCCGATTCGAGCCAAGTCCAAGTCAATGTTGGTTAAGAGAGCGGCAAACACCAAAATGCCCATAATTATGACAATCAGTTGTTATCGTTGTTGTTGTTGCTGTTGTTATTGCTGTTGTTGCTGCTATTGTTGTTGCTATTGTTGTTGCCATGTTTATGATGAAGCGTTAATCCGCATTGTTGCTACGTTGTTATTCAGTTGTTGGCTTAAGAATCTGTTACAGAAAACTTAAAAGCGTCGCTTTAATAACTTTATTGATTTCGATTAAGCGCTATAAGGTAGGGTATTCCAGCGGGCATATCGACGAGAGTGTTTCTTATGGCAAACAGCTATTTAATTGTGTGAATTGTCTACAAAATGTTGGCAACTGCATAAATATATATTTATTCATTTATATATTCATTTAAAAATATTTGCATTGTTCAATTTTAAAATTAAGCAAGTAGGAACGGCTACAGTCGAGCTTTGACTGTACGAGGTCATAAATTTTTAGTGTACATGCGCAGCGTTTAATAATGTTAGAAAATTATGAAAATTATAATAATTATTGGGTAAAAGTAAGAAAGCTACTGTCGAGTTTGCTCGACTGTGAGATACCCGTCACGCAATTTTACTGAATGGAAGAATAATAAAGAGCGACCGTCGAAATATTATATTTTTCAAAAATATACTGGAAAATATACTTAAAAAAAACCTAAAAATATACCGAAATTAATTTTGTTGTAAATGATTAGCTTGGTAGCACTTCATTATGTTTATTGAACACCATTATTATGTCACTGAGTGACAACTAGCTAAACAGGTGCAGTTGCACCCGATTTCGCCTTATAACAGTAATTCGTTAATAATTTCTGTGTTTTTTGTCCGATTGTAATCAAATTATCAGAGATCATTAAGATGATGATTAGTATTGTGTGTGCCAAAACTGAACGTTCTAGCTTTAACATGATGCTTGAAAATCGTCTTCGGTTTACGGGGGCGGAAGGGGGCGTGACCAACATCTAAAATAAACTTCATCTGCCCACCAAGTTTGTATATATTGTCTCCAAATTTGGTAGCTCTAGCTTTTATAGTCTCTGTGATCTCGATGTTCATACAGACAGACGGACAGATAGACAATGCTATATCGACTCGGCTGTTGATGCTGATCAAGAATATATATAGTTTATGGGGTCCTTCTGACTGTTACGTACATTCGGACAAACGCAAAAGATCATTTAAAATCCATTACCTGAAAAACTGAAATATTTAAAACTCAAAAACACATATTTAAAATTGCTGAAATTAGTTTAAATGTAATTTTTAGTTAAATTAATTAATGACAAAATAATAATATTATATAGTATAAGGAGAAGATAGAGTATGCATTTGTTCGTATTAAACAATTGCAGGGCACAGCCATAAACAATAACTCATGGACAATAAGCCAAATAAAAATATATTTTGAGCTCTATAAAAACTCATTTACAATACACAGCTACACAGTCTGTCAGATACAGATGCGAGTTCGAGATACAGATACAGATGCAGATAGGTAGAAGATAGACTGAAACTGAAAAGGTGAATCCGTTAAATTATGAGCCAAAGCAGAGTCTTTTGAAGAGGTTTAAGGAAGCAACAACAGCAAGCAGCAAACTGAACAAAAAGAGAAAAATAATAATAATAATTTAATGAAAAACGTGTGAAGAATAGTTAAAAGCGACCAATTTGATTTGCATCGAAAAGTAATTGAGCCACAAAAGTTATGGATGCGCGACGGGGGCACACGACCAAGCGGCGACTGGTGGAGAGAGGGGAGAGGGGAACGAGAAGGAGAATGGGGAAGAGCGAGAAATAGTAGATGAAGTAGTGGAGGGAAGCAGCCAAGACTTGGGATCTTCAGGCAGCTCAAGAAATCTACAGCGCTCTCTCTCTCCCCCTCTCTCTCGATCGCTCTCTTTCTCACTGTCTCTCTCGCTGACTTGCTCTCCCTTTCACTCCTTTCGGACTGCCGGAGAAAATCTTTCAAATCATGCACAATTATTAAAATACATAAACGTAATAATCATATCAACAGGGCAGCTGAGGCGAGCACAAAGGGGGCAGCAGTCAGATGCGGAATCATTAACAGCATGCAGCAGCAACAACAAAGAGAGTAACAACAATAACAACAACAAGCAAAGCGCGAACACTGAAAAATTAATAAGCAATAAAATTGCCATGAAATGAACTCCACAAATTCCCATGAAAGCGCTTGCCGCAGTCGCAGTTGGCGTCGCAGTCGCTGTTGGCGTCGCTGTCGCTGTCGACGTCATGCTGTGCAGCAGCAACAACAACAAACAGCAACCAGTTAAACTAACCGGGCTTAAAGTTTAAACGGTTAATTGTACCATGCCATACAACTTGCGTCCAAAACTAAATGCAAATTCAATTGCCACTCTTTGCGTGTGTTTGTGTGTATGTGTGTGCGTTGTGTTGCATGCCACACTCAATTTGCTTGGCGTTGATCTCTGCCTTTCTGAGAGCTGCTTTTAAAAGGATATACTTGAGAAATACAATACAAAATACAATATTAGTGAGAGAAGAAGCGCATCTTTATAGACACTGATAGAGTATTTTGATAAACTTAAGCTGCTCATTTGATTATTACTCGACTTCTTTGTTCCAATAGCAGACTAAGAAGACGCAGATTTGTTAACTAAATTAAACAGCTGAAATAATGAAACTATTTAGACTAACACATCTTCAAAGTAACTAAGCATTTAGAGCAGTTAAAAGACACAAAAAGCACAAAAAAAAGGCAACACTTTGAGCTTAAAATAAAGCCCAAAATAACGATGATAGGAAGTTAACACTTATTGTATTAAAAACATATATAAATAAGGACAATTTAAATGGTTAATTTTGTGAAATTTTTTTTAACAATTTTATAAAGAAAAGCTGACAAATTGAGTGCCATATTCTCCATCTACTCGTACATAATTGCTATTAAAAGCATAGAGTGGTCTCTTGGAAAAACTTCACCTTTTTGATAAGACTTAACTCACCATGACTTACCACAATGTGTCTTGAAAATTGCCAACAGAGCTGTGACCTGTGCGAAAATAAAAAACAAATTCAGCCGAGCAGCAATCGATAAAGTCAAATCGAAGAGTGCGCTTTGATTTTTACAGCTGACAATTGATTTGTTTATACATATTTTTATGAGCTCTTCAAAGAGTTATGCGATCAAGTGGCATAAAAAAATATGAGCACATTAAGAGCACATTTGCGATGAGTTTGCTGGCAATTTGGATTAAATCATTTATGCGCAATATTATTGTTGTTGTTATGTCATTTAAATTGTTGTTTATTGAATGCCAATTTCAAACGCAATTTTTATTAAACCAAATGAAAAAAGAAAACATCTCATTTGCAGTGTATTTTTGTTTGTTTTGTTTACAATTCGTTTTTATTTTTTTGTTTGTTTTGTTCGACAATATGTTGCTTCATTTATTGTTGTTATAATTTTGTTTTTCTAAATACAATATGTGTAATTTTTTGTCATGTGTCTCATATGCTTTAGATATTATGTTTTCTTTCGACGACTATTTCAAGTTCCAAAAAAAAAATCGCTTATGTTTGTAATTTTCTTTGTTAGTTTAAATTACATTTTTACACTCACACTCACACACACACACACAGACACATACACACTCAGTCATACGGCACAAAAAAAAGGTATTTTATATATATATTTATTATTATATTTATCGTAAGTTTTTACCATTTCTTATAAGCATTGCTTTGCGTTTATCAAAACATAAAAATAAAAAAAAAAAAACAATATCTAAGTTTAATGATAAATGCTTAAAATAGCAAAAAAAAAAATGCACAACTACTGGCTAATTTTTAGTCTCTCTTGGAACAATAGAAATGAAACTGGAATAAATAAAATCACTAAGCTCGTAGCCGTTTAAGGATCAAGGTAGCCATGGAACAAAAAACAGAGAGCAGCAGGAGAGTGTAGGAAGGAAATGAGCAATAAAAAACACATTTAGGAACTCAATTAATTCAAATGACAAGGAAATAAAATACAAGATCAAACCGAGATGCCTCACGTGTTGTTAAAGAGCAGCGACTCAATGCTAAATGGATTGCTGCGTCGCATGCTGATGGGCGAGGTCTGGTGGACAAGATTGGCGGCTGCGGCGGCTGCCACCGCTGCTGCCGTGGCGGTGGCCGCCACCGCATTGTGATGCTGTGTGCTCTGCAGGTTGAGTTGATGGAAGGCCTTGGCGGGAAAGAGCAGCGCTTTGGGCGAACCTGTGCCATCCCGTTCGTCTGGCTCGCCAGCCTCGCCTGGCTCGGCATGCAAATAGCCAGCAGCTCCACTAGCTCCACTTGCATTGCCACCAGCTGCCCCATTGCTGCTCGTATGCAGCGTCGAGGGAGGCGCCACCGAGCTGGGGCTGCCCAGACTGCCGCCGCCGCCAATGTAGCTGCCTGCTCTGGAGCTATCCCCATCGCCATCGAGTCCGCCGCAATGCTGCAGTCCATGGTGGCCGCCACTCAAGCGTGCCGGACTCACGGCATCGCTGTCCAGCTCATCGTCACTATCGGTGCCGCCAACCACATCGATCTGTATGCCATCGTCCTCCAGATCGGAGTCGGAGAACGTGCCGTTCGCCTTGTGCTGTGATATGTATTCCGCCTTGAGGGCCTCCAGATCGACTGTGATGCCCTTGGCCTGCAGCTTGCGGGCCTGCCTGTCGATCGCCTTGGCCAGCTTCTTGCGCCGTCGTGCACTGCAAGGATGCGAGCAAAAGGGATGCAAAGGACACGTTTAGTAAGCAACTCGACTCAATTGACTTTCTCTTCTCTCTCTTTTTCCTTTTCACGTTAAATTAATTCAGTTATTAAGCTGTCTGCGAACTCTCTATTTAATATTGTAATAATCTCTCTATTTATGTTACTTGAACTTCTCTCTTCGCTTCTCGTTTTCTGTTTATTTTACAGTATTTTTATTTTAGCATTTATTTTTATGTTTAGTAAGCAACTCAACTCAATTGATTTACATTTCTTTTTTCCACTAAATCAATACACTTTCAAACTGCCTGAAGTGCTGCCAACCTTTTCAAATTAGTTATTTATATTTAATGTCTAACTATGTGTGTTTTTTTTTTCCTAAAACTTCTCTCTGCGCTTCTCTTTCTCTATTTATTTGGCAGTATTTTTATTTCGATATTTTCGCTGTTTCTACCTTGGCGTTTTTCCTATTCTTATATTTTTTTTTTATTATTATTTCAATTTAATATGCAATAATTTCTACCTTTCTTCTATCAATTAAACTTACACTCTTTTCTTATTATCTTTTCTTTATATTCATACTATTTCATTTGAAAAGTGCAATTCTAGCGGAAGATAAATATAGAATATTAAGACACGATTTTAAAGTATCAAACGCATTTTAAATTAGCGCCTGGCTGCTGCTAACTTAAACTCAATTCAATCTCACACTAAACTACTTTTTTCGAATTATAGTCTTGTGGCAAATAGATATGATTGAGGGCTGCCCACTTTGAAAAGCGGCGCTGTCAACTTACCGCTCTTTGGCCTTGAGCTCGTTGGGAGGAATCGGTTCGCCGCTGCAAGTCTGCGGCTGAGCATTGTGGGCCGGTCGACCAGGACCCTTTTTGGTGTGCTCACGCTTCCGCACCTTGGCACGTCGATTCTGGAACCATACCTATCTGGAACAAAGCGTATAATCTCAGCAAAGGTGCAACAGTGAAATACATATAAGGGAGCGGGAACTCAAAGAGGTGGACAGACCGTCCAGGGGCCACTGATTGCAACTTAACTCACCGCAACTCGCGACTCCTTCAGATCGAGACGCATGGCAAGCGCTTCTCGCATGAAGATATCAGGATAATGGCTGGCCGAGAAGGCGCGCTCCAGTTCCTCCAGCTGCCAGGAGTTGAAGTTGGTGCGCGATCGACGTCGCTTGGCAGCGCTGCTGTCGTCGTCGCCATCGCCAGGAAAACCTGTCGAAATAAACATAATTATATTGTATTATATGCGCAATTTAAATGAACATTAAAGTTAATAAAGGCCCAACAAACTAGTGCTGGCTTATTAAAACTAATTACGGTCAGCCCCAAAGCAGAAAGAGATAGGCGCGATGGGGGGGGGGGGGACAGGACACAAAGGGCTTTCATAATCAAGTGCTGGCAAATTATTTAAATGAGCCAAGACAACAAACACAACACACACATTTGTATTCAAAAACACATTCGTAAAGTGCATAAATATTCATAATCATATATTTCAATTAGAACGCCCCACAGTCGTGGCAAATGTTTGCCAACCCCCTGGCCAGTTGCCCCTCTCTCTCTCTCTCTTTCTACACACAGTCAGTGCCACATCCTTGCTGGCTCGGCAATTTGCCCGTCGGCTAACAATAAAAACCAAAACAATTTAATTACGTTTCTATTTTTGGTTAGGGGGGGGGGGGGCGTATACCCCAAAGGGGGCGTGGCAGACGCATGCAAAAGCTTTGCAATTTATCAAATTAACTGCGCGCGATCGGCTGCCAAGCCAAAATGCCGACAAAAGGCCCCAAAATAAAAAGCTGCCACAGTGCTGGCCACCCGAATAATGCCCAGTTGTATTTAAATCACATTGAATGCACTCGGTTGTAACGGCATTTAAATATGACTAACATAAATACCCTTTAAGTACATGCATTACGCTATTCACTTGGTGCAGTCTTCTATTAGGTATGCAACAATGAATACACTCATGCCATGCAATGAGTGCAGATATATCCTTTGCTATAGAGCCGCCGCTCTGCCCCTCTCTCTTCTACTCTGCCTCTCTCTCTCTCTCTCTCTCTCTCTGTTGCAACTGGAGCACGCCCCTAATGAATGCCTTTGTGCTAAAGTGTATCTAATTATGCGGCAGGCGCTGTGTTACGTTTGTTGCCAGCGACGAAAAACTCGTTTGTTTTAAACGACGGTCACTGAGTGCGAATGAGTGTGTGAGTGTGAGTGCGAGTGTGAGTGTTTTAATAACTCAATAACAACGTCAAATACACAAGAATAATAGAGACATTAAGAGCAAAGCGACATACAAAACGTTCGAGCAAAGCTGAAGCCAAAAGGGCAGCGCAACGTTGCCACATTTCAATGTGCGTGTGTGTGCGTGTGTGTTAGTGTGTGTATGCATGTATGTGAGTGCGTTTTATGGGGCGTTCTTTGCATGCACACAAAGTGCATTCAAATGACTTAATAATAACAGTCCAAGTGCGAGTGCAAAGCCACATAATTCATATTGTGCTTGACTTGTTCTCTTTGGTCCCTCCTTCTCTCTCTCCCTCTCTCTCTCTCTCTCTGTTTGGGATTTGTGATTTGTGCTGTGGCACAAAATGCAAACGATAATTGAAATTTATTATGATTATTGCGCCCACCGTGTGCCAAGTGCCATGTGGCATGTGGCATGTGGCATGTGCAACCAGCAATGTGCAATGATAGCTGGCAGCGCCCTCTGCAATTTGGCAACGCTGCAAGCAGCCGTCCCTAACCTCAAATGTTGCCAAAGAGAACGAGTTGTGTTGTGTTTTGTGTTGCATGCCACAATCACATTCCGTGGCATGTTTCCTTGCCTTTGCCTTCCCTTCGTTTAGAGCGCGCGTCAGCTAAGCAATATAACAGTTAACTTATATAGAACACTCCCACCCTCCACAACCCCTAAGCAACCCACTCACTCCCCCTCTCAAGGCACTTAAGTCATAAAAATGAAGTCAAAACAAAAAGAAAGCGCCTTTTCTTTTGACCCGTCCAAGCAACCCCAAGACTTATTTATGCGCCTTCAAGGTGTGTCGTCCTGTTCTTCAATTGGGGTCCTTTTTTATGGCCAAAACTTAATTGCGGGCAATTGTGAAAAGTGTAGAACGAAACTGGAGTCGTGTTAATCAAAACAAGGCAATTGAATTGCCCAACATTAAGCAATTGCTATTCACACGGCATTCACTTAAGTCGAATGAATAATTTGGCGTATGATTTTGATTCACTTTGTGAACTTGCTGGCTATTCAATTGGCATATGACTTGACTTGGGCAATGTTTATTCAATTGCTATTCATATGACTGCATTGAGTAGTCGCAGA
Source organism: Drosophila pruinosa (assembly GCA_018150935.1). Lineage (NCBI taxonomy): Eukaryota > Metazoa > Arthropoda > Insecta > Diptera > Drosophilidae > Drosophila > Drosophila pruinosa. Next base: position 2,607,897 of record JAECWR010000337.1, read on the forward strand.
ATGATTCACTTTACCGCAATTGTAATGCTTCCTTTATTATATATATCTATTATATTATATTAATATGTTTATATTATATTAAAAATAATTGATATTTTAATTTCTTTTATTATTGCATATTATTTTTGAATATTTCTAAAGCCCTTTTTTATCAAGTTGATTTGGAAAGTCATTAATATAAACTAAAATTACTTTAATTGATTTTTAGAGTGTTTGCAACCTTTTTGAGTATTTCAATAATGTAGTTGTCATTAAATAAATAAAATGTGCTATCAATTTTCGCAATTACATCTAATTGGATATACATATCAGCAATTTGTATAATACTCTTTATTGCCCATTAGATTGTCTTGTGAGCATTATTTATACATATATTTGTATACAATAATCACTTTGTTTAATACTAGAATATTAATTGATTATGCACTAGAAATGTGAATCTACTTAAAGCAGCACTTTTGATCAACTTTGATTAAAGCAACTTTTCAGATTTATAATTAATAAAGTTTGTATTCTAAATTGTCAAATCTTAAGGCCCTAGTCTGGCTACTTTTTGTGCTATAGAGTGTAATATTTATTTACAAATTCAAAAATTCAAATAATAATAATAATATCTATAATTTAATTGGACATAAATGTGTACATTATTTTTAATTTCTTTTTAGCAGCTAAAATACAATCACAATAAATAATAATTACGCTATAAAAAAGGCTAAATAAATACGGCTTGTTTGAAAGCAATATTTTAAGTAGTTGCTTGTTATTTAACAAATCTATTGCCTACAAAATCAAGTGTTAATCGATTAATTATTTGAAGATGCTTATCAAATCGAATTAAATAGATTCTCTTTTCATTTCAAGCGGAACTCTCTCGAATAACTTTCTTCGATTGTAGCCCTATTGCTGGGCACAGAAAGCTCATTATAAAGCGGAAATGCTTAAGGAATTGAAATCAAATCTATTTTGCAAAAGCGATTCATCATGCTCGACTCCCGTCTCTCGTCTCTCCACTCTCCCCTCCCCCTCCATCGCCTCGAACACGAACACGTATCGTATGTCAGTTGTCAGATGGACCTGCTCTCTTTATAAGGCGGAAGTGCTGTTCTTGTTCCTTTAGCTCATTTCAAATTCATTACGAAAACCAACAAACACACACACATACACATATATGAAACAAAATGGCGGACGGCAAGTAGTAAAAATCGCATGATAAATGATTTCGATCGTTTTATGACAGTTTCTTCATTTCCGGCGTGAAATGAGCAAAAAGAAGCAAAAGGCAAAACAAAAACCGGAGCATGGCCATATGACTGATGGTTGGCCCTCCCCCCTCCTCCCTCTGTCTCTCCCCTTCAATTCCGCACCCCCGCTCTGCTTGCACGACTCTTTTCCTACAATATATGTAAGTATGTGCTTCTTTCTTCAGTCCACACAAATGATTAATGAGCATTGGCAACGGCACAAGCTCTGACGATCCCAACAACACCCACCAACGGCAGCCCAGCCCGGCCACGCCCACTGCTGGGGCGCCCACACGCTTGGGGACTTGCAACACAGCGAGTTGCAACTTGCGGCGTCTATCTGCCATCGCGTTGGCTAATCAAATTGAATCAAATCAAATTAATAATTACTTTTTAAAATGGCGACGCAGGAAGTGGGCGCCCATTGCCTTTCCCCCTCCCCCCCCTCCGCTCTTGCTTACCACAAAGCTGGCAATTAATTAAACGCTTCCCTTGCTGCAACTTGAGCTTCTGCTCGCGCCCCTTTTGGCCACGCCCCCCACAGGCTGGTGCTGTTGCTGTTGCTGGCACTACTTTGGCCATATGCATTATGGCCATAATTACACCAACTAGCCATCATTTGTTAATGCTAATTGGCCAATGAGTCGCTGCAACATGGCACGGCTCTTGGCCATGCTTTATTGGCCCGCTCGAAATGGAGCCCGCAAAGCGAACCGGCAATCAAAACGCAGCTAACACAATTGTCTCGAATGAGCTCATCAATTTGTGGCCGCGACCAAGAGCGAGACCGGGCCAAGAAAGTTGCAGCCAATGCGAGAGTTGCAACTTCAATTGGGGCGGCAATTATCGATAATCATAGTTATCGATTGATATGCTGTCTACTTTAGCATAGCCTAATAAAATACCCAACTAATGTTGCTGCTTTTACTGATAGACTAGCAATTATTGATAGCAATGTTTTACACAAATATGCCTAAGGCTAAATCAGCTGATTTGTGACTCAAATAAATTATGAAAAAATCAAATAATTGTAAGATTTTAATATGTATTAAAGCGCTTTATGATGTTTGTTTTTAATTTGCTTCAAGAAATTTAAATAGCAATTCTTTGACAATTTTTATTTTGCAAATTGAAAGTTAAAGTTATTTATCAATTTTTAGCTCAACAGTTAGAAGTAAAAATGAATATTATATATTACTTATAGACTGGAGAAGGGAAGGGAGCCTAATATGTCATATATATATATGATCTAACCATCAATATCTATCTGCAGTTACGAGGGTCGTTTGATAAGTCCGTTCTTTAATAAAAAAAAATTTTTTTTTAAAGAAGAGAATTATTTTTTATTTTAAAAACCTTTTTTTCTCTATAAATTTTAAAAAACCCTTTTTTCTATTTTTTTTTTTCTTTCTAAAAAAAATTTTAAAAACCCCAAAAAAAAAATATTTTTTTTTTTAAATCCTCATTTTATTTTAAACAAAACCCCTTACCAAACCCCTTTTTTTTTTATTAAAAAAAAAAAAAAAAAAGGAAAAAAAAAAAAAAAAAAAAAAAAAAAAGAAGGGGAAAAAATTTAAAAATAAAAAATAAAACTTTGCAAACATAAAAAAAAACCCATGAACTGAATAAACATAAAAAAAAACACTTTTTTTTAAACTGAAGTTTCTATTCTATAAAAAAAAAAAAAAAAAATATAAAAAAAAAATAATAATACCCTTTAAACTTTTTCTTATTATAAATAAAATAAAAAAAAAAAAAAAAAAAAACAACACAAAAAAAAAGAACAAACCCATAGACAAACTAAACCCACCCCCTTTTTTTGCTAAACCCCCACCCCCTTAATCTTGATTACTTTTTTGGTTTTTGTTTGGTGCTTTGTTGGGTTTGTTTTATGAAAGCCCAAAAAAAATAAACGGAAAAGAATAAAAAAAAAAAAAAAAAACACTAAAAAAACCCAAAAAAAACCGCTTTGAAGTTGGTAAAATAGTGGGATAAAAAGGACAACAGAACCCAGTGCAAACATATATATAAAAATAAAATATAAAAATAAAAAAAAATAAAAATAAAAAAAAAAAACCCCCCAAACCCCCAAAACCCCTCCAATACTCCAACCTTAAACACCATAATTTTTAAATTATTTAAAAAATTTCAAACAACAAAACCAAAAAGGGGGGCCCCACAAATCCTGGAACAACAAAAAACAACAAAAAAAAAAAAAAAAAAAACAAAAAAAAAAAAAAAAAAAAAAAAAAAAAAAAAAAAAAAAAAAAAAAAAAAAAAAAAAAAAAAAAAAAAAAAAAAAAAATAAAAAAAAAAAAAAAAAAAAAAAAAAAAATTAAAAAAAAAAAAAAAAAAAAAAAAAAAAAAAAAAAAAAAAAAACAAAAAAAAAAAAAAAAAAAAAAAAAAAAAAAAAAAAAAAAAAAAAAAAAAAAAAAAAAAAAAAAAAAAAAAAAAAAAAAAAAAAAAATATGTATCCTAGATAGCATTAATTTGTATCTAGAATATAAAGTTCGATTCTTCTTCTAAATTTAAATAGAGTCAGAATTAAATATATACTAGCATTTATTGCCTTTCAGAATTAAAACACAATTTAAAAAAAAGGAATTAAAAATCTCTCATAAATAATATAATATAATATTATATAATATAATTTATAACAATAAGGTAAACTAACAGCAAAGAAGAGAGCGACATTTTTTAAAAAATATATTAGAAGCGAAAAACATTGATCGATATTATTATATAGTATGTATACTGAAGGCCAAATAAAATTGATAAGCAAAAGTTGCAACAAAAAGTATATATAAATGTATATTCTTTTATATATATGTGTAGTAATTGATGATATCATACATCGATATAGTTGGAGCTATGAAAGATGTGCCATATATGTAAGTAAGTGTTGAGCCATAATTGCAACAATAAGAACAACATTTTTATATGGTGCACAATATATAATCTTAATCAGAAGGCGAGTTAGGATTAAAGGCAAATACGAATGGTATCGATTGATATGAAGACAATAGAAATTTTCGAGATTCTTTGAATGGAAATGAATATGAATTTAGTTACGACTACTGGCATTCATTGGGCTCGAGTTTGAGACGCACACATTGAATAGAAGACTCTGAGTTGAGTCGATGCGACCTTCTTCGCACAGCAGGCAACGACAGTTCCCGGAATACTTGGAGGGTAGAGACAGAGGGGGAGAGCAAAGCTACTTTGTATGCAGAAATCAATCGAAACTTTACATAATAAACGATCGCTGATTAGCTAAATCAATAAATAAGTTTTGTAGGTAGCAAAAGTCAAATGCGGCTGGCAAAACTGACAATCCCAAAGCATTTAGCACAGAGCTAATTGAATGAATTAACATATTCGCTAACATATTCATTCGTTCTCTCTGTCACACACACTCTGTCTCGCACTCTCTCGCGATAACATTCTCACCTCAGAGATGGCGCTTCTGAGATTGACCTCCATCCACTGCGATCGATTGCATTGAATGATAGCTGATTAAACAAATCGAATCATGAATCAATATGAATGCTGTGAATGAACATGCAATTCGAATTCCATTTCGAGTTCGATTTCGATTTCGAATTCGCAAACAAATTGATTTTTTGGGCCATTCCAAGCCATAAAATGGCTCAAATTTCAAAGAGCTTCGACTTGAACATTATTTGGCATATATGAATATAAAAATGAATCAATTCACATTCATTTCGTTGCCAGCTTGCTGAATGAATTTGACCAAGAGCTTAGCATTTGATTTAAAAAAAAACTACTCTCTAAACGCTTGTTGTGTCAATTGTTTGATTTCATCGCATGCATTAAATTATTAACAATATGACGTGATGAATGAGTTTTTATAATTCACAAATATTAGCTGCAATTATTTATGCAATTTTAAGTATACTTTTTATATAATATTTGTAATTAAATTTACTATATAATTTTTAATTTAACAGCAGCCGTCGGTCTGTCTGTCTGCATAGAAAATCAAAGGATTCTCAGAGAGAAGAAAAGTTAGAGCTGTCATATTTTGCAAATTAAAAAGCTGGCTTTGTATTGAAGCATTTTAGAATTTAAAAAACATATCAATGACTTGTAATTTGATTTGCCAGCCATCTTAACTAACTATATAGTATTTATAATAGTTCAATCAACAACAAGCAATAAATATAGAAGAACATTAAATATATAGTATGTTGCATGTAGAACTTAATAAATAAAATAATCAAGTTTTATAGTCGAGCTACTTTTAGAGCTCTTTTCTGCCACTTTATTTGAATTGCAACATGTTTCATACTACACATACACATATACATATATATATTGCAACATAGTATGATTAAACTTTTACTGCATATGCTCTCTTAAGGTGTCAAATAGCTTACAGTATACAGAAGATCTCGAGAATTGTTGACAACAAAACAAAACATGATGGAGGCAACTGTGTTTGACTTTTCTCTCAAAAGAAAGCAAGCTATTTAAATACAACTTGCATCAAGTATACGCCATGTAGTTGAGTATTTTGCATATATATATATAGTATGCCAAGTGCCTCGACTTACCGCCATCCTCATTGGATCCCTCGCTCGGTGGTCCTGCCGGCGGCAAGCTCTGTCGATTGCCAATCATGAGCCGATGCTGTATGGTGGCCACAGTGCTGGCAACGGCAGCCACAGCCGTCGTCTGGGCGGCGCTCACATTGCGCAGAGCCGCCGCACTCAGGCCGGTGAGATTGGCAAAGGCATTGCTGGCATTGACCGCTGCCATTTGGGTGGCAGCCGCAGCAGCTGCCGCCGTGGTGGGATGTCCGCCGGCAGTGGCCTCAAAGCGTGGTCGGCCCAAGAATGGGCCATTGGGGCCAAAGACGCCGGGCACACCGAACTGTAGAAAGGGTCCCCAGGGCGGCACACGAACGCCGCCGGGTGCCAATTGAGCGGCGGCAGCATACAGCTGCAGGGCAGCCGTCGGATGCAGTCCCTCCGACGGCATACTGGTGTTGCTGCTGCTGCTGTTGCTGCTACTGCTGTTGTTGGTTGCGGCGGCCGCTCGTTGCAGCAGTTGCAGTTGAGGGGGCGTGGCTGTGGCTGACAAATGGCTGTGGAGCTGGCTGTGACTGGAGCTGTGACTCGAACTGTGACTCGAACTGTGACTCAAACTGTGACTGCTCCTTTGGCGCTTTATGTCCGTCTCGTGCTCCTCTTGCTTGAAGCTAAAGCTCAAGTTGTTGTTGTTGAGATTGAGCTTCTTGCTCTCGTTTGTTGTTGTTGTTGTTGCTGTGGTGGTTGTTGTGGTTGCTTGTTGTTGTTGGTCCAGTACCATTATGGCCCACTCTGCTGCAGTTGCTCAGGCCATGGAACGCCTTTGTGCTGTTGTCAATCTTTAACCATAGATGGCGCACTCTATTTACACGCACACTCGCGCACTTTTGTACACTGTTGAGCGGGGGGGTGGTGGTGGTGGGGGGAGTTGAGGGGAGAGACACACGAATTGCACACAGTTGTTGCCGCTTTAGTTGAACGTGCTCAAAAAAAAACAAACAAGTGTTGTTGTTGTTGTTGCTGCTTTTGCCGTCGGCCGGCTTTGCAGAGTGCAATAACAAAAAACACACAGAGCGCGACTTTTAACAGTAGTTCACTTTTGTATAAAGGCGTGTGTTTTTCTTTTTTCGTTCTGTGTGCCTGTGTCTGTGTGTGTTTGTGTGTATGTGTGTGCGACAGCAGCAACAGCAGACGCAGACAACGCAAGCGCTCGCAATGAAAATTCAATTTGAACTGAGCGCCGCTGACGACGCGCCAAGCGAGGAAACCAAAAGTCCCAACAAATCAGCCCAAAAAACGCAGCGACGTCGATGTCGACGTCGCAGTCAACATGCGCTTTGACTGCGCCCAACCAACCAGAGAGCGAGAGAGCGCGCCAACAAAGAGCGCACAAATGGAGCGAACGAGCGCAAGCGAGCCAGACAGTTCGGCTCGTCTCGTCGTGTCTGAACCACCGCACCAATACCAAGGCAAGGCACAAAACGAGCGCAGCGACAGCGACGTCGCACAGATTGTTGCCATGTTGTTGCGGTCGCTACGACTCTGTGTGTGTGTGTCTGTGTGTGTGTGTACGTGTGCGTGCGAGTGAGCTGGAAATTCATCAAAAAGCAACAACCACTTAATTTTTATATGCGCAGCGTCGCCTGTTTCAATTTTGATCAACTCGCTGCCGCTGACGACGTCGTCGTTGTCGTTGTCCCAGGGTAATTCATTTAAAAGAAATGCTGTGTACATATAGGCGTGTGTGTGTGGGTGCGAGTGTGGCCATTTTCAATATGGAGTCGCCTGGCTTGACAGTCGGCGCTAGTGCGAGCGAGACAAGCAGCTGTCGTCTAGGCACTTTCATTGGCTGTCTGCTCGCTTTATGAATACTGGGAATTTTGTGCAACGGCTTTTGACTGAGGCGCCATTGCCAAAAACGACTTGAAGAGTTTTCAATTTTCTTTACGCATGTGTGTGTGTGTGCGTGTGTGTGTAAACAACTTTTCCAAGGGCGGAGTTATGCAGCATTTTTCAATTTGCGCCACATCAAATTATTATGCTCCACTCTCGCTGCCAGCGTCGATGTCGACGCCAACGCCGACGCAGGCAGAGCTCTCATCATGAGGCTGCCAGCCATTTGTGGTGCCTTTGGTCGCCTTTGCTGCGCCCAATAACCATAAATGGCAATTTCGCCAGCGTCAAATAGAAAATGAAAATTCGTTAACAATTAATTAACAAACGATTGAGCGCACCCCCTACCTTCATTACCTCCCATGCCACCCTCCCTACCGACCCCACACATTACACACGCTAGTGAAACGCGTGCGTTTTGCAAGCGTTTTGCTGGCGTTTTTGCCTTTTTTCAATTAAAAATCTCGACGCTGCCCTGGAGACCTGCACTGCATGCAACGCGCCAAGTGCGAGCGAGATGGCAACAGCAACAACAGCAGACACAACGGCGACCAATTTGCTTTTAATTTGTTAACATAAACGCCTCGTCCTGCTTCAGTTGCAGCCTCAGCTTCAGCTTTAGCTTCAAGTCGTCTCTATGTGTGTGTGTGTGTGTGGCCTGCGCATGAATCATTCATTTTATTAGTGTTGTTAGCAGAGACGTCGACTGCAGCGAGAGCAGCGCCACTTCACTTAACCCATTTGCTCTCTCTCTCTCTCTCTCTCTCTCTCTCTCTCTCTCTGCGTCTCTCACTCTTTCTCTGCTTCTCCCTACGGTCAGTCAACCAGCCAGCAAAGCTGGCTAAAAGCTATGCAATCAATGTCATTGTTGCGAAGGCGTCCATAAAGCATTTCCTTTTTTTTAGCCCCCAAAAAAGGCACCCTCAACAGGCAGCTTTTCGCATGCCACTTGCCACACCTCCAAGCAGAGCAGAGCAGTCTATCCCCCTCCACCCCTCCATCCCAGCCAGCTGCAGTGTCAACTGTTTTGTTGGCAGCTTACTTAATTGCTCTGCTCTCTGCAGTTTCCCCCCTTCCCACTCCCCTTCCCGCCCCCTTTGGGATCACATATGTCGGCTGGTGTTAATTTTATTAATGACATACAGCGCCAGTGGCCGACAAACTCCTACTCCCCTCCCGCTCTCCCCCTCACCCCACGACGCGCTATGTTAATAAAATTTTCATGCGTACGAAAACTTAATTAATTCCGCTTCAGTTTGTTGCAAAAACTTTTCTTCCATTTTCTTTCTTTTTCCATTTTTGGCCTGCACAAAAATGGCAGCCATCAGTTGGGGTCGAGATCAGAGGGGTGGGTGATGGGGGGGTGGCTTAGCAAAGCGGAAGTTTTACCTTGTCAACCCGATACGGCTGCCTCCTGTTCAACTTTGAAAGGCGCCTTCTGCAAATCAAATGAATGAATTTTAATTATTTTGTGTGGTTGTCCCTCCTCCTCCTGGCACCCCTTAAGCCTAACCAACTGCATACCAAAAAATCATAAAAAAGCAAAGGCAGCAGAGGGGAAGACAAAGCAGAAGAGAGGAAAAGAAGAAAAGTTTTTGGTAAAGCGAAAAGTTTTCGGAGCAGGTAGCTGGAAAAGTTTTTCAGAACAGCCGGAAACAGCAACATAAGCCCCTGAGAGAGAGAGACAGAGATAGAGAGAGACTTTACCGTATGCCACAAAATCGGAAATAATATCAAAAAAGAAACAAGCAAAAGATGAAGAGAAAACAATGGAAAATTATTTATTATTTATTATTTATTTTTTATTATTTATTATTTATTATTTATTATTTATTATTTATTATTTATTATTTATTATTTATTATTTATTATTTATTATTTATTATTTATTATTTATTATTTATTATTTATTATTTATTATTTATTATTTATTATTTATTATTTATTATTTATTATTTATTATTTATTATTTATTATTTATTATTTATTATTTATTATTTATTATTTATTATTTATTATTTATTATTTATTATTGCCTATTATTTATTATTTAGTCAAACATTTATCATTTAGTAAATTTATTTCAACAACAATAATGGGTAATTCGTCGCTTAAGTTGTGGTCGCTTCGAGTTGTGCTGAAATTGTTGTTTTATTTTCATATCAAGTGAGGCAAAGGGTTAACAAAACAATGTATAAGCATAACGATGAATAGTTGCAATAGAAAGAGTTAAGTGTAAATAAATAAATTCTGATATATAAATAATCTTATGGGAGAGTAAATACAGTTTAATTTTAAATACACATTGAAGAAAGCATCTTTAGGGATAGTCATAGAATCAAACATTAAATCTAATATAGCCTCTTCTTTACAGTTAATAATAGAAGATATCATTAAATGTAATATTCCTCCTCTCTTCCCCCTCCGCATTTCACTTCCACCAATTTGCCAATTGGAACAGTTGGGCATTCAATTAAAGATTACGTCTAATCGCCGTGTTAATTGCTTGTCAACAAGAGAGGGAGCAGATAGCGCATAACCATAACCATAATGCATAACCGCAGAGCATCAAAAGTCAACTGCCACGCCCACTGGCAACACCAGTCGTGTGGCAGGGGCACGTTTGAATGGCTTCAACAGATGCAGCGCAACCTTTTTGTGCAGCTTCTTTGCATTGTTATGATTATTATTGTTACACTTATTTATATTTTTATTTGTATGCTGCTGCTTTTTGGCAGCGGCGAAAACAAAACACATGTGTTGCTAATTTGGAGCGGAGTCTGTGGCACGCCCACTTTGTCACAGCAACAACAACACGTTGCCCTGTTGCAATTGCTTGTAAAAAATCGCTTGTCGTTTGTTGTTTGTCGTTTGAATGCAAGCCAGGACAACCCTCAGTATCGTCTCATCCTGACCCTGTCCCTGCCCCTGCCGCAAATTGTAGCAGTTCCTCTTGCTGTTGTTGTTGGGCTGTTTGTGGTTTCATTGCTGCATCCACCAAAACCAAAAGCCAAAACCAAAACCAAAGTCAAATCACACGAAATTATGGCAATTACGCTAAGCAGCCATTTATTTTTATGAGCCCACGAATTATGAATAATTGCGCCTCATGTCGCAACAAAAACAACAACACAGTTAGTTCTCGCAACTAGAAAGCGCGATTTTTGCTCTGGCCGGGTAGTTAAGCGGGAGAGAGAGTGTGTGATGTGCGGTACGTGGGAGGAAGAGGTTGGAGGGGAAGCCAATGCATGTCAACAATATCGTTAGCAGACAAGTTCGAAAATCCATTTGACACTCGACTGCCACATAATGAACATGTCCACAGTGCGTTAATCAAATGTACGACCCCCACATACCCTGTACAGCATATTGCGAGTCCGCCAGAGCATATGGGCTAACCAATACCCTGCACTACACTTGATAGTCCTTGGCAGTCGGGGTTTAAGTTGATTAGATTTAGAAGCACTGCTATGACATAATGCTGCTGCTTAAATACCCTGTAAATTCTAGGAACTATATTCAATAGCTGCTTAATACTAAATTAGGCACATATAGGTTTAATTCATTAACAAAAATACCAAAATAAATGCTGTGTTAATTTAAAAAAACAATACAAAATTAATTGTAGACAACTTTCGGCAGTAACATCAAAATCAAATGCTAAATATTTTGATTATTTTATTTTAACAAATTAAATTTTGAATGAAAATCCCATTTTAATATAACGCAGATTTATATACATAAGCTTAATGAGCTCTTACTGCTTAGCCTTCCTTACCTTCGACTCGGTTAATATATATTGTATTACTTAAACAACAAAAAGGACAAGATTTCTTACAATAACATAGTAAAAAATATATAGCAGTTGATTAAAAGACAAAAAGCATGCAGACGTGTATAACTTAATTATACACTGCACTTGATTTTTGTGGCAAAATATCAAAATTAATAGACACTTTGATACCCTGTAAAACCTAATCAACACAAGCGACACCTCAGCTGATTAAACTCTATGTATTTGCCATTTAAGCAGCCACTTGCCCAATATACCTCGCAGCAAGTATACCCCTTAGAAAATGGGGCAAGGGATGGTCATGAGCGGCATGTCAAGCAGCTCAGACACAGCTCAGATCATCAAAGCATTGTGTTTGAGGAGGGTGCACAGTGAGACAGACAGAGTGTGAATGGAAATTCGTCATTAGGCTCATAAAATTGCAATGATTCGGCACAGAATCGTAGTAAAATCTAAGCCACCAAAAGCAAACCTGACAAATGGCAAACGAAATGGACTACTGAAAACGCTATACCATGCGGGAAAGGAGACTTTCAAATGGAGTGTGCGAGGAAGACAAAATCGATAAGCTTCTTGTTCCGCCTAAATTGGTTGTTAGGGCAATTGGGGAGGAGCAGGGAAAGGGAGGAGCATGCCATAAGTTTGGTTTCTGCTTGGGCGCAGACAACGATGACAACAATTGACATTCATTGGCTAGTTTGATGGTCCAGGCCAAAGGACTTCAACGACTTGGCCACCTCCAAAAAAAAAGGAAAACTTTCGCGCCATTGTCTTTCATTTGCAGTCTCATTTCCAACGCTGTCTCTGGGCTCTCTTAGCTGTCGCGATTGATTTTCTCTAACGCCAACTTCTGGCATCCTTCGTTCTCGTTCTCGTTCTCGTCCTTGTGCTCAGCTTTATCCTTGACTGCATAGCAGTCGCGATGCTGGCGGCAAATAAATTACATTGTAATTTGTGTGTCCCCGTCGTTGTTATTGTTGTTGTCCTGGCTAGACCGCGTCCAACCCTCAATTTGGGGCGAGTCCTTGCTGTTCAACAGAAGCTGTTGCTGTTGCTGTTGTTGCTTTAGTGTGGGCTCGTAATTTGATTTCGAGTGCCTTTGCCCATCCGCCCACCGTTTTGGCATTGCTCATTTTTAGCTTGGCGACGTGCCCAGCAGCCCTCGTCGTGGTCCTGCTACTGCTCCTCATGCACATCCTTGGCCATCACCACCCTGCTGTGTGAGCTCATTTAAAGTTGATGGTGTGTGAAAAAATGTGAACAGATTGTTATGTAATTGAGTTTTTAGGCAGCCGTTTTGAGGTCGCCTTTTGTGGCTGACTCGTTGGCTGCCTGCCTGATGTCCTTGTTGCTTCATCTCTCTCTCTCTCACTCACTCTCTCTTTCTCTCACACAGTGTGTTGTTGTCGTATTTGTTACATTTATTTGTCGCTTGATTTGATTTCGTTCCTTCCCGCCTCAAGCGTTGGCGGCACGTTCTTCATGTTTTCTCTGTTTTCTCTTCTCTCTGCCCTTCTTCCTTTGTGCCCTCTCCTCTACTTCCTTCCTTGCTTCCTCCTCCTCATCAGCCCCTTTGCGGTTTATTTGGCACCACCGCTCTTGACTCCCGTTTGTATTAGCTGCCCAATTTGTAGCTCGTATTTTAACTTGTACATAGTTAAGTGATTATATATGCAACATATGACAATTCAACAGACTGCTGAACTCAATTGTAATATATGTATATGATTGTAATTAATGTCGTAAATAATCAGAATATTGTTTAATTCTTTGACAAGTTGATTATATAAATACAATTGTATTTTATTCAGATGATTAGCTGATGAACATATACATTAATGGGTTGAAATCAAAGGCTCGAATAGCATTCCATCTGTCTGTCTGTCTGACTGCTTAAATGTGTGTAACTTTGGGAGTGTAAGAAAAGACAACTTTAAATTTGCTATTTAGATTTATGGTTGATAAAAGCTTGCCTCACATTTATTTTAAATTAAATACACGCTACTTAGAATGTTAAAAATATAGCTAAAATATTTATATTTATATTTATAACTATATATTTAAAATCTATTATATTTATTAACAGCTTAACAAAAATACATTTATTCATTTATACAAACAGTTAACTTGGCTAAATTGAAAGCCAACTAAAGGCCAAAGGTGCGGGCCAACTAAATGAACTGAAATGAAAGTGTGCGAAGCGATTAAATCAATAAATGCACTTTATAGTCACACTTATCTGTTGTATTCATTTAACAATGCCAATATGAATATTCATTGTATTCGTCGTTTCTTTGTGCCGAATTTCGGAACCAGCCATAAAATACAAATAATAGCAAAACAAAAATGAAATGAAAGAAAAGGAAAGAAAAGGAAAGGAAAAGGAATGCAACGATGCACATGGATTGGTCACGGTTGTCTCAAGTCCCATCGGTCTCATCGCTCGATTGTTTGGTTGCATGCAACGTGCACGCATAACACTCTGTGATCTGGACTCGTTTATGTGCAGGTTGCATGCCCCCCTCTCTCGCTCTGGCTTGCCCCGTTCCTGTTCTTATTAGCTTGCATTTAAAACCCAGCAGGGTTTTCACACCTTTTGCGCCCCACTGCGTCTCGCTAGCCATCTCACTCGCACTCAGTCGCGCTGTCCCTGTCTCGCTGTGCAAAGTGCCGACAATGAGGCAAGAGGATCGGCGGGCAGATGAGGAGGGGGAGCGAGAGGGGGAGGAGTGAAGAGCGCAGCGCACGCGCGGCACAATCAAATTCAAATCACTTTGCATCTTTGAGATCTCAATAAAAATCTCGTTTCTCTGAGCTGTTGTTGCTGTTGATGTTGTTGTTGTTGTTGTTGCTATTGTTGTTGCTGTTGCTTTGGTTGTTGCCGTTGACTTTAATTGTTGCCGCAGGAGCATTGCTCAAATATTAATTGGTTTTGTCGGAGGATTTCTGGCTAAAGATGCTGACGCCTCTGCTGGCGTCGCTCTCTCTCTCCCTCTCTCTCTCGCTCTACCTCTCCCTCTGTCTCTCTTTCACGTCGGGCTGCCTTTTGAGTTTGAGTTTTGAGTTTGTGTTGCGGCTGCAAAAATTAATTACGATATCATGATTTACAAAATTAGCCGCAAATGGCGCGGCCTTTTTTCCTGCCTGTCCGTCTGTCCGTCTTTCTTTCTGACCGTCTGTCTGTCTGTCTGTCTGACCTTACTCTCTACCTCGCTGTGGCCAATTCAAATAGGGGCGTGACATTGAGGGCATGGTCTGATACCCTTTAAATGTTAACTGACTGCATAGTGGGTATCTTTCAGTTCATCTCATACTTGCTGGTCATACCGGAGGCTATTGAACTGCTTCAGAAGTGTGGCTTTCATAGTTGAGCTGAGTTGCGATCAATAATGTAGAGTTGGAGTTGAATTGTAGGTGTAAGATTCTAATTAAAATTTAACAACTCAATCAAGAAATCTGTCGAAAACATTTAAAGGATTTAAAAATGTATCTAAAGTTGAGATGCACGAATAAATTAATTCATTTGCAATGTGTATGAAGTGGCTAAAGAAAGGTTTATCATCTATATGGTCCATTTATTCATTCAAATAATATTGCATATGATAAGTTCATTTCATTTGTATAATAAGAGCATAATATTAAGATTGAATCAAATTACATTTTATTTATGGCTCGCAGAGTTGAAAGCAAGGGAAGAAACTACAGTTCATATCATCAGATAAATAACAAGTAAGAAAGCTACAGTCGAGTTTGCTCGACTGTGAGATACCCGCCACCCAATTTTACCATCAAAATATTATATTTTTCAAAAATATACTGAAAAAATACTTAAAAACAATATGCTAAAAAATACCAAAATAATATATCAAAAATTTCATTGTTCGAAATTATTAGCTTGCCGGCACTTTAGTTGGTTTATTGAACACCATTATTATGTCGCAGAGTGTCGTAGCAACTAACTAGGCAGCACTAGCAGTTGCACGTGGTAAAGCTTTATAGAAGTAATTTCTTAATAACTTCTGTGTTTTTTATCCGATTGTAACTAAATTTTCAGAGATCACTAAGATGGTGATTAGTATTGTGCGTACCAAAATCGTTTTTTTCAATTTGCATGGGCGCAAGGGGGCGTGGCCAAAATCAAAAACAAACTTGATCTGCGTGCAACAATAAGACATACTGTCCCGATTTGGTTGCTCTATCTCTTATAGTCTCTGAGATCTAGGTGTTCATACGGACGGACAGACGGACATGGCTATATCGTCTCGGCTGTTGACGCTGATCAAGAATATATGTATATACTCTATGGGGTCGGAGATGCTTCCTTCTGCCTGTTACATACATTTTCGGTCGGCACAAAGCCATAATACCCTTCTATCCTTTGGGCAGGCCAGTCGCAATAAGTTGTGTTTTTTAACATATCAAACTATTGCAAGTCGTCCACTTTGGCTGGTCAATCAGAGCAGCAGAAAAAAATTCACTATGCAAGAGCAAAACAAATCGAGGCCAATAACAAATAAAGGCATCGCTGGCAAACGCTCAAGTTTGTTAGGATTGCAATGAGCTGCAGGCAACGCCTACAATTCACAGCGGCTTGCCAAATAACTAGCTGCCCCAATTTTTGGGGGCAACAAATCATTTGGCCACCCCATTGCTCTACCCGTGAGGCAATGAGGCAATGAGGCAGTCAGGAAGGCAGGCAGTCGGTTTTTCATCGACAGACACGTAGAAGTCATCAGTGGCATTCATTATAAGTGTTCGCGCCAGAGCCGTGGCATGCCACAAATTGTGGCCTCATTCATTTTCATAAGCACTAAGCTAGCCACACATCCGACATCCGATGAGGAGGCAGAGGCAGAGGCAGCCGCAGCTTCTTGACTTGGGCTTCTTGGGTTCTTTAGGGAACAGAACAATTAATGCTCCCAGTGGTCGCCACCTGAAGCGGCCTTGGGCCGTTTGGTGCGCTGCTCTACATATAGTATGAGCGTTGTTGCACTTGCAACCTCTGGTGGCACTTGGTGCTGGGTCGCAGCTGCCCTAAAGATTTGGTGCCACGCCTTCCCTACTGAAAATGGGGGGCCGCAGGCGTTGCCACTGTTACAATTTTGTCGCTTTTGCGCTTTGGTAATTAACATTATTGCACGTTGCACGCTGCAAGCTAGCTGGCACTGTTGCACTGTTGCATTTGCCCCGCTTTGTTGTGTCGCTTTTTTGCATGTTGCTGTTGCGCTTTTTGCATATGCCCTTTTTGCCTTTATTAATGTCATCAACGCCACAAGCCACGCCCCAACCGTCCGTCCGTCCGTCCGTCCGTCCGTCTGTCCGCCAGTTCGCCTGTCTGCCAGTCCGCCTGTCTGACAGTGCCACAGTTGACAACTCAATTGTTTGGGGCCGCCGTCATTAAAATGATTTCTGCAATCGCCACGGCAAAAAGTCGCCTAACAGCAGCCAAAGGCGCGCAACAAAAATATAAAAAATAAGAAATAAAAAAAAAAAATTGGAGCTAATTTGATTAATATGCAACGCACAAAGCGGCTAACCCGCCGGCAAGGCAAGGCCCCCTCTCTGCTGACCTCAGTGGCTCCCTAATGATGGGAAGTGCGAATGCGTTTTGGCTCCCAAGCTGCCTCTTGATGTTGCTGCTGTTGCAGTTGCAGTGCAGTTGTTGCTGT
Source organism: Drosophila pruinosa (assembly GCA_018150935.1). NCBI lineage: Eukaryota > Metazoa > Arthropoda > Insecta > Diptera > Drosophilidae > Drosophila > Drosophila pruinosa. The sequence continues at coordinate 2,625,047 of JAECWR010000337.1, forward strand.
TGTTGGATGCGGACGCGGAACCCGCAATTCGCACGACGCGTAATTGCAATTGTAATTAGTGCAAGTGTTCAATGCGGCAACTCGAGCAATCACATGCGAGCACCTAATACGCCCTCCCTCCCTGCCTCCCCGATTTGCAGCGCAAGTCCTGCTAGCCCCAATTGCAGCAGCCTTCAACTTACATCCTGCATCCTGCATCCTGCACTTTAGACTGGTCAGTCTGTAATCTGCACTCTGGCGAACCCCACCTGTAATCTCATTGTCTATGCACTACGCCATATAATCTGTGCCCTGGTACCAGCGGCCTTATTGCCCTACATCTTGAGCACTTCCGCAGTACCCTACAAACAGGACACTATGCTCTACCTTCTAAACAGCCAGCATACTCGTTCTACTAATGCCGCACTTTACAAATCTAACTCTCATGCTTTTTACCACTTTCCAGAGAGAAGCCTTCTATTTGTAACGCTACTTTACATTCATAAGTGGAATCTCTTCAATGCAGCGCCCTCCTAATGTCATACCACATTCTACAATGCGACCCTACCTTACTCCACTAAGCATATGAATTGGATAGTACACTCTAAATGATGTCTATCCTTTGCTAAATACTCTTCTCTTATATTTTCAATTGAAAGCCCTCCTCATGCCGTACCTCATTGCGTTAGCTCTACCTAGCATATACATATGTGATTGGATATGATTGTATTGTATACAGTATTACACTATAAACTATGCCTACTATTTTCTACACATTCATTATATCACATCCAACCGAAACCTTACATTGAGCACCCTCCGGCCCTACCAGTATAAATTGAACTTAGTTGTATGAGTATATATTATATTGTTTAAACTTTTAATCTACTCCCAACTTAATGTATGTACATTCTTCATATTCTTTACACTTTGAAGGCCTCCACATGCCGTACCACAATGTACACTGCGACCCTACCTCACCTAAACTCTACTTGGCAGAATATTTAATACTATTGGATTATTTTGTACACTCTGTAGTCAAAATATTATACTATAAGCTATGTCTACCATATTCTACATACTCAACAGTCATGCAACTCAGTCTAAATCAAGCCGGTAAGGCCGGAGGGTGCCCACCATATAACCTTATATATGATTGAATATGATTGAATTGCATATATCCAGCAGTCAAAATATTATAATTTAAAATCTATTTTCCTACCCATTACTGGATAACACTCTTGATATCACAACCTTCTACCACACTACTTCGAGCAACCTCCGGCCCTACCAGCTAGAGTTCTATAGAGTTGTTAGGGTATGCAAAGTATGAGTTGTACTGTGTATACCCTATATACTCCATACTCTTTAAACTCTAGAGTCTACTACTCCCGCTGCGCACTCTTCATATTGCATATATCCCATCCAGCCATCACCCAATAACCCTACATCCCCATCTGATGTAGCGTAAGCCTCAACCAAATACACACAGCTCAAAATTTGCCTAATCCTGGACACATGCATGGCATCGATTTCACGGGAAGCAACCGCAGGCAGTTGTCTAGTGCTCCACAGGGACCAGAGTGCAGCCCAATGAGCTGGACCTGTGATCTGCTTGCCGGGATTGCAGCACCCAACACACACACACACACACACAACCTGGTGCACGTTCAGGATTTGCAGCTTCGACACGGCCACATTTCACGCTTCCTTTGCGAAATATGCTGGTAGAGAGATAGAGAGAGACAGCAAAGAGCTCAATACAACCACCACCCAGATGAACAGATTAGGATATGATAAATTTCACGCACCTTCCAGGACTAAGGTGGACGTCGCCAACGGCTTAGCTTTTGCATTCTCCCCCACTCGAACGTGAGCCAGATTTCAAGCATACCAAAATATCGAAAAGCCGATAATGAAGTCAAGATTGCAATCGACCAATCGGGCCAAACAGAAGGTGGTTGAACCAACAGCCACAGTAGAAGGAGCAGGAGCAGCAGGACCAACGTCAGGACGCACTTTAATCAATCGCAACCGATTTGTCGGCTTAACATGTACAACATGACGTAAATAGTGGCAAACGGGAATGGGTATGAGAATGGGAATGGGAATGAGGTTTGTGCTCGACAAGTCGGAACAAAGCCGCGGAGGGTGTCGGGCATTAAAGTGAGCAATCGACAAGGATTTGCGTCTCTGGAGGCGGCCACAATGTGCCTTGTATTGTGTGTTGTGTTGTTTTGGTGGCTTCTTCGGGATTAGCGCCAGTTTTGTCTGTCTAAAGTGGCCAGCTAATAGTTCTTGTCCCGCACAGAGCGTGAGAAGCTGAGCTGAAAGGAGAGAGGAGGGGAGGGGAAGAGCAGACCTAACAGACCGAAAAATATAAAAGATAGCTGGGAAAACTTGCGAGAGCGTTGGAAAATTTGAATAGATAGTGAGAGATTAGATAGATATTAAGATAAAATAAGGAAAAAATTGAGTATGAAAGATAATAAATAGGACAATGGATAATAGAACAAATACTTACGTTTTTATTAAACAATATGTTCTAGAAAAAATTACAAATATAGACAATAATAATAATTACAGTATGTAAGAAATGGACAATTCAAAATAATATAGTAAATAACTAGTTAAAATATTTGCCACTATATATGTATAAAATATATGCATAGAATTTTTAACTATGCCAAAGTCAATAAGAATATGAAATTCTTAAACAATAACAATATCATATGCAAGTCAAAATTAACAGTTTCATAGTTAATATATGAACTACAATTAACTTTATATCAGGTATAGCAAATATTAAATAATAATCGAAACTTGAAAATTAAATAAAAAAAAAAACAATGCATATTTAAGACTTTGATAGAAATCGAATGTTATCAAAAGAAACTATGAAAGCAAATTGGTAGCTATAAAACAGAGGAAAAGAGCCATGTTAATACAATAAAAACACACAGATAAACTAGCCAAAATATGAACTTGGATGAGCTTATTAAAAGGCAGACGACGGACACACATATATAATGGCTTAAATGCGACTATTATAAGTAATCGAGAGTTAGGATCAATCGGCTTTTGTTGGCATTGCTGGGCTGACTTGGCACATCTAGAGGACAAGGCAAACATCCCCCCTAGATAGATGGACCCTTGACAATGGCTCAATTTTTATGCGATTTGCTTGTTTTGATAAGGAATCATCGTCGACTGTCGACTGTCTCGTATTGTGTCGTGTTGTGTCGTGTCAAACGACACCCTGGACAAGTCGAAATCAAAATGCGAAATCAAATTCCATTGGCAACCCCAAAGCTGCTGGAAATAATTTGAAAATTACTTTTGTCCAAAAGAGGGCAGCATTTTTATGAAGGTCGCGTGCGGTTTGAGTACAAAAAAAAAGATCGTTCGGTGATAAGCCGAAAGCCGAAAGTGTATAAATCATTCAAATCTACATACATATTGTATACATATATAATATAAAGAGACAGCATTGAGAGGCTAACCCTAATACGAGTACGAGTACGATTTCGAGACACCCTCCAGTTGCAAGCCTATCTAAAACTTGGGTTTTGCTTTATTGTTTGATAAGTATTTTGATAATATTTTGAGTGCTGTGCGAAAACAATGGGCAAGCATAGAGCGTTTAACACCCTGCTGTGGGCAAACAGGTTTCTCATTATTAAATTGAGATTTATGACACGTTGAGCAACACTCTCTCTCTCTCTCTGTCTCAGCTTGGCATTTGGCAACACTGGCCGAGTGCATTCCCCTCCTGGAACTGGAACTGAGACTGGCACAGGTAATGAGCACCTTGGCGTGCCAAAATGACAACCTGTGCACAAATTGGATTACTTCATTGCCAATGCGGTCAGATAAGAGAGACTTGGAAGAACAGCAGCCAAAAAACAGAAAGAAACCCGAACCGCAAAAGGATCTCTTTGGGGCAAATAAATAAATACAATTTGGCGGCCATGCATTTTGGCCGATTGATTTCTCCGGCACGAAAATGGCAACTGGCAGCAGTTGGCAGCAGCAGCAGAAGGATGAGCAGGGGGGATAAAGGGAGCAACTTGCTCACAGCTCGCAGCTCGCAAATTGCCGCATATTTGTTGAGTAATTACGCTTTAACTTGTAATAAAGAAGACAAACAATAAAACGAGGACCCGGCCATGGATCCCAGCTAAGGATGAGGTTTAACCTTAACCATTGCCACAGCAATCTCCACACCAGGGGCAGCAGCAGCAGCCGTGGCAGGAGGTGTGGGGAAGACATCTGGCGGCGCGTTCTCAATTGAAAAGCGTGAATAACAAACGTGAATGCGCCGCAAACGCGCAAATTGGCTAAGAAGTCAGTCAGGAGACACGTCTTCAGTCGCTAGTCCTCAGTGCTTAGTCTTCAGTCTTCAGGTTTGCGCTAACAAATCCGATCAATGCGCTGCCAGTTTATACGTGCAGCTTTATTGTGAAAACTGCAAATATACTTGGATGTTTTTCCTCTTTGTAATTTAACTTTCTTTTTCCTTAATTGTGGTTCCTTTTCATGTCTTATTGAGGTCTATTCCTTCTTGTTGTGCTTATCACTTCTGCTAGTCTTTAGTTCTGATGTATTATCTTGGCATATACGTCTACCTAAGTATCTTTATTTTCTTATCCTTCCGTTTATCAATATAGCTTTTGCCTGATATTCTTCTTACCTGTACTTCCTTAAATTCTTTCCGATTACTTGTTTATCTTTTTCCCTTGCACTCAACGTCTTTCTCTTTACACTCTACACCTTTTTTTCCTTTAGATTTGATCCATCATCTCCTAATTATGCTCTTTCTTCTATTTTAATAAATCCTTGTCGTTTATAACTTTGCATAATCCTTTCCTTTGCTTTCCTTAACACTTTCTCATATTATTATTAAATTTGGAATATTCTCTCTTCTCATTTCTGACGTCTTGTTGTTCATTTATCTTCTCTCTTAGTTCCGCCTCATCTGCGACTACTTCTTCAACTTTTCTCTACTCTTCCTCTTCTTATCGCCTGATTGCCAAAAGGATGTCCGCATGAACCTCATCATTTGCCAACTCTCACAACTCTTGTTCGATTCTCTGCCTGCTCTCTCTCTCTCTCTCTCTTGGTCTCTGCCAGTTTCATGCGCTCGCGTTCGCTCTCATCTCGGTTAAGCACAAAACAAATCTTTGCACTAAGCAGCCAGTCGAACAAAAGTCGAAAAGTGCCAAAGAGGCAAAGAGGCAAACGTAGCAGCGCTTAATTTACTGTGAGACGGAAACGGAGCTGGAGACGTGCACGGAGTTGTACATAGATGGGACATGGCAGATGGAAGACGAAAGACGGAGACTGGAGACTGGACCAGACTGGCTGAGACTCGAGAGTCGCGAGTCAAGACTGGCAGATTGGGAGACTGGCTGGTTTGGCTGGCAAACCATAAAATGCATTATTATGCTAAATGACTATAAAAATCACGTTTACAATCCATTTATGCCTGGGATAATAACCCATCTCTTTTGAACTGCGGCGCAAGGAAGAAGGTGCCATCGTACTGGACCCTGGACTTGCTCGTAGTTTGGCCAGCTCAGCTCGCCTGGGTGTTGCACCTCAAGCTGCCACAGTTGCCACAGTTGCCAGTTGAATGCTGAATGTTGTAGCTGCATTTGGCTAAAACCCTGAGAGGCAGCATTTGTTTACGCCGCGAATAATTGAGTTATCTGATCCCTGCTAGCCACAAGACAGACACGAAACATGGCAACACAAGCACACACATGGCAACTGGGAGCTGGGAGCTGGGAGCGGAGCTGCTTCTAAATGGGGGCCCTGCAAACAAGACTGCGGCCTAGGCTCACTGGCTAGGCGAGGGATCGGGATGTGGCAAATGCAGCGGCGTTGCATGTTTGGCAGCAGGTAGGTGTGGCTGGAGTACGTAGCAAATTGCTGGGGCGCATTAGAAGGCAAACGCCGCCCAATCCGAGCCCATCCATGGCCCAGTCTGTTAGGCCTGTGCCTGGCCAAGACTTGGCAGTTGGTAATGACTTTATTTGGTTGCTGCGTTAATGGGGCGCTGCCTCTGTCTCTGCCGCTCTGTCGCTGCCTCTGCCACGGTCGACGCAGGCAGCGCAAATTGAAAGCGCATTTCAAAATTTTTCACACCTGAAAATTGTTTCGTTTCAAGATGGTTTTTTTTTGACAGACGCGTTCGCCACAGGGGACGAAGGGACAAGGGAGGCAGGGGAGTACAGGGGCGAGTGGCAAGTGCAGCGAATTTCATGCGGCCTGGAAACACTTTTCACGTAGCGCCGCTGACGACTGCAGCCAAAGCCAAAAGGTGCCGACCGGCGGCTGCAATTAATCAAAATTTAATTTCGAAAAGCGAAGTCAACGCCGACGTCGACTGCGGCAGAGTTGGAGTTGGAGACGCAGACGGAGACAGAGACGGAGGACTGCGGACTGTTGACTGCACTTGAAGCAGCCGAAAAAATTGAAAAGGCTAAAGAGAAAACTGGCAAAAGAAAATGTAATTAATCACCAGGCGGTTGTTGTAGCTGCTGCTGTTGCTGCAGACTGCAAACTACAGTTGTTGTTGTTGTTGTTGCAGTTGTTGTTGTTCTTGTTATTCGCCGCGTCTTTTCTCGTTTGTTGGGAACAAAATGAAAAGCCGCAAAAGCAACAAAAGCGACAAGACAAAAGTAACGCCAGCGCCCCCCTCACCACACACCCCTACTCCCCTTCCACGCTCAACAGAGTGAGAAACCGTTACACCCCATCGAAGAAAATACTTATGATAATTCGTTATTGGCTTTAAATTCGTTCGGATCCATAATAATAACATAATTCACAGCAGCGAACAAAGGCAATTAAATGCGTACTTATGACTGCATCTGATTCGATTATTCCATTTGTTTAAACCCAATAATGATACTCTTCAAAATTCCATATGTATAGCAGTAGTATTTTCACTGGCATTTCTTTCATTTTCTTTGCTTTTCTTTGCTAGTTGAAAGTGCAATCTTCATGCATTGCTTACTTATTATTATGCAAATTCTGTTGTTTTTCCCTCTCTGTCAGTTTGCCTCATTTGCCTTGTGCACACAAGCTTACTAAAAGTTCCCCTATTCATGCTGAAATATGGGAGAAATGAAATCAACATAACCTCCCTAGATTTTGTTACAGTCTGGTATGAGAAAGTCTACATAAGATAGCCTATTTTAAGAATTACTTTAAAATAGCACATCAGAAATCAGTAAGATAGATAGATAGTACTATTTACATATCAATCAAATGAAATGTATGTGTCGGTATAGACCAAGGAAATTCACCATCAAAATTTGGTAAATAATTTAGTTATTAAAATTTGACTCTTCATTAAAAACAAAATTTAAGGTGCGTAGACTTTATAATCGCTGAGTTCAATGAGAACAATATACATTTCCTATCTGCATACCTTACAAAGTGAGACTGCTAGCAGTCTCTTTTGTTCATTTTTATACAAATTAAATGCTTACCAGACTTGGATGGCGCCACTAGCAGCTTCTTGACGTTGACTCTATGCTTCAATTGCGGCAGAGGGCGCCAGTCAAGCAACTCCACCAACTTACAATTTAGTGTATAAGATCCAACACTTATACAGATTCCTGCAGTATACGAATGCGGTTGCTGAAGATGATAACCTTTTTAGGCATTTGGAAAAAATTAGGCTAATATAAAAAAGGTGTGAAAATTCAAAGCGAAATTGTTGAAATCCAAAAATGCCGATTTTCATCAGAATCCTGATAGAAATAGAAAAGACGACACAAGGCAATTTAAAAAAAATCCATATTTTGATATTTGATTTGATTGAAGAGAAGAGAAGTAATTTGACATCACTGGATAGAAGACGAGTGAAACAGGAGAATAGCAACAATTTCGTTTAGTTTTTATTATTAAAAATTTGTTATATTGCCATTTCATTGCTCATTTGCCTGTGACCATTTGTTGCTCTTCATTTTTTTAACACTTTTTCTTTTATTTTTCTTCGTTTCGCTGGTCATTTTTTTTATTGCATTTTATAATTAATTTTGTATTTTGTTCTATTGCTTAATTCATTTCCATAGACAGAGAACACACTATGCAACAAGATGTCAAATCGAGTAGAGGGCGTAGTGTAACATAATTGAAATTTCGTTCGTCGAATTTGTTGCACAGTGTAATTGCAATTGTTGTTTTGTATTTCGCTGCTTTGTTTGCTTTATAAAAGAAACATAATTCATTTTTAATCGTTTTCTTTTGTTTTTTTTTTCATATACACATGCACATATGGCATACATACATACATATATTATTCATAAATTTACAAAAATAAATATATACATCGATTACTACAATAAAATTAAAAACGAACAAAAAAATTGAGGGGAAAAAAAGAATCTTAATAAGCCTAAAACATAAATAACAAATAAGTACAAAACAAATATGGTTCAACAATCAATCAGTTAATTAATTAGTTCATAAAATCAATGTACATATTGCGTTTGGCAAGCGATTATTCGTTTGCAACAACCCCCCTCCCTAAACTCCACAACTAATCAAATACATAATAATCATATTTAATACATAATTCATATTTTGCATCAACATTTATGCATTTCCTTCCTATCAGATGTTTGTTCACATATCAATACATATTCCGATATCATTTCGTTTTATTACGATTTGTTTAATTAATTTTTGTTTTCGTTTTTTCTTTTGGATTTTGCCAAAACTTTCCACTCTGGGCACGATTTATATAAAGAGCGTTTCGATGATGATTGCATCACAACATAAAAAATAAATATCAATTTGTGGACAAGAAGCGACAATTATTTTGTTTTGAGCAATTTTGTTGTTGAGTATTTCTTAGCGTCAGACCATAAATTTGCCAAAGATTCATAAGTTACAAAAACTAACATTATATGTATGTAGATAGACAATCATGCTATGTATGTTGCTTCGTTGTATCATTGATTATTACTTGAGCAAATTGAATAGATTAACAAACGGCATAACACATAGAATAGATGAATTTGTTAATTCAGAAAAACACTCTTGCCATCTTAAACTTATCTTATAATAATTACACACATCTTTCTCTATCCCACTTCATAGCTTCATCTCTCTCTCTCTCTCTCTCTCTTTCTATTTGAATGTTAGATTTTTGGGGAAAATCACAGCTAAAAGGCAAGCATTAAAGTTATACAATTCTAGAATATTATGTCGCTCGAAATGTCGTGCACAAAGTGTTGAGCTGGCTGTGTGTTTGTTTGTTTGTTGTCATTTGTTATCTATTATATTTTGTTATAGTTATGCATAATTAGATACATCTATTGTTTGTTGTTGTTGACGTTGTTGCTGTGTTGCTATTGCTTGTTGTTCATGTTGTGTTTTTTTACTTGACTACGCATAATCATATCGTTTTATATCATATGTTTTTGTTTTTCGTGTTCGTATTTTGTTTATGCATTTACTTTTCATTAATTAGTTAATATTTATAGTATAGCACCGAGTACAAAAAATTATCAATAAACAGAGTTTTGAATTTTGTTTTTCTCATCGTTCTCGTTTTCTAAACAACAATTGGACAAGCGGCGGCTTGTCCAATTGTTGTTATTCCTTTTAAACGGTTTAAATGCCTTTGCTCTTGTTTGCTGTATCATTTTGTTTATCTGTTTTTGTTTTGTTTAAATTCTACTACTTATATAATGTAATAATTTCTGTTTGCTTTCGCTTTCGTCTACACATACTGTTCCTGTTCGTGTTCGTGACACAAGTCGATTATCATCTTTGTCTGAATTTTACATGGATCCATCGCCGGATATCTATTAAATAGTTACCAAAAAGAAGGCATTTAAAGATACATCCAACCCAAATTGATCCATCGACCTGTCACTCACCTGTGAGTGCGAACTGTCGCTCTCCACCTGTTCGGAGTAGCAATGCTTATAGTTAAGATAGTCTAGAAGTCTTCTTGGTAATGGCAATGTCTGTATTAGATCCTTTCGTATAACCGCCTTTAGTATAACAAATCTGCAAGCAAAAATAGCAACTCAATAAGTCATGTCAGAGCTTAACTTGATGACACTTACCTGCACATATGCTGCAAGCTTTGTACATGCTTAAATCTAGATACGGGATTGGTTAATTGCACACGCATTGGTCCATGCTCTGGCCGACGATGCAGAAAGAATAAATATCTAAAAGAGCATAATGTTAATGTACTATTTCGATCGACGATTCGATTTAGATTTGCTTACCTGCCGCTACGCGAATGCTCGACGGCCTTCTCAATGAACTCGGTTATAGTTTGGGATTTGAACTTGGCGTACGAGCCAAACGAGAAAGTGCCTGCAGAATGAAAGTGAACGAATGAGCAAGAGAGATAGTGATGACTTTTAGATAATTTATACGGTTAGAATGTTTTCTTTTTGTTGTCCTATAATTGCAAGCTAACTGGGCGTGGCACGCAAAATTCAAAGTAAACTTCACAAGTATAAAAGCAAATTTAAAGGCTCTAATTTAAATGGCTTGAAAAAAGGGTAATTGCTCTCTTTCAATCTCAAAAGTTAGGTTTGTGCAAGTAAGTTATGACAGCGATAATCACAATAGCCGAGAGTGCTTTTGTTAGGGTCTGCACTAGCTGTTAGCAACTGCACTGAAGTGCATCTTATAACAAAGCGAATACACCACGTGACTCGTTCTTAATTAACTGCAACTAAGTGCAATTTGTAGAGGATATTTATGAAGATGAGTCTCACCCTGATCCTGTTCAATGCGCACATGACGCACACAGTTGTTCAGCTTGAAGCTCAACGAGAATATGTAATGATCATCGGAGCTGTCGCGTACTATGAAGGAGCCGTCTGGCTCATTCGAGAGCACCTTCTCGGCCGCCTCACTGGACAAAGGACCCCAGTACCAGCCGTACTGCAAGAAAACAAAAAGTAAAAGCGCTTAATAACGAATGGCTAGAAAGGAGATTAACAAAGTTGCCACTTACGTCCTTGACCTTCTCAATACTTGAGGTAAACTGCAGCGCACGCGGCTCTTGGGCGGCGCTGCTTTTCTTTGGATCTTCCGTCTCCGGTTCGGCGGCATCAATGGCATAAGCTGCAAGGCAGAACAGAAAGCAATTAGTTGTTATGCAAATGTCACATATGTACTAGTTCCCTTACCCTTTTTTGGCAATGGGGGCAAGGCGCGCGACTGAAACTTTTTGCGTAAATCCGCATTCGGTTCGTTGCGTTCCTCGGCATCTGTGGCATTTGCCGCACAGCTGGCGGGCAATGCTGTTACCGACGCCGACGAGGCGGTGGCAGCTCCTGCTGCTGTTGTCGTCGTGGCAATTGCATTGGCATTGGCCGCATTGTTGCGACAACGATTGTGATTGCTGCGACGAAAGCGAAAGATGCTGCAAAACTTTTGCTTCAAATTCAGCGAGAATTGTGACTTTTTCTCCGTGTGCAGAACATGCTTGTTGTTCGCCTGTTGTTGCAACTGTTGCTGCTCCTGGGGTGTGGCAAGCAGCTTGTCCGATGAGGTGGGCAGCACAGCGGCGGGTGTTTGTTGTTGTTGCAGTTGTTGCTGCTGTTGTTGTTGTTGGGCATAGTTGCTGCCGTTGTTGATGTTATTGTTGTTGTTGTTATTGTTGTTCAACTTGTCATTATCGATGTTGTGTTTGTTCTGCTTGCTCAGATATTTGGCGCTGCTCTCGCCACTGCTTGCACCACCACCCCCCGCACCACTGGTGCGGTTAGTACCAATGCTGCTGCGCGTGCGCGCCGTCGTCGTGGTGGTGTTTGTCGTATTTGTGGTGTTTGTCGACACGCTCCAGATGGTCTCATTACTCGACTTGACACCCACGCCGCCACCCACGCCCTTACCGCAGGTGCTTAGCATTTTGTTGGCCGCAGCAGTACTGCCTCCTCCGCCACCTGCGATGCCTCCGCCACTGCACCAAGAGGACTTGCCGGCGTCGGAATAGAGCGTGTGATAGAACTGCTTCACCTCGTCCAGCGTCATGTGCAGTGGTTCCGTCTCGCTTTGCATCACCGGCGTACGATACTTGCCATGCTTGCCACCCTTGTCCCCACCGCCATCGTCGCTCGTCTCCGCCGCCGCCGCCGTCGTAGCCACCGCACCCGACGCGTACCGTTGCTTCCGCTTATTGCGCTTGTTGCGCCTGCTCGCCGCCTTGTGGTACGACGGTTGCTTGCTGGTGACCTCCAATTGCTGCTGCTGCTCGAGCTTCTGCTTCTCCAGCTGCTGCTTCTCTAGCTGCTGCTTCTCCAGCTGCTGTTGCTGCTGCTCAATCATGTCAACGGGAAAGGCATAAATGTCCGAATCGATGGGCACATTGTAGAAATCGGATATTTCGCGCGTAAAGAGCGCATCGTGGGACATGGCCTGCGTGATGAAAATGGAATCATCTGGCTTGTTCGCCGACGACACATTCAGCGAATTGTGTGAACTGCTTAGCCGACTGTTGAGGGAGTTGCGCGAGTTGGGACGCTGGCCATGCTGATGATGGCCATAGTGCTGATGATGATGCGCATGGTGATGATAGTGGGGATGATGCGAATGATAGTGACAGTGGCTCGTATGACCCAATGGACTGTAGAGCAACTGACGTCGTTGCAGACTGCTGTTGTCTGGCTGCGATTGTGGCTGCTGTTGCTGGGATTGCCTGCTGCGTGCTCCGTAGTACAAATCGTAGTCGTGGATTTCAGAGAGGCCGGCAGTATTGAAGCGCTGCTGGGCCGCCGCAGCCTTGGCACTGGCAATGCTATCCTGCTCCGTGGGTATCGCCTTAAAGTAGCGCGTATGATCCTGATAGTAGGGACACAGCGTTTGCTTTATCTTGATGATGGACACGGGTGGCGGCGGCGATGGCAACGATGGTGAGCAGCTGCTCTGCTCTGAGGCAGCCTCATCATCATCATCCTCATCCAACAGATCGATGCTATTGCCAAGCGAACTGCTAATGATATTGTTGGGCTCATCGTATATGTTATCCGTATGGCTGTTCAGTATCGAGTCGCTCGAATACAGATGCTTATTGATGGCATACGATTCCTTGAGCGTGAGTGTACTGCGCTCTGCAACGCCCAGGCCCAGGCCCAGGCCCAGCCCCACGCCCATCACCGTCGTGGGCTGGGTGGTGACCACCATGGTGGTTGTTGCATGCGTCACCATGTTGCAGATGTTATTGCTATTGCCAATAATGGCATTCTCCTGGCTGGGCTTGGCCAGCAGCAGCACCAGCTCTTGGCTGGCAGCACCGCTGGCCACAGCTGCACTGACCATGGTCACGTCATCCTTCAGGTGCTCAAACGATGACTGCGATGAGGTCCAGCGTCGCAGGCTATTCACAATGTTCTTGGAGATGGAACGCACCAGAGTTGTTTGCGGCGAATCCTGAAATTCTGGTGGCGGATCTATGGGCGCCAATGGACCCTTTTTTAGCGTATTAAAATTCTCCGCACTCATGCCGCCCTCCGAGCAATTATCCAGTGAATCGAATTGCGACACCTCGCCATCGCTCTCCACCATCTGCAAGGGGAGCAGTTTAATATGGATGGCCATTGAATGTGGGGGTGGGTAGCAAACTTACCTCGATCTCAAACTTGCACATGCCAATGCGAAAGGAGTCGCCGCTGGAAATGGAGCTGTTGGTGGTGAGGGGCACGCCGCTGTCATCGCTTAGCGATGCTGCCGCATTCAGCTCGATGCTGTTGGCGCTGACCAGCTCGTGGTCACGTGTCGTCTGCGTCGCTGCGGGCGTTGGTGGCATCATGCTACTAAAGCTATCGCTGCTGCAAATGCTAACGGTCACTCCGGTTCCGGTGCCGGATCCTGTGCCAGTTCCAGTTCCGATTGCGGTGGTTGCGCTCGTCGAGCCATTGCCATTGCAGAGGGGATTCTGATTAAGGTTCTGACTTTGATTACCATTCGAGTTGTTGCTCTCCTTAAGCTTAATGGACGATTCCATGTTCTGTATGTCTGAAAGTGTGCGTGTGTGTGGGTGTCTGTTTGTGTGAGTGTGTGTGTGTGTGTGCTGCAAGTTGTAAGAATGCCAAATTAATTGATTGATCACAAGCGATTGAAACGAACCGGTTCGAAGGAACTGTTGCCGGTTCAACGTGTTATGAATGATAAGTTGATTAATTGATTGATTAATTGATGACACACATCGCATCATCGCATCGCATCGCATGGCAACGAAGCGTGCGGCACACTTTACACGACCTTTGGGTGCGGCGAAGTTGCTGCTGCTACTGCAACGACTGCAGCAAATGCACCGAATTGAAGGTCAATGACAGTTGCGTGCGCTTCAATTCCGCCCACCACCCGCCACCCATTGACCACCCACCGCAAACCCGAACCAAACCGTTTCGCCAGCATTTGCTTGTGCGCAGAATATGTTGCCAATTTAGTAGTAGATTTTGGGCGTAGATTTTTTTTTACTATCTGCTACTTTTTTAGCTAATGCGCTGACTGACGCTGACGATGACGCTGACGTCTCTGGCAATTTAAAAATGCACACATATACTCTGCCACCCACACACTAGCTCACACAAACACATACGCAAACACGCGTATACCAACACGAGACCAAAACATTTGAGTGCGTAAAAAATGATGTGCTGTGTGTAGTACGCTAGCACACAACACACACATACACAGGCCAATAGAGACAGACAGGCAGGCAGGCACGCACACATACACATGCAGCACCGCCCAGCAGCAGAGGCAAGGCAGCCAGCCCAAAAGGAGTTGCCGGGATATGCGACGCTGCTTCGCTGCCACTGCCGACGTCACCGTCGTCGACTCGTCGTCGTTTTCGTAGTAAGTCGTGCGCTGTAGTAATTTTTTATGATAGCTGAAAGCCGCTGCCGCTATTTTAATGCGAATGCAGCCATCCAAGCGTTATTGCATTTTGCTTATGTATTTTGATAGTATACAAACGTTCGAACGAGTGCAAGCGAGAAGACAAGATAGTGATAACAAATATTCTTATTAGAATTTTTGTCATTTTGTATATACACAACTGGGCACCCACACACTCACTCAAGCACACATACAATTATACGCACACACACCCACACACACAGGCATGTATGTAGCGAGCGCAGCAGCAGCTCACATGCACGTAACACCTTTGCTTAATTTAATTATTGCTCTCCTGGCTCTCGCGTACTCACTGCCAAACACTAACACACGCACATTTTTACATTTCTCCGTGTGTCGCACGCAACACACACACGCTTCGACATTCACACTCACACACATAAAATGCATTAGCATTCATTACAAATCCACGGCGCATACAATTTTCATTGCACTTGCCTTGCTCTGGCTGTGGCTCTCTTGCCTGGCTGTGATTTCTCTCCAACGCCTACAGATCGCACTTTTTGCTTAACACACGCACTTTGATAATAAACACATATTGATTGCTTGCATTTGCACACATTGCAATTGTTTTTCGGCTGCTGCTTTCAATTTCAGCATTATTTTTTATTCGTCCAAAACTCCGACGTTTCAGCGTCGTTTCCAGTGTGACCACCAGCGTGACCGCAAATTCAATTTCAAAATATTCTTTTTTACGTCGAAAAATATACCAAAACAACCCAATCACAATTACTAGCTTAGCTACAGTGGCACCAGTGCTACGACAACTATTAGATACTGAAACATGCTTTCGCGGTATATTTTGAGCTTTGACTTTCTATCACTTAACAATCATCATTTCGACTCCATTCGAATGAACAAATATATTTATAAATATTTAAATATTTATCTGATCAGTGTATGTATGCATTCACGATAATTTCTAGTCCTTGAGAAAAACACGGAAATAATATCCTGTTCAAAAAATTAGTGTATTTTTAGTATATGGCAGTTGAATGTTCCGGTATATATTTCTACATAGAATAGTAACCTTGGAAATTTGTCTCGCAGTCACGCTGTATAGGCGCAACTTTTTGAACAAATTTTTGTAATCGTGTCTTTCCAAGACATTTCTAAATTACCATTTCTCACCATTCGGAAGTCATTTTTAAGCTCATAATATTTTCATAAGAAAAATTTTTTTTTGTGCCAAACATGGAAAACAATTTTTATTTATACAAGAGAAGTGAAACATAGTTTAGTATCAAAATATACCAAAAGGTAATATACCTAATGGCTTCACTGATGAAAATCTAACTATACAATCATATTAGGGGTACTCCGACAACAATGCTTAATAATAATCCAGTAATTGAACCATTTTCAACATTTTCAGAGGAATTTTTAAAAACATTTTGTGAACATTCATATCATTTAATGCAAAGACCATAAACTTATTTACTACAAGAAAAAAACATTGCAAGCCATACGATTAAAAAACAGCGGCTCCATTAAATGCAATCTGAACTGAGTTAATTATTCTCCGATTTAAGGCATCATACGCAAGGCACCGTCCAAGCGAATGACTTCGCCGTTAAGCAATGGGTTCTCGTAGATGGATTGAACCAGTTGGGCGTACTCACTGGGCTCGCCCAGACGCTGTGGGAACGGAATCGACTTAGCCAAGAAAGTGCGAACCTTTTCGGGTAGCGCGGCTAACATGGGTGTGTTGAACAGACCAGGCGCAATGGTGCAGATCCGAATGCCCTGCGTGCTCAGGTCACGAGCAATAGGTAGGGTCATGCCCACAACAGCGGCTTTTGATGCGGAATAAGCAGCCTGACCAATCTGACCATCAAAGGCAGCAACAGAAGCTGTGTTCACGATAACACCACGTTGACCATCCTGGTTGGGTTCATTCGTGCCCATCAGACCAGCCGAAAGGCGAATCACATTGAAAGTGCCAACAGTGTTGATGTTGATCACGCGCTGAAAGTCCTCCAGCTTGTGGGCAACATTCTTGTTGAAGTTAAAAGTCTTCACAGCAGTCGCGGTGCCTGCACAGTTAACAGTCAAGTCGAGACGTCCAAACTTATCCTTAGCTGTCTGTAGGGCAGCGCTCACATCCTTCTCGGAGGTTACGTCTACAGGAACAAAGACGACTTTGTCGCCCAATTCCTTGGCCACTTCATTGCCCTTCGACGACGGCAAATCGGCGAGTACAACACTGGCGCCCTGCTTGGCAAGTCGCTCAGCTGTGGCACGGCCCAAGCCGGAGGCACCACCAGTCACCAAAGAGACAACGTTCTGCAAGGGCACAAAGTGTATCTCTTTGATAATTATTGTGTAACAACATTAATGTGCGTATACGGTACAAGGTACAGACAATTATTCTTAGCAGACAATGGTTGCCCCAATTGGACTTTGTACCCGACTCTCATTAGCAAATAATTTGCTGTCAACAGACTCTTCAAAATTATCAGCAACATAAACATTAACACTATTTTGATATTATGATTAGTTCAATTGCTATGCTTACCTTGATCATAATTATGCTTTTTGTTTAAGTAAAACTGATTGAACAACTGCGACTAAATCTCGAAGACTGGTCGAAAACACCGGTTGCTCTCGTTGCCAGCGTGACCGCAAATTTAATCTAAAAATATACCATTTGCCTTTCAAAAATGGGCACACGGTGGCTGCTCCACAGATTATTACGTCGCAACGTAACTGCGCGAGTGATACGTCAAATACAAACTTATTTAAACATTGAATAGAAGTTTCGTTATTAATTTCTAACGCATCTCTTTGTAATAACGAACTTCTTGTAAAACATAGCGATAATCAATCACTTTTATCGACTTTTATCGATTGGACTAAAACTCTTAGTTATTTTGATTACATAGGGTTGCATGTGAACAGCTGTATTTGATCGTCTTTACTGTTTTATTTATCAGCAATACCGTTCGCAGGAAATCAGTGTGGTTCTATGAAACGCAAAAAATCTGGACATCGCAAATTGGCAAAATGGAACGAAAACCACAAGTTAGCGCCAATGGTTCAAATACATCTAAGAAAGACCCATACGATGAAATTCAAAATCGCATCGGCAATATATGTCAACGTCAATGTGAGTAAAATCCCTACAGTATCTTGCTAACATACAAAAATAAGTCAACCGTTTCTATTTTTATGTCAGCAGCTCGAAAGGTCAAGACCCCAGCTCAGGCGCGCCTTGAAAGTCTGCAGTTGAAGCTTAAAAGAGGTAAAATCACAAAGGAAAAACATGGCCCAAAGAGATCGGCCAGAAAATTAAGCATAAACTTCCTTGAATGTACTGACAATGTGCAGCCATTGGTAGCTAATGATTCAATAGTTCAGCCAAGTGGGCCTATAGATAGCCTGAGAAAATTTTCATTTTCTAACAATTTGCAAAAAGAACTGCCAAATGTAGCGGTTGGTGCTCCTACCACCAGCTCCAATTTCCGTAGAACTATTCCCAATCCTTTCACTAAGCCAAGCTCAACCAACACCAATGGCTTACAGAATACCTGGGCCAAGCCTAAAGCTCTGATCGATGCCAGCAATAGACTGCATAACACTCGTCCCGTGATAAGTGGTAAGTTTATTATTTAAGAGTAAATGTATGCTTATTGATTTTTATATTATTTATGCATTTATAAGTAGCCAATGCCCGTCTGGCTTTGTTGCAAGAATCCCTTCAGCAGACGAATAGGAACAATAATGACAATAATACTAACACAGTGCGGCCCTCAAGCAGTCAGAGTTCCTTAGTTCCATCCGCTACAACAAATTCCATAGTTGTAAATCAATCAAATGATGATATTGAACCCATGGATATTGACACTATGGATATAGATGTTGAACGGGAGGGCGTGGCAACTGAGGTAAAAGACAAATCTCAACAGCAGGAGTCTAACAATGAGGTAATATGCATTTACTATTCACTATTGCATTTTATAATGGTTTTCTTGTACTTTAGGAGCCACTTAATTTAAGTTTGCCAAAAATTAAGATTTCTAACACAACCAAAGATAAAGAGCTTCCCAAACGCCTGATAGACTATATGTATTACGTGCTGGACACAAATATACTTATGGAAAACCTATCCTTTGTGGACGATCTGAGTCATCTGGCTCTGGGTGATAGTAAAGGAAGTATGCTCTTTATACCATATGTTGTTATTAAGGAACTAGACAATCTGAAGGATAGGCGCAGCAATGATACACATAAGAGAAAGGCTGCCATTCGTGCAATACACTATCTGAACGACAAGTTCGACAAGAGCACAAAGATTCAGGGTGAATATAGACACAAATTTGAAGTACTTTCCATTATTTTCACTATGCTTTATACTATGGAATTAGGTCAATCTGCGGTGGAGGATGCTGACCATTTAATTGAGGTGATTTGTGGCGATGATAGCGTGGTCAACTGCTGCGTGCAGTTGAAATCCCAAGTGCCCAAGCTGACGCTTCTGACGAATGATGCCAATTTGCGTCTTAAAGCGAAATCTTCTTTCATAACAGCTGTTTCACGTTTAGATCTATTAAATCGTTATCACAAAGAATTTGACACTCTG
This sequence comes from Drosophila pruinosa, assembly GCA_018150935.1. Taxonomy (NCBI): domain Eukaryota; kingdom Metazoa; phylum Arthropoda; class Insecta; order Diptera; family Drosophilidae; genus Drosophila; species Drosophila pruinosa. The sequence continues at coordinate 2,644,527 of JAECWR010000337.1, forward strand.
CTGCCGTAGCAAATGCGCCATCGCCAGTCGATGGCGATAATGATAATGTGATTGTGATAGTTGCTTGTCAGATGGGATCACCTGCGGGAAAAGTAAGAGTAAGGGAAGTGTTAACAAGGGAGAGAAAGAGAGAGAGAGAGCGAAAGAAACCACTGCACCGCGGCCAATATGAAGTACAAGCACATTGTGCAAACAATACGAAACGTATAGTGCATATATTCTAAGACATCGTTTGTAACTATGTATATTACACTCAGTCTATTAGTATATCATAGTATATGTATATACATACATACATTACCATAAAGATCCCGTCACAAATCGTAGACTGAATTATAAGCTATGATACATATTTGTATTTTGATAAGCCACCTGTTGCTCTGTCTTATCTGGATACTTATGACTTTGTCGACAGTTTGGCAGCGGCAATCGGAAATGTATATGTAAACATTTGAATATGTTATTAAACGCAATACATTGAATATGTTGTTTTTTCTTTGGAATGAGTCTAAGCTATTAATTAACACTAAAATTTAGAGTATATGCTGTGCGGTGATTACATATTTGGATTTTTCGTGTTTCTATTTAGTTTTAATTAAGAGCAACCAAGAGGCGCCGCATTCTGGCGACTTTGGCAGGCTTATCGAAGGGTAAACAAATTTTGGGCCGATTGTTGCTTCCGCTGCCTCGGCCCGACCCAGGGTTTGGACGGGATGCAGTTCATCTTGCTGGCACAAGTTTCAAAGCGCACTTTACGCTTGTAGTGTGCGGTGGTGTCCACTGGAGAAAACCAAGAGGAGCAGTAAAGATTTTTTTGTTCTGGGTGACAGCGACAACTTTATTGCCTGGCACAATCGTCTTAAGCTATATAAAAATTGTATGTATGAACTATATGTATATGAATTATATATTATAATGTATATATAGAGTGTAGGAGAGTGTAGGTAAGTGGTGAGTGTGGTGTGTGTTGTGCTGTGTTGTGGTTTGTAATTGCCATACGCTCTGCTAATGTACAAACTGGCGAGTTAAGTTGTGATTATTGTTTTTCCTTATTTTGTATTCCTTTAGTTTGTATTGCGTGTTAACTGATTTTATAACTCTATACACATTGCAATTGCAAACTGATATCGTTCCAAACGCTGTGACGCTCCCACTGCTGCAGCAGCAGTGCCGCCCGATGCAGCGCCATTAGTTGGCGCCAGCCCCAGGCCAAGCTCCTGTCCTACAATTTGGTATCAGCACCGCCCAGTAGCTGCATGCGCTCCAGCTGCTCGGCTAGCGCACGCTGCTCGTTGGTCAGTCGGAGTATCTCCTGTTTCTCCTCGCTGGTATGCCCCTTGCGTTTCGCACGATACTGCAGCATTCGCTTGTAGCACTCAAGTATCTCCTGATCGATAGTATCCAGCTTTCGCTTCAGTTCAATGCGCTTGATCTCCTCACTGGCAGCGGCACGCAAACGTTTCAGTTCCTCACTATTGAACTGTGCCACCGTGCTGATTTCGGCTGTGACGCGTTTAATTTCAAGCAGTACTTCGTCGACATCCTCGTGAGCGGCCAGCTCATTGGCATCGATCAGTCCGCTGTCGACGAGCTCCTTTTTCAGACGCTGTTCAATGCCAACACCATGCTTCAGCATGGACAGCGAACGGAAATTGCCAGATACGGCGATTGCATTGCTGGATGAGGAGTGTGTGTTCTCATTGCTGCTGCTATTGCTGTGTTCGCCTACCGCCGCCTGCTCGCTGGGCAGCGATTCGTCCATCAGGGCCGAGACTAGACGCTGTGTTAACGGCCCCGTTATGCTCTCCTGCAGCATACCCTCGGCCTTTTTCAGCATCGCACTCGCATTCTGTGACTTTTGACGGGCTCCACCCGGCTGCAGAGACTTCATGTCCTCCTGGGCCCATACAGTGGAATAGTGCGGTCCCAGTGTTGGTATTGGTGGTACCAGGGGTCCACGATACTGCTCCAGCAGATCGTCAATTAGCCGCAGATCCTCGTTGGTAAGTGGCATGCAATATGGCTCAATCGATAGCCAGAATTTGTTAGGCATATCGTTTTTGGGCATGCTCACCTTAGGCAGTTGCTGTGTGGTTTGTTGCTGTTGCATTGTGGGCAGTGAGATGTAGTCCATGCTGTCGTCCGTATGCACAGCCATGGGACTGTTTTTGTTCATCTGTTTTGAGACGGCGCCCTGGAGTTGCTGCTGTTGTTTCAATATCGTCATGGACGAGTGTTTCTTGCGCACACCCGTTGGCTCATCGCGTAATTTGCGCTTCGAATTGCTTGATGCATTGGCTGGACTACCGACGCCACTGCCACTGTTGTTACCAGTGCTGCCCATGCCCAGTATGCCATTGAGCAGACCATGATTGACAGGTGGTGAGCCTGGCGGTACACGTTCCAGTTTCCGACGATCCTGACGCTTCTCATCCTTGTCCAGATTATCGTATTCTGCTTTAAGTACACGCGTACGTAAGGCCACATTTGACAGCATCAGCTCCAGTTCCAGCTGCACCGCATCCAAATCTTCGGCAGCCAAATAATCGTCAGCGGGACGCTGCAAAGCAGCAGCCAGCGTTGGCAGTTGTTTTGCCACATCGCGACTGCGTATAAGCGGTATAATCGCCCCACTAAGCATAGCCAATACATCGTTATCCGCTGTCGCATGGGACGCTGATTTATTGCTGGTTGCACCCGCACCTGCGCTGCCCCCGGTGCTACCATTAGTGTTATTGTTTGTAAGTAATTTGCCAGCTGACATGCCGAAACCACCGCCGCCACCAAAGTGGCCCATTTTTACACTTTTAAGGTTTGTACTCATTTCCAGCCGCACAAAATGCGCAGTTTCACGACTTGTTGTACTTGTTAAATAGTTATATGCAATATATTTGCGAGAAAAAAATCGAGACCAAATAGTGAGTGAGCGACGCTTGCGATTACCAAGAATTTAGCGTGACCGTGAATTGAATGTCAAAATATACTAGTTTTGCTTAAGAAATATACCTTTTGCACAGTTGTAATTACCGATAACCGCGACATCGAAAATGATAACTTAGTGAAATTTATAGCAATTTTTCAAATTATTGCAGCAATAAACGACAATCAGGGCAATTTTAAATGTATAATTACTTCGGTTGAAATTATCTATACCTGATAAGAATAAAATTTAATTACAAATTCAACTACCGATAATAAGAACAAACGCGATCACAGTTAGCGCGCATTTACCAATACTGTGCTTCGATAAGCTGAGCGCAGTGTGGCGGCCCTGGTTTGCCTGTTTTGTTTCGTTTGCATTTTGTTCTTTGTTGTTCCGTGCGCGCTTTTCTGTGATAAGTGTACTTAAGCAATTAGTTAATGTTATCAATTATTAATGCTTAGGTGGTGGGCTTACCGCATACCTCTCAACGCATGTCCATAGCACGAAATCCGTTCCGTCAACCGGAGACAAACAAAAAACATTAAAACCGAAGCAAAACAACAACAGAAACAACACAAGATAGCGCAAACAGGAGAGCATCAGTCAGAGTCATTCAGCTCAACATCCAAAAGCGAGGCGAGCAGCGCTGCAGCAGCCGCAGCCAGCGTTTGTATGTCAACAGACTTGTGTACATATATAGAGAGATGTGTAATTTTATGTAATTGAAAAGCAATTTCAAATCAGCAGCGCAGTTAAACTTAATCTCGTGATGCCTTCAATTAATTGGGCTATCCAATCACAAGACGCAGTCGCAGTCGCAATCGCGGTGCCAATCGCAGTCACAGACGCAGTTGAATGACAGCAGCAGTAAGAAAAGCTGATGCCAGCAGTAAAAACAGCAAGAGCAACAAGAACAATAACTTATCTGGCGCCTTGTTCACTTCGGTAGAATTCTTGGTCTGAGTCAGAGCCAAAGCAAAGTGCGCTTTGCATTTCTTTGGGTTGACAGCTTTATTGATCAAATATCTAATATATGTGAGTGTGTATATGTACGTATTGGTATTTGTCGAATATGTTTATTTCATTCCCGTTGTTGTTGTTGCTATTGCTGCTGCTGCTGCTGTGTTAGTTGTTGTCAGTTCGCCTTATCAGCGCGTATTTAAGCTAGCAGACAAAATCAGACATAGAGCAACTGCACTGATAAGAGGACAGGCAACAAGTGTTTTACAGCTCTTGCTACTTCTGCTGGCTGTATCAAATGAATAAGAGGAAAATGACAAACAATCGATCAATTATTCATGTATGTTCAGTTCAGTTATTATTTGGATGGCCTACAATCCATCATGTGCAAACGGGTATTTTAAATTCTATATTTAAAACTTAATGTTGACTTTAATTGACTGAACGCTTCCATTTGACGTATTGACACTCAATCAATTAACACCTGCGGGTGTATCGCGTGTGTTCATAAGTGTGTGTGTGTGGGTGTTTGCGTGTGTGTCCTGCTGACCAAGAGCGGAAGTATAAAACAAGGCAAGGCCAAGAACCAAGCACCAAGAGCCAAGAGTTCTGGTTAGTAAGCTGTAGCACCAATTGCATGGTTGCTGTGTCTCGTCGTGCGGCTTGGCAAATATTTGTGCAATTAATTGATTAAAATGCGAACGGCTTTGTTTACATAGCACAGCACAGCGACAACGACCACGACAACGCCGACAAAATTTTCCAATTTGCTTAGCTTATTATGCGAAACGCGCTAATGAAAATAAACAAAATTCTCGTAAGGCCACATAAAATACAAAAAGAAACTCATTTCGTGGCCTTATCAGTGATGTGCCTACAAGTTTTGTAACTGCCCTCTTGATTAGATACAGTGCTTCAGTCTATGCCTTCTTTGCTCGGACCCACTACTGGTTTTTCACCAATTGCTTTTCATCGAGGAAATTAGCGTAGGCAGCCGTGCGTTAAATTGGCCAAACATAACGTGGTTTTTGATTTCTTATTTCGAATGTCGAACATCTGATAATTTCAGTGCCGGTGCCAAAGCCAACGCCAACGCCAAAGCCAAAACTGAGAACCAAGGCAGAGAGAGGGGCACAACGACCACTGCATCGATAGCACCATGAAGTTCGCCGAGCATCTGTCGGCGCACATAACGCCTGAGTGGCGCAAGCAGTATATCAACTATGAGGTAAGACAACCCCTGTGACAGTTGTAATCCCCAAAACGAAGTCCCATCATACTTATCTACTCTCTTACTCATAAATTAATACCAAATGTCTGCAAGTGCTAGAGATGAGCACCACTTGTGTTTTTTGATTTGATAAATTATATTGCATACCCACATCTGTTTATTAATTTTGGGAACTAGCCATATTCATAATAAATATAAATATTTTTTCAATATGCTTCTCATAGTGCAGACTTCAGTAGAAGTCTTGTTTGGGGTGACTATTTCTGCTTCTTTTTACAGATATTTATGTAAATATCTAAGAAGAGTTGGATATGATCCTAGTTCCGGCCTTAGTAGTACATTTAAGTAGAGCTGCTCTACATCCTATAGAAGTATATATCCTAGAAGTTTGTAACCTTTGCCACTCAAACACACATTAATAATGATTTTCATTCAATGCCTAAAAATCACAACCGTTCCAATAGTTATTTAACTCTTAAGCCTAAAGCTAAACAATATTTAAATATTGATAATAATTTGAAGGAAATGAAAGCAATGCTCTATTTGGCTGTCGAGGAGGCGCCTTCGGTGGACAGCGTGGAGGATGAGGTGCTAAAGCGACACTTTGCCAACTTCGATGAGAACTTCTTTCACTATTGTGACAAGGAGTTAAAGAAGATCAATACATTCTACTCAGAAAAGTTGGCAGAAGCAACACGTAAATTTGCCACACTCAATGCTGAGCTAAAGTCGAGCATCGAGGAGTCGGAGAGGACAGCCAAAAAGTCCAAGGGCCAGAAACGGCATGCGGCTCTACCCGATCGCAAGGCGCGCGAATTGAAATTGGCCTTCAGTGAGTTCTACTTGAGTCTGATACTTTTGCAAAATTATCAGAATCTAAATCATACGGGTTTTCGCAAAATACTCAAGAAACACGATAAGGTAAACGAATGACAATGCTTGTAATTGAAATTAATTAATGCCAATAATTATTAATGAATATTGTGCAGCTGCTGCGTGTGGACAGCGGAGCCAAGTGGCGGCAAGAGTATGTGGAGGCATCGCATTTCTTTATCAACAAAGATATTGACAACATTATCAATGAAACCGAAACGACCGTCACCGGGGAGCTGGAGGGTGGCGATCGTCAGCGTGCAATGAAACGTTTACGCGTGCCGCCTCTGGGTGAGCAACAGAGTCCATGGACAACATTTAAAGTTGGCCTGTTTTCGGGCAGCTTCATTGTCCTGGGCATCGTTGTTGTGCTCTCGGCAATATTTCATGATATAAGCGGCGAGAGTTTAAAGGTGGCATTTCGTCTGTATCGCGGCCCTTTGCTGATCATTGAGTTCATCTTTTTAATTGGTGTCAACATCTATGGCTGGCGATCGTCGGGCGTTAATCATGTGCTAATCTTTGAGCTGGATCCGCGTAATCATCTATCTGAACAGCATCTCATGGAGTTGGCGGCAATATTTGGTGTCGTATGGACCCTGAGCATGATCAGCTTTCTCTACAGCGCCAGTTTAAGCATACCTCCTTTTATCAATCCATTGACACTCACACTGATTATGGTAGTGTTTCTGGCCAATCCGTTTCATGTGCTGCATCATGACGCACGCTTTTGGCTGCTACGCATCACAGGACGTTGCCTGGCGGCGCCATTCTTTCATGTGGGCTTCGCTGATTTCTGGCTGGGTGATCAATTGAATTCTTTGGCCACCGCCATACTCGACTTTGAGTATCTCATCTGCTTTTACTTTACGAATGGCGACTGGTTTAAGGCAAATGATACGTCCATTTGCATGGAAAAGGCTTTCATAGTGCGTCCCATTGTGAATTGTCTGCCAGCCTGGTTTCGTTTCGCGCAATGTCTGCGGCGTTATCGAGATTCGAGAGAAGCCTTTCCCCATCTCGTCAATGCGGGCAAATATTCCACAACCTTCTTGGTGGTCATCTTTGCCACGCTCAAGAGTTTTAACAGTCGTAAGTCTAGCAGAATGCTTAACTATTCTCTTTCGTCTGAGTCTCCTTCTCTCTCTCTCTCTCATTTTCATGACAGCCAACTATGCTAGCACCTTTGATAATCCCTACACCTGGTTGTGGATAATTGCATCAATAGTGTCGTCATGTTACTCCTACACCTGGGACATTAAGATGGATTGGGGTCTTTTCGACAAGAATGCAGGCGAGAACACATTCCTTCGTGAGGAGGTCGTTTACTCCTCCACGGTGAGTCAACGAAGTATAAAACAAGCTCGTTTTATTTAAACATTTTATTGCATTTTAGGGTTTCTACTATTTTGCCATTTTGGAGGATCTAGCGTTGCGTTTCATTTGGGCGTTGTCCTTTTACTTGACTGAAATGAAAATCGTTAGCGGCGACATTATGACCTCCATCACAGGCATACTGGAAGTCTTTCGGTAAACCCACATGATTTTTCTTCCTTGTATCATGTCTTTAATTGTATTTGCTTCTAGTCGATTCGTTTGGAACTTCTTCCGGTTAGAGAACGAGCATCTCAACAATTGCGGTAAGTTCCGTGCCGTTCGCGATATTTCCATAGCACCGCTGGACTCATCCGATCAAACGTTGATACTGCGCATGATGGATGAAACGGATGGTGTGATCAATCGGTATACGAAAACGAACCGTCCCAAGCCAAAGAAGGTCAAGGATCCTGAAAAGCGCAGCCTGCTCCAAACGCGTGGTTCCCTACAGGATCTGAGCATTGATATTGATGGCAGCAAAAAGCTTTAAAACAAACCATAACATCGAACACTGAACTCCAATCCCATTTGCTTAATTTTTGTTTTCTCAGCGAGCTTCCTAGCAAACGGTTTTAGTTTTGAGCCCGTTTAAATCATAATTTTTCATGGTACTTCACCAAAAAAAAACCCAACAATTTTTTTTTGCCTTGTTTTTAGTTAACGTTTATATTTAGCTACTAAGTACTTAAAAGCAATTTAAAATACCAGCCCCTGATTCCAGCAAGTAACTGTTATACCTTTAGTTTAACTACGAAATTAGCATTCCACACAAATCGAACCAACTTCTCCAATTCCCCAGATCAGATAATTCTAAGAGCGGCAGTATTACTTAGAGAGGCAAATCCAAAACCCCACCCCATAGCTAGAGACTTAAATAGACCGAAAAATTGGCAATATCGTAAAAAAGAAACGAACAGAAAACATTCCTTTAAAACCTTAATTAAGCTTTAGTCAATTAGGTGAATTGCCTTAATTTTAACGCTTTTGTAAAAGGATATATACATATGCTATCACAACTGTACTTAGTATATTATAGAGTTGTGTTGTTTAGTTCAATTTAGTTATGCGCGTGCTTGACTCTCAGATATCATATAGAAGATGATTGGCAACACGTTAAGACACTTTGTTTTTTATTATTTTTTTTGAGCAATTTTGTAATTGAACAGACTTAAGACGTCTAACGTTTAGCAATGTACCGAGTATAAAGTAGCAAGTTTAAAGTGTAGAAAGTATAGAAAGCGGCCTTGTCTTGTCCCCCACTCCCCCACCTTTATTTTTGTTGTTGTTGAAAGTTGTACATATGGTTTATACAATGCTTACTTATATACAAAAATATATGCGATATATGACTCTATACATGTAATCGAACAGAACTGAAACAAGGACTGTCACTGAACTCTAGGAACAACTCTATACATACAGCTATATACCTTATGAACAGAACCGATCGATATGATGTAACATTAACACACACATACACATATACATATACATATAATATACCATACTATACATATACATATACATACATATACTACGAGTAAATTGTATTAGCGGCGTAGTCCGGACCCAGAATTGAAACGAATTATACGAAATAAAGATAATAAAATTAAATACAGACATATCTATATATGATCTCTCCTTAGGACACATTCTCGAGCACGGCACAGACAAGGGCTGTGCCACGCATAATCCAGAACTCTGGTTCGTTTTTGCTACGCAACAGAATCGAGAGCACAAAGTTCGTCGAGTGTCCCGTTGTGGAGAGTACGCCGGAACGTTGTTGTGTCTTGTACAGCGGCGACTCGTAGCGCGTAACGTCGCTGACTTCCAGGCAGGGCATGAAACGGATGACGGGCATGCGTGTGTAGAGTTCACCGAACTTGGCATCGCACAGCCCACCCTTGGCAAGATCCCAGCGAGCAGCCTCCACAAAAATGCCATGCACATTGATGATGGCATCGGTGCACTCCTCCAAATTGCCATAAAGAATTGAATCCTGTTCGAGAAAAAACAAAACACATTTAAGCAGAGATTAAATACAATGAAACTGATATGCGGACGCACATTACGATTGGCATTGTGCAGCTCAAAGAAGTCCTGTTGCGTCAACTGCATTTCGATGACTTGAAAATCGATCTTGAGTGAATCGATGGGCAGCACACGACGACGTGCATAGGTCTGAAGTACGCCGGTTAGAAAGGATTGCGGAAAGAAGAAGCCACTTATCCAATACGAACGTGGAGCACCATTCTCCGCCCAGTGCTGTATGAAGTCGATGCGACGTTGAAAGTCCACAATGTAGTTGGGCAGCGGCTTGATGGATAAAAAGCTGCGCTTGGCCCACATGCCAGGCACTATATTGACCAATAGAGCACGAAATACCATCTCCAGATCCTCAGACATGACAACGAGACCCTTAATCGCCTTGGACAAATTGCTGAGACTGTCGTGGATGATGCCTAGCGCTATATTAAAGCGATCGATCTCCTGCACAAGCACAGTGGTCAACGATGGCATCTGTCCCTTGTTATCCAGCTGTCAAAACAAGGCAAAGGAGTGTATTAGCTAGTCTAAGGACTGTCTGGGCTGTCTACTTACCACCGTGAGGGTGTCGTGAATTGGCTCACGCTGAATCTTGTTGGTCAGCACCGATTGAATCCGTGCAATTGTCTGCTGACAAAGCTCATTCTCCATGGCCTGTCCTTCGTCGGCCGAGGAGCGTGGTTGTCCCAGCAGCAGGGTGCTGATGAAGAACTCGGTTTCTTTGGTTTGGAACACAATGTTGGCATTCTGATTCATGCCAAAGATCTCGGGATCTTCTAACACCGGAAAGCCCTGCACATATATGACATAGTCTTTAAGGGTATCTTTCTGCGGATCCCGATAGTAGGCATCGCCACGACAATACTTGTAATTCGGCTGTATGATGCGGTCCGACGAGAAGATGGTCAGTATTGTGCGCAGACAGCGTAGATCCCAATAATCTGTAACACGACCACCCCACGTGATCTCGCCATTGATATAGAGTATGGCCTCCCAGGGTATATCTTCCAAGACCTCGCGATTGATGAAAAAGTCGAGCGTTTTGAGACCGCACTCTCGATCGCTTTCACTGAACTCGTAGGTGATGTTCCAGCCCAGAGGACCGAACTTGCGACGCTCCAGCAATACAGCATGGAACATGCAGAGGCCAAAGATAATGGCACGCCATGTGCCCAACTGAACGTGCTGCTCAAAGAAGTCTATTTTGAGGTCATTCAAGGCACCCATAACATTCGCTTTGATGCCCTTGGGCGGCTCATTTGTGATCTTCACCGAATTTTGCAGCACACTGATCGGAAATGATTGGGTGGGCATCGAGGAGAGAAACAAACGAAAGTCGGTATGTGCTTTGGTGATGCCCAGTGTTAGATTGCGTACAATTGTTTCGAGCACACGCATCCAGGAGGTGGCCAAGTGACAGTTCTGCAAAAATACCCAATGACCCATACGCAGACTCTTATCAATCAAACTCTCGGCAAGTGGTCCCTGGCCTTGACCCAATGATATCGAGTAATATTTATCGGTGAACTTCATTTCGTTGGTGAACTTAAGAAAGCCTGACATGGGATCCGAGCCCGTGGACAGCACAAAGATCAGCGGCGTCACAGCCGAAGTGTCCAGGTAGCTGTGTTATGCAATTATAATAGAAACCCATCAATCTATATTCTCTACTTACACTGTGCTTAGCTGGGCGCCACTCGATGCATCGGTGAAATACCTGCCCACGGTGTCGTTTAGATAGCTGACCACATTTAGCAGGAAACGCGGCTTCCGGAAGGTGGCAACGAACATGAGTTTGTGGAAAGGATGCAGACGTTTGTCCCACTTGTCAGTAGGCTCCTCTTTCGTTTTGGCAAAGTCAAAGACCTCCTTGTTGTCGTACAACTTAAGGTAGAAGGGCTTACCGATTTCATTGGTAAAGCCGGCAAAAGTTTTGAAATTGTCCTCCAAATAGATGGCAGACTCCCATTCAGTTTGACTAAGAGTTACATTGGCTGGCATAGCCTTGCGACGTACAGTACCCACAGAGCCACGTGTAAGAAAACCAAATTCCTCTGCGGTGACACGACCCTCCTGACGTTCTACAGATAGCGCCAGCAGAAAGCTAAAGATTAGCTTATGATTTTCAAAGAGACCGCGCGATATATTATCATATATGGCCTTCAGTTCGTCTACCATTAGCGTAGAGATGCGTATATCAACGGCCATGGCAGGATGATCGAGTCGTAGGACATTACAAAAAACTTGTGTGAAATATTTGAGACTGTACTGGTACATGGGATCGATCTCAGCCAGGCCGGCAACCACAAAGTAGAGGATGGCGCCACGCGACGATAGAATGCGATAACGTTCTCGTGATGCTGTTATGATCTTCTCCGTTTCCTCGGTATCAATCAAACGGGCGGCAATAATCAACGAGGTTTCCTAGACAAATAGATCAAGGTCGAGGAGTCACAATCAGTGGGGAATTCCCAGTGACCTACCTTGGCATCATTAAGGGTTTCAACAAGCTCCTCGTCATCCAGTATATTGCCCTCCGAGTTGAAGAGCAGCTTAAGCACCTTGTCCTCCAGCGACAATAACTGTTGCTTATCCGAGTTAATTTTGACCACGAGATCATTGCGTTGCGCCTCCATGGCGGGTAATTCAATGGCCACAATATCGCTGGAAATTCGAGTCGGAATTTAGATTCAGATTATAGTAAGAGTAGGCGAAAACTTACGCCAGCAGCTGATCCTCCAGTCCGCTCTCGGTGACCAGAAAATTGACCAGAGTCACATTGATGCATACTTCTGGCAGATAATGAGGATTGGGCAACTTGGTGGTCATATACAGCTTAAAGTTATTGTCGTAATCGATGACTTGATCGCCCAGCTTCAGATAGATGCGACCCTCGGACTTGTACGTCTCTCGCTGGAGTATGGGTCGCAGCGAGGGATCAATCGTCTCATCGAGCTCTTCCAGCAAGACAGGATGTCCCTGCCGCACACAGTTCTCGAGCACACGCATCATGGACGCATCTGTCATTTTGATTACCTGCAAATTGTTGGCCTTCTCCATGTTGCGAATCCAGCGATTCGCTTGCTCCTGTGGATCAATCATGAGAGCCCAGCGTAGGGCACGCGTGGCATAGATGCCATTCTCAATGGATATGTTATCTTTGGGCAGACCATCGACATTCCACTGTCGCATCTCGTACGGATCGCCCAGCACTTTGAGTAGGTTAAACTCTTTGCTCGATGGTATGTTATACTCGCGGCACTTGTCCACCCACAGTTGACTCATCTCGCGACGATATTCATGGGAGAAGGCGCCCAGGTAAGCGACACAGGCCGCCGCGACCAGGACATCGCCAGGCACACAGGCCAAGTCGGCGGTCAACGATTTGACCGTGTCACGCCAGCGGATCTGTTCGTCTGCTAGAGCAGAGGTAAGGCGACCGGCTCGATTGATGCGACCATACGTGAGATCGACATTGTCCTGTATCACCTGAAATTCACGTTGTTTCTCCTCCAGGCTGTCGCGTAACGATTGAATCTTTGCCTCAACTGCGGCAAGTTCCTTTTGCTTTTGTCGCAGCACCTTCATGACATCCTTTAGCTCCGCTTCTGCAGCTTCCTTGCGCTTGATCTTTGGCTCCACAACTTTGTACACCTTGGAGAACTTATCCATGGCAATCACCCACATGCTGACGGACTTGGCCACCTTGGAAACCTTCTCGAATTTCTATAAATCGAATTAGACAGCGGTTAGGTTTGTTTATGGATGCAATTTGGATTTCTTCACTTACAGCTGGCACAAAGTCCTTGTGATCGATGTACTTTTTCACCTTCTTCAGGACATCATCCTTCATGTGCTCCTTGTCGTATTCGAAGAGTCGCTTAATAAAGTTAATGTCAGCCATAATGGCTTTGGCCGACGCCCAGGTGGGTCTGAAAAAATGATAAAGATGTATACATACGATCTCCAATATGTTGTAAGTTATATATTGGCTTACTTGGCTCCCAGCAGGATACAGACAGCTTCCATGCAAAATTGCACCAGAGCTGGCGGAGTGGTAAACGACTTCAGCTCATTGATGTCAGCTTTGGTTAGTCCTTTGAGTGCTTCCTCGGAATCACGCAGTGCCGGCATAGCAATCTCCAGATCCTTGCTAGCATCTTCGGATATGGCCTGTGCAATAGCTGCCTTCTCCTTGGCATTTGCCTCGTCCTCCATGACGCCCTGCTTGACAGCGTCAGCCTGTTTCGTTTCTTTTGTCAGATTATCCACCAGCGCCTTCATCATAGCCGACTTCTCATCCAGCTGGGGCACCATCACCTCCAGTTCCTTCTGCATGACTGCAATCTACAAACACATCAACAAGCAAACAGTCAAACATTAAACAGACAGGCGTGCTCGACTGTGAGATACTAGCTACCCAATTTGAAATAAATTTGCAAACTCTACAAATGTCTTTTAATAGAAGCTTGTTAATACTTACCACTTCGTTGGTCTCCAGGAGCTTGTTTAGACCGCTGGCAATGCGCTTGCGCTTAGCAATAATCTCCTGGTTCTTGACCTTGAGCAGGCTTTGGTAGAGCTTAAGGAGTTCCAGATAACTACTGGGGGTGGTGTAGTAATGTCGCTTCATCTCCTTGTAAAAACGCACCGAGGCATCCTCGACAGTCTATAGTAAATAGCAATTAAGTATATGAGCTGTTAGGCCTTATGGAGTTCCTTACTGTGTGCATAAACACTGTGGTGCTTGCCAGCGAGATGCGTTCGTTCATGTTGGGCGCAATTTTGGTCAGCAGCCCGAGGGCAACCGAATACAGCGCTTCTGTGGGCCAACTGGTGAACCAATCGATGGTGGTGCAATTGACCAATGAGGGGAACATGCGACAACGTCGTCGAAAGGCATCGCCCACGGGGCTCATGGACATGACCACATGCAGATTGTTGCGCACGCGATTGATGAAGAACTTATAGATTTCATCTCGAGGACAGTTCTGCAGGGAGAACAACATAAAAAGGGCACAATGAGTGGCAATGGGTATGTGCTTACCGTATCCTTTTTGGTGGCATTGCATGCATCGCGTGCATCCAGAATGATCTTTTCGTATTCGTCTCCCTCGAACAGATTGGGCACCTCGCCCGAGTTCAAAATGTTGTTAATATCCTCGAGGAACTCCTCCTCCACAATCTGGCTGTCGATGAGCAGGAATGTCACTGGTTGGTTGTTGATCTATAGCAAAGGAAAATGGTTTAAATCATGAGCACAACAGAGATTGGTTGCAACTAACCCCACCAATGCGATAGAGCACTCGCAGATCCTCATGGAAGGCATTCAGATCGTAGTTGCGTCGCATTTCAATTTGCCAGCAATTGTACTCGTTGACATGGGAGGCCAGCCGTGTGAGGGATTGTTTACCCATGCCGGCCACACCTACCAGGAGGCCGTTGCCACGATCGCTACGCAAGAGGCGAGCTAAACGCACCGTATGCTCCATGGCATCCTGGAAGAGTATCAATTTCATGCTCTTGCCCACCGCCATCGAATTGTAATCGGCAATGTAATCATTGAGTACGCTCTCCAGCTTGCCATGATCTTTGATCTCATCGTAGACACGCTCATTCTTTGGCTTACCAAAGATCATAAAGTCACCGAAGAGTACATCCGGCTCAGTCGGTAGAACGACATCACGATGGAAATGATCACGAGCTACATTGTTCATTAGTGTCTTAAATATTGTCTTGTCATCATCGTTGATGAGACGATCGTGAAACACCCGAGTTGTCTCATGGTAGAACAATCGCAATATTTGATTCTCCTGATTGTAGAACATGTTATTCGCCTGCAGTATGCCTTGAATGCACTTGGAGAGATCACGCAGATTGAATATGTAGTGTGATCGATCTGGGGTGGGCAGCATCACTTTTATCACACGCATATAGACATCGACACAAGCGTGCACCATTGGTTCGGATAGAGCGCGAATGACCGAGGAGAATGTATGCAGAAAGCCACCCAAAATGCCATTGAAAATCTGTGTGAGGGTCTCTTCATTGGGTTGGGGCAGCGAGAATAGGGCAAAGTGTCGGACAAAGCGGGGCGTAAGTGGATTGCGACCACCACCGGGTGGTGCACAGGCACAGCCAAGCACCACATCAAGTATGTCCTTCCAGAAGAGCTTTTCGCGATCGTAAAAGCCCTTAAAGTCCAGAAATTGTCTGCAAGTGTAAAACACATTAAAACACTACTAATATTTTGGGGACTTAACCAACCTGAGCAGCTCGATGGCCGGCTGACTGCCATAAGTGTCCAATTTGGGCATATTGACGTCATCAATGAAAATGATGACCGTTTTGCCCACGGGAGCACCAAGTTGCGTCTTTTTGCGCTTCTCCAGTGGTCCCTCAATCATCTCCTGCGTACGCAAGCTGCTCGTTTGTGCCGAAAAATTGAGCACAACGGGTATGACATTACCCTCGGCAAGACGTTTCATGCAGCTGACAGCCAGCACAGTCTTGCCCACACCCGTTTCGCCAGCAAACATCACCGGAAAGTCCCGTTTGAAGAGCAAATCAGCGACATAACTGCAAGGCAGAGAAATGCATGAGGCTATTGTTGAGTTGAGAGTAACTGAGGGTCTTACCCATATTTGGTGGTATCTACAGTGGGCACTTGCATGTCGTAGTAGGACATCTCGGGCTTGTACGAAAATTTGGGCATAATTTCATTCCAACTGCCCCAATTGTTGGTGTCCAAATTGACGCGATAATTCCACATGGAACGATCTGGCATGCTGTAAGCATATGGAATATGTAATGCGACCTGCAGGATTAAATTGACAGTGGGAGTGCTTACTCCATATGGGGATGTACGGCCATTGCTTTGCCCCAAAATTCCTCAAAGGATGTCTTCTCGTTGTCCTTGAGGTTCGAGGCCAGCGCCCAGAGCACACTCCATGTAAAGATTTTGGTCAACAAATTCTTGGCGGGCTCAACGCTCATAGAATGCCATTGCGGCACCTCCAGCTGCGATGAGATCAGGGAACAGCACAGTTGCACCTTTGACCCCAACACCTGATGTATGGTGTAGGCGGCTCGTTTCCGTTCGATTTTCAATGCCTTTTCAAAGTAGCCGATAAACAGCTGATAAAGAAACTCGGCCAAGGTGGGTGGCAGCTTGCGGGACATGTCCAGCTCGCGCCAGGTATCCACAAGTGGAATCCAGCCCAGATCACCGGGATCCACATAGACCATGCCGCAGCGCGACACTGTGGCTGGCGAGGCTTGCAACAGATCCTGCACCTCGAAGAGCATGTGTATCCAGGCAGTGAGCTTGATGCGCTCAGAGTTGGCCAGGCAAAGCATCTTATTGTCATCCAGCACTGTGTTCAAGTTCTCAATCCACACAGCATCCACAGGGCCGTCGCACATGATCCACTGATGGATTTCATCTGGAAATACATTTGTAGATAGTTTCTATGCCATGCTTTTTGACTTACCCTCCACATTGACTGCAGTGCGCACCGCTAGACCGAGAAGACCATCTTGCCACTCCAGGGTCTTGGAGTCCACATAACCGTACAGCTCATTCATGCTGACAGCCTTGGGATTCATTGTCTGTATGACCACGGGTCGAAAATTGGGATCCTGTATCTCGTTCTCGAACAAATGAGCCAGGGCGAATTCCAGCGCATGCAACACCACAGACTTGCCACCGCCAGTGGGACCCACAGTCATGACACCCCAACGCACACACATTGTCTCATAAAGCTGCAGGCATTTTCGTATGGTTGTCGGCACGGCCTGCAGATTCTTTTGCCGCAGGCCCAAACAGAGACTCGCCTCCAGGTGGGGGTGTTGCGAATCGGGCAGCTCAACGCCCGGAAACAGATCGCTGAGTATGCCACGAAAGAGTATCGCATCGTCGGCCAAAAACTTGGGTATATTTGAGTCGCGCAAGGCAGCAATCAATGTGATATCCTCACGCTGGTTGGGAGCAGCCCGCTTCAAGGCACCGGCCATGACAAGCACAGATTTGACAGCTCGCATGCCGAAATCGTAGTGGTTCTGTTGACTGAGCTGCTGGCTGCAGAGCTGATACATTTGCACCATTTTGCGTGCCAGAATTTTGGGATCCTCGAAGCCCTCCGAATACAGAATGACCTCGGAAATTAGCGCATAGTCCGGCACCATCATCGAGATGGGACGGAAGAGGGCTTTTAGATTGTCCGGCAGTTCGGTACGTCCGGCATAGCCTGGATTCATGGTAATGAACACGCAGCACGAGTGATTGATCTTAATCTCGCGACCCTCGAAGACAAATCTATGAAATAAAATGTTGAGCAGTTCAAGATGCCTTTCTTTCGGCTCCTTACCTCTTCACCCTCATCATTTTGGCCGTGCGTATGGTGATCAGCTGTTGGGCAATCACAGACAATACCTCAATGTCAATGCGATTGAACTCATCGAAACAGCACCAGGCACCGCATTGCGCTAAGCCTGAGAAGAAGCGACCCATCATCTTATAATCAAGGCCATCGGAGCAGTTGAATACGACACACTGCTTGGCCAGTGCCTTTGCCAAATCCTTGGTGGTCTCAGTTTTGCCAGTACCCGCTGGTCCCGCTGGTGCACCACCCAAGTCCATCTGGAAGGCGCCCATCAGACACAGATAGCATCGATCCGTCAGTGGTGTTAGCACCAGCACACCGCCAGCACCAAGATACTCATAATAGTAGGGTATATTGGCGGCAGCCATGCGGGAATAAACCGTCTCCGTTTCGGTAGCCCAATAGAAGCGCAGCATCTTGAGCCAGTTGAAGTCGGTGCTAAAATACGAGTTAGAAAAACGATAATTACATGGCAGTAAAGTAAACAAGGGAATTAAACAAAAGTAGAGGAAAGGAAAGGAAACGAATAGAAAGAAAAGCAAAAAAATAGGAAAGAAGGAGTGGAAAGTAAATGGTCAGAGAGTAAAGCACCGGAAAAGGAAAGAAAGGAAAGGAAAGAAAAATAAAGGAAAGAAAAGAAAGAAAAGAAAAGGAAAGGATGTATCCTAAACAAGTTCATCTGGACTACTCACGATTGATAGACGCCCCTCTCGATGAGCATGTGCACCGAGTCCTTGGCATGCACATCGATGGTAATCAAAGCACACAGAATCTTACGCAGCAGAGAGCTTATGTTTTTTCTGGTTAGAGCCGCCAGTGCGCCAAGATCTTGCAGGCATTTCGCTTCGAACTTGACCATCTTCTCTACGACGCCCGGCTGTGTCTTCTCTTTGGCATCGTATAAGCGATGTATGTCGGCTGCCCAATATACCTGGGATACAGTGATGACCACCTGATTGGGATGATCCTGGAACCATTCGTCACGCTCCTTGGCCGCATAGCATTGATAGCCAAAGCGCATGTAACGCTTGCAGGAGACAAACATGGCATCCTCCACTTTGCTGAGCCATTCCTCGACGGCACCGCGTGCCTTGAGCCCCTTGCCAAATTGCAGTTTCTCACCCTCGGGCGAAAGGAAGGCTACAATATCATTGGTGGCAATCATCTTGCCATCGCCACCCTCCTTCTGACCGAACTCCAGGCGGTAGATGGCATCAAAGCATTTTCGTAAATGCGGCTGGACTGCTTGCGGCACGCGGGTTTGGGCAAGAATCTCAAGTAGCTCATCGTTAGACAGAAAGTAGAATCTAAAAGAGGATGCAGGAGACAGGAACTGCTGGAATTAAAAAAAAAACAACCCTCACTTACCTGGGGAAAACAACACGCTTCACTTCCAGATAGGCTTCGAGGCCACGTGAAATCAGATCGAGCAATCGATTATCCTCTATTAGCATTTCGTAGACATCCACGCTGGACATGGTGGGTAAGGCAAGTGCCACTTTCTTGGCCTGCCGGACAATCTCTTTGAAGTTCTTGTCCACCTGATTGAACATCTTGGCCTCGTGCGGCAACTGACGTTGAATGTCCGCCGAGGCAAATATGGCCTCCAGATAGATCCAAGCACCCTGGCAATCCATCCATGCCTCTGTGCCACATTTAAATAGGGGTCATATTGATATTGGTATATGTATAAGTGATAGACTTACCGAAGGTTTTGCCAAATTGATCCAAAGCGGCCATCCATTCCTCCACACGTGCCTTAATGGGACCCACAAACTTGGATGCAGCTATGGTATTGATATTGACATTGGCATCGTCCAGCACTGCTTGCAATTCTTCGGTGCCGGCAAGTATGAACACATCCTTTTGGTCGTGATGAAGGGCAACAGCCAATTCGGTCTCCTTCCACATATTCTCAATCCCCTTGAGCATATTCTCCAGTTGGGTCTCACCCGTCGCCTGGGATGAGATTTGCATTAGGGCCTCAGCGTTGTTCGGATCATCGAAGGCGTGCGACTCCTCGTACGTGCTTATCTTAATGTCTTTCTCCTGGAAGAACTTTCTGCCCAGTAATTCCTCGATATCTGTCCAGTGGCGCTGCCAATGAAAATAATTATATAATTGCATGGATAATTTCAATGATAAGGTCGTTGAGTTACCGCGCGCAGACTGGGATTACGCAGATATCCAATAACTGGCAGCTTCTCCTTGAAAACCTCGGCCGATTTATGCAACACTGGCACAATATCATTATGTGGCAGATACTTATCGAACTGCAGGCAGTTCTTGATAGTCTTAGCATTCAGTTCAAGCATGTCGGCCACCACTAGATTATTGAAATCGGAAGTTAACCAGGAGGTAAGTGATTCCTCCCAGTCTATAAGTGTCTTGTAGAGATTCTGTCGCAAGCGTATATCATAGAAACCCGATGCCATTTCTTCGTACATGGTCAGATCAATTACAAACTCCTTCTGATAACCAATCAGCTCGTCCGCCTTATCTCGACATGCATTCATGCGGTTTAACAGATCGGCCAACTTGTCATTGACGGCAGTGCGATCGGATTTACTCTTTGAAAAAGGAGTGGTAATATATAATGTTGGAAACAACTGGGGCTAGGACTGTACTTACCATAAGCAGCCAGTCCTCAATGGCTTCGACGGCCACTTCATGTATATCCTCCTTGAGCGCAATTATATCCTCCTGCATAGCCTCGTCCAGCTGATTGATAAAGTCCTGTCGCTTCTCTACAATCTCAGCAAGGCTTTCTCTTGTGCGATTCAGATAATCTTCCGTGTCCATATAGTCTTCTTTATGCTCATCATCGATGGGTATATTAAAATCCTTGATGATCAACAGCAAATCGTGCACATAATCAACGACCTTAAACAATTCATCCAGCTCCTTGTCGCAATTGTCCAGAAATCGTAAGTGGGCAACCAGCAGTAGTGTCGTAGTTGGTTCATAGCCGATGCGTCCATAGAAATCCTGAGCATCTTCATATAGTTTGGTGGTCTCCTCCTCGGCTAGCTGGGGTAGATAAATGGCAAGCACATTCTGTAGGCGCTGGCAAACGGGAGTAACTGCATCCTTGAAACCCCCTTGACCCAACTTCAGAAGGCCCAGGAAAACATGATCGAGAATGCCGTCCAAGGCACGCAGATTGTTGCAGTAGCGATTGCAATAGTTGCGCAATGCGGTGAGGTCTTACGGGGTAATAAGAAAGAGTAAGTAAGATTTTAAATACGCGATCTAAATTCTTACCCCTTTCGTTGCTGATATCTTCAGGATCTGTGGTAGCATCAATCTCATAATTTTCCCGAATGGTACGAAAGCGTGCCGTATACAAATGTGCCATATCGTAGGCGGTATGCAGCAAGGTAAATATGTTCTTGCTGTAAAAAGTAGGAATCTTTCATATACTTCCCTCTTGAAGAGACGTTGCAAATTACCGATTGAAGTTGAACGCAACATCCTGCTTCAATAGAAAAGTCATATCGGGTGCACTTTGATACAAACACTCCTCCTGACGTCCCATGATTGATGGTCTGTCGGTAGAGTCGGTAAGTAGCAGCTTAAATATATATATTTTCACAAAATAAAACCCACTGCGTGTACTGCGTAAACTCCGCGTCTGTGGTAAAAGCTGCTATGTCCAGCACAGTCTCTAAGATCAGGCCTGTGATGCGCTGAAATATCAATTTTTGCACATCTTCCAACGGCTCCACCTCAATGCGATCTGGCAGCAGACGCAACGCGGCAAGGAAAAATGGATTCTGTGGTGCATTGGGCGGTCTTGGTTTCTCCACACGCGAGTCCAGGCGATCGTGACGTAGAATTTCCGCCTCAGTTGGCCCTACGATATGGTGTTCAGTAAGAGCCTGATTGAGCTCCGAATAGCTCTGAATGGTGACGCGATACAGTGCCTGAAAGAGCATCATGTCACAGTAGCTCAAGAAGCTGCATAAAGATCGATCGAAAGTAAATCGGGGAAAGCTTAAGGAAAGACTAAGGTGCACTCACTTGGTGAGGGTCTTACAAAAGGCTCGTTTGCGTGCTCGATCCATGAAGCTATGGGCCTCTCGCATTTTTTTGACGGACGGATAATAGTTGATCTCATCGTCCGGATAAAAACCACGCGCCATGATGGCCTCGGTGCAAGAGCGATCTGAAAGAAAGTTGAATTTAGATTAATATATAAAGGATATATCAAACAGACTTACAGAGAGCTCTGCCCACATAGGAACGGAATTCGTGAAAGAGATAGTTGAGCTGCTCGTAGATGCGCATATGCAATTCGAGGAAGTAGAATGGATGCCATTCCTCGATGTTCTCGATATTCACGAAACTGAGGCGTTCTAGGACAACAATATCGGAACGCATACGGAGTATGGCTCTGGCCAATTGTGGTATGACAATGAATAGATTGTTCTGGAGATGAGTACGGGCCGCGTTGAGTTTGCGCCATTTGATGGTCTTCTCCCACACCTTGAAGCCCTTCCACAGCCGAAAGATTGAGAAGGTGCGTATCTGTATGATGCTCAGGAACTGCTGAAATTCCTGCTGCCACTGATCGAGGGGAGTGAAAAAGTTCTCGGACACACGCCAATAGGTAACGCCATGACGGGTGACCGTATAATATGGTTTCTGTACGTTCAGATTGGCAAATTGCACCTCGCGCAGACTGTAGGGTGTGAAATATTCACTATCCTTGGGCAGCATATAGTCCAGATACACATAGGTATCATCCTTCGTACTACGCATGCGATTGATTATTAAATTCAAGTCGGGAATGAGCGACGCACCCGTCTTGATCTTTGGATCGGCTTCAAAGGTGGGACGCTCCTTGAATGCTGTACGTATGCTCTTCTTGGTGGTCCTGCGCACCGAACGATCCCTGATAGTGGGTCCTGATAGATTTGTACTCATATTGTCGCTCAAACGGTTAGATGATTGGACGCCGCCAACAGTGGTCTTACTGCTCTGCTCAAGCATTGCGGCCGCTTCATTGCCGCTCTGGGGATTCAAGGACCCCTGACTGGACATCTTCCTCAATCTTAAGCAATTGTGCTGACCCACATACAAGTACTCGTTGTCGGTGTAACAGTAAGCGGCTAGTCATTTATATCTATGTATGTGATGTATTTTGCCAGGCAACTGTTGTATTTTATTTACTCGATTTCCCAAGTTACCGTTACAGCCAACCAACTGGTGTCATAGCAGCCAAGGAGCTTATTTAAAAGCTTTTAGGCCCTTGTTTTTTGGGTAAAGCTTTAAGTTCGAAGAGCGCTTCAATTTAAACTGAAAAACTATTAACTGTTTTGTGTAATTTACAAAATGTGTCCATGTTTCAAGTCGTTAAATGCTGTGTTCTGTTAGTCTTCTGTAAATAAATAAAATGTACATAGAAAAAAATAAATATATATTAAATATATTTATACTGCTCATTAATTATTATTTAGCAAATATTGTTTTTTATTTAAAATTCAATTCAAGCTCCCCTATTATTTATTCACAAGTTTTATTGCATATTTATTGAAGCTTCCCTCTGCAACTCTCTTTGAGTTACTGCGCATAGCTTTTATGCATGCCGAGCTTTTGCTTCACATGAAAGCTTTCACTTCAGTGTCTGGTTGTGAATGGAATTGGAATTTCGAAACTGCGTTGCAGTCCGTTGCGGCTTGGCCCATTTACTTCCCGTTCGCTTGGCACGCTAAAAGCTCGGCCGGCATTTTGGCCCACTTGCCGCGACAGTATGTTTCGCTTGCAGCGCGTTGAGAGATGGATTGTTGCGCTTTTTTAGCTCCAAAGCTCTTAGCTGACCTTCAAATTTGCTTTGCGTTTGTTTGATTCTGCTGCCTTGCTGCGGCGCAAGAGCTTTTTGGCGCCATAGGTGAGAAAGCTTTCGATATCGAAAACGTTTTGAACTCTCAACACTGTTGATGACAATGATGCTAATGATACCGATGATGAAGCTATAAATTCGCATGGGGCCAAGTGAAAAAGCTCAAGGTGAAAGCATCATCATCTGCTGCCAATGCGGCGACTGCGGCAGCGACAGCGACAGCGGCCGATAGTACACTAGTAGGTTGCGTCGGCTGCTGTCGACTGCGCTGTTGGCGACTGCGACGGCATTCGGATACCGATTCGGACGCCAATTTTGTTGGTTTCGGATTCGCTCAGCGTCCGTCGTGCGTTTGCCGAACCTGCAGCGCTGTCTCCAGCGCCATCGCTGCGACAGTGGCCAAATAGTCGTTGGGTATACGCCGCGATGTACAGAGCCGCGAACGCGCAACGCCACGCAACGCCAACGTCAACGAAAAGCAACGCAAACAGCAAAATCGCAACCGCACGCAGCACGCAGCACGCAGTACGCAGTACGTCGTACGCAGTACGCAGCAAAGCAGCAAAGCAGCAGTTGCCTGCAGCCCGAAGAGCCGTAGAGCCAGAGCCGCAGTGCTGTCGAGCTTGAGCCGTCGAGCCTGAGCCTGAGCCGCACCAGCCAAAGGATAGCCGTGCTCTCGTATCCCGTTTTGTGATTTGATTTGAGGTAGCCCGCAGCAGCCAAAAGCCGCCAAACGTCAATCGCCAATCGCCGCTGTCCGCTGTCCGCGGCCGTCGTCGCTGTCGTCGCCGTCGCCGTCGTGGTCGCTGTTGTCGTCGTGCAGCAGAGCTTGCAACGCATGAGGAAGAGGAAGAAAGCTCATTTGCATAGCGCCTAACGGTTTAAAAACAACTAAACTACCAAACAACAAAAAACGCAAAAAGAAACAGAAACTTCTACCGTTTCTTTGTTTTCTACCGTTTTTTTTTTGTTCATTTTGTAATTTTTTTCGGTGTTTCTACAGCGATTCTCTCGCTCGCACTTTCTCTCCACACACCTGGAGACTGAACTTGATGCTGCAGTCAAATTGCTGTCGCGCTCATCCTTAAAAAAGCATATCCTTCAGCTTGATGTACACTATTTGTCTAAAAGTTGTTGTTGTTTTTTTTTTCTTTTGGAGATTTGCTTTTCTCCTGGTGCTCCATGAGGTAGGCGAAAATAAATAATATACAATATATGTATGCACTATAGTATATTAATCTCGCCTCCAAATAACATATTTTTGGACTTTTGGCGGTCACACATTGGAATCACCAGCAATCTGTTGTTGTGTATTTCGATTTGCTTTTAATTAGTATTTAAAGAGCGATAAAACTTTCGTGACGTAAATCTAAAGATCCAAAAATGTTCGAGACATTCAATGATTTTCGAAGGTGTCGTCGTCGTTGTCGTAAAAATCCCCCAAAAATGTATGAAAAAAAAAAACATAAACTTTGTCATATTCAGGAACAGCGAACAGATTATAACTATAAAGCATAGGCATAGTTTTCAGTATGTGTTTGTGTGTGTGTTTTAATTTTATGGCAATCAGATGTGAACCATTTTTTTGTAATGTTTATTTTTTTTTTGTTTAGTTCTTGGTTTCGGTTTTGGGAGCTCTATAAAGAAATTGTTGCCGTTTTGCGCAAAAAGCCATTTGAAATGTCCTTGAAATTTGCTTATACTTACATGTGTGTATTGCGTGTGTGCATGTGTTGGTGTTGGTGTCAGTGTCGGTGTCGATGTCGGTGTCGGTGTATGTGGCAAGCATCAGTCAAGTTCGCCATTTTGTTGCAGAGAGGCAATTATGAGACAAAAGCCAGGCGCAGTTTCAATTTTAGCTAAATGTTTGTTTAAATTTTACATTTTCTTCGGTTTCGAGTTGAGCTTTAGACTTGCTACTTTTCTGCTTGCTGCTTGCCACACAGCTATTAGCGAAAGAAAGTCCAAAGTAGTTGCAACCCGCAGAGAGAGAGAGAGAGAGAGAGAGAGAGAGAAAGAGAAAGAGAGAGAGAGAGAGATAGAGAGAAACGAGAAGACAAAGTCAAGCTGAAGTCAAAGGCGACTTTTCACCGCGGGGCTCCAGTTGAAATTTCACTTAAATTACGATACGAATTCTCGGATGGAGATGGCGATAGAGAATGAGATAGGAAGGGGAGAGAGAGAATGAGAATGAGAATTCGTTGAGTGTGCAAATTCGGCACAGTACTGATAACTTCTATAGGTACAGGGAGTGGGGGTACAGGGTGGTGGCTTTTGCGAGAATGTGCTGACAGCGTCAAGCCCGCAGGGCGAATTCAACTTACTTATATCAATATGCATGACAAGTTTAAAAGCCTTGTGAAAAACATTAAGCAAAAGAGCCGAGTTAAAGTAGTAGGGTGGGTGATGGGCAGTTAGGGGGCTGGGGATAAAGAAGAAGAGCGACAGGCAGATGCTAAGCAAATGGAAAGTACAACTACGACTGCGACTTAGGCAAAGGGCAAATAAGTATATTGGCTGCGAAAAAAAAATGAAATGAAATGAAAAAAGAAAAAAAAGTATGAAGAAAACTATGCAGAGAATAGCAGAAAGGATGCTCAAGGATCTGGAGTCGTGATTCGAAAAATGCTTAACAAAAAACAAAACGAAACTAACAAGAAACTAGCAAAAGGAAATACTCTTGCGAAACAAAGCCAGCACATCAATCACAGCTAATGCAAATGATTTAAATAATTGTAATAAACGAGATGGAAAACTAGGGGAGAAAATGAGAAAATCAGAGAACAGTTAATAAAATTAGATCTGCTTTGAGATTATAATAAGGAAAAATAGTTGCCTGGAGAAAGAAGTTGAGTTAGTAGGAAAGTAAAAGAAAAAATAGAGACATAAAGTTATGGAAAACGTTTATGAATGTAGTAAAAAAGAATCAAATAAATATGATGGCAAACAGTTAAGAATGTGATGTAAAGAAAACATGTTAAACTAAGAACAAGAAAACGAATTAATGAGTAAAAGAGAGAAAAGAGTGAAAGAGTTCAAGGTAAAAAGAGCAAAGTGGGAAAGAAGCTGAGAAAAGGGGAGCAACTTAGAAAGGGAATTTAAAATGCTGTTACAATGTGGAGACAACAACACGAAGGGGGTAACATTTCTAAGCCAATTCAAAGCAATTTCGTATTCAGTTAAAAGGAATACAAAATTGAAAATTGCGAACTTGAATGGAAAACAAAACAGCTGCAAAGAAACAAGACGAGACGAAACGAAACAAAATGAGTAATGAAAAGGAGATGGCAAATGCTTGAAAAGCTCTAATTAAAAAAGATACTTAAATTCAATTAAAAATGTACCTGACACAGGAGCGAGGGGCAATATAAATGGGCAATTGCTTACTGAATATCTATTAAAATGTATATATCTATGTATGTACTAGCAGACAGACAGAACACTAACACACACAGGCGAACAGAGATAGAGAGTAATTATGGCCGCGTGCACAATTTGCCTCATTTTGGTGCAAATTTATTGAAGAGCCGATAAAAAATTTCCGTTTTCCTTTTTTGTTTTTTTTGTTTTTTTGGTCTTTTGCTTTCCGTTTGCCATTGCAGCTATCGCAAAAGCCACAAACGCAGGCCAAAACCGAAACCAAAACCAAAGCCTAGAGCCAAAAGGGGCACCAGAGCAGCAGGCAGTAACAAAGTAGCAGATCCATTTTGCAGTCACTGTTACAGTGGGGTAAATGAGCTGGAAGTGTTCAAGTCGTGGAGGTGGGGGTCGAGGTAGAGGTGGAGAATGAGGAGACATTCTGTTTGGGACAGGACAGCAAGCACAATCGCGATTAGCAAGCAAATGTAATTTTCCAAATAAATAATTGAAATGATGATTAACGTGACAACAAGCACAACAACAAGGATAACTGCGATAACAGTTGAAAATATAATCGTAATCAGCGCGACTCGAATGCAATTCGATTACGTTCTAAATCCAATTCAATCGCAACAATTTAAATCAAATATCGTAAACGCGAACGCGCACGTGCATGTCTCTGTATTGGTGCTCTTTGTGTGTGTGTATCTGTCTCTGTATATATATATATGTGTGTGTGTGTGTATGTGTGCGAGCACCAATACTATATTGCCTGTTCTCGTCATTTTTTTTCACATTTTTTTTTGTTGTTATTAGTGACGTGCAGCCAAAGAAATAATTGTAATCAAATTGTAATGCAAATAATAATGCAGATGCTAATGATAATGAAGATGCTGATTTCACAGCCCGCACAACAACAAGCCAAAGTCAAAGTGAAAACTTGCTAATATCAAAAAATATATGTAATATAAAAATAGTATCCAAAAAAAGCCAAAGAGATACGAACATGATCTATATGCCTTTATATAGATCCACAATCGAAACTCTCTATACAATTTCCGTTTTCGTTCTTTATGCTATTGAATCGAAACTTACTATAATTGATATCAGCTGGTAATACTTACCCAAATATAATAGCAATCTATATGCTAGTAATATAATTATAATATGCAAAAAACTTCGAACTTAAACAACGTCACAACAATGCACTAAGGTGAGTGGAAAATTCTATAAAATATGTGTTTAAAATATCATATAATTTATCTAAGCTTTAATTATTATTTTCTCTTAATAAATTCCGATTTTGTAATAAAAAGTAATAGATTAATTCTCCCATAGCATACACATTTCATTTGCATATTTTTAGTCCAAGACTTCACTAAGATTTAAACTTGCTTATAATACGAGTTATACACGTATGTCAAGTAGTTGAGCAATTTTTGAAATTCTTAAACTAAAATGCTTAAATTACTAGAGTTATCAAGCTTAACATAACGAGCGTAATTCTTTCCCTCTTTAGCTCGTTTAAAATTGCTTTGCGGTACACCTTGTTGTATGCGCAATGTGTATAACATAATTAAGCATACGTCACGTGTTCGAGCGAAAAACTCCCCTCCAAAAAAAGAAAAGACAGACAACAACAAGAGCAAGAATGTCGAAAAAATTCAATTTGCTTGCATTTTATGAGCCCAAAAGCAAATCATTGACAATAATAAAGAAGCGAAAGCCCCGGAGGCAATGTCGCCTTGGCCCATGGCCAAACGGGAGGCGGATTGGATCTGTTGGCGGTAGCTGTGGCTGACTGTGGCTGGCCTGGCTCTGCTTGGGGGCGTTGCCTTAACGGGCGCGCACATTGTGAAAGCAACAGCCGCTGTCTCCAGCCCCGACTCCGACTCCGACTCCAGCTCCGACTCCGCCTCAAGCTCTTCGTTGGCATCGTAAATGTGAATGATGTTGATGATGGGCGAACGGGGACCGCACAACAACGGACAGTGGCCAGCTAAAGTGCTCATAAACATTTTGTGTGTCCAGTTTACACACACACACACACATATGTACAACACACATATACACAGAACCGTAGCATACACATGTGAGCAGTAGCTTTGCTTATGTTTTATGAAAGTCTCTTTGTGTGCAAATTTGTAGGGGCCACAAACAAGGAACAAACCGAAAAGAAGCAAGACTGCAACAACATTTGGAAAATGTTTCCCTTTCAGTATTTTTTGGTTTTGGTTTTTGTTTTGTTTTGGGCCCGTTTCAAATTGTGCGAATTCTCCGA
This sequence comes from Drosophila pruinosa, assembly GCA_018150935.1. Classification (NCBI taxonomy): domain Eukaryota; kingdom Metazoa; phylum Arthropoda; class Insecta; order Diptera; family Drosophilidae; genus Drosophila; species Drosophila pruinosa. Next base: position 2,673,807 of record JAECWR010000337.1, read on the forward strand.
ACAGTTGCGTCCTTTGCGCATTTCTTTTCTATTATTATACGTTGTTTTTGCTCTTGCTCTTGCTGTTGCTGTTGCTGCCTTCGCCTTTATGCGCCTTCGCAAACTTCCTGTATTTAATTTGCCCCAACGCTCGCAGCTGAAGCCAGCACTAGCAACAGCAACAACAACAACAAGAGCACCAGCAGCCAACAGTCAGGCAAGTCCAAAATACGACTCGAAAATCCCATCCCAATGCCATTTCAGGCTCTTTCTGCCTGCTGCTCCAACTCCTTCTGCTCTTGTTTGCTACAGCTGCCACTCCTGCTCCTACTTCTGCTCCAGCTTCTGCTGCTTTTTCCCTTTCTCCATTCAGCGGCAAAGAGCAACAATAATAAGTTAGAAAAGAGTATTGCAGCTTGCAGTTCGACTTGAAGATACGCTGGAAGGCAATTAAATTCCTACAAATAAATTTGTAAAACAATGAAGAGTGATTGAAGAAGATTAAAGAGCAAATAATTAAATAAATAGCTTTTTCAAAATTTTCAAAATAAACATAAAAGAAATGAAACTGCATATTATATAATTTTTCAAAATAGAAACTTGAAGAAATTTTGAGCTTTGAAAATTATTAACTTATCGTTTGATTGTCATTTTTCCATAAAGTAATTATAGTAATATTATTATGTTTGATAAAATAAATATAGCAGAGACTTATGGAAATTGTTAACACAAGTTTTTAATACATTTTTGATTTATACATTTTTGATCTATTTTACTTTCGAGCTTTTTAAAATATTCATAAATTTGTACGAGTATAGTTTAAAATGTTGTCAATTAATCTTTTATATATTGTGTTTTGATTGTAATTTGCCTTACAACATGCTTTACATTTTATAGCAGATTTATATAGGAAAATGCAGGCTGGCATACCCCTCCTTTGACTTGTTATATTTTGCAGGGTATAACAAGCCCCGCTCGCACAGTTTTATGACTCGCTGGAGTCTTTCAGTCTTTCGTTCTCATCGCCAACTGCTTATTGTGTGTATGTGCCTGGAATTTTAGAGTAAGCATCCAATGGCTGCGACTGTCAGTAGTAGTACTGTTCATGCCTCACTCCAAGCACACGCACACACACACACAAACACAAACACACATACGCAGAAAGACAATCGAGACACACTCATACACATGCAAGCTGAGACGCATGAAAGCTGCTGCTTCACATTGCCTAAACTCATGCTGTTCGAGTCATGTCGACAAGTGCCGACTGTTTCTTTTGCTAATAGCATTCGCGGTTATTGTTGTTGTACTCTGTACTCTCAGCTGATGTTGTTGTTGTTGCTGTTGTCGTTAGCTATGTCAATGGCAAATACAACGACAAGTTGCGTTTGACTCTCGAGTTGCTTACAGTTAATATATATGAACTGAGCTATGCTGGCCAATTGTTCGCTGTTCGCTGTTCTCTGTTATGTTATGCCTGCTTGTTGATTTTGTTAGCTGGTTAAATAGTTAACCAGGTTAAAGGGCAGCTAGTTGGGTATTTAACGCTAACAGTTCTACTTCGATTTGCATTTCAATTTCGATTGAAGAGTTGAGGAATTGCTCAGCCTGTTATCATTGTTGCTGTCGGGCTTGTCCAAAAATAAAAAGCATTTTGGGAGCACTACGACAAATGACAGCCCACGATGCCGTTGCCGCCGTCGCTTCTAAATTTATGTAAGTTTTATTTTTAATTTTATGGCCGTCTTGTTGTTGCTTGTTGCAACTGCTGCTGCTGCTGCTACTGCTACTGCAACTGCTGCCACGAAGTCACGCCGCCATCGCCAGCTGCATTCATTTCGCCGCCTGCGTTTTACACTATTTTCTATTTTCTATTTTTATTTGCATTTGCAATCGAGTTTTTTATGTGCGAGTGCCTTTTTTTTCGCACATACCCCGGGCACAATAAATGGCCAAATGGCTCTGCTGAACCCATGCAAATCAATGCAACTGGCCACCATGGCGTATGTGCAATGTAGGGCATCTGACAGTCGAGTTGTCTGCCGCATTGCACTTTTACTTGCTTTTGTGCATTTCGGTTAAAACAGCTAATTTATTTAACATAAAAACACACAAAAAAAAGGGGAAGACAGAGCGGGTGAGGGAGACATGATGATGGTGAAAGAGCAAGAGAGGAGTATACTATACTCTAGTGGGCGAGATGGAGGGAGCGGCGTGTCGGACAAATAACATCAAAGGGGCATTAGAGATACATAAAAGAAGGTTGGCTAGGTGAGTCTAGTATATGTCTAGGGCATGTTTTGCAATCATTTGCTGGGCATTTTATATATAGTATTTAAACGTAAGCCCATTTCATTTACATTCAATTAAAATAACTCATTCACATAGTTGAAGCTTTATAAAATGTATCTAGCATTAATGAACGCCATTTACATAATATGCAGACTTAAAGTATATTTAAAAGGTCAGGTGTTTTCTGGCTGTTTCAATCTTATCGCCCATATTGAATACATAACATATTGTTAAAATATATCACAGCTTAATATAATATGTATAATATACGAGTGTTTTAGATAAAAACAATTCTTTACTTCACCTATTTTTAATAGGCAAGACTCGTAGTACTTTTTGATAAATTGACCGAAAACATTAATTTCCTTTTTTACTCTTAGATGCAATAAAATTTTACTTTCACTATTGCAGGTGTGAAAAAAATATAAAGTGTTTTCTCCAGGCTTTGATGGAGTTCCTAGCTGCGTGCCACGTTATAAATTTGTTGAACTATCAGTTGCATAATGCTCTAATGTAGAGCCATGTGTGTCCTTGGCCTTTTTATTCTTTGGCTAAATGAATTTGACGATCTCTACATTAAGAAACATCTTCCTAACTATTTTGTGTGTACTTGAGTATGAATAATATCTGGTATTCCCAGAATAGAGTTTGTCAAGATGCGCTTAAATCAGTGCAGAAACAATTTCTTCTCGTTGCTCTCCGTAGCCTTAACTGAATTCTATTAGATTGCCTTCGTATCGTTGTAGACTTTTATTGCTAAGCCTTCCCTCTCTTTCTGATCTAAAAACTATGTTAGATGTAGTGTCTCTGCATAGACTAATTATTGGAGTTGATAAACCAGATTAGCTGTGCCGCTCCGGTCAGAACAACTAGAAATGTTCTTCCTTGTCCTCTTTCCTGCTTTATTATTTACGAGGAGGAAGCTTACTTACTTTACTTTATCGTACTGCCTACATCGATGTGCTAGAATAACTAAAAATGCAAAGAAGAATTCTTGTGAAAATAAATATTAAAATTTAATTTGTTTTAACTTGCTGACGCTTTTGAAATGTAACAAAACCTCAGTTATCCATTATGAACAATTGTCAACACTATACACCAAATCCGTCTGGTATTTTTCTCGAGTTTCCTTTGGCTTTGTGAACTATTTTCCATTGTATGCGCATTGAAGGCGTACGACCACAATTGTTGTCTTTGGTAAATCATCAATGCCACGCCCACACACAGTTCTCGTGGCACAGCAGGTCGTATACGTTATGCTAAATTATTCGATTTACATTGTGGTTTTTAAACTGTGGCAACTCTGCATATTTAATCGCTCGACTCTGCGGCAATGTTGGTTGCATAAAATGCCCACTAGGCCCTCAACTCAACACGCTCGGTTGTCAGTGAGTGTGGTAAGGGAGGGAGGGGACATGCTTTAGTTTGGTGAAATCGAATTAACACACATATGCTCGCACAGATGTGGGTGCGTAAATTAAATGAAAATATTGCATGCAGTGCAAGTGCTAGTGCGACTATTTGCCAAGAGCGTGAATCGAACTGACCAGCCAATAGTCGAGCGGGAGCTGGTGGAGGACTGGGGGGAGGTTCTGAATTTTTTACTCGTTTGCGGCTGTCTCTCAAGCGATGCGAGGATAAAACCATTAAGTATTATGTTTTTTTTTGTGCCTCTCATGTTATTTGATTAATCATATTAAAAAGCTTACTTGCCAATTCCTGGCGAGTAAAATGCAATTTATATTGCCTTTACGAGTACTGAACTCAATTTATTTTTAAATAAATAACATTACATTTTGACAGTAGTAAAGTGCAAGAAAGTACAACGAGGCTGATTGCAACTCGATTAACAGAATAAGTAGATTGCAAAGAAGTTAAAGTGTCAGAGATAGACAAGTAGTTGATAGCTCAATAATTTCATCTTGATGATTATCAACTATTTCGATAGACTTGTAATGCATAAGTATTATTATTAGAGTATCTACCAATTTATAAATGAATAGTAAATATTTTGAGACTTGATAAATAAATATTTAGAGGTAGAAGTTTAAAGATCACTTGATGTAGTCTAACCTTTGGGACTTTATATAAACTTCACCTCAACATGATTTGTAGAGGATGCAGAGCATTAGAGGAAGCTGGAACTAAATATAGGGGTTTCCCACGCCACATATAGCACTGTAAAATATACACAGCCGACTGTCTCTGACACAGTTGGCACTGCGAGAAATCCAACACATGTTTGTGTCTGAATGCCTGAATTAGGCCCAACAGATCAGCGAGATCCACAAGTTTAGTTGCTCGACGCGTCGATGACATTCGAGGGTTCATTAATAAATATGGTTGTGCTAGAGCAGGAGAGGAGAAGGGGGTGTGAGGGTGTGTGTAGCATAATAGCTAGGTGACATGGCATAATAATGAATTCGAACGAGAACAAGAACAAGCCAAAAAATTGGCAAACGAAATCAAACAAATTGAAAATGGGCCGACACGATGATCAAGCGCCGCCTCTTCTTGATGTTGTTGGCTTTGTTGTATCTTATAGATACTATTTTATAGGCCCACGCGCATTAAATACACCCGCACACACATACATCGTACTAGAGATATGTTGATATCGTCAACGATATTTATAGGAGTTTAGTCGTCGTCGTCGCGCCCAAATGCGAAGGACACACACTCAAAAGGGCCTCGAGGGCCCTAACTCAACCAGCAGCAGCAGAAAAATCAACAACAAACAAACGACAACAACAACGATAGCAAACAAAACAAAAAACGACCATCGAACATTTTGCGAGATACATTTTATAGTACGCGCGTGTCAATTGATAAACAGCAGCTCAAAATGCTGACCTCTCTCCTCTTTTCCCTTTTGGCATTTCGCTTTTCTCTTTTTTCTGTTCTCTCCTCCCTCCTGAAAATGTCATAAAACTGTCGCAATAAATCGCTAACAAATCGCGAATCGCCCAAATTAATTGTTGACAACTTTACCAGCTAAACGACTGTCCCAAGCCCAGCCTCAGACCCTGAAACATTTCTACTGGACTCGAACTTTTTATAAGCCAAAAAAGTTTGGCCTTAAGAGATCAATATATTGACAGCCATTTTGAAACTGATCCACTTATATTTAAATGAAAGAAAAAGTTTAACAATGATATGTATAGTATGTGAATCACTTTTAAAAAATCGACCATGTATCTATAGGAAGACTAAGGTCCACAAAAATCCACAAATAAAATGGTCTAAAGCATGATCGGTTTACTCGTATTTTTGTCATTTTGCGTATTAAATAAATTAAAGAAATGCTGATAAAATATAGCGTAGCTATAGTTTTAATATTAGGCGCAAGTCAGCCATATATTTATGTTTTATTTTTAGAGACGGCGGCAGTCGTTTTAGTTTAAATAAAAAACGCGCAAAGAACAACAACAACAGCAATTGAGTGCAAATTGTCTAAAAACGTGATTTGTTGCTCCTTTTGTTTTGCTATTGTTTATTTTTTGCAATGTTTTAATTGGGGGAGTTTTAAGGTCACACACACACACAGACACAGCACGCACAATCAATAAATCAATTGAAATTGGCGCAAAAAAATAAACGAAAAAAAGGCAGCAGAAGGAGAAAATGTTGCGGAAGTGATTTGAAAGCGCGTCGATTATTCGAACAACAACAACAACAACAACAGCAAGCACAAGAACAGCAAAAGCAACAGAAATAACAACAACAACAACGACAAAATTGCTGCTAATCAAAAGCTGCACGAATGTTGTAAACAGGGCCAACAGCAGCAGCAACTATAACTAATCAAAAGCGAGCTTGTAGGTGGGTGGCAAGGGTGCCAAGGGTGGTCAACGGTACACACACATACATACATACATGCACACTCACACACGTGCTGCGCTGGCGGCTGCAACAGTGGATGTTTGTTGTTGCCAGAATTCATTTTAAATTGAGAAAAATCGCAGCTACTGGCACGAAATCACGAAAAGTTTTAATTATTTTCTAACAGGCAAACACACGCAAAGTCTGCGAGAATGAGAGAGAGCGAGAGAGAGAGAGGCAGCGCAGGTAAGCATAAGACTAAGAGACAGTGTGGGCATAAGCTGTTGTTCTTGTTGTTGTGGTTGTGCTCCTTGTTGTTGTTGCTAGGGTTTGCTGAACTTTTCTAGGCATGCCATCTCGCTGAGTTAAGAATCGAGTCTCTGCCGGGCAGTGTGTGAGTGTGTGTGCTAGAAATTAAATACGTACGTTAAATCGTTCAGCGAGTATCTGTCTCCCCGTATGTGTGTGTGTGTGTGTGGTGGGCACATAGCGACGTCAATTTGTGGTCATTTCCTTTTCATCAGCTTGTGAAATTTTTCTATTTTATTGCTCTTGCTCCTACTGGTGCTCCTTCTTCTCCTGCAACTTGAACTGCGTACGTGCAGATGCTCAAATTACACACACACAAACACACACACACATTCGTATATGCGCATACATGTGCTTTGTGCTCTGGAATGTTTAGATTACAGCAGCAGTACACTACACAGACACTCACATACACTGGGTTGGCTCCCTGGCAAGTAGGCATAAATATTTTTTGTAGCTCGCTTTTAAGAAGTCGCTTTGTACAAATATTTTGGGTAAGCAGCCACAGCTGCCACAGCCTCGACTGCCACTGCTGCCGCTGCCACAAGCTCTGAGGTCAGGCCACACCCCATTTGCCCCACATTTCTTTGGCCGCAGGTGGCAGCCATCTAACGAAATCAGCTCTACATTAAGTATACGCCAGCATAACCAGTTAAAGTGCGTTCCCAATCTCTTTGCAATCGAATTGCTTTAAACCAAGTCGCACGACTTTCATTTCAATTGTTTTTGGCCGAAAACTTTGAGCCATTGTTCAATAGTTGCCACTTGGCAAGTATTAAGTAAATATCTCAAGAGCTGAGCATATCAATGAACTACTTAAGCTAGAAATTGAAGCTTGCAAAATGTTGGATATTAGTTGAGTTCAATTCACTTTTGTGTGCTTCATAATTGAACAAATTTAATATTACAAATGGCTTTCATTCATTTCTAGTTGATTTAATGCTTTCAACAGTAGTGGAAAATTTAGTACTCAATTTAGTTTTCGTTGTAAAATAAATTAGAACTTAACCTGCTTGATATTATATTTGGGCTTTAAATTTATGCCATTTTTCATGAACTATCTGTTTTATTTTTAATTAATTTTTAGGCAAGATGTTTGTGGTTTTTATATATAAATTTACCTTATTTAAATTGCTTTAAATTTTATAAACCTTGTTGAAGAATTTTCACACACGTGTCGCATTTATTTTGCAAATCGTATGAAAAACGAAAATATTCCACGGGATTGTTTTCCATCATTTCCTTCCTGTGGGAAATCGCCAATCAGTCAGGGAATTGTTATATTCGTATATGGCATATATTACATTTTATATATGTAGATGTATAGGGTGTAGTGCATATCCCAACTTGTCCTCTTCCACTTTTTGTCCTCATCTACTGGTTTATGGCTTGTAAATGTGCTCGTGCAGTGTGCAACGATATTTACAATCGCTGGGCGAATAATTCAAATGAAATGCATAAATTGTGAAATGCAATTAATAAACACCACCACACACACATGCATATATTCTGTGCTTTGTTGTGGGCCAGTGTGTGTGTGTCGTGCTTGTGTTTGTGTTTGTTGTGCGGTTGCTTGTGCATTCCAAAATGAATGACAAACTTTTCGCAGCCGCTTGAACTGCGGGTGGTGGCTTCAACTCTGTGATCTGCTGTGCTCCATTTGCATAAATATTGCCATCCGCCGAGTCGTTCCACAATCTACCAAGCCTCTCTCCCCCTCTCTACGCTGCGTGCGGTCGCTAGGTGGCGCTGTAATCAACTGTGTCAAAATGCCAGCACAGAAAGTCAAAAGTCGTCGTCGTCGACGTCGTCAAGAGGCCACTGCGACAGCAGAGCTACAACAATTTTGAAGGCAAGTCAAATTTGAAAACACACATACAAGCATATTTGTACAAATACATACAAATGCATACACACGCACTGGCTTAGACGACATAAATTTCAAGGCAGGTGGCTGGCAGCATCCTAGGCGCAGAAATTGAGGTTAAAAACGAGCAAAGGCTAAAGAAAAACTAAAGTAAAAGCAAAGCGAAGTCAAAGCTAAAATAAAAGTGAGCCTACGCGAGTCTACAAGACTAGCAGCTACCCTGTAGAAGTTCAATCAGAAATGTGGAAATATTTGATATTTAGGTACTTTATAGTCAACTCGTTGTAGACTTATAGTCTTTACATACAAATTAAATGATAAGTTGGTCAATTGATATACATTTTACCTATGCGTCCCTCACTTGAGTACTGCCTGTACAGGGTATTATAAAAAAGCAAAACGGAACGAAATAAAAAGAAAAGCAAAAGCTGACAGCTTGACGAACGTTGACAGTTTGGATGGCGAAGGCAGGGACAGAGGGCAGAGAGCAAAGGGCAGAGGGCAGAGGGCAGGACAGCATAGAGCAATACACACATGTGTGTGGAATGTGTGGGCGTTCTGAGTGTTTGAGTGTCAGACAGGTGTTAAAGCTCTGCAACAACAGTGGCAGTGGCAGCAGCAGTCGAAAGTGTTCGCCTTGTTTTGCTTGTTGTAATTGACACTTAAACTCGAAATTTGACGCAAATTGCAAAAGCAACAACAATGGAGACAACAATCCAACACCCACCACATGTTGCCACACACACACACACATAAACACACGCCCAGCGGCAGTAACAACAACAATGCAATTCAAGTGTCGCTTGCGAAGCGGAAGTTCTCAAGCTGCAGCTGCCAAGTCGAGAGGGAAAGGGAGACAGAGCGAGAGAGAGAGGGAAACAGAGAGAGAGACAGCTAGATACGCACACTTAGTGCTAGGCATAATGAATTGTAATTTGAATAGACCTGACAGAGGGAAAGCAGACCCAAAAGTCGCCTGCTATTAACTTAAATTACGTTGCATACTTTTGTGCGCGTCGCATGCGAATTTTATGCCAAAGGCGACAGCAGCAGCAGCAGCCCCAAATGATATAAAAGCCGCGCATTAAATTCACCTGCCTTACCTCAGCACACATACGCAGTGGCGAGACCATGAGAGCAAGTGAGAGAGGGCGAGAGAGTGACAAACATTTATTGTTTGCGCCAGGCAACATTTTTAGCGCGGCAGCTGCCTTTGCCTTGATTAAAGTAAAAATTCACTAGCAGCACACACACACACATACACAGAGATACAATGGATAGAGTATATGCATAGTTATGTTTGTCATTTAACACATGTAATGCTCGGCAATGGCCTTTGTTGTTGGCCGCCTGCTGTGCGAACGCGCGAATGTTTAATGCCAACAACAACAACAACAACAGCAACAACTGTGAAGCACAACAAGATGCTGCCCGCATGTGTTCGCAATGGCATTATGCAAGTCTTGGAGCTCGAGCTCGAGCTCAGACCAAGAAAGCTCCATGCTTGGCGTTATGTTGCCGTTTAAGTGGATGTACCGTTGCTTTTATGGCACTATAACATATAGTACTCGTATGCTAATGCCACACAACGTTGCCACGGCTCACGGTTGCTAATGTCTTTGCCCATTGTACAACTGTGAAACACACAGACACTCAGACACTCATACTCTCGTGTCTTCCGCCTTCTGGACTATAAATAACCGACAGCTGACAAGCGATCTGACAGCTCTGATAGTCAGCCAGAGGCACAGAGCCTCTCGGGTCTCGACTCTCAGCTCTTGGCTCACAAGTTATGAGCCGATAATTCTTCTGTATTTCTTTTTTTTTGCAATCTTTTTGTGGCCAATTGTGGAATATGCTAATGGCAATTAGTAAACGGAAAAGAGAGTGCTAAAACGAGAGCGAGTGCGAAATGGGAATGCAGATAGTCAAATGATTAATAGATGAACAATTCAAGTATAGCATGGAAAAAGCGAACAAAGAACCAAATATATGCATAAAGAGAAAATGTAGTGGAAAAGCAAATAGATAAAGATTTATTATGTAGAGAGAAGAAGAGAAGATAAAATAATACCAATACTTATGTGGGACTGAGAGACAATTTTGGAATAAAACTAAATGAAAATTGAACAAAAATATTAGCGCATTCTTTGAAGTCTTTCGGCTCGATGTATACTATACCATGCATCAAATATATGTATAAGTAAGATGATGAGGCATACACATCTATTATCTCTTGCCATCCCACATGGTGATTTCTTTATTATAATAACATCTGTCAGGCATATAGTTCAAAGGCCTGATCGCTTTTGCTGCGATAAATTTATCGCTTTATATGCAGATGAGACACATTTCGCTTACAACTCTATTGACAGGCTCAAGACACACGCATACACTCGCACACTCCCACATACACTTGTTAGATACACCCATGCAATCCGTATGTACATGTTAAATGTTCTGACTGGCAAATTAACATATTCAGAGCGAGTTATCCCTTAATGCGGCGTCCCTACTTTCAATTTCTTTCATTCAGCCTCTGCTGCTGCCACACGCTGCGTATACGCAACCTAATGTGCGCGCGTGTTGTGCGAGCCGTTTGTGTGTGTGAAGGTCACCGACAACGTCAACGTTGGCGCCCAGCTGTCTGTGGCTCGACAAGCCTGCCCCACCTCCACCTACACATCTCTCTTCCCGCTTTTGCCGATTTGCCCGCGGCGCCTGTTTGTCTGCCGCTCGGGCTGTCGTTTGTTTTGTTAATGAGCGACTGGCACCGTCTTCATGCCTTCCCCCACCCCCAAGTGTGGATGTTATGTATACACACATACACTCACATATGAATAAATAATTAAAAAGTGTTTGTTCTTCTGGTTGAGCTAAGCAGCCGCAGCCGCAGCCTCTTAGCGAAAATCCCCAAATTGAATTCAATGCAAAACGAAACGAAATGAAACCAAAACGCAACTGAAACACGTTGAGACAAAACACAACAAGATTTAACATGTTTGCACGTTACGCCCGACGCTGACACATTTAGCACATAATTTTGAAATATTTTTCTTCTTTTCCTCTCTCTTGTTGTGCCCTTGTGGTTTTTGTCTTCTTCTGTGTTGTTGTTGCTGCTGCTGATGTCAATGAGCATGCCCCAAACCGCATAACACAGTTATGTGGTTGCCTGTTGAGAGCCACAGCTCCGGCTCCGGTCCCCGACAGGCAGGTGGCAGGTGGCAAGCCAAGAGAGCGGAGACTCCGAGAAGGGCTGCGGTTGATTTGCGGCATATATATTTTATTTTTGTTGGCAAGTGCAAGCTACGTTTCCGTTTCCGCTTTTGACACTTGCAACCCGCAGTCGCCGCAAAATGAGGCAACATTTTATACCCTGCAGTCAAACAGCGAAATCAACATTTTGGGTATAATGAGGTTGCGGCCAAGTTGTTGCACAAATGGGCATCAATGCTGAACTATATAGTATAGTTGTTTTTTTGTTTGGAGTGCGCTTTATTTACAAAGGTTATTTACAAATTATTGTCATCGTGTTCGAGCCATTGTTGGTCAGTCTTCTTTTTTGGCCAACAACCGCAAAATTGCCATTCCAGCTGTGCAATTGACACTCGCTGCTTTTCAATTTTCCTGCCCATTCATAAATAATGAGCTTATATGCTTTATGCCACTATGTGTGTGTGGCATTAATTTTCGCAGTGAATTTTGCTGCTGTTTTTTGGACCTTCTGCTCTCGATTGTCAGATAAATTGAATTGCGAGCTAATTCAGTTTTGTTTGTTGGCTCAAAGCCACGCCCATTAAGTAGTTATTCAGTTGGCTCACACACACACACACATCCGAGTTTAAGTAAATTGTTTGTGCCATTTGACCAGTTGGACAGTTGGTCAGTTTGTGACCTTTGCAAAAAAAAGTTGAAGCCGCTTAGCTGTCGGAGCATAAATTTTGTTAGCAGCCCGCAGTAGAAATGCAAAATGGGAATATATATTGTGAAGAGAAAAAAAACACACAAAAGCACACACACACACACACACACGCAGACAAAGTCTTGTATGTGCTGAGCTCAGTCTAACATTTGCTTGGCTTTCATTTCATTTTGCATAAATTGTCGAGAGGGCTAAAATACGAGCTCTTGGCTAACATTTTTGCCATGTAGCCATATTTATTTTTATGCTTTAATTGAAAACGCTCTATGAGGGTGTAGTTACAGCGCTAGTGTTTGTGTCTGTGTGTGTACTCATATATGCCTGTATGCCAATTGACACTCAACGTTGCAATCAACTTACTGACTTGGCCCTTTCACTCTCTGTACACTCGGAGAGTAGCACTCGGTTGCTAGCAATGTGGGGTCGAGCGAGAAGCAACTGTTATAAACTTGTTCAGAGATTTGAGTACTTTCGAATGAATAATTTTAGCTGCTGACCATTCAGCTCCCTATGGGGTCAGAGTGCAGGCCAAGCTAAGTAAATAGCAGTAAGTGCTAATAGTTATAATCGAAAGCTGTAAAATGCAGAGCATTTCAAAAGGGGATTTCGATGCATTCGAATAACGAGTACTAGTTTGAGTACTGGCCTGCAATCAATGCTTGACCATATGTGGAGATGTGCCAAGTGCCAAGCGCCAAGTGCCAAGCCAATCAATCTTTATTAAAATTGCAGTATTTATAGTTGAGGGATAACCAGTAAATGCGAAGCTACTCTTGATGCTTGCTGCAGGATTACTTCGCCATTACTTTGATTGGCATTCGTTAGTATTGATTAAAAGATTTGCAAGGCAATCGGATAAGAGTCTCTGGAAATACCAAACTACTCGTATTTGTGCTTATACTCAGACATTAATTAAGAATCGGAGCATGAATAAGTCATCATTTAGATAAAGATATTTAAATAGTTGGTCGATTGAATGATTGACAAATTCGCAGTCAAGTATACAAAGTCTTTGTTAATAAATTCATGAAATGCTTGACTGATGATTGATTGTAAAATAAGGTGTCTTTGTTTAACAATTTGAAAATATTGAACTCAACACAAACTCAGCGGCCTTATGCCCTTCAGAATGGTAGCTACATTATCCCTGAGTATCGGACTCATCGAACGATGCTTCTCCAAGCTGACAGGCTGGGCATGAGCCTGCGAGAGCTGGTAGAGATCCGCATAGTATTCCATGCCAGGAATGCCAACTGCATTGAAGCTTGCCGAGACCTCAGTGCAATCGATGATTGAGGTCTTTAGTGGCGTTACGAGCAGCGTGGAATAGTAGGGCACCTTCTTGCCCTCAAGCAGCTCCCTGATGAGCAGCACTGCAGTGCGTGATCCCGCCAATAGATTCCATCTGGACCAGCTGAAGTTGTGCGAGAGACCAAGTGTGGAAATGCAGGCATACGTATGCATCTCCATCACATAGTTCTTCTCACAGGATCCTTCCGTATAGCAGAAGGCATCCTCGTCTGGAAATATGTCCACGGCGGACAAGATGAGTGTGGCCTTTAGTTCAGCCAAAGAGAGTGTCTTGCCTAGCATGTCGGTGATGACCTGAGTGCTGCCTCCTTGGAAATTATTAACTGTGTAGCCATGCTCTGTGATGGTCATGTCCAGGCTGATCAACGAGGCCGTGAAACTAAAGAGTATTGTGCCAAGGCTGTGGAGAAACAAGAAACGACTTTATGTGACCAATTTGAGATTCGTAGAGAATAACTTGCTTCTTCATATCCGGTCGCAGGTCCCAGGTTTGGTAGGGCATATTGCTGTACTTGTTGAGGGCAAAGCCAAAGATACCTAAAAGGTCAAAAGGCACGTTGAGTAGAGCAAATTAAGAGTAGTATTGTCAAGAAAGTAAATAGTTGTAATAGTGTAGTTTATGAGTCATAGATCAACAAGAAGCTCACACGCTAGGCTCAATAAAGCCTTCAATGATAAGTAAGTTCTGGAATACAATGAGCAGCTACTTGCAAACTAATTATATACACTGGCTAATTCCAAGTGAGCCTCTCTCAGGAGCTAGGCCAGTTAGCTGCTCACCCAATCGACCCGTGCGAAATTGTATCGACAGCTTGTCCTCGTTGAATTTGGTGTCGTGGACATCCCGTGTGCTCCACTTTCCCTGAGTAATGGCCGCCGTGCTGCTCATTTTCTGTCTGCGCCTAAGCAATGAGTAAATAATTAGAGGAGGGTTTCTGGGTAATCATCAGTTATCAATCAAGTGCTACTTACGCTTCACTATCGCAGCTATCGTTGTTGCTGTTCTGGCTGAGCATTTGCTGGAGCGTTGCACCTGCAGAGGAATCATTGCCTGCGCCGCCCTCAAGCAATTCCACAATGCTGTCCTCATCGTCATCGTCGTCATCGTCGCTGCTATCCTGGCTGCCAGCTGACTTGGGTGTCGTCTCCGGTTCCGACTGGCCGGTCAGCTGCGAGTCACGTACAAAGGAAATGCCAGTGTAGTAGGCAAATGCGGCAGCAGCTGTGGCAGGTTGCAGCACCTCGACCAGTTCATGGCTAAGCGGACGCATGTCATCGGGCAGTTCTTCGCTGACATCGTGCTGTGAGCCGCTGGGCGACAGTTGCTCGGAGATTTGCTGCAGCATTTCCTCCTGCTGTTCACGTGGCAACTGCGCTTGCCACAGACGATCCATGTCTTCGATCAGCTGCGAGAACAGATAGCAGCAGCTGGGCGTGATGGGTGGAGTACGTGGCTGAGTGCGAAACTTTAGCAGCTTGTCAAAGCACAGCGGCGGAAAGAGCTCAGCCGGCTCATCCTTGTCGAGAAATTCGGTGCTAATGCCAGGTGCGGACATGGTCTGTGTTGCGCTTGTTGGCTGCGTGGCAGGCTGACCCAATTTACCCAGTCGCACGTGTGCTTGTCGCGCTAGAAACATCACCTTGCGCTGTGGCTGCCCACTGCTCGATTGCGGCGTCGTCTGCTCGAGGCGCACACAAAATCCCTGCGGCAATCGTGGCACAACAAAGTCCTTAACGAGTCCGTATAAATCCACATTGCTGGGTATGGCACGTAGATCAAAGTCCCCAATCTCGTGCAGCTTCTGTCCTTGTGTGCCAGCCAGATCGGACTTCTGAGAGCGCAGCTTGGCCGGACCGCGAGGTGAACTCTTCAGCGGACTAGGCTGCGCATTTGTTGACAGCGGTGTTGCCTCTGTGGGCGTGGCTGTGGTTTCAGCCACTGCGGCTTCTGCTCCTGCTGCAGCTGCGGGTGCATCTGGCTTGACGCCATCTGCCAGCTGCGACTCGAGCGTCTCAGTGTGCGTTTCCCAGCGACAGGCAATTGGTGGTTCGAACCAGATGACAGAATCAGGTAGTCTGCAAAGGGAGGAGGAGAGAGAGTAAGAAAGACTGACCTTAGCCTTATCAATTGGCTACTGTTTCGAATAGCTGGTAAAGGCCCATAGAGACCTAGGAATCTAAGAAACTTAAAATACTTGTAGTCTTTTGGACAATATATGAGGAACTCACTGCAGTGTGACCAATGCCAGTTTGTCCAATGCCGCCTCAATCATGCGCATCTCGGCCTCAATTTCCTCGGGCAATCGACGCACGCCGGGTAGCACGGGAGGTGGCGGATGATAGGTCTGATAGTACTCCTTGTGCGTCAGACTATTTGCAGCAGCAACTGCATAGATTTGGAGTGGGAGAGACAGGATATTAGAGTGGTGTCTTGAGGCAGTTGAATATGCCACATACTGGTGCGTATGAAAGAGCGCGCATTGAGTTGTTTATCCTGCTGTGGCGTCTCCAGAAAATCAATGCAATAGACACCGCCAATGATGCGATACTTGCGCAGATTCACATCCGTCTCCAGCATGCCATAGGCCTCTGGTCCAATTGCCCGACGGCGAGCCTTGTTCAGTTCATCCTCGTATTGGGCATACAGTTTATCCACATCGTAGCTGCGCTCCTTTGGCGGCTGCGAGCTGGCCGAGTGCTGCTCCTGTGTCAACTGCTCTAGCTCTGACAAAGGAATCTCCCGCGCGCACTCGTCCAGCATGGATTGGAGAATCTCCTTACGTTTGCGCCACTCACGCTTCGTTTGCCGGAGAATAGCTGGGCAACAAAAGGACATACATAGATGATTATTTATGAGGATGACAAACATGGCTTAGTGTCATTTGCTTAGAAAGGGTTTGAGCTAACAAACTGAAATATATTGAGTAAGCATGGAGAATGCTGTTTTAAATATTTTCACTTCAAAGAGTTGTACAAATTAATTTTTATATCAAAAAGTGGCTTCATTTATTCTCAAGTTGCATTCAAAATTATTGTAGCAGACAGTGTGCCTAAGTAAGATAATTGTGTCAAGATGTCGCTTGGAAACAGTTGCTAAATAGTTGACTTGCTAAATATGATAAAAGAATAAATTGGCTCACAAAGTGCTTCGACACTAGTTGATTCAAATTTGCACAGTCTTATTCAATTTGAAGTGCTAGCTACTATTGACAAATACGATGGCTAAAACGGTTAAACTAGTTCAAGTTAGTTGAAGGGTGGCTCAATACTCGTGCCCGTACTTGTATGTTTGTTATTGTTACCAATTCATTGGCTGCAAAACTTACTAGCATTTTCGGAGCGTGCACGCCGCAGCTGGAAGCTGCTACAGTAGTCACTGAAGTGGTCGTAATTGAGCCAAAGACCACGCAGCGCAGAGCTCTGTAGGCGCACAGTGGGTGGCAATGAGATGAGCATCTCGATGGTGGGAAAATCGATCTCATTGTGGGCCGATTGTTCGCCAATGCGCGCCTTGGGATTAACAGCGCTGTGTTTTTGTGGGAGAAGAGTGGAGGGGGCACAAATTAGTTAAAGGCGATTAGGCGATTAATAGGGTTTCGTTGCGCACATTTGGGCATCTTTGGAGAAGGTCCAAATGAAACTCTGAAACACATCGGAGCTATAGATGTGCTTCGATACGCCAGGCCTATCGATTCTACAAAGAGAGAGAGAGAGACAGAGAGAGAGAGACAGAGAGAGAGAGAGAGAGAGATGACTGTAAAGGCAACTCTTTGGACAGCTGATGAACTTACTCCATGTCACGTTCAATGTGCGACATTGTCTTGTGGGTGAACTCATCGAGATGCTGTTTGAGAAACACACGCATCTCTGTCTTTAACTTGGCCAAATCGATGGCCATATGTGCCGAACGCTCCTTGGTGTACAGCAGTGATTCGTCCAGCTCGTTGAGTATCTATTGTTTGGGATTAGGATGAGGGTATTGCAAGTGTAGTCTAACAGCATTGACTTACGCCCAGCACCTCCTTGATGCGCTGTGCGTAAACATCGCCCAGATTGCCCTGTTGCTGACGCAGCGAAGCACGCGTCAAATCCGAAACATGTGCATCCTGGGTGAGCAGTGTCCTTTCATCCGTACGCAACAGCCAATTGCGTGCTTCACTTTGCCGCCGCACAATATCTGCATGCCACTGATGGATGTACTTGCGCAGATCGCTGGCACTTGCCGCATTTGGCAGCCCATTGCAACGCATGAACTTCTCCCAATCGCATTCGTGTCGCTCGCCTGCCTTGATGGCCTCTATGGTGGTATGGACGGCATCAAAGTAACGCATGCTATCCTTGAGTTGACTTCGACGCAAGCGATTCTCGGCCACCTCATGCTGCTGGCGATGCTTGGCCTGCTCCATTTCCAGTTTCTTGCGCTGACGTGCCTCCTCCAGCTTCTTGAGTCTTTTGATTTGAGTGGAAAGAGTAGAAGACTTATGGTTCTACATTTGCTGGCTGTACTCACTTTTCCTTTTCCATTTCGATGCGCAGCAATTCGGCCTGCTCGGCCTCGAGGCGGGCCTTCTCCTTTTTGGACAGCTTCTTCTTTGGTGGCTGCAATTAAATTCAATTAATAATTCAGTGGATTTAATAATGCCATACAAATGCCAGCACTAACCATGCTGTGTTCGTCGCGACTGTAGTTCCGTTTCCGTTGTTGCCAATTGCCAATTGCCAGTTGTCGATTGCCGATTGCAACTTTGTGTGCACTTTCCTGCTGCCATCTATGTGGCACCTGGCCGCCTGGCCACCTGGCTATTTATTGATCCAACGCAACACGGCAGCTATGGCTACAACTTGTCGTTGTTGTTGCTGTTGCTATGCTCTGGACAGTTGCTTGCCTCCAACTTTAATCCCTTTGCCAACCTGTCGGTCTCTTGGGCACAACAAAACATCAGTTTCAGCTTCAGCTTCGGCTTCAGCAACAGCCTCGACGGACGTTCATCAGCTTTGGCTTTGGCTTTGGCTACAGCTCCTCCAGTGGCGTCCCTTAATTAAATATTCCATGAGAGAGCTTAGTGCCCACCAAAAATGTTGCACTCGCTGTCGAGTCCCCCGAGGTTGAGCAGGAGTTGGTATGGGGCAGCCATAACTTGTGGTTTGTCTGGCCTGGTCACGAGGCGTCGTTGTATTTGCACCTTGTGCCCTTGCGGCTAATGCTGCTTGGGGGATCAACGTGAAAGCTTTCATAGTTTTTTTTTTCTTTTTTTCGTATCTGCTTCTTTCACGCTCTTATTCGTTATCGTTGTCCCACTGCGACACGGCGAAGGTGTCATAGCCAAGCGTCACGCCCACGGCCACGCCCAGCATGCCTTTCGAAATGTTGAGCAACCAAAAAAAATGTTCAAGCTGTGCACAACTTGATTAGATGGCAACGCTGACATGTGGCAAGACTAACATGTTAAAGTAAGGTACAATGTGGCAGCTTTGTTGTGGCATTTTCGAAGACTCGATTTGTGTGAGAGTTTGCTAGTTGCATTGTAGCAAAAATACAATATACAATCAGAAAGGGTGGCAAGTTTGTCAATTGACTTGTTTGCATGCCCAATACATATTGCAATATCTATACAAAATGTTAGGTTGGCAACCCCGACAAGTGCAAAACGCTGCAGTAACAAAACTGACAGGATTGTTTTTATTTTAACAATTTATTGAGAAGCTGGCAACGCTCAATGTACTTGCATTAAGTTGCCAGCACTGGCATAACGAGTTGGCAGCCCATGTTTGAATGAAGTGTAGGTTAAATGTTGATAGACATGGGGATACGACGAGTGCCTGTTAAAGTCTGTCTGTTAGATTTGGCACGAGCATGAAAACAATTGAATTTCATCATTGATCATTTGGTTAAACTAATTAATTGTTTGTCAGTTGCGGAATTTGCAATTGCGCAATGTATTTTTAATGCTCTTCACGCGATTTCCATCCATTTCCCATTCGATGCGGCAAACTTTGCCACTTTTACCCAAATGAAGCAAACCGAGCCGACAAAAAGAGCGGAGGAGCGGGAGGCGGGAGGCCGGAGTTTTGCTATTTTACGCCTAATTTAAACTTTTTTGTTTGCCAGCATGCCCCCTCGCTCTCCGTCCCACTCCCCCTCAACCGTTTTGTTGGTTGCCATTTTAGATACGATGCGAACATGAATTTATTTCCAGGCTGGGAGCCGGTGGCAGTTACCTTGGCAGCCAGCAAGGTGACAACGACGGTTAATTACCTGGCAATTTAAATAGCAGCTCAGATTCACAACACCACAACTCACTTTTTTCCCCTCTCCCTCCCTCTCTCTTTCTCTTTCTCTCTCTCTCTCTCTTTCTGCTGGCAGCTGCGAGTTGGGCTAATTGCCGCATACAGTGACAGTGGCAGTGGCAGAGCTGGGCGCTTATCAATTTAATGTGCGACCGATTGCAATTGCAACTCGAGCAACGTAATTGTTATTTACATTACATATTTATTAGCTCTGCCAGGTGAACCGCATGTGGAGCGTGCTCTCTTACCTCAACAATTAAATTTAATGTTTAGCATTATTTTATTTATAACCAAATGGCTGTTATTAAATTCTCATTCTGCTAACGAATAAAATATTTTATTGCCCGGCTCTTGTAATTGTACTAAGAGCGCTGTTAACAGCAACATAAATATATAATTTTGTAACAAGAATTATTTAATGGTGCTAAAAGTAGAAGAATTTGTTAAAGTATATTAAGGAGAGCTAATTGTTATTTCATTAACAAATTAGTGTAGTTGAAGGAGATCTTAATGTAAACATCATACGATTTGCAAACAATTTTAACAAAACTTTTAAGCGATTTAATAAACTTTTAATAAATTAACAACGCAGTTAAAAATTTAAACAATAAGAGAAACAGCAGACTTGCAATTAAATGTTTGTACTCTATACATGTATGTACGTACATATGTAAGGAGTATAATAAAAGGTAATATTTTTGTGCAGAAATTTATTTGCTGTGCGCATTGAAAGTGGGAAGGGAAAATGGTAAAAAATGTTGGCGCATGTTAAAAAGTTGCGCATTGTGTGCATTGTGCTATTAATTTAAGCAGGAAAATTGCTGGGAAAATTGTATTTATTGCAGCCAGAGTTGTACTGGGATGCTGAGCTGCTACTGCTGTTGCTGTTGCTGTTGCTACTGGTTATGTGATAAATAAGTGTAAGTCGGGACAAAGGGCAACCAAGGAGCTGCTGCAGAGTGCGCATAATCCTTGCTGTAAGCTGTAGCAAAAAGCTGGGCAAACACAGTTCATGTTTGCTGCTGGCTGTAAGTAGAAATTGTTGTCATGACAATAAATGATAAAGCCGCATGCGTAATTAGCTACGTTTGGCTGGCACTCGAAAGCGTTGTCTCCTCTCTCTGGCATTTTCATTTAATATTATTTCAATTATGTTTCGTTTTGTGCTTTGTGTGGTTGTTGAAGTTGCTGCAAAGCTGCTGATGTTGATGCTGATGCTGAAGTGTAAGCTGCTTCAGTGACGGCAAAGGGCAGCAAGCGTTGCATAATAAAAATTTATCATACGCACCGTTGACGTTGACAGATCGTTGAGCTGAGGCAACGGCGACAAACGACAACCGACATGCGACATGCGACAGGCGACAAGCGACAAGCGACCGACGACAAAGGACAAAACGACAAACGACAGACAGCAGCAGTTACAACGATGAGGACAGCTGCGCTCCTTAACTCTGAATGTGTTTCTTCTTCTCCGGCCACAGCTCTTGATGGTCGATGGCAGAGCATTCTTTGAATGCGGCACGCTTCAGCGAACTTTGAAATATGAACAAAATTTTGTGAATATGAATACTGTGAATGGTCTCTGCAATGGCTGCTCAACGCAACTCAACTGAGATGAGCACTCAGTCTCAGTGTCAGTATCTGCTTCTGCTTCTGCTGGGCTTTAACCCATTGTGTTACCAAGCTGCCTTTAAAGCTGCAACCAGCTTATAGATAAGTCAAATATTTCAGCATCAACAATTAATTGGCTCAATACATGAATATAGTCGAATATCATTTGGCTGCGAGTAGAAGAGAAGGACTTAAGCTTAAGCTGCATCTGTGAAATCTAATTAGTTCTGGTTGCTTGCACGGCAGCATTGAAATCTGCTCTTCAAATGCTTAAATTCCCATTAAATTAGCAATTATTTAAGCTGTTTTAATATGATCTATTGAAATACTTAAGTGTTGAATTTTCAAAACATAATTAGTAGATAATACTCAATTTTATTTAAAATGTGACTAGTGTTTAATGTGTGGTATAATTGAAGCAAAAAAAAGTCTCAATATACTTCAGTTGTATTTAAAGTTGCTTTTTCAGTAATCTTCTGAGTTCTCATTTGAGAATTCGTCTAATTTAAGATTGTCTTTGATTGTTTTTAAGTTATCTTCAGACTTTCCTTCTTTCATGTATTTTTTAGAAATGCACTAAGCTTTTAAAAAGTGTCAGGAAAATAGAGAAAGAAAAAATTATTGAAACGAGGTGTATATTTTGTGATTGAGTGTGATGCACAATGTATGAACCAATTAAAAAGTTAACAAGTTGTTCTTCTTGTGCATAGTGGCCAGATGGTGTTGTTCTTGCTGCCCTTGTCGGCATCATCTTTAGACTCCTCATGACCTGAGTTGGATAATCCCTCAATTAAATCCTTCTCATCTCTATCAAAACTTAAGTCATTATTGGCAACAGGTCTTGGCTTCTGGCGAGCTTTGTTTTTGTATCGCCAACGCCTTCAACGCCATCATGTTTAGATGAAGATTTCTCAGGTTTCGTTTCGTTATTCATTTGCAAGAAATTTTAATTCTTCCACAAAAAAAAGTCATAGAGTATGGAATGTATTGACAAGAATTTAATAGAAGGCAGACTCAAACTAAGAATCTGAGAGAGAAATATGTATGTATGGAAGGCATTCTTCTCTTTGTCGCTTCACACACATAGCCAGTCAAAGCAATTAAAACTCTGAATTTGTTTTAAAGAACTTGGCTCAGCTCGTCTGCGTTTGCTGCGGGCATAAATGACTGAAGCCGCAACAACAAGAACGACAATAGCAGTGGCAGTGGCAATGGCAACTTGTATTTGCCACATATGCGTTTCATTTACCAGGGCCCAATTCATTTTCATTTTCATGTAATTTTCTCCTTTACTTGATTTTATTTTTTTTCGTTTATAGTATGTCGTTGTTGTAGTTGTTCTTGTAGTTGTTGTTTTTTGTCAGCTGCCTTGACAAATTGCTGCTCGCACGGTGTCCAGATGCTTCAGCTTCAGCTTCAGCTACAGCTACAGCTTGACTCTTGGCTGCAGGCATGGAAAATTGCCAGCCAGTTAAGCGAGCAACTTGCCAGTAGCAGTCAATGCAGTACACATACACACACACACACATATGTACACCACACACTCATATACTACTGACAGCCTGCCAGAGTATGAGAACACAAGACAGACGCAAGTGTAACGATTATTAATTACTGTCAATTTACATACATAAGGCTGTGCATGGGTGTATGTGTGTGTGTGTGCTTGTGCGTGCTGTGTTATGTGTTGACGTTGTCATCGAACTGATGGCTCTGCAGCTTTTGGCCCGATTTTATAATTATGTATTCTGAGACTGTGAGCCATTTGCCCAACTGCCCAAAGGAACTTGGCACTCTCGACGCGCAATGAATTTTGGATGGGAGAATGCTCTCAGAATGTGCTTACAGCGACATTAATAGCATTGCAAATGTCCACATACACACAGGGAGCATCTTGTGGCATGCCACGCCACACTACTAGCTGTCGTCTTCCACACTTCCTTGGTCACAGTTGTGCTTGTGGCTTTTGTCTTCCTGCTTCTTTTGCTCACCTGTCAGCTTCAGTTACGGCTTTAAGCATGTTTAAAATACATAACGAAATGCAACGTTTATTGAAAAATAGGACGAATAAAATGAGATTTATTTCACTTGGTTTTAGACTGTCAATTATATTTTAACTCAATATATATTAACTATATTTTTATTTCCTTTATTTCCAGCTGCTATTCACACCGGATATCATATTCATATCGCCCCCAACTGGAAGGCAAAGGGTTAATAAGCGAGAGATAATAATGCGTCAAGTTATCAACGTTGCAGCAATAAAATATTTAAATAATTTTTTGATAAATAAACGATAATAAGCAACAAAACAGCATAAGCAAATCAAGGCCAGCCGCAATTTAGCTAGAGACATATGAAAAATATAAATAATTTAAATACATAATTAATTAAAGGATGAATGAGTGAATAACATACAACATACATATACAAATATCTAAAGCAAGGCAATAATAATTCATAAATTGAATAATAATATTTAATAAAAAACAATTAATTGTATGCATAAAATTACCATACAAATTAGTTTTAATTGTAAAAAAACATAATTTTAATTATATGAAAAACACTCAATATAAACATTTAACAATAATTAGCATTAAACGGTTAACAGTATAATAATAAATTCAAGCGGCAAGATATATATACATATGTAATTCATTTGCATTACCAGATAAAACAAAGAACAATTTACGCCATTGTGATTCTTAATTTTAGACAATTATGCGAAAAAAACGTTAAAAAAGGCTTAAACCAAACCAAAGGAATTCTTTATAAAATAAAGCTTTAAAAAAAATAAAAATAAAAAATTAAGCAAAAACAAAAAGAAGAAGAAGAGGAAGACAAAGAAGAGAAGCAAATGATAGCAGCAGCAACCACAAATCGAGCCAAAAACGACCAAAAGCCGCAAAAGTTTAAGACAAATAACCCAAAAGGAAACCAACAAAATAAATAGGAAACAAGCAAAGCCCAAGCCAAAACAAATCAAAAAAGTAACCGAAAGCAAAACAAAAACCAAAAAACAAATAACAAAAAATAAAGCAGAACGCAACGCCAGCCGCCCAACAACAAAGAACACAACTTTATGAATCACATTACATTACATACTACATTAAAACAGCAAAGCAACCACACAACAAATTCTTAGTTAAATTCCATCCAGAGCAAATGCAATTTATAATGGCCGCCTGAAAGTATGCAACATTTTTGTGCGCCTCAGATATTCTGAATGCCGTCGCCGTCGCTTTCGCTGTCGCTATCGCTGTCGCTGTCGTTGCTGCTGCCAGCAGGCAGAGCTACTCTGGTACCCTTCAACTCTTCAATTAGGAACGCTTTTCCCCTTTGCAACCACAATTAATAAGTGCAGCTATAACTGATTTAAAAAAAAATCGAAAAACCTATGCAATTGAACGATCGACGATTCGGCCAGGTTTCTAAGCAAATCGCGCGTTTTGGATAAACTGCCACTGCCACTGCCACAACCAAGCCGACAAGATGACCATGTGGCAGAGTGGTGGCATGGGAGGCCATGGCTCCCAAAACAATCCATGGATGAAACTGATGGGCATCGTACACAAGGAGCGTCGCCACACGGAGAATGTGCAGAGCCAGAGCGGTTCCAACGAACGCAACTTGAATCAGTAAGTACACAATTAAATCGATTAATATTAAGCAATTGCATTTGATCTATGAATCTATCTTTACACGAGTACTCCAATTGAAATGGTTTCCCACGTTTGTTAGATTCTAAACTCCCACTGCCGCACTATTAGCTCGCACTGATAAGCAACATTTTGCATAACTGAATGTGTACTAAGTGGTTGGGAAAGGATACGTGCGAGCACGCGCCTGATGGCCAGCTTGTGCAGGAAAGTATGCAACGTTAGTGTCTTGTGTGTGTGGTGAAAAGCGAGGGGGGCAGGGGGAGAAGGGTAGTCATGAATATGGCATACAAGTGTATGCAGTGAATATTGTGAGCACTCGTAAAACATGCGGCAATTGCGCAATTAAATGCCAACCCTTTTTGCCTCCTTCGCCAAAATGAAATGCACCCGGCACATTAGGCAGGGACAACGGGATGAAGAAGGGGTGGGAGTGGGAGTGAGCACAGTTCGTATTGAATTGTAACTGCGCTTCGTTGGCTCCACATGCCGCACACACAAATCAGTGACAGCTGTCCTGCCACCTGACCAAACGCTTGGCCAAGTGCAGTCGCGCTGCGGCTTTTTGGGCTTTTAAAATTGGCTATAAATGCGCTGAGGCATAAATGGATTTACACACATGCAGCTTGTTGCTGCAATCCATTTATATTTCCCTTCGCAGTCGCATTCCCATTGCCATGTTGCATGCAATAACAAGGAAGTAAGCCGTGCCTCGCCTGCAACCATTGACATGCCCAACTGCAGTACTCAGCAAAGAGTAAAGAGTAAACAGTACGCAGTACTCACTACTCACTACTCGGTACTCAGTATTCAGTTGCAAGTATTCGCTACATTCCGTACTGAGTACGCGGTACTTGGCCGCCGCTTATTGCGCCCAATATTTTATATTAAATATGGCGCTTATTAAAATTGTGTAAGTGCTGCTGTTGTTAGTAGTGTTTGTGCTCACTCGTGGCTTCAAGTGGGCAACATACTTGTGGCTTATGCCACTGCTGCATGCCTCTGCCTGTGGCAAGGCAGTTAGTTGTCTCTGCTTATCTCCATAATTGTATTTTCTATTCTATGCGCAGTTTCACACACTCAAGCATGAATAGAAATGAACAGAAGTTGAGGTAAACTTGAAGTGTAAAGTTAAAGTCTACTTTTATTTTCTATAATTCGAACGTAACGGATCCATCCAACATTTACAATTTTTAGTGCTACTCTTGACTGACAACTAGTATTCTTTTTACACTCCTAAATAAATACACCTCACATTGGCAATTGCACGGTATGCAAAAATTATAATGAAAAGCCCTCGAAACAGAATGGTAAATAATAATAATACTACCATACACACAGCTCGAGTGGCGCAAAAGCATCATCATAGTTTCGGCTGAAGTGGGATTGAGGAAATTGTTGCGAGTGCTCCAGTTCGCTCCAGTACTCCCGTTGGGGTACCATACCACCACTAACTTGTACCGAGTCGAGTGACAATCAGTGAGCAGCGAGCGAGTACAAGTTGCATGAGAAGCCGCACTTGTGATGCATTTGGTTAAATTATACGAGTCCCTGGAAATGGGTTTAGCTTAAGCGTCTTACTGCCAAAGCCACAAAGCACTAGAACAATTTTACAACTTATGAGTGCAAAATATTGCACATTTTATGCAATTTATTGCACAGATAAATCTGTGTGTGTTGAGAGCCTAAATTCCCAAATAATGTGCATAGAAACTCAACACTTAAAAAATGCGTAAATGTGGAATTGAGTTGTTACATTTTAAAATAAAAAGAAAATGTGGCTTGCATTTATCATTTGGTCGTAACATAATTTGTCTTCCACACACTTTTTGCAGGACACTGAAAATGTGTTTAAAAGGCAACATAACCATCAGCAACAGCAGTAGCAGCAGCATTGGACACATTTTATGCATAAGCACACCGAAGGTCAGAGAGGCTGACATAAAGGGTTGGGCGAGGGCTTAGGATATGCTACAATAGAGGAGGTGGGAAGGGGGCAAGGGGGAGGAGGGACACCAGAGTAGGACGTGGAGACCACTTAAAATGTGGCCCAGTAGTTGGGGAAGCTAAGGGTATGCTTTAGTTGAGCTGCTCTCAGATATGTTCGTCGCCAAGCCAAGCCAAGCTGCCCAGTACAAATGTTGCGCCTCAAAGTAGGCAACAGAAAATTTCGTTGTTAGTTTTTGCCATTTCGATGGCCAACTGTGTGTGTATATTTGTTTGTGTAGTTGTTGGTGTTGTGTGCAACAGTTGAACATTCTGAAATTTGCATAAATTTTGTTACATTCCACTCTCTGACTGTGTGGCTGTGGCTGTTTCTAGGTAAACTTTGAATTTATAGAAATGTGCACGAAACTTTTTCCATTTGCTTGGGCGCTGCCATTGCCACCGCCTTTGGTTGTGCCTACTGTGTGTGTGTGTGTACTCTGTGTTGATAGCTTCAAAGGCATGGGACTGGCATGTGCATATGAATATTTTATAAGCCTCTCAAATGTAGTTGTACGAATATAAGTACGACTACAAGTATGTATGTGTGTGTTTGCCTTGCTGTTATTTATGCAAAGGGTCGCCCAGTGGATGTGGCAGACAGAAGCGGCAACAGCAGCACAAGAAGTTGACGTGGTCGTAATATTTAACGCTAACGCTACGAAATACTTTGGACATGAATGCCACAGATACACAGCAACATACAACACACATGCAACAGCAACAGCAACACTCAGTCAACTATTTTGCATTGAAATTGAAATGTCCGCAGCTTTTGTGCCCAATCATTGGGCATTGGTTGCTTGCTCCAAAATGGGGGAGGCAACAATGAGGTGAAGGGATATTTACTGGCTAACTGACTCGACCGTCTGACTTCATTCACAATTTGCATACAATGTTCCTCGAATTATGGTGTTGTTTGTGGCGCCACACTATCTACACAAGTCTGCCGAAGAAGGCAGATTGTTTCAGCTATTCAAATTGATGACTTCTTTGTAGGGTATGTGATTAGTCGAACTTCAGCTTTAGAACTGCAGCAGGTTTTTTAGTTGCTCCACAAGTGCTGCTGCTGTTTTGTCAATGTTAACATTGTGGATGTAACAAGAACAAGGGCTGGCTGCCTTATGAATACTCATTGACTAGTAAAACAGGGTACAGTTGTAATTTGCATGTTCAACTATGTATGAGTTGTGTTTTTTTTGTGCAGTGCTGTGGAATTTAATGATAATAAAGCATAAAAAAGGCTATAAAATAATATCAATTGAGATGATTAAGTTTGTGGTAAATAATTGATGATAGATATCCATTTTAATATGGATGATATGGTAATATGTAAAATTGATGCTAATAGTAATGTATATTATTATCAATGCAGTACTAATGTTAGTGCAATTTTACATTCCCAATTCTAAAGCTATTGCAACTAAGCGAATGCTAATCTCCATGCCAGTATCTAACTCTGAGCTGCAGTAAAGTGTCAAGGAAATAATTGAATTGAATTGCAAACACGCTTGGTACTTGGGCAACAATTTGACAATATAAGGAGTCGACGGTCGTAAAAGTCATGAATTAAATCATTGTTGAAACACCTCCTGAAATGTTGTCCTGATTCCGATCACACACGAGTGACAAGGGAGGGCTGGGGGGGTCGATGGGGAAGCTATTCGTGCTTGGGCAATGTCATTTACATTCAGTGACTGTTGTTAAGTATTTCACTTGTCTAATTGCTGGTCATTTGTTAGGGGGCAAGTACTGCTGACTTTGCCTCTGCTTCTTCCGCTTTTGTCCGACTATACTTATCGATGCTTCTTTGGGGGGGGTTGGGAAGGTAGAGGCGCAACACGCGAGCAACGCTGCAACTTTTTGGCGAGTTAGCAACGTTTCGTTTCGTGCCAAATCATTTTTCATTTGCCTGTTGAAATTCGCAACACTTTGTCTGTGGCAGATATCCAAAGCGTTGGTTAACAGATAGGCAGACTGGGGTTGGGCTTTGTGGGGGGGTTGCTGGTGTTCCATTGAACTTCGCTCAGGCGAAATTAATGAGCGCATAAGCACCTCAATGGCCATAACAAGCATCGAGGGGAGTCCACTGAAGTGCACTAAAGCGAACCAAAGGCGAGGCAAAGGGCACAGGGCAAGAGGATTGCAGCGGAGTAAGAGAGTTGCTATATATACACTCATGTGTGGGTGCACATGTGTGTGAGTGTGTGTATGTGTGTTTGTATGTCGCTGGTCATTTGGCATTTTAATGGCGGCCATAAAACGCAAAGTGTCAATGCGAAGCGATTCAAAATGTCGCCAAAAAGCAAAACAAAAGCCAGCCAGCAGAGCGAAAAATAAAAATAAAAATAAATAAACTTGGCTAACATTTCAATTGGCGCAGCCATAAAAAAAAGCACAAAAACCGAAAAAACAAAACAATACGAAAGCAGCTGCTGAACATTGTGCTTTGATTTCAGGGGGAGAGAAAGCAAGCAAAATGGTCGAGAAGCCGCCGAGCACAACCGAAATACATTTAAAACACACACACAAAGGATGCGAAAAAAAAAATGTGAAGATGAAAAAAAAATTGGCAGCACTCAATTAACGCATTTAAAAGTACAATGAAAGGCAGCAGCTGCTACAGCTCCGCACTCTACTTTTGGCTCCCTCGTCTTGGCCATTGTGTAGGCTGCACTTGGCAAAACTGATGGAGCAAGTGTTCGCTGCCTCTCTCTCTCTCTCTCTCTCTATCTCTCTTTTTTTCTGTGTTTATTTTGAGGCATGACAATCGCTACTGCTGCTGCTGCCTGACATTGTGTGCCTGCAGCTTTTGTTTGTGGCACGCAGCAAACGACTGGCATCGGCAACAGCAGCATCAACCTGCCTGCCCCATTGTCTGCCACACAATGCAGCACCATGTGAATGACTACGACTATATAACTACAACTACAATATGACCATGTTGGCCAAAAAACTTGCTACGTCAAATGGGGCAGCATGTGTGGCATAAAGACAGTGCTGCTGCATGTGGGGCCAGAGCCAGCGAGGAGCATCATAATCAATCAATCAATCGGTTTCGGACATGATCAAATTTGGGCATAAATCAAAAGAGACTTTAAATTAGCAGTCTATGGCAAATTTTCACTAACGAAACGAGAGACAGAGAATGGCAATTTAATGTTGCAGAGTTGCATATGGGTCGAATACTTTTTCATATGCACTTTAATAATACTGTTTAAATGCTGATTGATATTTGTGACAACCTGCCAATGCTAAAGAAACTACATTTGATTGCCTTGTTCCGCAGAGTTTGTTACGCATTTAAATTGTTGACTAAAAAAGAATTTGTAATGGCTGGCGAAGTGAATGCAAACAGTTTAGTTGTTTCACTTCAGTTTCGCAGCATTAATAATTGAACAAGCTGCGCTTTACGGTTCGCTATCAAGTTGCCCAAAAAAGGCCGGAATAAATAAGCTGGACGTGCTCTCTGGCTGTTGCAATTTGTCTCAGTTTGGTTAAAACGGCTTGAAAGGTGTCTTTAAATCCATTTTGTGTACCTCGATTTTGCTGTAATTGCAGGCAACTCTTTTAATCCAAACCTGGTGTGTAAATCGATATGAGAGGCGGACAGAGGGCATGGCAGAGACGCTAAGGGAAGGCAAGGGGTTGATGTTCAGCTCAAGTGAGCTGGCACGCCCTGTCAATGTTATCTCTCTCAGTGTGCAGCATGAGAAATAATTTAACGCTTCGACGGTTTGGCATATTTTGCCATGATTATTGTTACTCATTTAGTTGGCTGTGATGGAGTGGTGTAGTAGAAGGGTGTGGTGGGTGGGTGGGGGGGTGTGTGCGACTGGTTGTCCTTATTGTAATTGCTGTCGTTGTGTGCATGCCATTTACTTCAATTGCTACAACTCGGCAGTTGATTCGCTCGAGTCATGACCATGCCCATGAAATTGTATTGGGTTTCGTGGCCTAGCACACACACATACAAACACATATACTCGTACACACATATATAATTCAACTACTCCAGTATACTGTAGCTGCTGTTGTTCATGTTAAAAATTCTAATAATGTTTGGTATTTTTGTACCCGGCCAGCCATAGGGTAGAAAGGTTCTATAACTAAGTTATTCAAGTTAATTCAATAATACTTTAAATGGTTGAAATGAGGTGCAGTTGCACCTGTTCAGTACAGTTGCCGTCACTCATTGATATAAAAATGGTACTTCATAGACCTAATAAAGTGCAATCAAGTGAATAATTTTGATCGTAGGAAATTTCGGTAAATTTTTTCGTACATTGCTTAGTATATTTTTCAGTATATTCTCTAAAAATACGATATATTCTTGCTTGTATTTATTGTTTGTATAAATGGTTGGCGGGAATCTCACAGTCACTCTCTACAGCAGCTTTTTTACTTGCTATTATAAAGTCAAGTGGCAGCTCATGCCCAGCAATTGGAGCCGATAATTGAGTATGTGGATAAAGGGTTGAGTGAGTGGGAGGGTTGAGGCGGAGAGTAGATAGAGCTGAGATCAGCTGGGGTCTGAAGTGAAGCATAACAGTTGACAGTTGTTGTTGTTGGTGGTTGCGGACAAAGTGAAAGCAAAGTGAATGTGAAAGTAACTGTCAAATGTGCTTAGTGCTAAACAGCTGTTTGTGATCCCGTAACAGCAGCAATTCTACCAACTTCCACCTCTCACCTCCCGCCTACCGAACCACTCAGCCACTCGTCTCGCCTTTATATACTCTCTTGCAGACTTTTGGCAATTTGACAACGGCGCATTATCCTTATAAATGGCTGTCCAACAGCAGCTGTGCCACTCCAAAAACAACAGCAACAAACAGCTCTACAAAAAAGAGAGAAAAAAATAAAAAAGATGAAAAATGATATGAAACGAACTTGAACGGAGCCCCAAAAAGTGGCCTGGGACTGGGTCTGGGTCTGGGTCTGGGTCTGATTGTGGGTCTGGGTCTGGGTCGAGGGGCTCATTGGGGAGAGGGGGTTGGCGGTGGTTCAAGGGGTTCATGTCAAGCTGCTTTTGTTTGGCATTTTGCCAAATTTTCGTGTAATATTTAAAATGGCATAAATCAAAATAACACTAACACATGAATGCTTTGCTTTGCTTTGCCTTGCCCTGCCCTGCCCTGCGTCTCGCACACGGTAAATGCCAAATTAATTGCTACCAAAATGGACGCAAGATGGCGCTTAATTAGAATGTGATTGAACGATGATTGAGTAGTTGAGTAGGGCAGTGTAA
This sequence comes from Drosophila pruinosa, assembly GCA_018150935.1. Classification (NCBI taxonomy): domain Eukaryota; kingdom Metazoa; phylum Arthropoda; class Insecta; order Diptera; family Drosophilidae; genus Drosophila; species Drosophila pruinosa. The sequence continues at coordinate 2,706,104 of JAECWR010000337.1, forward strand.
ATTGCCAACGCAACTGAAAAATTGAAACTGTCAACTAAACTAAATTTTAATCGCTTTGTCTTCTAAATCGATAGCATAATTATGCAGAGATTGATGAGATTTTTGAAGGGTTTTCAGTGAAGGAAAGTGGGGTACAGGTAAAATAGAAAGTAGCAGCTGCTGTATGTGACACATAAGTTGAGACTGGATAGAGCTAAATAATATGATGGAAAGGATAACAAAGAAATAACTAGGTAGGTTGTATGATACAGTAAATAATCTGGCTTAAATGAAATTTGGTCAGACTGCATTCGATATAATCAAAAATTAAGCAATGACAATTACTTGCTTGCTTTGCTTTTGCTCTTCTATAATACCATAATATGTATCAATCACGAGCTGCACTTTATTATGGTGCATTTGAAATGGCTGAAACTAAAACCAGCATTGTTTGGAATTTCGATGACAATCTGTTCACGCCTTCAGGCCTTCGACTGTCGACTCTTGAATTTGATGTGATGCGAACTGCATGTCGCATTGATTAGCAAAAGCCGAAGGCAAATTCCCAAAAACATTTTGGGGAAAAGCCAACAAGGAAAACAGTTTGAAATAGCGCTGGCAATTACAAAGGCAAACAAATAGCATACATAGTTGCAAAAGGGACGAGCATGGAAAGGGAATAGGCAACGAAAAATGCAAATTGTCAAATATGCAACGGAGGAGGGATAGGAGGCTGGTTGACTGAATAGTCAAATGATAGTAGCACGCACATGCGGCGAATGTCGAATGGAATTGAAATGTGACAGGAAACGACTAGAGCGGAGGGAGGAAGAGTCGTATTGCGGGTGGGCTCAAAAGCACAAAGCAATCAATGTGACTAGCAAGAGCGGTGGCAAGAGAGGGGTAGGGGAAAAGGAGTCAGTTAGGGTGACAATTCGTTGGTTGCCCACGGCCACTGTCAGACATCGAATAGCTCTTGATGCCAATACGCTCGCATTGCATATCGACAGCCTGTCAATCAGTCGGACAGTCAGTCAGTCAGTCAAGCAGTCAGTCAGCCACTTAGTTAGTTGGTTAGCCAGTTGGGCAAACCATGGGCCGTAACTGCTTTTAGCCTAGTTGCACTTATGAGCCGCTGCTGCGGCAAATATGGTAGACCCATCTCTCTCTCTATCTCTCGTTCTATCATTCTATCACTCTTTCGCGGGTTTCCGCTGGCTGCGTTTAAAAGCTGCTGCCACTTGTGATGCTGCAAGCTAAACTTGTTGCTACCACTACTATCCGCATGTGGCATGTGGCAGCAGTATGCACATAATTGATGAAGCAGACGGGTATAATGTCAACATTATCGCAGCTAATTGCAGACAGCATCGACGGAAACGGGCATTTGCTGCAGCTCATTAAGGTCACTTTGGACTAAAACTGCAGCTAAAATGATTTCAAAATGAAAATGAAAATGGAAAACAGAAACTGCAGACAGAATAAATAGACAAAGTACTGCAGCATTCCATCAACTTGACATTCAAGTTTTGGCAACAATTAAGTTCATTTGTCCGCGACTGTCCATTTTTGATATGCACTCAACTCCAGTCCAGGATGTGCCAAACAATTACTAAAGAATCAAAGAGATTTTAAGCATTTTAGCTAGATTTGCCTTCAATTTATTCTTAAGGATTATTACAGATTATTATATTCATTTATTTATTCATTAAAATTTATTAAAATCACTCAACAAAAATTTTATATAAATATAAAATAAACAAGTTAGTTCTATTCATTATTATTAATGCCATTTTTTAAATATTTTTCACTGCTCAATAATGTCAATAATTTAATACTTAGCCGCTCTAAACTGGAACCACTGCCAAGAAATTTATAATTGCTGCTTCGTCTGTTTGCATTGTTAATTATGAGCCCTTTTTGCGTTGTGATATTTGTTATTTGCATTGAGTCTTTGATTGTTTTGCTTTGTTGTTGTTGATGTTGTGACAAATTAATGCTTCGCACCTTTGTAATTTATCAGATCCGTATCTTTGCACTATCAATTATGACGGGTATAGTAGAAGCACACCATTTGATCAAGTGCAAAATGTAAAAACCAATAAACAAATGATGGAGACTGATTTTTCCCCTTTCCCTTCATGATAAATAAAAACTAGTCTTGTGGTAAAAAAAAAGAACAGTTTATATTTATATTTATAATTATTTTTATGAAACATTTGTAGTTAGTTGTTATCTGTAGCCAAACGATGCTCATTGTAGCGTATGGGATATGTGAGAGCATTGCCCTTGTCCCAAGAGTAGAGTTCCTGCAATGAGAAAGATGTTGCCAAAAGCGAGGAGAGTCTAAGAGAGACTGGACTTACCACAGTGAGGGGATTGTAGCCAACTGTTGTTGTATAGCTAAAGGGATTCGAGAAGGGTAGATTGGCATTGAGCAGCTTTCCCTTGTACAGATCAACCACATAGCGTATCTGGGTATTTTTATCGGTGCCCGAATCGATGGCATACAAATTGCCACAGACAATAAACATTTCGCCAAACTGCTTGTGATCGAGGGTAATATTGAAATTGTACTGCATGCGAAGAGTTTCGGCATCCAGCTAAATGGACAGGAGAAGACATCAAGTTGATGTTTGAGGTAGTATATAGCAGACTTACCTTGGCCACAAGCGTGTTGTTGGAGTCGTGGGTGCTGTAGATGACCCAGAGACCCACTTCGTCTACATTAAAGTCCATGTAATTGTGGTCCGTGGTGTAAAGGCGATTGCCAGCCGCAACACCAGCGTAGGGCAGTTGAACACCTGTACCGGAAAGAGAAAATCCAGTTGTAAAAGTGTACAAATGATTAAGGGTTCAATTTACTTGTCTTCTTGGAGGACGTCAAATCCAGCTTGACTACCAAGTCTGTGTTCTTCTGATGGTAATAGAACGAGCCATTGTAGACCACATGTGCATTGCCCTATAGTAAAGAAGGAAGCATCTACTAGCTTTTCTTTCCATGTTTTTTTTTTGCTGCTCACCTGAAAACCCTCGCCTATTTCGTACTTGTGCCTGGGCACACTGTTCATGCGATACTGTATGCGTGTGGAGAACTCAAAGAGATTGTAGGCATCATTCTCATTCGTGACAAATGTCTTCTCGCGATCTATGTCCCTGGGTGCAGCATCTCGCAGCCAAGAGCCGAACTTTTCATTCACAACCTTATGGAACACAGGCTTACCCACCGCATACAAATAGCAGGCTATCAGAGCAAACAATTGGAGCATGACATTAAATAAGTGCATAGTATTTGAAATGCTCGCACTTACTCTTGATACGCTTTGGCAGACCGGGATAGCTGCGATTGCCCGTGGGCTGTATCTCAAAGTTGTTCAAGATGGAATCCTTGCACTGATACAAGCTAAAGCATAAGAGAGACTTTAGTTAGTTGTAGAGGACACATAAAGTCTCTGTTTGAACTCTACCTGGGATCGGGACACTGATCACAGACGGGACATTCGCTCTCGGGCGGTCGCTGGCCATAGACCTTGACATTGTTGCCCACATAGGGCGTCTCACTGTTGGGATCCTGAGCTGTAAGCACAGTGGTTTCAACTAAGCTTTACGACGATAAGTTGCCGACTTACGTGCTATCTCAAAGTTGACCATGGTGGCATTCAGCTCGTTGCGTGCCACACAGTGATAGTAGCCAAAGTCATCCTTGCGCAGATTGCTGATGGTCAAACGCATCGAGGTCTTAAAGCTGGGCAGAGAAAGTTTTAGAAGAGGTAAAGATAGAGATGTAGAAAAGCCTCACCCTTCGGGATAGGATTCAATGCGATATTTGTCGCTGGGATCAAGTATCTTGCCATCGTAGGCGCGCTCCCAGTAGCGTATGGCCTCCGGGAAGGCCTCCACCTGACACTCGAGCGTGGCGCTGCTCTGGTACTCGGCATAGATCATCTGGCGGTAAACGGATATCATAGGCGCAACTGTAGGCGCAGCTCATGAGTTGGTTATCATAAAACGGAGACTGGACTGGGCTACTCACACTGCACCTCGACCAGGAAGGTGGCATTGGCAACCGGTGCGATGCCGTTGTTGGCGTGGCACGTATAGGCGGCCATTTGATGTCGCGTTATGTTGGTGAACTTGAGGAACTGTCCGCTGATGGAGCTCACTGTGACAGTAAGAATTTGGCTTAAGGCAAAGGGGGCACAATAATAAGAGCAATGTCTACTCACTCTCTATGCCATTCACATTGATCGTGCGACCGTCATCCCTGCGCCACTCAATCTGGGGCTGGGGATTCCCTGTTGCCGAGCAGCTCATGTTGAGGGTCTTGCCCTCCTCCACGATGACATTGCGTCGTATGTTGGGCGACAACATATCTAAATAGGAGAACCTCTTCAATCTTATGGCAAAAAGAGGCAGCTAGACTCACCTGTTATGGAGGGCGGTATGAGTAGATCATTGGAGGCAGTGCCGTTGGCAAACTGCATCTTCCATGTGTTGATGCCGGGTACGCCCGGTGTACCATTGGTGCCTGGCTTGCCGGGACGTCCACGTGGACCAGCAATGCCTGCAATTAATGCAATAATTAAATGCTTAGTTAGTTTACTCAGGCAGGCCAACTTACCTTTGAGTCCTCGCTCGCCGGGCGGACCTTGTGCACCCTTTGGGCCAGTTATGGACAGGCCATCTTTGCCGTCTTTGCCATTCATGCCATCCTTGCCATCACGTCCTGCCAGACCATTTTTGCCATCGGCGCCCGCCCGACCCGGCACACCGTCCAAGCCCGGCTCACCTGGCACACCGTCGCGCCCATCCAGGCCAGCCCGTCCCGTGCCGCCCGCATCGCCCTTGGGTCCCCGTGGTCCCGCTGCGCCCAATTGACCCACACCATCGACACCGGGTGCGCCAGGCAGGCCGACATCGCCACGATTGCCCTTGGGACCGGGTATGCCGGGCAAGCCCGGATTGCCCGTGGGTCCTTTGGGTCCCGCAGCACCCGTCGGACCTTGCGGCGATGGCGGACAATAGTCCTGGGTTCCCTTACAGAAGCCCGTAATGATCTTCTCGGGCACACGGCAATAGGTATTCAAATAGATCCATTCATCGCCACCCGGAGCGGCACCCTTTAGACCCGTGCGCTTGCGTACTTCGGTGTCCTGCTCTTCGAGCGCCTTCCGGTGATTGGGATTGAAGAACTCAATCAATGGATCTGCTGCAAATGTAGTAAAAGCAGCCAATTAGTTAAAGCAAGTTAGTGCCAGTCAAAGCCAGTGCTGCTTGCCGTGCATGGAGGCGGGCGACGAGGAGGCAATGTCCCTGCGGATGCGCTTCACATTTGGCAAATGGCTCAGGAAATTGTCGTTCAACTTGCGCTCGTTGCGAACGACAACGCCAAGGTCTGGGATGCTGGGCTGTGCGGTTGTTGTGCTGTGAAGACAGGCAGGAGGGGTTAGCAAATGAGACTAAGACAGTCATAATGCTCACCTCATGTCCATCGGATAATCCCGTTCCATGATCTGCGTCACCATCGCCCGCAGCACATGCTCCGATCTGAGCAGCTCGCCCTCAAATTGTGCATGGAATGCCCGCTGATTAAGCAGCAAGGGCGTGGGCGAGGGCGAGGACTCGTCCTGTGTGTAGCTGTAGAAGAGCATGGCCAGGGTGGCCAGCATAAGTGTGAGGGCGCCCAGATAGATGTAGACCAGCACCAGGGAGGTGCGCACTTGTACACCATTGGCATACAGCGTTGGCTTATTGATGCAGTTGCAGGCACAGTTGCAGGTCTCGTCTGTGGCCAGCGACTGTTGTTGTTGTTGCTGTTGCAAGTGCTGGCAGCTGTCGCATTTATTCCCCAAGGCAGTGGCTGTCGATATCGATGTTGATGTTGATGTTGTCAGCATATTGGCCACCAGCTGTGTTGTGGAATCCGTTGTCTCTCGGGAAGCCCGGGAGTTGGCTGCCTCGCTCTCGCGACGACGCTTCGAGTTATCCAGACTTTGATTAACCGCAAGCAACATCTTTGCAAAGTGTCACCTGTTCGAGTGCTTTGTGATTTATGGCACGCAAGTGCAGGCCTGACACTAAAAGACAGAGAGAGAGCGAGCGAGTGTAGTGAATTGGAAATGGAATGAAAATCAAAATCAAAATCAAAATAAAGCGAGCCACCAAGTGGTTTGCTCTTATTTTTAGAACACTCAAGTGGGCGCTCGCTTTATTTATACGGTGTCGAGTCGTTGTGTTTGATGTTCGCACTGGGAAATTATTAAATAAATATGCTTTATATTCCAGACGTCAGTGCCAGAGGCAGGCCGGGACTATTCCGCACCCTTTCCTTGCGCTAGACAAACTTGTGAAACGAATGTCAATAGATGTTGTTGTTGTTGTGGGGGCGTGATGGAGGTAGGAGGGGGGGGGGAATCAATGGGTTTGTGTTAATTTCCTCATCACGTTATCGGCGACTTTCATTCGGGATCTATTGAGCTGTAGAAAGTGCTTATACTCGTACTTACGTGCGATTTGCACTCTGCTTTTCCACACTCGCTGGCCACACTGTGGCGGCACAGAGAGCGAGCGTGAGAGGGAGAAACAGAGAGAGAGCGCGCGAGTGTGAGTGTGCGAGAGCGTGAGAGTGAGAAACTGTCAACCCGAACGCGTTGGCGTCCAATTTCCGACTAAACTTTGCTGTGCGACAATTTTCCATAGCGGCCGCTTCTTTCGCCGGCATTTTCTCTCTGTGTGTGTGTGTGTGGGTGTGTGTTTATCGAAGAGAGCAAACATCACATCGCCTGCAACTTCAAAGAGCAAGCGTTCGCTACAGTTGAAGAAGAAGCCAGCACCCTCTCAAAGGATATATATACAACATTATTCACTTGAAAGGAGTTCAACTTTAAGTTGCGGCTTCAAACACCTGACTGCCATTGAGAGAGAGAGCAACAGCGAGAGAGAAAGAGAGAGAGCTAGCTCGAGGTGCATGTGTTGCTTTACTGGGTCGACGCATGCGCCCAGCTGCAGCAGTCGCATTGTGGGCGAGGGGGCGAGGGGACGGCACCTAACAAAAACAACAAACGCACATGTTTCGCCCTCTCTTCATTAAGACAGCCATACCATAATCCACATCCACATCCACAGCCACATATCCATAATCATATGAGTACAATACATAACATTATCATCAGCGAGCTCAACGGGCATGAATTGAAATGAATGCGCCAATCAAATGGGTACTCAGTTGCATTCATTTCTCCTTCTCCTTCTCCTTCTCCGTATCCATCTCCTTCACCTTCTTCTGCACTTTTCCGCTTTTCCGCTGCAGGTGAAGCAATTGCTTCTGACAGTTTCCCATTCAAGTGTGAGTCGCTTTTCTTTTTGTGTGCAGCTGAACTTGAATTCTATATAAACTCGAACCTCTCTACATTTCTATCTATAGTGAAAAATAACAATGCACTTTTCTGTTATTTATGCATAAAGAGAAAGTTGAATAGATTAAAGTATAGCTTGTATATCAATTAATTTGTATTTAAATTTGATATTACTTTGAATATCTGAACAATATTACACACAAATAATAATCACATCACAATTATAAATGAATTAATGGGCAATTGCAATTGCAATTTTACATCGATAATCATTAACAGATTAATATATTTGTATTTATTTATTTAAAATTACTCTATTAATTATTTGAATCAAATAGAAATAGGGAAAGTTAGAGTCTGCTTAGTTATATTTCCACGCCAATCAGTCAAGCCGAAGCTTAAATCGATGGCAATGAATGGAAGTGCTAAAAAAAAAAAGGAAAGAAGGCTAATCTTTGAACTTTGCTCTGAGTTTTTTCTTCATTGAAAATTAGCTGGCATTTTTGAAGTATGATAAACAAAAGGAGCTGCTTACAATAGTTTTCCACACCATTTCCTTTCGAAATGTAGCTGGAGATGGAAATGGAGAGAGAGAATAGAGCTTTGGCAAAGTCCCTGTGGCAAAATTTCATTATACCCTCTGAGATTTTATCAACCAACTCGGTAACTGCTTGTGCTGTTGCTTGGGGTTTTCGCTACTTGTTTTTGCCTTGGCACCAAGGGGGGTAATTCTTCTATTCCCCCCTTCCCCCCTTCCACCTCCCGCACAGCTCATTTGAGTTGCCTTGAGTTGCCTCCGCTGTGGTTTACACTTCATTTGCATTTGTTGGAGCTAAGCGGTTCAACGAATTCAATTTCCATTAGCCAAAATATATACAAAAAGGTGGCCAGAGTCAATGAGACGTGAGCAGCTCGTTAGCTATGTGGCAAGCAGCAACAATTGTGGCCACAACAATTGTGGCCACAACAGCAAGAACAGCGGCAATAACTGCAACAATGCATTTATTTGTTAGTTACATAAGCTCAAGGAGAAGCTGCTTAACCGAGTTAGTATAAAAGCATATCAGCAGGCAGCCAGCTGAGCCAAGGGACAAAGGCCAGCTGAGAGCAAAGGTAAACAACCAGAGCAACAACAACAATAACAAGAAGAGGGAAAGCAGCAACAATTTGCCATTTGCTAGACGCAATTTGGCAGCCAAATCAGTTCGCAACTGGAGCCAAGAGAGGCTGGCTGGCATTGCCAATAAGCCGATTATGTTTATGTCAAGCAACAAGCCACAGTTTCAACTAAAGCCACAGTGAAGTAAATAAATCAAAATGTCAAGCTGTTGGCCTTTGAAGTGCCTCTTAAACAAACGACAAGCCAAGGGGGAGGCTGCAAAATGACAAATTAAATGACTGACTGACTGACTGACTGAGTAAGTCGAGCAATTTGCCAAATGGCTTAAAGTGGAACCTTCTAGCTTAGCATAAGTCAACAACGCCAATGTTGCATATGAGCACATGCCGAGGCGACCGTCTCAAATTAACCAAACATTTTTATAGCAGCTCCAGGCGCAGTTGCTTGCTTTTATGACTCCAACAGCAGCAGCAGCAACAATAAAACCCAGTTGCCACCTGCAAATGAAACTAAAATGCCACCAAACATATTTGTGCAAAGTGGAAAATGGGAAATAGGAAATGACCAAGAGGAGACTTGCAACTGTGCTACCCTTTTCTGAGACATGAATATACATAAGTCGCGACAGCAGCAACATCTGCGAAATACTCGTATTTATTCCGTTGCGACAAAGTCGACTTAATGCTTCCACCTGCTTCTCAGTTGGGCCAGGAGGCGAACTCTGACTTTTCAGTTATCAAAAAGCTTAACTCGAGTCCTCGCACAATACCTTTGAGATGCTTTCCAGTTTGTTTGTTTGATTATTTCGCTTTGCCTTTAAGACAACGCTTTATTCAGTTAATCTTTTAAAGTTTATTTTAAGTTGGGCTTTATTTAGTTAAGTCGTATGATTTACTTTTCCGTTAATTTATTAATATTTCCTTTAAGTTTGGCTCAATTCAGTCAAATCGAATTAATTATAAAGCAGATTTTAAGTCGCACTTTAATGTGCTTTTCTTTTCAGTTCATCTATTGCATTTTAGCTTCATTTTGTATTTTTTCTTTTGAAAAATTGTTTATATAATTCAAAGCAGAACTTTACTTTTACAAACAGCAGAAGAATTCACCTTTGAAGCAAGTAGACTAGACTGCAAGTAGAGCTTTTAACTGGCATAGTGCTTTAGTTGTGATTGCTTAAAGCTTTAAGGTGCTTTTCACTTAAAAGACACACAAGACTGGCAAGTAAGACAAAGTTAAAGAGCAACTAGTCAGTTTTTAAATTATGCTGCTTTCATTTTAGTTTCTTAATATTTTATAATGAATAAAATTGAATTTAGTTCTTAATTCATTTTACTTATGATAGCCAACCTGCTGGCTTTAGGTAATAAAACAATAAAGCATTAATTTCGTCAATAGTGGCAGCTCATTAAGATTTCATCTTGCCAGCCAAATCACTTATTAAGTATACGTCGAGTATGCCGAAGCTAAAGCTTAAGCTAATGTTGATGTTGGCGTTAATTGGCAAAGCAAAGTCATAAAATTACAATGCGCTTCATGAATGAGAGAGCCAAAGAAGTGAAGCGATAAATGAGCCAATAAAAGGGAAGAGCGATTGAGATCTGCATAGTGAATAAGCTCGACATTATGTTGGTTTGTTTAACTCATTTTAAAGACACTCCCAGGTGCAGGTCCTTTCTATTCTTTGGCGTCTTCTGCTGCTGTTCTTGTTAAATGCCTTGATTGCTGCTGTGGGCGTGGCAATTGAACAGTTTAAATATTCACACGCCTCGATGGCAGCCATGGCGTATTGTTGTTGTTGTTGTTGCTGTCGTTGAGTAGGAAATTTCGACATCTCATCGTTTGTCGCTTCCTTTTCGTTTTCTTTTCTTTGACATCGTTTTTCTTTTTTTTGGCTTGGCTCGTTTAGTTCGTTTGCAATTTCTTTGCATATTTATGAGGGCGCTGACGACATCGAGTAGCGCAGTCGCTGCCGCTGTCGCTGCCTCTGCCGCTGCTTATGTTCAATAACCCAGAGCAATGTGAAGTGCGCTGGAGTGGTGGGTGGGGGATGGGGGCTGACAGGTGGAGTGGGTCCATTGACGGATCAAGAGTTTCGGCAGCGCATAGACAATAAAATAAAAAGCAGCGGGCGACACTGAGAACTGCGAAGCTCCAAGTGTGGCACGTAGCAGCATCCTGAGCCGGCAGTGCAGCATTTTTTATTGCTAACACACACACACATATATACAGGGAGACTAGCCAGAGACACGCAGCTACTGAGACTTGAAGCCCGTAAGCAGCTCATGAATGTCTGACAGTGGGCAGGGTAGAAAGGGGGTGGGGAAAGCAGGAGCACAACTGCCGCAGAAGCCGAGCTGAGTCCGAAGCTCAAACCGCAGCCGCAGCCGCAACCGAAGCCAACCGAGCCGTGCACGTGCTCGCTGCTGAGCAACAAATGCCGACGACGGTACGCAGTCGACGCTGACGTCGCTGCTGGCGTCGCTGTCGTCGTGTGCCTGCAGCATTCAATACGAAACTTGTTGAAATGTCGAAAAATGTAAGCACTGGAAGTTCGAAACGTAAAAGCTCCGGTAGCTCTTGTGCTTTCGCTTTGCTTAACTTTGGCTTTAGTTACTGCAGCTTCTGCATAGGGGGCGCCTTTGCATGCTGTGACGTCATTGGCAAGCTCTTGACCTCTATCAAGCAAGCTCATTGACGTCACTAAAAGCTCAGCCGCTGATCGACAAGCTCAACTCTGCAGCTTTTATTTTGCCTAAAGCGAAAGCTAGATTACATTAAAAGCTGCTGACGTCACAGCTGCCCTAGCTTCAGCCACAATTGTCTCGCACCCTCATGCACACATTGTGTCAATGTCCCTTGAACTTTGACGCATTAAAAGAGGTCACGAGGTCAGGCACACTGCGTCGCTGTGACGTCAACGCTTAGCCTCGCATGCCTCATAATTTTTAAAATGAAAAAAAAAAAAAAACTGGAACACTTGATTAATGTCCATCTTTCTCTCTTTCTTTTTTTTCTCATTGCAGGTAAGTTTTTGAACGAATCTAATTCCCTCATCTTTGGCATCTAACGAGCTAGGCAAATGCTACGAGAAGGCAATGTGCATGCGGTTTGTGTCTACGCTAAGAATAACAAAAGTTCACAATAGAAATCAATGCTATTGTGACTTGACAATCCCAAATGAAATACCCTTTTTATTATACCACATAAATTCTTAATCACTTTGGCCCATTTTTGAAATGAAGAACTATCAACTCTTCCCAGAGGATTACAAAACCCCAATTACCTTAGTCTACTTTTGGATTTTAATGAGCTTTTAATTGAATTTAATTGTCAATTTGAAAGCTATTTTCACTACATTTGTAATACTAGAATTTGTTTGAAATATCTGGAAGCATTTAAATTGTCTTCTATTATTAGAACTGTTTTTCTGAATTCATCATTTTATAACATTGTGTTGTTAGAAGTGTCAAATGCAGGAATTTTTAAGGAATTGGAAAAATATTGTTGTATTACCTAAATACAAATGATCTAAATGAAATGAAAAATTAATAATTGCACAGTTAGAAATTTATGTTGCCTATGCTATGCGTTAAAATCGATAAACAAAGCTATGAGAGCAGTAAATCAAATGGAAATATCTTTTTATTATTGAAACAATGAAATGGAACACGTGTTAATATTTGCAGCAGGAAACTAGCGAAATGAAACACTAAACATTTACCGTGGCATAGAAATGGGAACATCACGGCAAAAAGTCAGCAGCATGTTGCTAGCAAGATGTTGCGTCAACATGCTGCCCTTCAGTAGTGCTTGACATTTTTCTGTTTTTGTTCTGGTTTCGTCTACTCGCTGTGCTCACCGTCATCGTCAGCGTCACAGTCACCGTCACAATCACAGTCACCATCACAATCACCATCACAGTCACAGTTACCGTCAGTGGACAGACACTATTAAGGGGTTATTGTGTCAATGCTGACGTCACAGATGCACTGCACTGGGGTTGCATGATTGCTGGTGCTTCGATCAATCAATCAATTGCACACTTGGCGCACAAACAAATAAGCAGGCAGATAAATGCCGAAAAAACACTCAATTAAATGCGCCGCAAAACAGCACAATTTGAGTAAACAATCGACGAGCCTTCGACCCCGTGTTGGGCCCCCCTTTGGCCTCCTCACCCTTGGCCATCGCTGGGAGAGATGAGTAGCTGCGCTGCAAAAGATCCATTCGCGCTGCTTGGCCATCAACAAATCGTTGCTCTTGTATGTGTGGGGAAAAACGCGTAAACCTCTGCTTCCTCAATTCCCAACGTTTGCCTTGTCAGTGAATTGTTTGGTTAAAATCACTTTTCTGGCAAAAATCAACAGCAATCAATCGGCAATATTCGAGCATTGCCGTTGTAGCTTTTTTTTAAATGAAAATGGAAATGCATTAAAATTATTCTTGGCATTTCTCAAAACGTTTCTTCACACACACACACATACACACCCGCCTGCCTTGCTTTCCCTTTTGGGCTGGGTTGATTTGCCTTTTGCTTTTCAAACAAATAAAGAGGCACATTAAAAACGATATTGTCGACAATTGACGAAAACAAGGCAACAACTTGCTTGCTGCTATCTCTGTCTCAGTCTCAATCTATATCTCTATCTCTGTCTCACTCGATGGCCGCTTGCTTTTTGCTTTACGCAATCCGCTTGAGTGAAAAGCAAAAGAAAATGCGAGTGAAGGTCGCGCCTTCTGCTCTTTTTATTGTTATTAGTAATGGTAATTGTTCTCATTGTTGTTGTTGTTGTTGTCGACGCTATAAAACGCATTAATAACTAAGTAAAAGATGCTGACAGATTTAGCTGGAAGCAGCACTTATCCCCCAAGACCCAACGTCATCAATAGCCTCATTACGATCATCAATCGATATAGATATATATGCATATATAACATTTGTACATATGTATACTTAGTATATATCTATTCTTCTGACGTTGTTCTCATTCCACAAACAGATACAGGCTACAATGAATTTATCATATATCGGAATAAATAGTGCAGAAATGCATTTTGTACAATTTCTATAATTGCATTTGCGTCGATTGCCCCCCCTCCCCCCACCACCCACACACACACACACACACCTGCACTCGCCATCATGTCGTCGCCTTCATTTCTCATACTCGTAGTTCCTCATTCCATTGAAGGCCGCACATATGCCAATTTCTTATCATAGCCAACAACTAGTTGCTAACTTTTGCACAACTATTTAACTCTGACCTCTGGGGGCTTTCCATCTGTCTGCCTATTTGGCAGATGTTCAAAACTTAACTCGTTAGCGACATTTACTTATTCGACTCGAAAACCACTTTGTGTAATCGATAGTTTTGGTTGCTTTCCATTTAGTTCGTGTCGAGATTCATTTGAAGTAGAAACACAGGCAAATTCCAATCATTTAAAATCATTAAAGAGTGCAAAACCTTTCAATTTGATTGATTTACAGTTCTATTTGCGACCAGCTGCCTTGTTGATAATTCTTTATGTTATTTCATTTTATTATTATTGTTTTTTGATTGCGAACTATTGAGTTTAAAATTGATGTTATATTTATTTTGAATACTTATTTAAGTTGAATATCAATTAAAATTGAGAAACGGACTTATAAAAATATCAACATTAATATGAACTTATGCACAGTTGTCTGTATTATTTACAATTTGTTTTGTTAACTTCAAAGAATTTCTAAAGCGATGAATTTAGTTTTTTTAGAAATCATTTTGATCAAAACAAATAAACAAATTGCTCAAATTCAACTACTACAAAAATAGCTTAAATTGTATTGCACTTAATAAGCAAACAATTACAATTGATTGTTTCTTCAGTTTCTGACATATAAAATACTTTATATAAATTCAAAGACTTCACTAAGGTTTGTTTATAATAAACTGCAGAAATAGAAGTTAATAATTATAATATCTTTTATATAAAAGCGGCATTAATTTGCCAAATGCTTAAGGGAACTTTTTAAATGAATTAAATGTTGGCTAAGATTGATTATCTTACTTGACTTTTCATTGCATTCACGACAAGGCCGAGGATGCAACAATTGCAACTTGAGACTGCTCGACAAGGCTGACGAGCACATTGGGCTGGTTTAATTGTGGACTTTGGTTTATACGTGCTATGAGTTCATGATAAGTGAATTCATTTGATTGGCCTGGGTTGGCAAAGTTGTCAACTTGGTGTTGTGGCATGACGTGGAATGGAATTCGTGGAAACGCATACCGCATGAACGCACTTCGAAGCGGTTTTAGCTGGTTTGCTGGGCCGTTGGCCGTTGACGTTGACGTTGACGTTAGCTATTTGGCTCTGTTGGGGCTGTTGAGGCTGCTGCAAAACAATTTGCGTGAAAAACACTTTGCACACTCGCAACACAAACACACTGGCACACATTGGCTAAGAGAGAGAATCGTGCGACAAGCACTGGATTTGCTCAAAACGTCGCAGTCGCTGCCGTCTCAGACGTCTCAGACATCTCAGGCATCCCCTGCCCTCGACTAGCACTGGCCATAGTCCGTGCCAGCCCCAACAGCAGCCACAGCAGCATCAAGAGCAGCACCAATAGCAGCGGGAGTCGTCGTCGACGCTGGCTGAGGCGATCTTCAGTAACGCGCACGCCGGTGAACGCTTCGCACTTGCCCCACAATCGCAAAACGGCCAACAATAATAGTTTTCCAGTGCGTTTCTTAAACTGTATATTTATTTTTTTTATTATTCAATTGGTTGGCATTTGTTGTTTGTTTTTTTTTTTTGTTTTTTATTTGTTTTGTGTCGCGCGCGATTCGCAAATTGGCCCAAAAAAAAAGAAATGAATAATTGGCCATGTGTGCAGTGTTGATAAATTGAGTTTCGAATGCGAATGCGAATTCGAATTCGAATTCGAGTGTGCATGCAAAACAGACGGCGGCAATTAAGCGTAGCAAATGATGTGAAAAGAGTCGCCCGATGTCGATGTCGCTATCGATGACGTTGCCAACAACGACGTTATTGTTATCGTTGCTTCAGTCCCTCAGTCCAAGTCCAAGTCCCTGTCGTTCTCCTTCAACAGCAACATCTTCGTTGTCGTATGGAATTTTCATTAGTTGTTGCCACTGTTTTAGTTTTTATTATTTTGTTGTTGCTGCCGCTGCTGCTGCTGCTGTTGAATATGTGAAAAATGTGTGCGACAAATGTTGCCCAGCACTGCGCCCCTCCCACTCCCATGCGTGCCATTGGCCGCCCCACGCGTTGAGAAAAAAATAAAATAGAAAATAATAAAGAAAACACAGAGACAGAGCAAAATTGTTTCGTTTCGTTTCATTTCTTTTGTCATTTGAATTTGAATATAAATAAATATATATCTAGACTTTATGTCTGTCTGTCTATGTGACTGTCTGTCTGTCTGTCGTCTCCTCCATAAATACGTACTCATGTGTAGACCAGAATAGAGCAGTGGCAACAACAACAATAGCAACAACAGCAATAACAATATTACGTATACGTAACATATAAATATACTTATTTATTGTACAGCTCAGCAACTGTGCAACTGTGTGTGGTTGTGCGTGTCTCTCTGTCGTACCAGTGGCTGTATCTGTATCTTTAGCTGTAAATACGCAAGAAAGAGTAACAAAACAAGAAGAAAAGACAAAACAACAAAGGAATACGGTCCTACACAATATACCCAAAATACCCTACAAATCCCATTAAGCAACCCGTCCATCCCATTTGTAAATATATGTATGCATATGTATATGTACAACGTCAAATACTTAGAATTTGATTTGTACCGAGTGTGTTAACCCAAGTGGAACCCAGAGTGTGCGTTGGAGTAAGTTAATGGATCGCCTGCATGGCCCACATCACGACGACGCACGGCAGCTTAAGCCAAGCGCCAAGGTAAGCAGCCATCGTTACGCGTTGCCTGCCTCCAGCCCCGCCCTCTTTTCTCATTTCGAATTGAATCGTTTCGCTTTCTCCGCTTCTGATGCTTGATGCTTTTTGCCGCAGCCGCCGCTTCTTCTTCTTGTTCTTCATCTTCTTCATCTGTTTCTTCTGCCGCCACTGCTGTTGATGATGTTGTTGTTTTAGTGCATTAAAATTTCGTTTTATTATTTTCTAAATATTTACTTGGAAACGCAAAAAAATACCCAAAATTCCACATTTACGACTCGATTCGACACGTCAGGTAGCCAGAGAATTTCTATCGCATTTTTCGCTGCCTTCAAAACGTGTCTTTTGTTTTGTATACGAAATTGTTGCTAAAGCTGCGATTCTTCAATACAATAATTCTTTTGGCTCTTCACTTTTAATTACGTATACGTAATGTGCGAGTGTTATCGCTTCTATGGCGATCTATGGAAATATACTACTATATATTCGTTCAAAAATCGATAAACTGCCGTCGAAGCAAAAGCAAAACAAAACATAATTTATGCGCAGTGTAAACACTTTCGATATCGTTTTTGACTTTAAACACTTCTGGCATTGGGTTAAGTGCAGTTCTTCTCTGAGTTCCATTAGTGTTCAAAAAGAGTGTCTTTAATTGTTGCTTATGTTAATATAAAATATACAAAACAAAAGCTTAATAACTATTTCATTAAACAAATAATATGCGATTTTATCTTGAACTGGAACTGTTGCAAAAATAATGCACCTTATATTATTATTATAACAAGTGCTCAGCACTTAATGACTTTATTTTGGTAAGCATAATCATTTAAGCGAACTGAAATCAAAAAGAGATAGAGTGAGAATAAGAGAGAGAGAGAGGCAAAGGGAAAGCAAAGCTGTCGCAAATTTATGGGAAAATGTGATGAAAGAGTGTTTTCATTTTGCTTGCTTTGACCTTCTTTTCATGTCGCTCTTGCTGCTTTTGCATTGTTCTTTGGCCGAGTCAATTGTGGCACTTGCCACTTGCTACTTGCCACTTCTTGTCACGAGCTGACCTCCACAGCTGTTGTTGACCAATGAACTTTGTGTGTGTGCTTGTTTTGTACAGCAATATTTTTCACTTGTCATCATCGATTGTCGCCTGCAGCTAATTAACGCTGCATATGCATAAGATGTTGCAAGGGGAGGGAGAACTAAGGGAGGGGTAAACGAGAGGCGACTATGCGCATATTGTGGCCGATTATTAAGCACGGACCGAGCAAGTTCTGGCCTTGGGAACAGCTTAAAATGCGCTAACAAGCGCGTGCTGGTCTCCTCTGCATTGAGCTGCAGTTCCCTCCCCCCCTACTACCCCCAGGAACTAAGCACTATTGCCATTGTTGCGCCTAGTGTGAAAGTCGCCAGTCGGTCAGTTGGTCACCCATAATTTCAAGTGTCTCGCGCTCTCTCACTGAGTCTCTGTTTTACATTTCCGGTTGTGTGCCAAGCCAAGGTTGCCAAGGTTTGAAAATTAAATTAGAAAAGTGTTTGCCGATCGCTGAAAGCCGAAACCCAAACCGAAGCCGAGCAAAGCAATGCCCATTCCCGACAACCTGATATGTATAGACTGCACTTTAAAGTGGCGCGCGCGCCCATTCACATCATCCAGGTCGTGTTTTGCGCTGAATGTTGTCGCAATTGTTGTCGTTGTTATTGCTGTTGCGATTGCTCTTTTTTTGCGGTGCGAGGCGAGGCAATTAAACTGCAAAGCTGGTGTCGGGAATTATGCACGCGGCGCCCGCGGTGCGTTCGCCAGCTGAGATGCGCCACAAGAAGAAGAGGTAGAGGATGCAGCAACCCATACCAGTTGCAGTACCACTTCAACCATTCCCGAGGCACGCAAATCCAAATCCATATCCAACCGAAAATATAATAGAAAAAAAAAACAAAGCAAACTCGAGTGAGAACACTTCGCGAGTGACTGTTCCCAGTGATTAATGCTGTTCCCAGTTTTCTATTTTTTTCTATATTTAAAGTTTCTTCCTTCATTCATCTCTTCTCTCTATATATTTGTTTGTTTTTTTTTGCATTCACTTTTTTTGCATGTGCTTTTTTTGTGTCGTTGTGTCGTTGCGTGTGTGCTCTGTTCGTGTGTGCTCTCTTTATTTTTGTGGGGCCAAAACGTCGAGCAGGCAGAAGCAGTTCGTCATGCAGGATAACTTTAAGATGATGTAACTATATTGATTAACTTCACTTTTCAATCTAAGCGTAAGCTAGACTCAGTTCGATTAGAGGCTCATTTAAGCTTTGCATATTTCACATTGATAGCTAAACTATCGATAACTCTCGATAGGCAGCTAACAAGATATAACTTAGGTTTCAACTAATGTTCGGTTGCAATCAAACTTATTATCTATTCATATAATTAGACACTCCAAATTATCGATAAGCGTGTGCATATCGATATTTGAGTGCGACTATCGATACACTAGGCAACTCGAATATTACTCTATCAAGCCGTGTGTCCATAGTCAACTTATCCATTACCAATACTTATTGATTGTAGTAAGTTAATGATTAAGCTTCACCGAGAAAAGTAGCATTTAACTGGCATGTATTATGCAACACTGAAATGCAGCTCATGTAAAATAAACAACATAATAATATTATTTACTTTCTGCATTTAATTCATATGTTCGGTCGATCATTTCAATCAGTGCAATACTTATATGGCCTTTGCAACTCATATTAGCTTTGCTGCTATCGATAGCTAGTATTGGAACTGTCGACGTTGTGCAACACTGTAAGCGTGCAAACATTTCAGCTATTTGCACTGCCAGTCGCACAAATGCAATCTCAGAAGGCACTCGCTCTCTCTCTCTCTCTCGTATGAATGAAACACAACAGCTTGAGACTTTGGCTTTCATTGTAGTTATGCTAGTTTTGCTTTACTTCCGCCAAGAGGGGGAAGCTAGGGGGGGGGAGGCACAATGAGTCGACCGCAATTGAAGTCGCTGCCGGAAATGTCAGGCGGCACGAAAGAATTGCATCAAGTGGCAAATACCAAAGTGTGGAGTGTGGCAAGTGTGTGTCAAAAAGGAATCTGGCCACAAGTAAATATATTTTCTGGTCGACTACTCGACGTTCTTTTGTTTTGCTTCTGCTTAACGAAAATTTTTAATTGATTTGCTTGTTTTTCGCCTTCACCGTGGCCATGACCAGCTAGCCGAGTACCCCCCGCTGTCCGCCCCCAATCACCCTACATTCAAATGACCGCCCCTGTCCGCCTCTATGACTTTGTCTTCGTCTTGGTTTTGCTTTATGGCACACACACGCATACAATGAGTAGTATGAGTGAGAGGGGGGCCAAGGGGGCAGCTCGCATTGGGCAGTGGCTGGGACTGAGGGGGGAGAGAGAGAGCTAAAAGACGCCATCAATTTTGTTATTTTTAGCACGAAAATCGTTTTGCCATTGTGTGTGCTGCCTTATGACAGAGCAGCCCAAGCAACAGCGAGGGAAGGAGACTTGCTAGGGTGGGTAGGGGAAGGGGGGGAGGGGGAGGTGGGGACTGTCTTTGGGCATATGTCAAATGCAAAGTGCAGCTGGAGAGCAGCCAGTGGGTCTTAAGATGATGATGATCCATTACACAGGGCATTGAGAATTTATGTGTTTGTTTGTTTGCGCGACAGTTCTTGTAGGCGGACAGGCAGGCAGACGGGTTAGGTGGGGGGGGGGGGGAGCTATAGAGAGGCGCAGGAGCTAAACTGTTCGGTTTAGCGACTTATTTGTCCCGTGTTTGCTGTTGTGGCAACGCTGACAAACAAAAATTTGATCAATATTCTTGTTACCTCGCACTCCCTCTCTCTCTCTGGGTGTTCCCCTCTCTTGCTCGCGGCTGGAGTAAGAGTGACCCATGCAAAATGCCTCCAAAAAATATAAAAACAGGTCGAATATTCCACGTGCCGTGACTGCTGGCAACCTGCTTATTAGCCATGAAGGCTGCCGCTGTTTTGTTGTTGCCGCAAATGCAAAACGAAAGCAGCAGCAACAACAACAACAACAACAGCAGCAAAAGGCTGAAAGCAAAACTATATATGCGCTATGACACTGGCAATTTGCACGGCCCAGACACCAGACACATATGCTAGTCATGATCTGGCCATGCTTGCGGGCCACGTTGCGTATGCGTCATATGACAAAGCCAAATTGCGCATGCGACGCGTTGTGCATGCAAATCAGCAAAGCAACTTTGCTGACCTCCAGCTCCTGCTGTATGTGGCAGATAATCTGCGCCGTCATTAGAGACCATGGAGGACATCAATGACAGTTTAGCACATTACCAAAACGACTCGCAACAGGATAAACGTGTAAGTTATGTTCGAGACAGCAGAGGCGGGGGCAAATAGCTGGACTGTTATTGAAATCACGTTACTCGTGACCAAAGTGACCATGGAGGACACAAATGACACGTTGGCATGCCAACTTGTTCAAGCCAATATCTAAATTGCTCAGACAGTGTTGTTTGTTGTTGTTTTTTAATAAATGTGTCAAAACTATCAGTAATGTGACCATGGGGAACGAATCTAATCCTTCAGCAGGGCAATTAACAAGTGACAAAATGAGCAAAAAATTCTATAAAAAATAGCCCTGAAATGTGGCATAATAATTGTTCAAATAAATATTATGATGACATATAAATGGGTCTTTTTAAAATACAACTTAATTATCATAAATATAACAACAGTGTCGTAATTTAAAAATATATTACAATATATAATATTATATATTACAAATATATAAAACAAATGAATAAAAAGGATTCTCAATTGTGTAATTTGATGACAACAATTGGAGAATAATATTTTAATACATATGCAAATATAAATAACAATCGCCTTTTTGTAAATAATATAAATATGGCAGCCATTGCAATTGATTAGGATATATGTTAATTGAACATCAAATAAATATGCAAAAATTAATAAAAATTCTGCGCCAAACAAATGCAAAAATAACAGGAAATACATTTCGATTCATAGTCCTGTTAAATACAGGACACTTCTACATTAATGCAGTATGCCCAAGTATTGTATTTAAGTTCGAGGCAGCTGCAATTGAGTTTATTAGTCAGGTCGGCCTCTCGTCTCTGTTATGAATGTCTGAACTGATTCATAAGGGGTTAAAGTATCATTGCCGCCGTCGTTGTCAACAACAGTAAGAGCCAGAGAGCAGGAGAAGGAAGAAGAGTGGAGCAATGGCAACAACAAGGCATGTTGTTGACAATGAAGCGACGCCGCGTGTTGCAGATGTTGTTGATTTCAAGCTGCGGCAATTGAACAAGCGAGCAGCTGCTGCAGCAAATGCAAAGACAGGAAGAGCGAGAGAGAGAGAGAGAGAGAGAGAGAGGGAGAGTGACAAGCAGCACATTTATATTAATCGTCACACACACACAAGCGCATAGGAAAAACTGTTACGAAATCAGGCAAAAAGAAAACATGAGAAAAAGAACAACAACAATGAGGATGACGAGGACGAGAAGGAAAAAAGCGCCAGGCACACGAATCGCTAAAACCGAATTGAAATGTTGCCTTCTCGGCTGGCAGCAGCAACAACAATCACAACTACAACAACAACAACAACAAGAGCAACTATAATACATTAGTAACAGTTACAGTTTTTGTCAGAGTTCACGAGTTGCCAGCCGATGAATAGCCGAGTTGAGTTAAACTCAACCATGTGTGAGTGCTTGACTGTGTGTGTGTGTGCGTGTGTGTGTGTGTGTGTGTATGTGTATTGGTGTGTATCTGCTGCAGCAGCGCGACATTTAGTTAAGTTAGCCATGAAGTGAACTCAACTGAACCGAAACAGTCCCGAAATTCAGCCCGAGCTCGACAACAACTATGAACTATGATTGTGACTGCGACTGTGTGTGTGTGTGTGTGCGAGTGTGTGTGTGTGTGATTCAAGTGGTTTGTCTACTGCTGCTGGCTTAGATTTCTGGCCAATTGTTTGGCATTTTTTCAAGAAGTCGCGACGCTGGCAGACAGAACGCGCGCGTCTCCGTCTCCAGGACTCGAGACTCAAACTCCGACTCTACATCGACTCTACTCTACTCGACTTGACTTGACTTGACTCGAGTCGAGAGTCGAGAGTCGCGTTGCCAGTTGCCAGTTGCCAGTTGCACAGCCAGTTCGAGTTAGCCAACTCGTCGGCCCAGTTAACAGCCAGCAGCAGCAGCAGCAGCAGCAGCGTGCGCCTTCGTGCGTGTGCGTTCTATCTACCCATCTCACTCGCTCGCTTTGACTCGGCTCGTTGTCGTCGTCGTCGTCGTCGTTGTGGACGTCGCTG
Source organism: Drosophila pruinosa (assembly GCA_018150935.1). Classification (NCBI taxonomy): domain Eukaryota; kingdom Metazoa; phylum Arthropoda; class Insecta; order Diptera; family Drosophilidae; genus Drosophila; species Drosophila pruinosa. Next base: position 2,728,803 of record JAECWR010000337.1, read on the forward strand.
CCGCTGCCGCTGTTGGCGCTGGGGCATTGTCAACGTGGCGGCACAGAGTTCATACAATTGTGGCACGCGGCGCGTTAAGCACGTGGCTCTGACTGATAACAGTGGCCCAGTGGCTGGCCGAGCTAGTGTAGACTAAGCAAGCGACAGAGAGCGAGAGAGAGTGCGAGCGTGTGAGAGAGAGACAGCAAGTGCTAGCCGCGATCTATGCTATTATTTTTGCCATTTTTTTACTGTGCAGAAATAAATCTCCAATACTTGTGTGTCTGTGTGTGAGTGTGTGTGTGTGTCTAGCCTTATCAATGCACTAACAAACACTGTGATAAACAAGTGGCCTACCACACAATAACAACAACACCAACACTTTTTGTTCAAGTGTGCAAAGTGCAGTGCTAAAAATAGTGAAAAATACAAACAAATTAGAAGCTTAGACCAAGCCAAGTAATTAATGAAAATAACCGACAATTAAATGCACAATTTTTAGATCAAATGATTGTAATATTTTTTAGAGCAAACTTCAAAGCAATATTAATTAAAATGCAAATTTAAACGACGCTTAGATAAAACGAAAAATGTAGAAAAATAAAAACATTTTTATAACATATTTAAATGTAATTAAAAACTTTCCCAGGCTCTTAATAATTCATATATTTAATAACTGCACAATTTAAGAATTTTATGAACGAATTTTAAAGTCGCTTGAAGTAGAAAAATCTGCGCAAATATATCAATAATTGGTTTCAACAATGAGTGCACCTAATGGCAATGGCAACAGCAACAGCAACAACACCGGCAACGGCAGTGGCAATGGCAATGGCAACGAGCAGCAGCAACAGTCAGGTGCAGCAGCAACAACAACAACGGGCAGCAGCAGCAGTCGTCAAGTTGTTGACATTTCGACGGCAACAGTAACAGCTGCTGCCGCACAGCCCCGCCCGGCGACAGCACCAGCACGCAGCAGCAGCAACAACAATAACAATAATAACAACTACAGCAGCACCAACAATAACAACAACAATAGTGCGCCGCAGCCCAGCAACAACAATCATCAGCACAGCAGCAGCAGCAACAACAACAACAACAACAACAATGAAAGCAGCCTGGTTGTCAGCGGCATTGCAGCGTCAACAACAGCAACAACACACGGCAGCAACAGTCAGAGTCAGAGCCAGAGTCAGAGTAGCAGCAGCAACAACAATCACATCTATGTGAATCCACATAGCTACGACAGCAGCACCGCTGGCAGCTGCAACATCAGTGGCTCGACAGCAGTGATGTTACCACTGCCGCTGCCGCTGCCGCTCACCTTGCAACTGCTGCCGCCCGACAGCAACCATAGCAATCAGAGCACCAGCAATGGCCTCAGCCTGGGCGCGATCAGTCGACCCGCCACATCCACAACGCTAAGCACACTCAATACATATCTGTTTCCCTGTGGCGCCGACTCGGCGGGCACCATTGGCGGCGGAACCTTCAATGGCAGCGCCAGCTGCGATCTGGACAGCAACTTCAGCCAGATGGTCGCCAATGGCAGCGAGGCAGGCAGCTCTGCCACACACAGTCCCTGCCCGACGGGAACTGCAACTGGCACAGGTTCGGGACTGGGACTGGCTGTCAACTTTGGTGGCTTCATTAACAAGCGGCGCATAAGGAAACTCTTTGGTGTTGGCGGTGCGAGCAATGGCGATGGCGGCTTTGGGCCATACGGGGCGGCATTGCGACGTCGCAGCTCGCACCTGGTGCAGTTCCACAAGAAGAAGCATCAGCAGGAGCAGTTGGAGCAACAACAACGCATTGCCACCGTTGCATCGGCGAATGCAGCGTTTCTGGAGCGCAAGGAGCAACAACAGCAGCAGCAGCAGCTGCAACAACAGCAGTTGCAGCTGCAGCAGCAGCAACAGTTGCTGCCGCATCTGCTGCTGCCGCAGCCGGAGCAAAAGAAGAAGAAGAAGCCACCAGGCCCACCGGCCCAAGTGAGACAGCAGGCATCTCGGACCATGGACGATCCCATGATGAATCGACCGCGCAAGAATACGCCGGCTCTAAACAAGAAGAAGGACAAGGAGAAGGAGAAGGACAAATTCAAGGACTATGGCTATGAGAAGTACCCAAAATCAAGCACAGTTCTCACACACACACATACACGCACACTTACACACACACACAGATATATTAAACAGCCAAAACAGCCACAGCCAACTGTCAATTGCCAATTCTACAGCTGATCTTTGATTTCGATTTATCATTTGGTATTTTAGTACTTTAGCAATATTAGTATTTTTAGTATTATGCATATTTTTAGTATTTATATACTGCTGTTATTGTACTTGCGTTGCGTCACTTTTTTTTCTAAAATGATAAGCAATTTTGAAATAAATACTTTTTTTGTAAAGCATCTGAAACGTTTGCCGTTTTCTTTATTGTTTTCCTGCTCTTCCCCCCCTTACAAGTTGCTCATTGCGGCTTTCGCTTTAGCTTCGAATCACAGTTTATAGCTTATTTTTGGCTTTGCACAGCTTTTACACAGCATTACGATGACTATTAACCTTATATCCTACATATCTGAACGGTGGGGTATCTTGCGCAACATTCTAGCAACATTTTGGTAAGCAATTACTTAACATTTCAATTGAAATTGATCTTTGTATACCCTATCGAATGTACTCCAACATTGCAGATCTATAAATGTTTATGAAGCAAATAGTCATAGGCTGATTTATTTACTTTTTAATCATTCATATTTAAAACTTCTTTTGACTTAAGCAGTGTATGTCTGGCGACTCTGTTTGCCTGTCCAACATTGCGTATGCGTAATGGCTGGAGTCTGGCGACGGGTTCAAACTGCCAAGTCCAAAGTCCAAGTCATTGCCCTGTCGCAATGAGACAACGACTCCTAAAAATGGCAGTCACTTCCGCCTCCTTGGCCAGCCAGCCAGCCATGGTTTTGCTGCCTTGTTATTGTAACATATATATCTTGGCCAGATTTGGGAGTCGGCGCCATTGTTGTCGTTGTCACTCGTCTGCCCCAATCCGCCGCGCAGTCTGTCCGTGTGTCGTTGTCGCCATTGTCGCAGCCAAAAATCGCACAGAAATCACAACGAATGTGCGTAGTCATCTGTGCGACTAACTGGAGCCGGCATAACTCAGTTTGGATTCAAACTCAACTCAACTCCACTCATATACACGCACACGCACAGTCGGTGACGTTGGCAGTGCCTCATTACGCATACGGCATGTGGCCATGTTACCATGTTGCATAAGAGAAGTTCCTGAAATTAATGTCCCTACGTGCGTGTGTGTGCGTGTGTGTGCTGGCCAAGGTCAAAGCCAAATGTTTTGCTTAAAATAGGTGCAAAATAAGCGTGCTAAATTTTATTGTTATGCAAGAGATTTGTCAGTCGAGGCGTGCAATAAATTCACCTGAAATTTTGCACCAAGATCCTATTGTTTTATGGAAAAGAAACTAACTGTTGTACTACTATCAATTATTTCATTGAGCAAAATCTCGGACTTCTTTCATACTATAACATATATGGATTGAATTAAAAATGGGTGTAGTCTATTTTGAAATTAAATAAAAAGAAAATTCCAATTGTCCTAGAGCTTTGGTCGTTTCATTTAAATTCACGAGAACTTTATAAAATATCAATATCATCATTTAACTTTTGAAAGAAGTCATTATGATAATTGTAGCATAAAAGTAGCAAACAATTTAATGGTGATAATGGGGTGTATTTAATACTTTGTTGCATTATTTTATTAAATATTATGGGTTTTGCTATCTCTAAATATTTTCGAAAAAATTGAGTAAACATTATAGTTTAAAATATAGAAAACTTTGGTTAATTACTTGGCCTTAGAAGTTGACCTAATTATGCTTGGACAAATTCTATCTTTAGTGTCCATTTACAAAATGCATAAATTGAATTTAAAACATGTAAGAAAGCTACTGTCGAGTAAGCTCGACTGTGAGATACGCGCCACACAAACACCATCGATATATTATATTTTTTTTTTAAATATATTGAAAAATATACTATAAAATATACTACAAATATTACAAAATAATATACCAAAATTTTCTTTGTCCAAAATTATTAGTTTGGCGGCACTCTATTAGGTTTATTGAACAGCATTATTTTGTCACGGAGTGACATAGCAACTAACCAGGTGCAGCTGCACCTGATTACGCCTTATAAGAGTAATTCTTTAATAACTTCTATGTTTTTTATCCGATTGAAACTTGATCTGCATGCAACAACAAGACAAACTATCCCAAAAATTTGGTTGCTCTAGCTCTTATAGTCTCTGAGATCTAGGTGTTCATACGGACAGATATACATGGCTATATCGTCTCGACTGTTGACGCTGACCAAGAATATATATACTTTATGGGGTCGGAAATGCTTCCTTCTGCCTGTTACATACATTTTCGGTTGGCACAAAGTTATAAAAAATGAAAAGTCTGTGTTTTTTGGTCTTATTATTTGAATTCTTTTTCGGCAAAGTAATAAATAATTTAAATTTGCAAATGCCCTTTAACTGCAACTTAAGGACACTTTAAATAAGCACACTCCCAAGAAATGGCCAAAACTGCCAGCTTCTGCATTTGAACTGCATTTAATCTCTATAAATTGAGTTGATCAGTTTTTAACTTAAAGGGACTTCTTGGCTATCATTTCTTGCTTGAAATAAACTTTCCCTAAGCTTCTCACAATATTCAAGTCCATCTTGCAACCTTTTGACAGCGTTCAATTGGTGCATTGCATTGTAAATTAAATATTCGATTTTGCCTTTCGCCTCTTTTGCCGTTTGCCGTTTGCTGTTTGCTGCTTGACTTTCATCTGTGAATGGCATTTTCTTGGGTATTTTCTGTACGCTGTAGAGTATTTCGTATTTATGTAATGTGTCACAAGCACAGCAACAACAATAGCAATACTAGCAATAACAAAATTGCAGAAATGAATAACAACAACAACAGCTCATAATAAAAAGCAAACTGAAAAAATGTTGCCAGAAAATTGCTTTAATGTGCTTTGCGTGTGTGATGCCAGTGTGTGTGTGTGTGTGTGTGTCGCGTGTGTTGTTTGCCCTTTGCATTGCGGTTGTTGTTGCTATTGTTGTTGTTATTATTTGCGCGCTTTTTAGCTGCTTCCGTTGCTACCATTTCATTTGGCCAACCAAATTTATGTCAATGCCACAGCAACAACAACAACAGCCGGCACACCACAACAATAACTTAAATAATAAACACAAAGTCATTGTTTAAGAGCGTGTATGCAGGTGTGTCTGTATCTGTGTGTGTGTGTGTGTGTTGCAGAAGGTGGGGTGTTGTTGAGGTTGTGTGTGTCGACTCGACATGCAAAACAAAGTCAAACTTCTGGCTGAGTTTCGCGCCTGGCAAACATTACTCTGCAGTTTCAGTTAATTGGCAACACCAACACAACGCTGCCACGCCCACTCGCCCGCTCGCCCACACACCCATACACACACACATATGCTGGCCTGTTGTCCCGGCAACTTTAGGCGACAAAAATAATGAAAGAAGCCAGAGAGCGAGAAAAAAAACATGCGACGTCGCGACGCGGCGACTTGTAGCCGCCATTTGAATTGCCATTGCCCGGCAACTTGCCCTCCCTCTCCCTCCCCCCGCCCAACTGTTTTTGTGTGCCGCGCATAGTGGGCGCGGCAGTGTCAGAGGCGGGCTGTGAAGGAGGCAGAGTAACATGGGCCAAGTGCCCTTGATTTGTGTGCACGGCATGTGGCGGCGTGTTGACTATTTGCATTGCATGTCAGCAGCGCACTCTGGCTATGTGTGTGTGTGTGTGTGAGCATGTATTGTATTGTGAATGCATGTGTGTGTGTGTGTATGTCCAATAATTTCGTAACATGGCCTTTGTGGCGATCTTTGTGGTGCGATAAGTGAAAGCAAAGCTAAAAAAACATGCAATTGCGTTGAACCAAGAAAACACACATTCAAACGACTGCGATATACCCTGTATGAAATGAAAACTTGAAATGCAATGCTTAAGCTTGTAAAGTGATATAATCTGGCTAACATATAAGCAAATCAGCTGTATTAGATAACTTCTGTTATTCTATAGACAGCTTATAGTTGCATACTCGAGCACTATGCATTTACAGGGTATGTTAGTTAATGATATGCAGACTTTTGACGCCCAGTCGCAACTTTATTTTGCACTTTGTAACTGAAGCTAATTACGAAAAAGCGCTGTTGGTGTGACAGAGAGAGGTATATAGCGAGAGAGCGAGAGAGGGAGGGAGTTGGGGCAGCCCTTTGGCGAGGTCACAAGCCAAAGTGCCTTGGCTTGAGTTGCAAGGCGACCAGTTGGCAACCGATTTGCATGCCTCAACGCCTCCGGCTGCTTTTATCGATAACACGGATTAAATCGAAGTATATTTGCCCATTATTAAGCCACTTTAAATATACACGTATTAAGCAAAAAGCAAAAAGTAAATAAATTGAAAATATATCAATTTTAATCAACATATTTATAGCACATTTGATTATGCATTTAAACAATTTGTTGTTCACTCAAACGCAAAAATAATCCATATTTAAAACGAGAGTCGCAGCCCATTTGTATATTGTTTGTTGCTGTGGTTAGGGGGCGGCCGGTGGAGAGGGTGGGGGGGCGGTTGACTTGGAATTTGTCACGCGAGCGAAAGTCTGCCTTATTAAAGGCCTCACAAGGCGGCAACCTTGATTCATTCAAGCATTTTGAGTATGGCAGCGAATGCTTAAAGACGCCTTTGCTGTTGGTATTGGTCAAATATGCACGAATATGCACGAATATGCACGAATATTCACGAATATGCAAGTTGATTTGCGCTGAAAAGTATGCTCTGAGATTTGTGCCAGGCACTGAGTGTGTGTAGAAAACTTTAGTTGAAGTGGCGCCAATTAGCTGGCGCTGTTAACGAAGCAATCTGCTCACTGCCACGCCCCCTGCCGCCCCGCCCCACTCACTTGGCCTTGAACTCGCGCCGGCAAATTGAACACGAAACAACAGAAAGCGAATGAAAGTAAAAGTTGCACATCGTCGTCTTCGTCGTCGTCTTCGTCTTCGTCTTCGTCTTCGTCGTCATTGCTTGCCACTTGCGGCAGCTGCATGAATAATGTGCCACATACGTGTATGTGCAATATCTACGTGTGTGCACTATCCGCATGCTGCAGGCCCGTTCGAAGGTCGGGACTGCGACGACGCCAAACTGCAGCGCTCCCATTAGCCATGCCTCCTTTAATGCCCTGCTTCCTGCCAGCTGCCACTTGCCACCTGCTACCTGCTACCTGGTAAGTGCAAGCTTTGCCCCTGCTGCTGCTTAGCTCAGTTGATGAACTTGCTGACGTCATGGCGTCTAGCCTGCGACTCTTGTACTCGTCCATGCAACTCACCTGTGCCACCTGTGCCTGTGCCAGCTTTTTGTCCTATGACCTGCCGCCTCATGCCGCTCTGCTGCTGCTTCATTTATTTATTGGTCGCTGCGACAAAGTTGCCAAAGTTGCAGCCAATTGTCAGTTGCCAGTTGCCAGTCGCCAGTTGCCAGTTGCTGACTGCTCTGCTGGCTGCCCCGTGGCGGCGATGACAACGACGACGACGTCAGGCAGCGATTTATTTGCTGCCTGCCTGTCTGTCTGTCGTTCATCTTTTTTTATTGGCTGACGCGGACTTTTGCTGTTGTCATTTGGCTGCTGTTCTTCTCCTCTTCTCCTCTTCTCCTCTTCTCCTCCTCCTGCTCCTCCTCTTCTTCTTATTCTTGTTGCTGCTGCTGCTGCTGTTGTCATTTATTTGCAGTCATAAAGTTTTCGCTCGCATCACGCGAGCAACTCTCGGATTTTAGTGGATCGCCCGCCTGCTGATTGCTTTTATTATACACACAGACTCTCACACACATGTACACACACACACGCACTCACACTCACACACATTCAAGCTGTGCCGCTGCCAGTAGTGGCGTTTACCGTTAACTGCTGCTACTGCTGTGGGCTTCTTTTCGTTTATCGCTTATGTTGTGCTAAGAGATGCTCATCTAAGCTACACACTCACACATTTACATACACACACACACACTTACATATACACACATGTAGATATTTTCATATTTATATACTCTCTTACACTGCTGTTTATGACTTTGATGCTCTGCTAAAGTCAAATTTCGAAATACTCGTATGATTGCCTTTGTTGTCGCTTGTCAACAAATCAGACGCAGAAAATAGACTGCAAATGCAGCAGTCGACTAGCAAATACCCTGTTAAGCAGTTGTGACAAATATATACAATAACCTTACTAATATAATTATTGTATACTATAGAAACTACTTTTACTCTCATTTTGTTTTCAATTCCTTGGCTGCCCTAGTTGATCAACAGATATCCATTGTGGCCTTCCCTCAAATGACCTACAGATACCCTTTACTTATAAGATACCATCATGATTGTAGTGTAATCGTTTCAAAAATGGTGTCAGCATCTCTAAGCGCAAATTATGCTGTTGCAGTTGACAAACAGATACCCTATACTTACTTGAAAGGGCATTGTATTGTGTATTTTTATATAGTAGGTTTAACTATGTTTATGGGTGTTACGCGACTAGTAGATATCCTGTAGTTGAACATAATTGAAAATATATTGTTGCTGAGTAACAAGCTCTAGAATTGACTGAACTAACAACATAGTTGCCTTGTAAGCTCTTTCAGCAGCTTAAAGACCAATCTATGCTGAAAATTCTTTTTGATAAATAGATACCCTGTTTGGAATATTGCTGTTAAATCAAGATACCCTATTGGTTGAAGTGCTACAGGATAGTTCAGCAAATCCAAAATGAAAGCAGGCAACAATATAGAGTCAAATGCCAACAAGCAAACAATAAGCGCATTGGCTAAAGGGCGAGCAACAACAGCAACAACAACATACGGGAGCAGAAGCAACAACAACAGCAACAACACATTCGCTTGCCCTGTATAAATAACATTCTTGTTGAGGCGCCTCGTATGACAAAGTGTCCGCTTAAATGTGCGCGACACACACACACTTACACATACATGCATGTACATATACTGGCATAGACCTATTGCGCACTCAAGTGGCTGCATTTATTGATGTTGTTGCTGTTGCTGCTGCTGCTGCTGCTAGTGTTGCTGGCGCAGTTCAAACGCCAAAAACAGCAGCAGCAACTGCAACGTCGCTGTCGCAGCGCTGCGTTTTATAATGTCTTGGAATGTTGTTGCTTTGTCTGCTGTTGTTGCTGCTGGTGCTGTTGCTGTTGCTGTTGCTGTTGCTGCTGTTGGCTGATGACGACGCCTTTCGTCAATTGATGAGCGCCCGGGGCCAAAGTTGAGCGGCAGCTGCGTCGCTGTTGGCGTCGCCTGTGCCACTTGTTGTTGTTGCGCTTTTAATTTGTTGCTGTTGTAAATTTGACATTTGTACATGCGGTTGTTGTTGGCGCTGCCGCTGTCTTTGCTGCTGCTGCTGCTGCTGCTATTGCTATTGCTGGTGACAAACATGGTGTTGCTGCTGCTGCTGTCCCTTATGATTTTCTCACAGTTGTTGCTGTTGCTGGAGCGTGTGCGAGCCGCCTTTCAGCTGTCAGCCCTTTTGCAATATTTGCTGTTCTCATTGCTGCTGCTGCTGTTGTTTTTTTTTTCGGCAGTCAGGCAAACATTTTCGGTTGTCGGCTGCCTTCCTATATTTGTTTTTGTTGGTTGGTTTTTCGTTTTGTTGTTTTTGGTTTTTTGTGGGCCCTGATGTTGCTGGCGCTTGCCAGTTGCCGTTGCCGTTGCAGTTGCAGTTGCAATCGGCGCGGCGCGGCGCACAAATAAAAGCGGAAGCGTCGCCAGTGAAAAGCACTTGCTATTTTCTTGCAGTGTACTTAGTGTCCCGTGTGCCGTGTCCCGTGTCCTGTTTTCTTTCCGGGCTTCCTTTCCGTGTTGTCTTCTCGCACTTCTTCTTCCTCGCTTGTGGATTGCGTTCTACCGGTTTTGCCCCCTTAAAAAATGGCCCCCGCGTGCAGCGCCCGCAAAGCGTTTGGGCCAGCGGTTTGTTTTGTTTTCCTTTTTGTTCAAGTGCCAGCAACATTTCTGTGATTGTGACCAGCGCCTGGAGCAGCTGTAGCTGTAGCTGTAGCTGTAGTTGAAGCTGGAGTAGACAGCGTGCCTGCCAAGGATCACTCAGGCCCTCGAGGATGTCCTGCACAAAATGTAAATATTTATACAACTTCATTCCCCATCTCCCTTTTAAGGGAGAGTGTCTTTTCGGTTTCTTTGTAATAGCCACAATTGTAAAATATTACGCTAAATATCCTGCAATTTGACAATAACTGTCTCACGCCCCCCATCTGCCCTCATCCTCAGACTGAATTCAACTTCAAAATGAGAAACATGTGCAGCAAATGCGTTTCAAAATCGTTGCGCAAATCGTTGCGAATAAGTGGAAAATCAATTGGTACGCAAATCAAATTTCCCTTCATTTTGTGCATGTGTGTGTGTGAGTGTGTGTGTGTATCTGGCTGACCCAGTCTAAAATAAAATGTTTGCTTTATTGACCGCTTTCCTTTCACAACAACAACAGCAACAAACATTATCGAATGCATATTCACACTGCAAAAAAGAAACACCTAAGAAGTTAGTTGTAGGGAAACTTATAAGTGCAAGTAAGAAGACAACTTAATAAAAGCAAATTTATAATTTATATTTTTTCCATTTAAACCACAAATAATTGTTTGACAAACAATGTAGCCAAAATACTTTTACTTACACTTAAATCAAATCTGCAGCATATACTTCTATTTCAATTGCAACATACTTGTAATCTATACGTATTGATGTCCACTCGTATTTCCCGGTGTAGATGTTCTGATTACGTCCATTTGATATTCAATAAATTATGTGAGCTGTGGCAACTGCATGCAGTTAGATAGACAGAGACAGAGAGAGAGAGAGAAAGAGTGAGAGCGACATTTAGTGCTTTGCCTTTCCTTGCCGCCGGCAGCTTCTGTTTTCCTAGAACGAGCAAATTGGATTAGTTTCATTATGACATTAATTAGCATTGATTAATACTTCATAATTGACTCGTCTTACACTTGGGATAGTGGCTAATTGCAGTGCACTTAACAGGGTTATTTTCGACTTACAATTCTCTACAAGTTGTTTAGTTTAACGGAGCAATCAAAGAAAAATAATTGCCAGAGCAGATAATTGTTTATTTCAATTGATTTGTGCTTGATTTTATCGACAGGTGTATAAATTGCATAGTTAATCAATTGCATAGTTATGCTTTAAATCGTTGCCTCATTTATCGGCAGTCAGATTGATACAGATGTATAATATATAGTAAGCAAATAGGCAACCACAAATGCCCACACAAGCGCATCACTCATTTAGCCAAACTCGTCAAAGTCAGCCACAACATGGCGATTGTTGTTGTGGCTGTTGTAATTGTAATTGTTGTTGTTACTGTTTAGCCTGACTGACGGACTGACTGGTTGACTGCCTGCCTGCCTGACTGACTGACTGACTGACGGAATGGCAGGCAAAGCGTCATTAGAGCGAACACTTTGCGTGTTTTGTTTGCCCTGTCGCTTGCTGTTTGTTGTCTAAGCCCCAAGACGGTCTGAAATGCACACATACACATACAGACACATGTACTGTTCGTATGCATATCTTGGCAATGTGGAGCAGCTGTCTATAATTACACATGTATATGTGTGTGTGTGTGTGTGCATTTTGGTCTGTTTATAGAGTATTGTGTAACCAACACACGGCAATAAAATTAAAAGTAAATGTAAATGTAAATGTAAACGTAAATGTAAAAGTAAGAGAAACAAAAATTGACGCCCCTTCGTTGCGCCCACATCCGCTCCTGCACTCGCCCCCAAGCCGGCCCTGCCCACTCTGCCTGCCTGGCTGCCTGTCTGCCGTCTCGCTCGCACTCGCAATGGTGTTCGACTTTCGAGCAAATTACAAGCATAAATTGCTGACGCTAAAGTGCAAGTGACGATGAAGAAATGAGAAAGCAGAGGAGAGCGAGCAGCAGTAGCAGGGAGGAGGGGATGGGGGAATAGGTAGTGGGTTGGACCAGCTGATGGCGCCAAAGAAAACGTTAAACGTTATTTTCATTCGCCATTTTCATTTTCATTGCATTTTCATTGCATTGTTTTGTGAGTCCTTCAGCGTTTAGCAATCAATTTTTTTTCATTTTTGTTTTTTTTTTTGTTGTTTTTCGGCTTGCCGTTGTTCTTGTTCTTCTTCTTGTTCTTGCCATTTCAATTTCTAAAGCAGCCGAAACTCATCGAGGTGTGTGTTTGCCAGTGTGTGTGTGTGTGTGTGTGTGTGTCGCTGCAATGGTAAAATTGTTCTGTGCCATCGCCAGTTGCATAAACGGCGCACGCGGACGCGCATGAAACTAGCGAGAATTTTAATGAAAATTACATAAATGAATTGGTAAAAAACTTAAAGACAACGACAATGGCAGAGTGGCTGCTGCTGCATCAATTACCAGCAGCCAGAGCAGTACAGGGGCGCCATGCGGTTCAGCTGATTGAGCCAGAGCGAGAGTGAGAGAGATTGAGACGGCGACTCCAAGAGTCAAAAGTTCAAATCGGCCTTCGTCTTGTTGTTGCTGGCTCATTACGCACACAGACAAGCAACAACAACAACAACAACAACAAACACGAGAACAACAAGAATAACGGTAGCAAAAAAGCAAAGGAAATATAAACGTAAACGACATGGTTAACTTATGCTAAGACAATAACAAAAACAATAATGAGCGCAACGGTTGCCGCATGCTGCAGTCCATCTCGCTCTCGCACACACTGAGCGCAACGTAACGCAACGCAACGCAACGGAACGCAAGACAAGCCAAAAGGCAAAGCCGAAAAGGCAAAGCCAAAGACTCGCTCTCGCTTGCTTGCTTGCTTGCTCGCCCGCTCACTCGTTCAGTGGCAGTGTCTTTTGCTCTCTTCGGTGTCAGTGGCTTGCTCTCGCGAAAACAGAATTACTCTCTCGCTCTCAGCTGGCATCTCAGTGAGGCTGGAAACGTAATGGTAAAACGTGAAACAGACAGCGACTGTAGTATTTGTTGTTGCGCAGCATTATCCGTTTACCGTTTAACGTTCACCGTTTACCGTTTACCGTTTTGTCGTTTGTCGTTTGTGTCGTTCGTTTTTGTTTACAATTATCTTCAAATTCCTCGCAGTTTTCGTTTATGTGTTTTTTTTTCTTGTTATTTTTTCTAATATTTTTTTGCTGTGAATTTTGAAGCGCAAAGTGTTGGATCATATTTTTGTTCGCCTGCGCGTAACGTGATAAAAAGAAGCAAGTGCGTATGTCACACACATGTGCGTGTGCTCGGTGTGTGTGTGTGTGCTTGACTAATTGCGACTTGGCCACACTTGTGCAATGTGTAATTGCAGTTGGCAACCGCAAAACAATTGACTGAAATGCAAATCAAGTTGAAACAAAAGTTTTTGGCACAGCACATTAAATACCTGCGACGACTCTACTCCCCTCCCTTATGTCCCTCACTATACCTCGTCTAACCGACCGCGCGCACTTCCTAGATACCACACACACACACACACACACTGTTTACGCTTGTATGTGTGTGTCTATGTCAGTGTGTCAGTGTTACATTGCCAAAGCCGGCGCTAGAGTTTGTTCCATTGCCAAAATTCTCGAGCTCTCCCTTTGGCCATTGCCCGCTGGCCGCGGGAACGTTTTGGAATTGAAACACATAGCCCGCAAATAGAATTTTGTTGTACTAGTTTCTGTTGTTGTTCGCCCTGTGTATTTGCTGTTATTGTTGTAGTCGCTGCCGCCGCCGCTGCCACTGCTGCCACTGCTGCTGTTTACTTCATTGCGTTTGGCATCAACGAGCGCGCGCGGCATTTACGTTACGTATACGCAATGTGTGCCGCGAATGCGGATGTAAATTTGCTCAGTGTGTGTTCATTTTTGCGAATTGTGCCTGCTGCTCGTTGCGAAATGCTTGTTAAATTAGCACAAATTGCGTTTAATCTTATTAAGAATGCAGCAACAAAACATATTGTCAAATGAGTGGACAGTCCCAGCAGCAGCACCGTATCACAGTGTCTGCTGTATGTATTCGCATACATATCTACTATATACATACATATGTGTAAGACACACACTCATTCTCGCTCTCGCCTCTTCTGTCCAACTCTTTATGTGTGTATCGCGTCTTACCGCAGCGTTTACGGTTATTTTTATTTGTGCCCGGTTTTTTGCAAATGTAAACAAATTTTTTTGTGATGGTGACAAAAAAGAAACGGATAAAAAAAACTGATGAGACCGCGTTTTTCACACAGACTGTATGTATATGTGAACGATGTGATGGTGTGATGGTGTGTGTGTATATATATATGTATCTGCTTGGCGCATGCTTATCCTACAACTTCCTAAGACGCCCACCGCGACCGCCGCTGGCTGCCCAAATAGCCATAACAATGACACATTTGCCGCAACTGTCGTCGTTTATTTACGTTTATTTAAGGCCAGCCAACTAACTGTTTTATTGTCTGTGTACCTGTCTGTGAGTGTGTGTGTGTGTGTGTGGCGGCTTCACTGCAGCCTCATGGGAATTGTTGGCGCCTTGTGGCGTATACTTAATATTTAGTTTAGTAATTATATGCGCGACCCCGTCGCATAAACGAAATTGTGCTTAATTAATTAATTAAAACAGCAGCAGCAACAACGATAGCAAAAGCAACAACAACAACAGCACTTGCCATTGGCATTGCTTTCGTTCTGTTGCTTTTGCTGTGGCTGTCACTGTTGGCGTCGTTGTCAGTTGGCCGCGTGGCGCCAAGTTGAACGCAACTCAATTGCAGTTAACGGTGAACAACTGAAAGACATTGGCCTTTCCACCTGCCTGTCTTGTCCTTCCCCTCTCGACCTGACCCGCCCTCCCGCACAACAACAGCTGCTTGCAGCAGCAGCAGTGGCAATAGTGGCAATGGCAACGGCAACGGTAGCAGAGAGCGACAGATGTGGCAAACAGCTGTGCGCGTGTGCAAGAGAGATGGCAATATGCCGTCGACCTTGTGAGACGCAATGAAATAAAACCGAAACGCATCTCCAACGAAACGCAACGAACTGAAATGAAATGAAACGAAACGAGACAAACGAATCAAATAAAAGAGCTTCAATTTCCAATTCAAATTCAAATTCAAATTCAAATTGCATTCAAAGCAAATTCTAAATCACAATCAGATTGAAAAACGCGAAAATGCCAAAAAAATGCAATTAGAAATGTGTTTTATTTAGGGGCTGCCCGCATAAGTGGGCAATGATAGGCTAAGGTGCAACAACAATAGCAACAACAGCAACATGTGGCCAAAGACAACTAAATAACAAGAACAACAACAACTGCAACCAAAGATCAACGAAGCAAGTAAGCCACAACAGCACCCGCAGTCGCAGCAGCAGCAGAATACAGTGCCTGCAAAAAGTATGCAAGCGGGCACTTTGCTTTTCATTTGCAGCACTCAGCTGTCAACTTCAAATGGCACAATTTAGGCAAGAGTGTCAAACAACTTATGCGCAGCACTGTCAAGTGTGTGCCAACTTGTACATGCAAATAGTTTTAGTCGAAAAGTTGTGCGCAAAACTTTCTTTCATCTCCAATGGCAGTCAGAAGTTTTACCTCGCATACACACACTTTATAAATAAATAAATAAAGTAGCACAAACAGCAGTTCATGCTAAACAGTCGACTGTCAAAAGATGTGAAGCAAATGCTCTCACTCAGTTCTACAGTGGATGCTTGCTATAAAGTAACCACAGCAGACGACACTTCTTAGTGTGTGGTTTACTGTCGACTACAATTGTGCAATGACACGAGCTGATCTGCATATTGACAGTTGACTACTGTCATTAGACAAACTGTATATGCAAAGACAATTTAAGTTGAGGCCTCACATATCAGCTGATATTAAGGAAGCTGTTTACTTGAGCTCCATTTCATTTATAATTAATTAAGAGTTTACAATTTAATCACCCTCCAGTTCCACATATAGTTAAGAAAACTTAAGTGATTAATCACAAAGTAAAATAGAAACTGCAGATGCAAATAAATTGCACCAGTTCTAAATAAAACTGTAATACTGAAATTATAGTTGGCTAAAGTAAAAAAAAAATCATTCAATTGATTCAAAGTCAGTCTGCTGACAGTCTGTAGTGAAATGAGACCATTTCCATTGTCAAACGTAGTCAGCTGCTAGTCAAGTTAGACGGCTGCTCAGCTGCTGTCATTGTACAGATATGATACACACAGGATTCAGTTTGCATTTGGCATTCAGAGCAGCTCTTTGCTGATTATTGCCAACGACTGATTGAATCTTCGGCTCGGATTCATTTCAAACTGTTATTTGGTGCTTCGAGCGAGCAGCTCTTGTCAAATGGAAACGATACGTTATAGTTGCCAATTGCTGTTGTTGCTATTTCCATTCAATCTTGATTAATGTGTATGTGTGTGTATGTGTATGTGATGTGTATGTGTGCGTTTTGCAGTGATAAACTAGAGTAAGCAAATGCTGTGCAGCAATTGCAAATTGCCAGGGGCAGTGACAGTGAAACAAAGCTAACACGACCGACCAACAACAACTCGACAATAAAAGAGAGAGATAATAATCGCAATCGCAATTGGAAACGCAAAGAGGGCCAAAAGCGGCCTGGCTGAAATCAATGCTGGCCATCATCATGTTGCAGTTGCAAGAGTTGCAGTTGCAGCCAACGACCATGTGGCAAAGAGTTGACCAGGAGCCAACAGCAAGAGCAACCGCAACAGCAACAGCAACAGCAACAACAGCAGTCAACTCGAATAACCATCACGACAGCATTGATGTGTGTAAGCGTGTGTGAGTGCAGACAACGCAAGGGATATACGCACACTCCACTCACACACTCGCACACCCACACGGCACAACAAAGAACTGTGCAACATGCAGATGATACTTGTTGCTGGCGGGTAAGTCAAACCACAATCTAAGCACCCCGACCGCCCTAACTGTACCCCCTCCCCCCTGAATCTCTGTCGTCTCTCTGTATGGGTGTGTGTGTTTGTGTATGTGTATGTGTACAGCTGTATATAATACTCGTTGTCTAACTGAAATGCAATTCTCATTTTGCAATACTCAATACTACTTGTATCTCTGATTCTTTATCTCTAACATTAACCTTAACATGAACTTTATCTCTATCTTTCTCACTATCTCTCTCTCTCTCTATATATATATCTGCCTTTGCTTTGGGCTTTTTATTGCTTTCAAGCACATTGCACTTTGCTTCTCGTTGCCTTTGCTTTATGACCCCCCCATTTGCCTATCTTGCCAAAGATTTTTCTAATCTCCAACTATTTCTCTTCTATTTGCATTACCATAACAATTGAATGTGGCTGCCTCGTCCTCTTGCAGGTAAGTCCAATACATGAACATTTCAAATTATGTACAAGTGTGTAACAAATCAGGTATTTGAATATCTCTATCTTGTTATCTATTTGTATTGATTATGATTATTAAAATTGCGCTCAAAACTAGGCAACATAAATTGCAGTTTTCATTTTGAATTGTATGTTTTGTTCATAAGCAGGCTTTCTGCTATGTAAACGAGTTGTGTATTAAGAGAGATACAACATTGATTACAACGGTGTAGTATCTTTAAAGGAATACTATTAAATACTATCTTGCATCATTTACAAATACTCTGAGTTGTGCAAATGTTATGCATGTTGAGGTTGATTCAAACAAATATGTTTAACTGTATGTTTTTGAATTTTATTGCTTTTTATTAATTTCTAAAATATTTGAGTATGTTTATAATATTTGAAGAAGACAAAGTCTATTCTATTCTATTCATAATTGCATCAGCCATCTTAAACTATAATTACGTGATAATTGTCAATCGAAACTACGGATTGCCCTACACATTTTTATCTGATGGACTTATTTATATCTTATAGGTTTAATTGACAAGCTTGGTCAACTTATAATTGATGTTATTTAGGAAAATTTTTCGGAATTTTATAAACGGATTTATTTAATTTAAAACCATCACGATTGCAATTTGTTGACAAGGCTATTTTTTTGTATGATTTAAATTTTAGTACTTTTTTTGTCATTAGAAGGAAACTCTCATATATTAAAATGAAGTTCGAAGAGATTTGTAGATATAAATGTTAAATATGGGATAAGTACGAGTACCAGTATGTTTTATTCACAGTAAAAAAGTTTATATTTATCAAACTTATTGGTTAAATTGTTCACAGTAGAAACAAAAAGCTTACCAAATTCCAAGCAGCAACTGCATCCCGTTTTCAATTGCCAGTAGCATTTGTATAAACATTAGCAATGGCGGGTTAAAAAGCCGTTGTGATTTTTCGCCAGCTTTTAAGCCAAAGCTTCGGCGGAAAGCTTTTATGGCTGCCAAAGCTCCCTGAAAGCGGAGCTCGGTTCATGTCAAACTTTTGGTTTGTGTCCTGTGGCTGCTTTAAGCTCACCACAAGTGAAGCTTGACGAAAAGCTGTATAAAGCTTGGGGTGCCGCGAAAAGCTCTCGCTACAAGCCCGCAGCAATGCAAGGGCAAAGGCTTATAGGGTAATGTGTGTTTACTTATTAATAATTGCATTACACATTCACAGCGTGGGCGCCCATCGACTACATAGGCTTTTTGTGTCTGATGTTTGTTGGTGTGGCCTTTGTGGCGAGTGTGGCTTACAGTTGGCGCGTTAGAGTGCACACGTGACATAAAGAGGAAGAGTGAGCAAGAGAGTGAGAGAAAGGGAGAGAGAGTGGATGCAAAAGAGTTGCGGTTGCATTATCATATTTATCATGCGCCCAGAGCCTGGGCCTTTCAAAGGTATCAAAATCAGCGCCTGAGGCACGTGAATAATTCAGCTAGCTTCGCGCTCGATGGCCCTATCGCGCGCTCTCTCTCTTTCCCACTGTTTATCTCGCTCACTCCGCCGGTTAACCAGCATTATCCACATGCTCACAGCCAATGCCTTTCAATTCGATTTTCACTTTGTTGTTGTAGTGTTGTAGTGTGCTGTGCTCTGCCTGTTTTATTTTCATTTACACTTTTCACCTACTTTCGTTTTGGGCGCTTCAAAGCCAACGGCATTTGTTTGCCTCCACATATGTCCATCTCTCTTTCTTTCGATGCATTCCCTCTCGCTCGTATCATACCAAGGTATGTGTGCTCTGTTCGTTCGTGCCACACGCTTCACTGAGCGCTGACCGGTCTGAGTGTCGCCTGTTCGCCCAGTTTGTTTCATTCGCAGCGACCGCGGACTTTGGTCAGTCCAATGTTCCATGTTCATGGCTTTTAGCCCTATCCCTGGCGCCTGTCCGCCCCTTACGTCGCTTGCTGCTGCTCAGGCAATGTTCAGTCAGCGCTTCGTTTTGAATGCTATTTTGTGTTTGCTTTCAGTGTTTTCAGCTTTGCTTAAGCCGTGTCCAACTCTGTCTCCGACTCCGACTCCGACTCCGACTTTGACTCTGACTCTGAATCCGAGTCTGAGTTCCGCTCCAAGTTGGCGTCTCAGTTGCGGCTTTTATATACACTACGCTGTGTGCTTTATTTTTCATTTTTTGGGTGTTCTTTTACATGTTCGTGCCAAGTGGCACTAAAACTATTTGCCTTTGCTTTTGGCTGTCGCTGTCGCCGTCGCAGGCGCTGTCGAGCTGCTTGCTGCTTGCTGCTTGCTCAGTGGCAGCACCTGCCGGGCACGCAACACGCAGAGTGCAGCGGTGGCAGCAGAACGTCGAGCTGTCCATCGAGCCGAGCCACTGCAGCAATCGCAATCGCACGTGCTTGGCTCGGCTGTGCTGTGCTGTGCTGGGCTGAGCTGAAGCCGAAGCCGAAGCTTGAGTCGAGTCGATTCGAGTCGAGTCGAGTCGAGTCCAAATACGAGCACGGCACGGCACGGCACGGCCTCGGGACTGCGGCGGAATCGGCATCGGCATCGCAATCGGGGCTCTCGGGCTGTCTGGCTTCCATTTGCAGCGCTCAGTCGTCGCAGTCGCAGTCACGTCGTCACAACGTACCGCGTTTCATACGTTGAAAGCGCGCTTTTGGCCCAGGCGGCGGCTGTCGTCGTTTACGTCGTCGTCAGTCAGTCAAGCAGTCAGTCAGTCAGTCAGTCAGTCAGTCGAACTGTCGAGTCAGTCAACGTGTCATTCAATCAGTGTATTAATCAGTGAGTCCATCAATCAGTCAGCCAGTCAGTCAGTCAGTCAGTCAGTCAGTCAGCCAGGCTGTCCGGCAGTCGTCTCGACTTGACCGCCTTTGGGCCCGGCAGATGCGTGCAACATTTTGTTTCCCGCGCGTGTTTTTGTTGTTTTTTTTCTTGTCGAATGCTAATATAACTTGTTCTCCATTTTTTTAATGTTTTTTTTTGTTGTTTGTTTACCGTTGGGTGATGGTGGTCAGTGCCTGTGCGTGTCACGTTAACTTCCAACTTCCAAAAGGTGTTTAAAGCGTCGCCAAACACTTGAGCCAAGAAACTTTAGATCGCAGCTTGAAACTTGAACTCAAATCCAACTCCAACTCCAACTTCAACTCCAACTTCAACGTTAACTACAGCACCAACTTTAACAGCGACTCCCACTTTGAATACGCTACCAGTGCATGCTAAATGCTACTCGAGTCCAAACAACAACAACGATAACGAGAACAACAGCGACGGCAACAACTACAATAAAATAATGAAGCAAATGTGGCGCTGTTTAAGTCTCAGTTACAGTCGTCCTGCCTCTCAACATACACAAACACACACACACACACACACAATCTCTGTCTCGCTCTTTTGTTTGTTTACCTTAATTAATGCACTGGCAACAGAGCAAGGGGAACGTGCAGCATAATTTGCCTAGGCAGCAGCAGCAGCAACAACAGCGTCTCCTGCCTGAGGCCTATTCAGTTATATCCTCAGTTTTAGTTTGCCTCAAGGCACTTGCAACTTGGCAGCACGGCAACTAGCCCCGGGACACCGTTAGTTTTAACTGCTACTGCTATTGCTGCTATTGCCATTGCTGCTGCCACTCGTCGCGACGGCTGCTGTCGGGGGCGCAGTTAATGAATATTTTAGTCAAGTTAATTTCCATTCCATTCTCCATGCTACGATTTGGCATCGACATCGAAGTTGCAAACTGCTTGCCGGCTTGCCAAACTTGCAAACTCTACTGTTTTATTTGTGCTGAGTTACATAAGTCGTGGTGAAGCGACTGCAACTATGCTAAATAAAGAATCATATGAAAATATTACGCATACGTCGTGTTCTAAAATATAAATCAAAATATACATCAAATATTCTCGAACGCCAGGTGGCGCTTTGGCTTTGTCAAAATTCTGTGTATGTTTTTTTGTTTAAAGCAATTTTCGCATTTCATTTGGCATTTTGTGCGGTCTTGGAAATGCTGCCGTGACGGCGCCGCTTGCTTAGCCTTGGCTTGAGCAATGCTTCTTAACTTTGATTGAACTTTAAACATGCAACCAGGC
This sequence comes from Drosophila pruinosa, assembly GCA_018150935.1. Classification (NCBI taxonomy): domain Eukaryota; kingdom Metazoa; phylum Arthropoda; class Insecta; order Diptera; family Drosophilidae; genus Drosophila; species Drosophila pruinosa. The sequence continues at coordinate 2,750,339 of JAECWR010000337.1, forward strand.
AGCCAGGCAGCCCAGTCAGGCAGTCAGCCAACCAGAGCAACAACAACAACAATCTGCTGTTGAGGGCAGTTGAAGAACTGCGAACAATTCGCACGCACATTTTCGCTCTTTATATATTTTTGTGGGCTGCCAGCGGAGTGGTAGCAGAGCTGCCTCGTCAAGAGGTGCGTGGTGCTATGTGTGTCTCTGTGTGTGTGTGTGTGTGTGGTGCTAATGAATGCCCCATGAAAATAGTCTCAAAGCCACTTGCAATTTTTGTGCCTTTGCTATGGCAACTCCATTAAAATTTGAATTTTCCCTTTACGTTTTTCGTTCCTTCGTTTCGTATAACATTTTTCTGCTCTGCTATTTTTCCACACTGTTTTAAATTCGAAATTGATTTTCTGTTTTTGTGGTTTTCTATTTTTTTTTTTTTTGCTATTATTGTACATACATTTGAAAATTTAAATAATTGAATACATTTCCCTGGCGATTCGTTTGGATTTCTTCACTTTGCTTTTCTATTTTCATTTCCCTCTTTTTTTTTGTATTTTTGTTTTTTTGCATTTAAATAAATTCGAAATGTGGCAAACTCTATCAGACCAAATGGCAGATCTGTTGGCAATCTAATGATAAAGAAACAAATCTAATGTAGAAATAATGGCACAACTCAAATCATATAGTTGTGGCGCTCAATTTGTAGGGTATTTTTCTAGCTGGTTTGCAGCTGAAATTCTGGCGAAATAAATGCGTAGCATTCGCATGCAGTGATTTACATTAATTTAATCATGTTTTGACTTTGACATGCTCAAATTGACTGTACTATGGCGACAATATCATATTGAAAAATGAATGAAAAATATATATGCTGAATTCGTTATGAAATTTAATTTGAAAACTTCATAAATCGTTCGTCTCTTGGGGATGACTTGATTAAGTCATAGTTGGCAATCTATTTTGCTATATGCTGTGCACAATTTTCACAGCTATTTTAATGTTGAATTTATACAGTCGGGTGGGCGATGTTATTATTTTAAAGGGAGTGCAAGGTTAATGTGCAACTTATATATTTCTTAAAGCACAGCTTGATTTAGTTTTCTGCAAATAAATGGCAAAGTGTGGGATCTTCTGCAGATAGGAGACTTAAATTTGGATGAAAGCAGGAGTGGCTACTATTGTAGAATATCGAGTGTATTTTCTGTTTCTTTACTCATTTCTGCTAACAATTGCAATCAATAGAGACCCACTCTCTCTCTCTCTTCCTTTCTGTTCTTTAACTCCTCTTTTAACCTTTCCGATCCTGCATTTTCTCACGTCTCTGTTGACATCTCGTTTAGTGCACTCGTAGATCAACTGCTTGGTCAATCTTCTTGACAAAGTTGCTCATAATTTATTGTGTCAAATTTTCAGAAATTTATGCAACTCATTTCTCCATCTCTGTCACTCGCAGAATAGTCCGTCACCTTCTGGCTGAGCAGGATTCATGGCTTGCCATAGAAACTCATCTACTCGTATATTTGGAGAACAGTTTGGCTTGCTTTAAAGTTGCGTTTTCTAAAACCACTTTAGTGCTTGTCCTAGTTCTCGATACTCTTTCACTATCTATCTCTCACTCTCTCCCTTTCTCTCTCTCTCTCTCTCTATGTCCGTTTCTCCCTTTTCCTCAATGTTATTCTTTGCTTGTCCATTAACTTTGCATTTGTCTCTGCACTGTGCTTCATTTCAACTGCTGACTAGGCGCTATGTGCCACATATTTTTGGCAGTAGTACGACCAGCGTATGTGTGTGTGTGAAGTGTGAGTTGTGTATGGGGTTGTAGTGTGTGTGTGTGTGTGTGTTGGTGTAAAGGAAACAGCTTAAGGTCTGGCCAAAAGTTACGCACTGCGGCGAGTTTTGTTTTTAATATGCCGTGACCCAGAGATGTGTGTGTGTTGGTGTGTGTGTATTGGTGTGTGTATTTCACGTGCGCTGCGTGATTTTAATTTGAAATAAACACAACACACACACACACACACATCGAGACGGACCGCACACCTCAGTCGGACTTCTCTCGCACTCTTTGCATTTTGTGGTTTATTTATTTTTATTTATTTATTTATTTATTTTTTTTTTTGCTTTTCTCATTTTATTTGCGTCCCATTTTTACACTTGGCCTTTGCGTAATTCTTTTTACGACTCAACAAGCAGTAGAAATATACAAAAAAACAAACTACAGAGAAAAAACGAAAAGCACAAATGAAATGAAATGAAGAAAGAAATACAAGAACTTATTGATCGGCCGCTTGAAGCCAATTTGAAGGTCAAGCATACGCACCGTAGGCCCGAAGCGTACCCATCTGATGCCTGACGGGGGTGTCGAAGGGGGTGTGGGTGAACCTCCCCCCTCTCTGCATTGTTATATAAACATAACATTTATGCAGGCAAGCGAAGCTGTCGCTCTAGCTGAGGCTGAGGCTGAGTCCGGAGATGCGACTGTGGCTGAGACAGAGAAAGATACGGTTTGCCGAAACTGGAGCCCAGAAGGCTGTCATGCGACATGCCACATGCCACTTGCCATGATGACGTCATTTTAAATTATTTTCAAATTTTGCGCCAAAGGCCAAGCAGCTGACACAGCTGCTGCCTGCTCCGGAAGCGGAAGCAGCGACAAGACAGTCCACAGCACGGCATACACAACGCACACGAGCACACACATACAAACATACCAACACACAAACACACCACATACACACACATACCCTTGCACACTCAAACACTATGCTGCCTGGGCTAACTGACTGCACTTTGCTTTTATCCGTGTCAAACATTTTCATCCACTTGTTCGCATTATTCTCGCACAGCGGGCGCATTCTTCGCCCTCCCCTCTTCCTCTTGCGCCCTGCTCTGCCTTACGCTAGACTTCAAAAGAAGCCGCCAGCAGCAGTAGCAGCAGCCAAGGCAAGCATGAGGTGCCTTGGCACAAAGCAAAACCCGAATTCAAATCCCAGCGACCCAAAACCAAATAAAATAAAGCAAAAAAAAAAAAGGAAAAGAAAAAAAGGAGAAATGAAAGAGATTTGGGAAGCAACAAAAAAGGCGAAAAGCAGCTAACTTTGCATTGCCTCAAATCATGCAAATAATCGCAACAAGTTCAAATCTTTATATATGTAGGGAGGGGGCGTGGCAGCAACGACCCCGCCTTTCGATTTGTTGCGAAATTTTATTAATGCTTAAATAGAAATTCGATTTAGTTGCGTTTCGCTGCCCTTCGATTCGATTTTGTGTGCAATTGCTGGGCGCAGCTGAGCGAACACTTTCCCCCTTCCACCCTTCCTCCATCGCATGAAACCCTTCCGAAATCTTCTTTCAAATCCCTCTTCAACATTCCCAGACTCAGCCCCGGCAAGTTTTGGTAGAAGCAGCTGCAACAGCCGCAAGCCAATCAATTGAAGTCGAGGCTTCCCTTTAATTATGCAAGCAATAGGCAAGCGTCGCAGTCGCCGTCGCCGTTGCAGCTGCCACTACCTCAACCCCAGCCCCTGCCCCCTGCCCCCTGCCACTGCCTCTCCATCTTCTTCTATTGTTGCTGCTACCTACTTGTAAGTCAACAGCAAGTGCTACACTGGCTTCCCCTTCGGACCAGCATCGCTTTGCACAGATTATATTGATTACATTCGCTAGATTTCCTAGGCATAAATATACTTCTGGTCCGTGAGCCGGTTCGCTAAGTGCTGCCAAAGTGGCTCATAATTGAGCACTATTCCGTGCTCAGTATCATTAGAGCTAGAGACACTCCATTTCTCAATAGATTCCATTGATTACGTTTTCATTTCAAGTATTTATGGGGTTGAGATTGATGATGATAAAACTACTCCTATAAATAGTTATGAATTAATTTGCAATATACTGATATACTTTAATATACATAACTTCTCCAATAAACTTTTAATTTCTACGCCAATTGAATGGGTTAATTTATACATAAATATTTTAAGAGAGAGAGAGAATTATTTAATTACCAAATTTGGTACAGAAAATAATTTAAAAATTGTTGTTGCAAGTTCCATTAGCAAATATTTGGTACAACTGCAGACTAGACCAAGAACTCAGCTGCGTTTCCAACTGACTGCAAGTGTTAAATTGAAAATCAGAGAAACGAGACAATGAAACCATATGAAATGTAAACAATGGATAAAGGAAGCAAATTGATTTTGAAGCTCGCCTGAATTTGAATATTTGAATTTGCCAACAAATTCCGGATCGCATTATGCATAGAGAACATTTCACAGCCGTATACAAAAAGCGAGTTGCCAATTGGAATTCGCGCTGAATGAAAAGTGTGTGAGAGATGAGGGGGAGGGGGATAGAAGAGGGGTGCAAGCTTCACTCCAAGCCTAACCCCAAGCCGAAAGAGGATTCCGCGGTTCGCTGCGGCTAGCATTATCCAGGCAACCAAAAACAGCAAAAGCAGAAAAAAAAGAGAAAAGGACAACGAAAAGCTTTGCGTGTATTTAGGCGGATTGTCTATAATTGTTTGCACTGGTATGGGTAATGGTATGCCACTGTATGTGTCTGTGTCTGTGTCTGTGTGAAAAATCTGGAATTTTCGCTGCTAAACAGAACGAATTTAACAGCAGGAACAACAACAAGCGCCACGTCAAATTAAGCAAAAGTAAATAAACAAGCACAACAACAAGAAAAATAAAAAAAAGAAAATACACAGAGAGAGAGAGAGAGAGAGGCGAGCGAGAAAAAAGAAACCCAAAAATAAATAAAATTAATTCAAATGGCAAGAACAACAACTAAAGCAGCATATTGCAAAGCAAACAAGCCACAGAAATTAAACAGCAACAATAGCAACAACAACAACAAGAACAACAAGAACAAGAATAATAAAAATCAGCAACCAGCGAGCAATAAAAATTAACATAAAATACGCCAATGCCAAACAAGCGACTACTCTGAGCTGTTGCTGCCTGTCGCGCTATCCCACTCTCCCACTCTCTCTCCCTCTCTCTCTCTCTCTCTCTCTCTTTCCCACCTTCTGTGCGAGTGTGTGCGTGCGGCTATAAAAAAATTGCGTTGTGCCGCCTGCGGCTAAGCCTGTGAGGCAGGTGCAACATTTCGTCGACCACTGGCACAAAACTTAATTTAGACACGCTTTAAATTTCAACAACTTGCAGATTTCATAGCTTAATGTATTGCCCCAATTGTGTGGTGGGATCAGCTGGCAAATACCCTAGAAACTTGGCAAGCATAGCAATATCATTGCTTAATGAAAAAAAAGACTCTCTCTAAAACACTCTCTTTTTTAATTGAAAGCGATTTGGCAGCACAATTGCTTTGCACAGACTTCGAGTGAAATCGACAGCAACTTGAAAACAAACAACTTTGATTTCCAGCTAAATTTGCAAACCACACAGCTGCTAGTTCGATTTGCGATGCGATGCGAATTTGCTATGCATTGATTCCATTGAAAATTGCAAAGCCTGTGCGAAGCTGTTGCCATATTCCATATTCCAGTGAAGAGCCACAATTCGTTTCATCCAGCAATATCATTATAATTGACCTAAGCCGCTTACGCAACATTTATATTGTATTACAATAACATTGCCCCATGTTGTAGCATGTTGTAGCATGTTGTTCATATCCAAAGAGCCACTTAGTATTTGCAGATGCTATCGATGATTACGGGGAACTGTAAATTCTGTCAGTGCTTGTAATTGATTGGGTTGCAAGTGCTTTGGCATTGTGTGTGGCCGCCCCTTTTTGAATAACTTAATAAAAAGTTTACATGGTACATATTAATTGAAGGCACTGTAGTTGTGGCATGTGTGGCATGCTGAAAGTGTTTACATTGTTTCGAGTCGAGTCGAGTCGAGTTGGATTAAGAAGCTGCTTAGAGTCTAGTCGTGAGTTGTGGCTGTGTTTTGGGCTGCACTCAACTTAATTAAATGTTGCTAGACTTGGAGGCAGATAACCACATCAACCGCATGCCACAAAGTTTGGCGGCAACATTTTGCAACGTGCAATAATGCAAATCGAAGTTTGAATGTCACGTGCAACGTGGCCAAACGAGACACCGACCGCATCCTCTCTGTTGTCAGCAGTCATTGCTTTAATTTCAGCAGCCAGCAGGCAGCAGCCAGCAGGCAGCAGGCAGCTTGCAACATTTTGTTGCCAAACCACACAAGTCAACCGAACTGAACCCAACTCCGACCCACTCAACTCGACTCAACTCAACTCAACTCTACTCAACTTGACTCGACTCGACTCGACTCGACTCGACACGAAACTATAAATGTTAATAACAAGCAACATTGTTACCAGTTTTTCCCTTAGCTGCCCATGGGCTCATCCCCATTGGCCACGCCCCACTTGCCTCATTGTGCAGCACTGCGACTTGTCCTTCCCTCGCTCTCTTTCGCTCTGTTGTTGCTGTTGTTGTTGTCGGTTTCGGTCTGTTAGACAAAAAGTTTTAATGGTATTAAGCAAGCCAAAAATAACACACAAAATAATAAAAGCGAGCGACAACAACAACTAGAGCCAATGTGAATTAGAAGCATATACACATACACACACACACACACACACACACACACTTACGGCTGAAGAGTTACTCTGTCACGTTATGCAATTTGGCATGCAAAGCGAAGAGTGAAAAAAAGTGCTGCATACTTTTTGGGGAGCCGCCATAATTGCAGCTGCTTTTGTTGCTGTTGTCGCTGGATACCTTTATAAAATATGCACTTAAATTTAAATTGTCGTAAATTAATTGCAAAACTGTGCAACAACAAAGCAGACTCGCTTCTCTCTCATTCTTTTTGCCACTTGTGCCACAAAATGAAAGCTGAAAAATTTGCCATGCTTTTTTTCTGTTGCTTGTTCGCTTGCTGCTTGCTGCTTGCAGCGGAAGTCGGTGAGGCATGTCCAGCCGCCAGTCACTGTGACTGCGGTTAGGTGTGTGTGCATGTGTGTGTGCATGTGTGCCAATTATCTGTGCCCACCCAGCAACAACCACGTGGCAAGCCGCAAAAAAAGGGAAACAAAAAAGAGAAAGAAACAAGGCACAAGCAATAACCAAAAGTTGCGTGCGAGACACACCGCAACAACAGCAACGACAACAGCAACAACAACAAGAGAAACAACAACGATTACAACTACAACTACAAACAAAACTACAACAACAGCTAAGAGTGGCAACAAAGTGTAAAGGCAACTTTGTAACCTTTGCACTTTTATGAATTTCAATCTCTCTTTGACCCAAACACACACACACACACACACACAATCTAACAAACTAACACACACACACACACTCTTAAATGGGCCTAGACAATTAGTTGAAAATTTCGTACGAATTGTGTGGCAAGCGAAACCAAAACCAAAAACAAAAGCAACAAAAACAAAAAATGGGGTACAAACTTTTTGGGGAACGCTTAAAAACTAACTTTTGTTTTTTTTTTTTTTACTGCAATTCTACGCTCTTGCCTCAGCTACCAACTGGCCATATTAGGCAGGTCGGCAGCCTTGAAGCATGCTCATAGCTCATAAACATAACATTTTAACAGCCCGGGCAAAGATAGCGAAAGAGTCGCAAGTTAAAGCCCACTTTGATATATGACGAGTATATTAATTAGCCAACTATAAAAGAGAAAGAGAAAGAATTATGTGCTCGCAATTTGTAGAGTTGATTTAGTGCACTTTTATACGAGTATATGTAGCATATTTTACAAATATGAGCAAAGAGTCTGCTTTTCTAGGGCATCTTTAAATCAACTAACTTTTCTGTGGCTTGCTCTCTTGTTCTTGTTGAAATTAGTTCCGGCGTGTGTGTGTGTGTGCCTCGCTTTCGCAATTTCCTCATTTTGAGGCAACAACATTTGCAGCGGTCTGGCAGAAGGCATTCATTGGCCAAAGCGGAAGTTGGTCCAAATGCTTCACAGCACTGCGGTGCAAAAGTCCGTAACTTATTGCCCATCCATTTCTATGAATTCAGAGTGAAAAGCATTAAAAACTCAACTAAATAATGTGCATACTAATTAGACGAGAGTGTAGCATATATACTCGTAGAATTAAACATGTCTGTGGAGCAGTGTTGTTTTTAATCAGCTTTCGAACTTTAAAGGGTAAGCAAGTTGAATGCTGAAAATGTAATTAGAAATGTGTCCTTCTCCAAGGAGAACAATTACAGTTGCTGCATTGTTTTGGCATTTGTTTGACAGTGTTCGATCATTATTTATTTAGTATTGAATCGAAGCTCAGACTCGCCTCTCAATTTGCTGACGATGGCTATTCAAATATGTATTGTGTTGATTTCCTTTCCTCCCACTCTCTCTCTGCTGTCTGGGAAAAGCATTTTCTTTGTTTTTCTGTTTTCGTTGGGACCTAAGCATTAACAATTATGCATTTACTTCTGTATGCATTTGTACACATTTATTTGCATGCAATAACTATGCAAATTTGCATATTCAATTTCGTTTTGTTGTGCCCCGCCCCGCCCCGCCCCGCACCCCCCTCCACCCCTCTCTTTCTGCCGCTCTCTCCTTTAATTGAAAAGTGCATAGATTGCCTTTTATGCAATTGCCTCATCTGCAGTCTGGCTTACTTGCAGAGCACATATTTTGCCTTAATTGCGCATACGCCGTGTGTGTCGCCTTCACTTTTATCCATGCAAATATATTTTAACTACTAGTCATTTCTATGGCACTTTTACTTGTAGTCGTGCACACCCTCTGGCGCTACCCTGTGCAGCATCCACAAATAAAGATGCAGCTGCAATAACAACAACATGTACGCTGCCTAAAAGTATCTTTTTGCCATAAATAATCAGCTAGCTAGCTGGCTGGGCGTACATGTGTATGAGTGGGCGTGGCTGGTGTATGTGTGTGTGTGTGTGTTTAGTTTATGCAATGCACGGCACCCATGAGCGATGGTGCAAAACTTTCCAATGATTTTTCTTTTCTATTTCTCTATTTTCTTTTTTTCGTGTATTTCATTCGCTTTGTTTACACAACAGGCAAGTGCTGGACAGCGGGGGAGTCGTTAGCCTTGGGTAATGAAGTTTACCTGCTCCACACACACACACACACACACACACACATGCATGCTTAGTTACACACACGCAAAGAGCTGTGATATTTGTCGGCGCTTGTCTGTCAATTCCAATTTGTTGTCCATTCCCATTGGCTCTGTCATTTACTAATCGATAAATTTTGTTGTGTTTTCTGTAAACGCTTTTCGTTTAGAAGTCGTTGCATGCAAATGACCAAAGACCGCATACACACGCAACAGAAAGAGAGAGAGAGAGGGAGAGAGCGAGAGAAATGAAGAAAAAAGAGTAAAGTTTCAACTCTCTCTCTGGTTATGTTTGTTAATTTTCAGAGACTTGCACTTTTGTGCATCTATTGTTGTTCCATCAGAGCCATCAATCAATTGATGGACACGCCCACTTCGAGCGCGGCCCCTTGGCCATCAACAATAAAATACAGCGATATGTTTATAAATAATAGCGACCCTCACAATAAATTGCATAGCATAGAAGAGAAGCTGTAGCTGATGCTCAAACTGAAGCTAAATCTGAATCTGAAGCACCTCTGCTGCTGCTTCTGTTTGGAGTGGTTTATGGCACCTCTGGGAATCGGGAGGCAGTCGGCAGTCGGCAGCTGGCAGTAGGGCTATATTTAAGCGCCAGATTGGGCTCGTACCCGCCCCCCTCCGCCCTCTGCTCGCTGCTTGTAGAGCGAAAGGCCTGAGCGTCGCATCAGATCCTTTTATAATGCGTATAAATTATGCATGTGTTTTGTTTGTTGTTTCAAAGCATTTCGCGGAAAATGCGCTGCATATTAGAAGCTAGACAGAGACAGACAGACAGATAGAAAGAGAGAGAGAGCGAATGGAATAAGAGAACTAGTGTGAAGCCATGGAAAAATATTCATTTGCATTAGAGACTCTGTCGCAGCATAAATTACACACACAAATAATCGAGCATTTTTGGCCTTTGTGAGCTTTGAAAGCAGGAAAGAGAGAGAGTTGTAGTTTTGCTGGTTTATTAAAAGCATATGATAAATTTAGTCCATGCTCTAATGCTTCCATTAGCTGCAAGTTACGGCCAACAAATGGGGACACATTGACCGCGTTTTACAAAATGCCATACCGAAAAAGAGAGATGACAAATTGTCCACAAAGGCCGGACATAGGCCATGTTAGAGTTGTAGTTAAAGCACTGCATAGATTTGTTCGAGAGTGCTCTCAACCTCACTTGAAAAACTTTGCCATTTTGTCTATATATTGAAACACACACTTGCCACAAGTTGCATTTAATTTGCCAGTTTATTAAACTAATGAAAAACCTTTTTCATTTCTCTGTCTAAACTTCGGGCTTTTCAATCGAGCTTATCAATCGAGTTCGGTGCATTGTTTGCTTTTCATTATTGCATTTGCCTATGCCTCTGGAGGCGGCGTGTGTGGGAAGGGGCGTGTCGGCACGGAGGGAGGCAGGGGGCCTGGGCCAGGGCCTGGGCCTGTTTTTCACTTCAGACGCATTTAGCCTTTGGCAGCTGACAGATTTATGGCACATAAACATTAATTACTCGGCACAGGTCGAGTTGCCTGCAGCCCGCTGCCAGCTTGGTTGTGCTAGAGCGAGAATGGGAGAGTGTGAGATGGAGGGGGAGAGAGGTGGTAGGTGGTTTACCTGTTGGCCTGGCCAAAATGATGACGCGGCTGCTAAAAGCGCATTAAATACGCATTATGCGAGCTGTAACAGCCCCCCTCATAAAACTCCTACACAAAGCAGCGATTGCTGAGGGGTCTCCTTCTCTTTTTTTCTCTCTCTCTCTCTGTCTCTCTCTCTCTCTCTCTCTCGCTCGCAATGAGTGGAGTCGCCTCGTTGCTTTCAAATTAGCGCACAGCTCAATTAAATGCTCTTTCACTGCAAGGGGCGGCAAGAGGTGGTACTGTAGAGGGGTGAGGGGTTGACTACCCCTTGCTTTACTGGCTGCGCTTCAACGCGCATTTTATGCTCCAACACTCAGCCACTCACACACCCACACAGCTATGCAATACACACACATGCAGACATATGTTTTATGCTGGTAGCACTCTCTCCACATTTAATGTAGTTGATTCTAATTTAATAACGAGGTGACTAAATTCAGTTGCTGCGATAACCGCAGCATATTAATGCTGATGATAATGCTGCTAGAGATGGCACTGGGCGGCAGTTAGTGATGACACAACAGACCATTCGATGGCATATTCAGCTTTACAATAATGTGTTTAATAAGCATTGAAAGCCAAGCTAAATTATCAACTAAATTGAACAGCTGTTGTAGAGATATTGCACTCAACTATTGTTGACATAACTGACAACTGTCGGAGCAGCAGGCCTTGCAACAGTTGCAGCATTATCTGTTGCAACATAGAAAATCCAATGTAATCTGATATGCCTGCTCTACTCTGCACTCTCTCAAGAGACAAATCAGAGCTTAGTCACCGCAAGATTCACACAGTGCAAGCACAAAGCATGCACGCACATGCACACACATGCACATGCACGCACATGCACACATTAATTGAGTGACCACCTCAAATGGATTACTCGCAATGTCTTTAACCCACTTGCCACTTGCCACTCCCTCTCCTTCTCCTTCTCTTTGTGCTTCTCCATGTTGCTATCTCGTATTTGACATTGGCTTTAGCCCTGACCTTGGTCGCTTGCTTTGCGAGGCCTATATGACCACGCCCCAGCCCCCCAGTCCCCGCAATCCCCGCAGCGGCCACAACCCCCGCAGACCGCAGCTCGAGCTGTTCTTCTGCCGTTTCCATGGTATGTGCCTCGTGCCTGACCGCGATTGTGGTGCTTGGACTTGCTCTTGAAATTGAATGTATGTGCAGAAGAAGAAGAGGTGGCGGGGAGGGGCGAACGGTTGTTGCAACTTAATACGCTTAAGTTGACGTCGACGCTGACGCTGACGCTGTTGCAAGTGTTTCGCATTGCATTTTAAGCTGAGCACTTTATGACCTAGTCGCCTGGTCAGATTAGTGCAACAGTGCCACACGGCAATGCCACAGCAACAAGCAGCAGCAGCAGCAGCAACTATAACTATAGTGGTAACTGTAACCGTAACGGCAACGGTAGCAGCTGCCTTACTCATACAACACGTCGTATACATGACGTGTGAGGGCGCATAAATCAATAGAACAGCTCATGACATGGCAAATGCTAGCAGTTCCACTTGTTCCACCATCGACACACTTGTACACCCCCCACACCCCACCACACACCCCCTCCCCCATTCATTTGCGGTCGCCACAAGTTGACGACGAGGCAGCCGAGCAACCAGCCGAGCATTGTTAACTCAATTTTCGACACGGAAGCAATTTTCAAAGTGGCAGCAAAGCCAGCGACAAGTGGCGACTACCTCGGTTGCCCTACTACCCCTCCCTGCCCTCCCCAACCTCCCACCCACCTAAATCGACCCTCGTCTGTCGGTTCAATTTCACTCTACACGACTTTACTCGTTCTGTGGTCTATTAAACGCTGCATGCCTCACTGCCAGAGCCCAAGAGCGAGCTGGAAAAAGAGGCAGCATAATAATAGACAGAGATGGCGACAGACTGCAGTCTTTGCTGTGGGATCAGCCAAGAAATCGCTTGGGAGTCGTGAAAGGCAGCACATGCATCTCACAACACTCTGCTTGAGAAAGCAATTAGCAACAGATCAGTACGTGATTCCGCATTTCAAATCCCTTAAAGCTCCGTATATGCTTTAACACATGGATAGCGCTCTTAACGGCCACCATTGAGCCTAACTAGGACAGTTCTTGCAACAGGAAACTTTTGAGACTGCTGCAATATTTATACATGGTTACATTGCTCTACATTGGCATGAAACAGAAGGCAGTAGAAAAATCCGTTTGTCTTATGGGAAATATTTTATTCAATTGCAATTATTTATTTATTAAATTTAAAGCAGCTAACTAAGTTTTCTTTTGATAACAATATGCATAGTTACATTGGTTTCATTTATTTTTTTTATTATTTAAGTCTTTCAATAATCATTTATGTAGAAAACTAAAACTAAATATTCACAAATAGCTTCAGTAATTAAAGACTGAAATTGACTAATTTTATTCCTGAAATATATTTACTTTGAGATATGTAAAATATTTGAATAAATATGAACTATTTATTTATATAATTTATTTAGTTTTTTCATTGTATCTAAGCACTAAATTCTGTAGCTGAGGCCTTCAGGCTAAACTGAATATTCACCAAGGGCTAAAGCTAACTAAGGTTTCTTTTGACAGCAATATTTATGCTTACCTTGCTTTACATTGCACTGAAATAAGACAGTTGAAAATTCTCTTTAGTTTCTCATATGTAAAATACTTAATTTATTTTCATAAATGATAATTTATTATATGTAAAATATTTGTTTTATTTTATTCTGCTTATAACTGAAGTAAAAGCATTTTAATGATTTGTTAAATTGTAACAAATTTTAAATGATAACAATGTTATGCTCAACTTTAGTTGGCAATGCATCTTTTTGCCCGACTTTAAACAATGTTAAGCTCTTCTTTTCCATTTTGCTTTCGCCTCACAAAAGAGAGTCAGAATTGGATTACGTAGAGTTTTCGTAATGTGTTTTGCCAAGTTCTTTGAGAGTTGTTATTTTGAAACGAAATTAAAGCAACTCTTTTAATGTTTGCCTCACTTCTCATTTTGCCTCCATGCTCACTTTTGAGCGAACATTTAGCACATGTTTCCTTAATTTGTTTCCACGGTGCAGCACTGTTCTCTGTCTCTGTCTGTATGTCTGTCTCTCTATCTCTGTCTCTATTTGTGTGTATAAGTGTAAGCTGCCCACTCTCTGGTGATGACAAATACTATTAGATGCCATTGATAGGTTACGAGATAATGTGTGTTCATTCCATATCCAATGTGGAGTGTGCGTGTTTGTGCATGTCTATTCGAGCGTGTGCGTGAGTGTTGTTTATTCTGTGCATGTGTATGCGTGTGTGTGTGTGTGTGTGTGTGTGTTTGCCATGCGATGTGATTCGATTTGATTTCCTGAGGTTTGTTTATGTGGCGTTTGATTGGTATGGAAATTGTGGCGATATGCTTAAAATTATTGCAATTACCTGGCGTGTGATTGTATGGGTAACACACACACCCCCACCACACGCCATTAACATGCACATTAACCTTAACAACATTTGCCATTTACGCTGCGTTACGTTGCCTCCTAACGTTACGCAATCGCTGCCTTCTTCGCCTTTACGTAACACAACACTAAGAGAAAGAGCCTTTCATAATGAGGCCATAAATGTCAGCCAATTGTGGCCAGAGCCAGCTAGCCCTTGGGCCAGCTGGAGTAGGGAGAGGGGCCGCGGGGGTGCTAATTGATTTCTGCGCACAATACTGAACCAGAGGGTGGGGGGGGAGAACGAGGGGAGGCAAAGAAAAACAAGTTTCGCTTTGGCGCCGCAAGGTATGCAACGATTTTTGCAGCTGCCATTCAGACTGCGGAAATTGATATGACAAACAGCAGCAGCAGCAACAAAAGCGACTTTTTTGCGGCTGCACGAAAAACGCAAAAACAAAGCGTAAATCACAAGAGGCAAGAAAGCAAAAGCGAAAGCGAAAGTCGCCTGACTGTCGGCTGCCTGCAACTTGCAACTTTAACTCGTTGTTATTGTTATCCCAACGGCCTCAGTCGTGCAGAAGGAGACAGCGGCTGTAGGAGCAAGTGGAGTGGAGTGGAGTGGAGTGCAGTGGAGGGTTGGGGGTGGATTGAGACGCGACGCGACGCGATGGGGTGCGGTGCGGTGCGGTGCAAATTGTGCTAATGAAATGCGTGTTGCACTTGCAGTTGCATGTGGCCCAAATGAAATGTGAATACCCAAATCAAATGCAAAAATGGCTGCGGCCCAAGCAACAACAGCGACAACGACCACAATAAGAACAACAGCAACAACAACAGCAACTATAGCCAACTGCAGACGATCTGTAAGCGAAACATTTCAATGCCACAAAAGGCATCTGCAGTGCTAAGTGACCAACGACGTCGTTGGCTTCGTTGGTGTCCACTGAGCAGCTGCCTCTAAGTGGAGCAGGAGCAGCATCCACAGCAATTAGTTTAGTCAACTGAGATGGCCGCCGTTGCGGGCCTGTATGGCCTCGGCGAGGATCGACAGCATCGAAAGAAACAGCAGCAACAGCAGCAGCACCAAAAGGAGCAGCTCGAGCAGAAGGAGGAGCAAAAGAAAATTGCCGAGCGTAAGCTGCAGCTAAGGGAGCAGCAACAGCAGCGCAACTCACTCGATGGCTATGGGTATGCTAAAAAACGAGCAGTCTTTAATCAATCATTTATTTATCTATCTAAAGTATCTCTATTATTTAGTTACTCTCAATATTTATATAGTATTTTCAACATACAATGTTCAAGCAGAAATGGTTGCAAGTATTACTTTTACTTCATATCTAATAATTTGCCCAAACTTGAACTGTTTTTCAATAAAAAATCTAAGCCACATTTAGCTACCTTTCACACATCATAACTTGAGCTAAATTAAGTACTTTAATATTGAGCACTTCAAGAAGTGCCAAGCCTTCATTTGTCAAACGAAAATTTATTTTGTGTCACAGTAGATTCCCATGAAATTGTATTTTTATCCAGTTGGCTAGCGTTGATATGAAAATGCCAAGTTTAGCTGCACTTGGAATAATTTTAACGGCTTCCCCACACACACACACACACATACTTGCATAGGCCTACAAAAAGTGTAGTTTCTTATGAGAGCATGTTATAGCTTGCTGTCAGTCTGTCTACCAGCCTGTCTGTCTGTCTGTCTCTCTATCTGTCCATCCATCCAACCAAATGCTGGGAAAACATTTCGTTTAGACGTCAAGCATTTGCTGCATATAAATATTAAATATTTTCAGCTACAAATGCGCCTCAAATAAACTGCAGTTATTTAAGAAATGAATGCACTTTCACACATACATGTGTGTAAGCAAAGGTATTAAGACTTAAAGGAGTTCAAGCAGATGGAATTGCTGTAAATACCAATACCATACTAGAATCAAAACAAAACAGCATGTTATCTGTAATAAGATGTATATACAAATAATAATTAAAATTGCATTTCAAATCAAATCAAATCAAAGAGTTGATTACTGAGACAAATAAATTCGTATGGCAGATAGAATGCTGAAAGTACAGTGAGCTCAGGTGAGAAATATAATTTAAGATATTGAGAATTGAGACTTATTTATTTTCATAAATTCAGTTAATAGCAGCAGATAAAAATCCAAATAAATATTACATTATGATGTAAATATCAATTAAAATATATAATTAAAAACTCTTTAATAATTGAAATTGCGAATTATTATAAATTATGATCTCATAAATTAAAATGATAGTATAAAAAAGAGTTGAAATTTAAAATAAATATAAAGAAGAAAGATACAGGGCTAGATTTTGATAAAGATCCAGATACAGATATCGATATAAATGCAGATACAATTGACAGTTGAAGTTGCAGCCACAGCTAAAGAGACAGTTACAATTACCGATGCAGACAAAGATACAGTTACAGTTACAGTTACAATTGCAGTTGCAGTTGCAGCTGCAGTTACAAACACTTTTCTATAGCGCAATCGTAAATGCTTGTTTCTTGTGGCAAAGCCAAACAAAACGATAACAACGAAATAGACAGCAACAACAACAATAAATGTTGACTTTTTTGTTGGTTGCTGACAAAATAAATATATATAACATATACATATGTATATAGAAAGTACTATATGTACAGATATTGTACGACAGCAGCTTCTTTGGCGCCGCGCTGTCGACTGCGCCTGCAAGTATGCAATGTATTTTTCAAAGCCTCAACAAGCATTCGGCTGAGCATGTGTGTGTGTGTGTGTGAGAAAGAGTGTGCACTTGGAAGTTTCTTATTGGACTTTGGCTTGCGCTTAGACTCGTATTTTATAGAATGATATTTTGGCATGCAGCCAACCGAACCAAACTCGCTTTGTCCATCAATGCGTGTGTACGAGTGTGTGTGTGTGTGTGTGTGTATGAGTGTGTGTGAGCCGAGCCGAGTGACGCTGACTTTAATGCTCGTGTGCATTGAAAGTCTTTTGGTAATTACATTAAACATGCCCAAAACGCAGCAGCAATTTACACATTTTTCTCTCTCTCTCTTTCTGTCTTTTCTTTTTGTCAGCGTTGTCCTGCTATGCGTGTGTGTGTATTTGTGACGTCACGTTCTACCGCTGCGGCAGTTGCCAAAAACTACAACACAAACTCCTCTGGTCATAAAAAGCAAAACAAACACACATACACATAGACAACGACAAGGGGAAGCCACAAAAAGCGAGCGACAGAGACAGGTGCATGGTGAGCGAGTGCGAGTGCGAGAGAAAAGGCTGAAAAATGACTTTGCCTCTGGGCAACGGTTAAGCAGCGGCATATGTGAGCTGCATGTGTGTGTGTGTGTGTGTGTGTGTGTGTGTGGGGCAGCTGCAGCAGCATCGCTGCCTCAAGGACATTTCCACTTGCATCTACTTCAATTTTGCTGCATTAGTGTCAGTGCTGGAGTTGCTGGCTCTGCCTCAGTCGCTGTCGCAGTCGTTGCTGTTGATGATGCCGCTTGTGATGGCGATGGTGCTCGTGCCACCCCGTTGGGTGGTGGGTGGCCGGCTTGTGTGTTGTCAATGGGCGTGGCAAGCCCAGCTGGTCATAATGGCGCGGCAACGAGGCATTGCAAATTGCCAGGCCCCATGCAGGCTCGGGTCACGTGTCATACACACACACACACACATTGAGTCACTTGAATGCGAGCAAACAAATGTTAGAACTGGCTAAGGCTTGTTAAGCAAATAAAAAGAGTGCGATTACCAAGACCTTTTTCCCCCAAGTCCAAATAACTATTTGATTGTTCAATTAGCACAATGTTTTGCATACAGAGAACATGCTACCAAGATAGTCCAACTGAATTGATAGTTTAAGTGATTTTTGCATAAATCTTTAGCACAAATAAACAAAGTGAAAGCTGAAATCAAATTAACAACTAGACAATTATGTTTTGCCTTACAAACTAATTGAATGATTTGAGTAATGAAAATAAACATGCAGCAATAACACTAAGCAATCATTTGACTAAATAAGAGCAGGTGTACTCTTCGCTTAAATGATTGATGTTAACAATAAAGCATAATTATAATGGCTTAAATTAAAAGTGGTTCAATGATACAAAAGTGCAATGAAAACGATTAAGTTTAATTGCAAAAGAATGAGCTGGCAGTTAAAAAGCAATTATAATAATGAAATCAAAAATCAATTAGCCAGCAAATGGGCAAATAGATGCAACTTGTGAACTTGTGAATGGCTTTGGCTTATGAGTAGCACAAATGTTGCCAGTCAGCCGCAACTGCAACTGCAACAGCAACAGCAACAGTAAACAATCGGCAGCCAAAAAGCACATCAAGTGGCAATGCCAACTGCAACTGCAGCTGTCAATGGAGAGCAGTCACAATTCCAATTCCAATTCCGTATCCAAGTCGGTGGCAGACAAGCTGACGGCATAGCTGGATTGCAGTCAACATGTCGCCAGCGACTGCAGATTTCTCAGACCAAAAGTTCTCAGTGCACCATGGCGTTTGAGTCCTTGCCTCAGGTCTGTAGCCGGCGGTGGTGCAAATTAACAAACAGATGACACACATTTAAATGCATCATCATCGTCAGTTCGTCAGTTGCCCCACAGGTGCAAGGCGGCCTCTTTAAGAGAGCTCCATGCACATTTTGCAAGAGAGGGAGGCAAGTAGACTCCGAGTCAAATGCAATTGCAGACGCGGCGCTGGCAAATTGAGGTTATGTGCCTGGCCGCACAGACAACAGTTGCACGTGTGTGTGGATCGTGCAACGCGACTGCAGTGGAGTCTGTGGAGTACTTGGAGTGTGTGTGTGTGTGTGTGTGTGTGTGTGTGTGGCAGCTGCAACATCATCCATCAGGCAGCATCTAGAGCGAGCTCAGAGCTAAATCAGTTAGTTATTGCAATGAAAGAAAACTGGCACAAGGCCTATCCTCTACCTCTCTCCCACTCTCTCGCTTGCTCTCTCTTTTTCACTCCAGTTGCAAGCATCAATCATATTAAGTAGTCGCAATGGTTTCGCCCAAAACTTTTCGCCAACTTCTCGATGTGCTCCAAAAACGAAACCATATGCGTTGCAAAAGTTGCAAAGTCGCGCACAGTGCATGTGGCATGCAAACGGATATGGAAACGAGACGTGGCTGCAGCCAATATGCGCTGCCTAAAGGCCAAAATCGAAGGCCAAGTTTAGAGCGGCACCAGAGACGGACAGAGTGGCAGAGTGGCAGAGGGGCAGGGGGGAAGAGCGAGTGGCAGGCAAAAGTGACAAGCAATTTAAAAGGCGAAGATGCAAACGTCAAAGCAATACACAAACCAAAGGAGGAGAAGATCGTACAGGGAGGGGGGGGAGGCAAGAGTGTGGGTTAATACAGCAAGAGGAAGTGGGGGAGTAAGAGGAAGAAGAAGGAGCAGAGACTAAGACCGAGTCTGATTGAGCAAGGTTCATGCTGCCACATGGCCCATGTTGAAGACTGCGCTTTGTGGCAACTTGGGAGCTGCTTGCTGGGACTGGCGGTTGCCACTAGCTACAAGCTGGTCGCTGTGGCGCCAATTCCTGCCACTGCAACACACTCGAAGGACTCGCCATAAATTTTGCACGTTGTTTTGCGGCGCTGCACACAAATTTTTTTGCTGCCCCAGCTTACTCTTGCTACACACACATACATCTATGTATATATTATTTTTTCGGCTTTTATAATATTTTCATTTTCATTCTCATTTTTCCTTTTGCATTTTTATTGCCAGCTCTTTGCGTTGGCTGCCTTTGGGGCTGCATACTTTATGCAGCTCTCAGTTGTCAGACCCCTCCCGCATCCTGCTCCTTTTGCTCTCAAGCCCAAAGTGCCAGCCTGAATGTCGGCCAAGAGTGATAGCAAGAGGGGCGGCTGGGAGGGGGGGCGTGCAATTTTAGCGGCTGCTTTTAATTTATTTTTACCATTCATTGACTTGACTTTGTCGTAATTAAACTTGCACCAGTGTCAGGATATTTTAAATGCTTTCCCTGCTAATTGCCCGACATGACAGCACCATCAGCAGTGGCAGCAGCTGTGGCTGCCACTTGCCACATCCTCCCCTCCCCTCCCCCTCCCCCCTCCCCAGTTTCCTCTCAGGCTGGTCCAGGTTACGACCTGCTCCACTTAGACTTTCCCATATCCCTTGGTGTCGTGTCAAGCTATAAATTCACAGCTTAACCGCCGCCACTTTGCCCCCAAATGTATGCAACGTATCGCCTGCAATGTGCAACGTCACAGTTGGGATTCGAAATTTTAGAAATTGATTTCAAAAAGGATAGAAATGCAAATGCATTGCACCAAACACCGACAATCCAACAGATTGAGGGGAAAACTCATCGCTTTTCTCTGCCATAACGACCTACAATTTTCCCAACAAAATATTCACATTTTTCATGGTGGTCAACCGAAAAGCAACTTGCAACTAATTAATGCTCGCAATGCCAAAAACTAAATTCAACACAAACATATTTTGGTTGCAGTTATTTTGAATTGCAATTCATATTCTCATATTTTCATCATTTTCTTAGCATGCCGAGCATATTGGTTAACTTGCAACAAATATTTGTGTTTCTGAGGTTGCTTTTTGGTTTTATTTTTGCAAATATTTGAGAGTTTTTTTTGTCTTAATTTCAGCAATATTTATTTGCTATTTAATGACTGGCCAGTTTGAGTTGTTCATGTGGAAATAGACTGCATGAATGGCAGCAAGCGATTGCACTCAGTTAACTGTAAACTGCATCACTTTCAGTATTTGCCACATTTTGTATATCCTGCAACAAAATATGGCAGACATCATCTTTCATATTTTACTCGTATCACATTTGAGTTTACTATCTATCTATAGATAGATCAATGCTGGATAGTAACAAATTAAGTTTTTATTGATTAGCCTTTATTTCATATGATGGGACTATATATACTTAACAATCAATTGGCATATTAGTAGTCGAATAGTCAAGTTAAATATTAGTTGTCTTGCCAAAAGCCATTTATAAAAGTGCTTCAATAAAAGCTGTGTCATATTTAATTAATCGAGAAATATGTAAATATATTTTTAATGTTGCTTATTACATTATTAATTATTTTGCATCAGCAGAAAAATACTTTTTTTGAAGAGAACATAAATTTATTTATTTCAGTTTATTGTTGATTCAACTCCACTTCACCTCTAAGTAGTTTACTTAGGGTCTTTAATCTTTATTAAAACTCCATGTCATATCCAGTTTGTGTCTTTCTCTACTTTATCTCATTCCCATCTCTTCCCCATCTCCACTTCATATCCATCTCATCTCTGTATAATATACAATCGATCTGATGATAAGTGCAATTTAAATTTGCTTACTAAATTGGGCGGCAATCAGGTGAAATTTAATTACTTTGAGCTTCACCTTGAAATGGGCCAAATGTGAGGCGCTTTGACGTCAGAGCCGGCAGCCGCTAGAGCAACGACCCGCGTAGACAAGCGAGCTTTGTTGCATGCAACATTTTGAATATGGCGCGCACGAGAGCCATCTCTGTGTGAATACTTCCGGTGCAGGTGGCGCCCTCTGTGCATGGCAAGTGGTCAGCAGTGAGCAGCTTGACAACAGCTTTGGGTGGAAGCTGCGCACAGCTTCCGGCATTGCGTCTTCCCGAGTTCCAGCCAAAGCTCTGGTGGTGACACTTGACAGTGTTCCAATGCCATTGCATTCCGCCATTGACAGTTGACAGTGGGCAATTGACGCTGCAAGGACTGAGAGAGAGAGCGCCCCGCAATAATAACAGAGATGCGATACATATGTAGGTGGAGATGGGAACGATGGAAACTGGAACACAGAACACGTGCAACGGCAACGGCGACTGCGTCGGCAATGGCAACGCTCTCCCAATCGAAAGCTTTTTTCATTGAGAAAAGCGCGCAAAAGGCAAAGCTTGAGACGCTCTGGAAATCAGACTGCGCCAGCTGACGCGTTGATGGGGCAACGGTTCACTTCCAGTGGCTCCCAGCTCCAAATCCAAATCGTGGCCCAACACACCAGCTGTGTGCGCTCAGCGTTCTCTGTGCAGCATCAACAACAGTTGAGCACAGCTGAAGCAAAGGCGAAACGTAATGGGAAATGGCACTGGCACAAAGCAAAGCCATGCTGCGTTTCGTTTCGTTTGATGTTTAGTTGCGCGCCGCCAGCAGCCGATAGCAGATGCCGAGAGACGAGAGTCGAGAGAAACAAAGACGCGTCAACGATTGCGAATGTGAATGTGAAGGAGAGCCGAAGTCAAAAGTTGTAGCCGAAACAGAAACAGAAACAGAAACCGAAACTGATATTGAAATTGAAACCGAAAACGAAACAACTGAAACGGCAACAGTAAAAGGAGACAATAAGAGTCACAGTAACAATAACAGTAACTGTAACAGTAACAGTAACAGTGGCAGTAACTGTAGCCAGTAACAGTGGGAGTAATAAACGCAGTAAAAGTCCCAGTAACAGTTGCAGTAACAGCAGCAGTAACAGTAATAGAAACAGAAACAGAAACCGAGTTCGAGTCTCCGAGAACGGATAACTGAAACCACAATCCGACTACAAAAACAACAACAAGCAAGTGAGAAAAAAGTGCGTCGTGTTTCAGTTCCGTTTCGTAACGGCTGAGTGCGAATAACAAAAAGAGCGAAAGCAAAGCAAACACAACGCCAAACTGCCGCGGGCAACATAAGCAGCAGCAGCAGCAGCAGCAGCAGCTACTGCAGAGGCGAGAAAAACAAGCAAAAAACATTTTCAATAAATTACTACAAAACTCAAGTATTCGGGTATTTGCAGTTGAAATCATTTTCGCAATTCAATTGTCGTCTTGTCTCGTCTCGTCTCGTCTCGTCTTGTCTCGTCTCGTTTCGGTGCGAAAAGCGATAAAGTGCCAAAGACAATTCAAAACGTATCTCGTATTGTGCCTGTCGCGTTCTGTTCCTTTTTTTTTGTTGTTGTTGTTGTTTTTTTTTTGTTGTTGTTGAGCAGCCAAAAAATCAAAGTGTAAGCTGCAAACAAGTGTAAAATCGGTGAAAATTGTTAAATACACATATATACAAATGTATATGTATTTGTTGGTCAACACAAAAAGTGCATTGCATTTGGCATAGAGATCAGATCGAAATGAAAATGCCTGCTTAACCTTGACATAACACAATGCAACCTAGATGAATAACGGTGTGAATGTTTATTGTAATAGTAGTTGTTGTTATTGCTCTTGTGGCGTGCAACGTCTGAATGAATGGCAATTGTGGCATGCCAAACATTTCAATAATCAGACGAGACGTCAATGCAATTTATTTATAAACAAAAAGAACAAGTGGTCGAGTGGTGCGAGGGAACTGATAAAACATATTGTTAACCACACACTACCACTAGCATACACACACACACACACATACACACACACACACACTGGCAATGGAACCCAACCAATGGACAAACAGCTGAGCCACGGGCAACGTCTTCATTTTCTTTGCCTTCTTCTGCTTTTCCATTTTAATTTCGTGGCATTGCTGATGTTGTTGTTGTTGCTGCTGCTGCTGCTACTGTTTCTTCAAGCACACCTGCGCGACAACAACAACCGCTTATGCCTGTACAATAAAAACAACGGTAACAACAACAGCAACAACAACAATGCCAACGGCGGCCATAAGCAACGTTTTCGAGCATATCCTTCTTAAGGACGTTCCAAAGGCAATTTGCTGGCTGCTGCAGCCATCGCCATCGCTGCGGTGTCTGTGTCTGTGTGCTTGTGTGTGTCTGTACCTATGTGCGTCTGTGTGTGTGTGTGTGTCACTCTCTTGTGCCTGCGCTGGCTCTGTCTCTCTGTCGCTGTCTCTGTCGCACTTGCGTTCTTGCTCTTTCCTTTACACACTCAACACAACAAGACGAAAATGAAATACACGACCAAAAAAAAAAACACTGAAAACACAGAAAGAAAAATAGCAAAAAGAAAAAGTAAAAGAATCAAAATTGAAGCAAAAAAATAAAAAAGCAAGAAGGAAAAGTAACAAAAGGAAAAGAAACCCCAAATTCGTGAAAATCGCTGAAATCGAAAACCGCTTAAAAAGTTCGCGTCAATCTAATAATATCAAATCTTATTAAAATCAGATAGCAGGATGCAAGGATAGCGCTCTACATACACACACACACACACACACACACACACACAGATTTATAAGTACATACGTATATTTATATAGAATATGTTATGTATGTATATGTAAAGACATGAATGCTGTGATTGATTTGTTTGAATGCTTATCGTGATTTCATGTCAAATAACAACATATAACACACTTATCTGGGCTTTGGCTTGTGCTGTGAAGTCCTTTATGGGTTTTGTCAGAGTTTAACGGCGCATAAGCTAGATGAAAGTTAAACTGGGAAGGAGGGTGTCACAAACACGGGGAAGAACTTTGGGAATTACCAAAGTGAGAAGTGTAAACTTGAAAAGGAAACGAGGCTAAAAGTGTGAAATTGAACAATATGTGCGTGAGAAGTAAACAGCAAAGTGTAGGGAGGGGCAATATGAAAGTTGGCAAAGAAGTCAATAGAGAGGCAAACCAAGTAGATAACTGATCCAAAAACGGATATAGTAATAAGTGAATAAAGCATTAGAACGGCATTAGAACGGCAAGTTTATTGAGAACAAATTTCGACATTTTCTGGGATACTAATAGAGATGTTAACAATTAAATAAAGTTGAAAATGCAATTAGTGAAAAAACATTTTCACAAAGCAGCAGACTAAAATCCCAATTGAGAAAGCATCAAAAAGGGATAGTATAAATTAAGATGAGATGACAAAAATACAGTTTAATAAACATCCGGCGAACGCAGATGCCATAATGTTCCTCTCGCATGGAGCACCTAATTGCTTGGAGAGTAATTCTCTTTAAATAAATAACAAAGATCTGTAGAGTGGGAAGAGCTCAAAGCACATTATTATATTAAATATATTTAATTTCGCAATTTCTTGCTATTTCAGAGATTTTTAAAGTCAATTTCAAAGACCGTTGTATTTAATCAATAGTCGGTTTCTTTCTTTCTCAATTGCCTGTCATTTAAGCTATAGTAAGATGAGATGAATATATTACTAGTTATTTGTTGTAAGCTAAGCAGGGTAAATGCTTAATATAGAATAGACTCATTATTTGTTTCTGTAGATTATTATACTGTCTTCCAAGAATCAAAGCAACTTCTAAGTAGTATTCAAGATTTGGTGTTTTTTGGAAAAGTCATCGTTTTACTTGATTATTTCTTAGTTGAGTTCCAGTCTCAGCACTTGTCGCTGGTCACGTTCATGTCGTTGTCGTTCAGGCACTCGATATTGATGTTGACATCGACGTTGCACTTGCAATTACAGTTACAGTTGCAGTTTAAGATAACAAGGATTTGCCATTAAGTAGCAAGTAGCGATTGGCTACTTTCATTTGCCATTTAATTAAATGTCGCTGTAAAAGGTGAGAGAAGTGTAGAGCTCTTGACCTTTAAACAATGCCACACAAACACACACACAAAGTGATGGATAACATTATGCGATAGCTGAGAGCAGTCTCAGCACACGTGCCAATGTGTGAGCTTCAAACTGTTGCACTACACACGATGCAGGCATCCACATATGCCACACATCCATTCGAGTGTCGCATGTACATAAGCGTAGTTGCCACTAATCGAAATTGATTAGCATCAGCAGAATGCAGTAAATTAATCAATCAATTTACTGCAGCATTTGATAGCTAACAAGCTGCATCAACTCAACTCAACTCAACTCTACTAGACTAGACTCGACTCGACTCGACTCGACTCCTGCAGCTGCCGCCACAACAACAATAAATGTTGCAACCAATTGAGCTTCTGCAATATTTATAAAGACTTCAATTTCAATATGAGCGCCATGCCAGAAATGACTTCAGATGCAGCATCTCTAGACAATTTGTATGTTTTTTTCATTTTAATTATTTTTATTTATTTGTTTTGCTTTCAGTTTTAGTTTCTACATTTCTAATTCCTTTACATTTTGTGCATTTAATTTGATTGATTGCATTCTATTTTTGACATGTAAAACGAAGCATACAAACTAAATATTATTTAACACGATTCCAAATTGTTTTTGATATTTTTATTGTCGAATTAAAACACTCTATATGTTCGTTTTTAATCATTTTTGTTCAAATTTGTACGTATACGTAATGCAATATTACTTATACGTTTTGCAGCTTGTCATTGTTTATACTAACATGACCTATGCATTCTACATTTATATATATGCATACTTAATGTTGAGCGCATTCAGTTGTTTTTTTGCTATCATTTTGCTATTAATTGTTCCACAGTGCGTATACGTAATATTGTAAATTCGCAATTACTGACCATTTTATAGGCAGCTTTCAGCATATTAACTCATTTATGTTTGTTAATAATAATCTTGTTACATTGTACCTACATTTTGTAAAAATATTATGTATACATATATTTATTTATTTATTCTTTATTGATATTTTTCAGTTTTTTTTTGCCTCGAATTAATTTTTTGTGTATCATTATTTTTCATTGTTTAAGTAATATATTCTTATCATTATTATTATATTTAAAAAATTGAGGGAATTTCAACTTTACAATAGTATTTTATATATTAAAAACTATTCTTGCCTTGTGTAATCAATTCGTTGTCAATAGCTCGAGATATGGATTATCTTTACTCAGGTCTAGGCTCTTTAGTAAATAAATTTGAATGGCATATTTCTAGTAGTAAATTTGATGGTTGTTCTGTTAAAGCTAACATGACTCAATGTGAATTATTGAAAATGCTCTTGGCGTTTTTGGACACCAATTTATTAGTCACTTATCCATCTTTTTGCACCACCTTCATGCCTAGTGTATATCTTAAGCTACAATTTCCAAAAATAAAATGTAAGCTGTGGGATGTGAGATGTGAGATGAGGGAGGTGAGAGGTGAGAGGTGGTGCAACAATGGCAATCTTGAGCTGAATGCTGCAAGATAGAGGTTGATTAGTATAAAGCTGGCAGCTGTCTGTGCCGCCTGTCTTTTATCTTAATTTATGAGAGAAGATTTATATTTATATTCATTTTATTCAGATACATTCATTCAGTCATTCATTCGCTCCACTCACTCACTCACTCACTTCGTTTTGTTTTTTATGCGAGTTATTCCTTTCAGAATGCGAAATTCCTCTGCGAATTTCATTTTAGGCGGCATTTTCTCAGATCTTCTACACTGTATCTATGCATGTGCATACACATGTGTGTGTGTGTGTGTGTGTGTGAGAGTGTGAGTGTACAATCTGACACTGTTGTAAAGGACGAACTTAGACTCAGACCAACTCGCTGGCATAGGCCATAAAAACGCGTGACAGGACAAAAAGGAACTGAGAGGCGTTAGACTCTGGGTGGATTTTGCTAGGTGGTTTGGCTGGTTTTGGGTGGTTGGACGAGGCTTCCATTCAGCCCCGTGTAAGTGTGTGTTTGTGTGTGTGCGTGTGAGGAGGGAACAAGGTGTTGAAGTAGACAAAGTATTTGCTGCTGCGCAAACAAAAAGGAAGCGAAATTCCGAATGCAGAAATGGAGACAAAGTGGAGAATGGTCCCCCAATGGGATATACAGAGACCGAGACACAAAGCACAACAGCACAGTATGCCGGGCGGAGGGGGGCGGGGAGGCGAACGAGACGTTGGGGAGCGAGCATTCAGTTGCAGCAGCAGCAGCAGCAGCTGTAACAACAGCAAAGAGCAGGCAGCAAAGCAGTAGCAAAGCTGCGGCAAAAGCAAAAGCAGCAAGCAAAAAAAAGAAAAAGGAAAGAAGAAAACGAAATGAAATGAAACGAGGCGAAAGGTAACATAAAACAGGCAGCTGCTAAATGCTGCCAGCTTAAAAGAATAATGTTAATGGCAACAAACATGGGGCAGTTGTTGTTGCTGCTGCTTAAAGATGCCACAGTTTCTCATTTAACTGTACATACAGCAGCGAAGCAGCGTGCGAACAGCAATGGACGCCAATAAACGACGGCACAAAAGCCAATGCCAGTGTGAAACGGTGAAGGCACACGCACTCACGCACACGCACACGTACACACGCACACACACAAATGCACAGGGCGCGACTTTGGGCCATGTGCGTTGTCGTGTCCTTTCGTGTCGCTTCGCTGCTGCTGCTACTGTGTGTGTGTGTGTGTGTGTGTGGTGCTGCATAAATCCGCCAACAAGTTTCCCATTGTGCATGGCCAGCCACCCGGCACTCCCACAGCTCTGCCGCTGCCGCTGCCTCAGTCGCCGTCGCCGTCGCAGTCGACGTCAGCGCTGCCGCCCACTCAGCAGCCATTTTGCCGTCGCTTTGTTGTGGCTGCTGTTTAGCATTTGCTAACGCTCGCTCTCTCTCTCTCTCTCTCGTTCTCTCTCTCGCTGTCTGTTTTTCACACACCAACACATGCGTGCGTGCGTATGTGCGTGTGCACTTGTCTGTGTGTGTGTGTGTCTTTTACAACGGCAGTTAAGCGCTTACACGCTTCAATTTCTCGCTGCCAACTTTGCCCACAATTTTCGTTGTTCGTTGTTCGCTTTTCGCTTGTCGCTTGTCGCTTTCTCATCTCGTCTCTTCTCGTCTCGTCTAGTTTTCCATTTCGTTTCGTTTCTCGTTTGTTGTCGCTTGTTGCCATTGCCTGCGTTTTCGCTGCTGTCTCTGCCTCTGCCTCTCCCGCTGCTTCACCTTCTACTCTTTGCTCTTACAGACTGCGCTTATGCTCGTGCGTCGCCTCGTCGCCTCGTCACTGTTCGTGTGTTTGGCTCTGCTTCTTCTGCTGCTACTACTACCAGCTCTGCTTCTTCTTCTGCTGCTGCTGCTCTTGCTGCCTCTAGTTTTCTACTTTACGGTTCTATTGCTATGGCGCACTTAGCTTTTTTTTCTTTCTTATTCTCGTCGTTGTTGTTGTTGTTTTTGTTGTATTTTTCAAACCATTAATGATGTTATTGCAGCATTTAATCAAATGCAACGACTTCCTGCTCAAGCTGCCATTAAATGCCAAAAATAAATGTGATATTATTAAAAATACACCACAAAAATAAAATACATAAATGAAAATAACATTTTTGGCGATATTTATAGTCGGTCTCGCTGTGTATGTATGTGTGTGTACATATGTATGTATGTGTGTATGTATGTATATGGGCTAGTCCCTCTACCTGTGCGGCAGCTTGTGGGCTCTGCTTCTCTTTCTTCTGTACTGTTCTATCTTGCTCCATCCAGTTGTGTGCGTATGCGTGTGTGTGTGTGCATGTGTGTGTGGTAGCACCAAAAGGTTCAAGGTTGTGCAGTTCAGTGCATAAAATGGAGCAACGGCAAAGCGCCAACAACAACAACAACATACAAAGCGCGCCAAAAGACAGCGACAACAACAACAACAACGCATCCCCACACTTGCCGCACCTTTGAGAGAGAGAGAGAGAGATAGAGAGAGGAAAGGTAGAAAAAAAAGAAAGTAGCAGCAGTTAAGCAACTTCAAATCAATTGCAATAATTAAACGGCAAATCAGGCGCACAGAGAGCAAAAGCGAGAGAGAGAGCGCGCAAGTGTGTATGTGGAGAGAGGGAGAAGGGGGGTGTGGTGGCAAAAGGGACACCTCACGGAGTCTCTGAAAATCAATAGGCAAAGGACATGTAGAGGCCTTCTCGCTTGCACTCGCTGTCCAAGTATCTCAACAAAAACAACAAATTCCTTGCGCCTATTTTAACAACGACAGCTCAAAAAAAGAAAACAACAACAACTGCCAACATATGTGTGTGTCGATGTCTATGTGTGTGTGTGTGTGTGTGAACTGCGCCTAAAAGCGGAAATTAACATTTTCACTTGCTGTTTCCGGTTGCCACAACACAACACGAAGCAAAGCAAAGCGAGGCGACGCGACGTGACGCGACAAGACCCGACTCGTGTGTGTGTGTGTGTGTGAGTGCGTGTGTATGTGTGTGTTGTATTGTGTTCATAATAAACGAAAAAAATACATGCTCAATAATCCAAAATCTGCTAATTACAAAATCAATGAAAGCAGCGACAGAATTACACAAAATATAATGCAACAAACTGTCAGCAGCAAGCAGCCGCAATAGCCCCAACAACAACAACAACAACAATATCAAACGCATAAACAACAACATGTGACAAAAGTGCAACAACAACAACAACAGCAACGACAATGTCAACAAAATGCGTCGCGCGCAAAGGCAGAAATCAGAAACAGCGCCAAGAGCAGCAGCAATAACAAGTGCAACAACACAAACAACAACAACAACAACTATACTAAATCTACTGCAATTTAATGCTTTAACCAATATTTAAACAAGTAAATAAAATTACAATTCAAATCAATCTGAAACTCAACTCGAACTTCAACTATCAACTTTACGACAATGCAACAATTGGCAACCCAATGCTAAATGGATTACCAACAACAATATCGACAACAACAACAAAAACAGCAGCTACAACAATAACAGTAATATTGCAAACGAGCAGTAGAACAAAATCGAGCAAGACGACAACAAATGAGAACGCTTTAATGGCAACGCCCAAAAGTATGCAACGCTTTGTTGGCCAGCCAAAGTTGTACAAAAAATAGCAAGAACAGCAACAACAACAACAATAGCAACAGTAGCCAGCAAGGAGCAGCAGCAAAACGTGTGCCACACGTGGGCCAAGAGGCAGTGCGTCGGCAGTGGCAGTGGTGCTGGCTACTAGCAATAGCAATAGCAATAGCAATAGCGATAGTGGTCGTGCTGGTGCTGGTGGTGGCTGTCGTTGGCCGCTGTTTGGCCGGTGGCAGGTGGCACGTGGCACGTGGCAGCCAGGTTATATATAGGTAACAAGGAGCGCCGCTAAACGTTGGCGCATTTACAAATTCCAACAACTTGCTCGTCCTCAACCATTTCCCGCATCGATTTCATCGAGAGATGGGGCCTAACGCCGGTTCTGCGACCGCGACAGGAGCAACCCTTGAGCGGTGAAAATCTATCAAACGCTTCGCCCCCTCTTCTGCGTGATAGGTAAACAAACAAGCAAAACACTAACAATAACATCAACACTCAAATAACAACAATAAACCGCTAATAGCAATCATTAGCAATCATTTTGCGCTCTTTTCCAATTAAGTATCTATTGCATAAGCCATTATTCAACGATTCTTTAAGATGTTGCCAAACATTGCACATTTTCATATATCTAGCAAACACCAATTAGTGCTCTAATTAGTTCTTTTAAATTAAAATGAAATTCACTTGCTTTATTTACAATATAAATAAATAGAAGATGGTTAAGTGAATCTATATCTTTAAAGCCTCTTTAAGAACATAGTGAGAAGTGCGCCTCTTGATCTGTTTCTTCATAGCAAGCTGTTTGAAGTCTTGCTGCCGAGTGCTGGAAGTAGTTAATCATTTCTCTCAAGATTGAAGTTGGAGTTGCAGTTGCCAATCATAAAAATAGATTGGGGCTATCTATTTGTTAATCCAAAAGGACATATCCGTTTACCAATCGTCTAGCGAAAAGTCTTCGATTTTTTTTATTTCAATATCAGCAACAATTAAAGCTGACATTTACGGCACTTATGGTACATCAATTAAATTGAGCTAGCTTGACAATTACTCCATGCTTTATTCTACATGGGATTAATGTGGAAAGACAATACTAACATTAATAAAAATAAACAATAAACAGTTACTTATTCCAAAAATTGTTGCATTTCAAATTTATCAATCATTTTATCATAAGTTACAGTTTCTATTTTTATATATTTACAAACTATCTGACTTAATGGGGATTTGCTTATTTCCAAATGAATTTTAATTTGTTTCAATTGTTTACTAAAAGGCTTCATTAGAATTAAAGAGCACAAAATTAAACTATATACCATGAAAATGATTTGATTTTGTTTTGCATATATTGAATATGATATAATTGAAGTTCATTTGAGAAGCAACTCTAGTGCGCAAAATGCAGCAAATGATCAATTAAATGTGCTGGAGATTAAGCTGTAACTGGAATTAGTGTAGATTTAATTTGACCCAAATAGCTTAACTAAAACATGTGCAAATTGAAGGCAAACATGCAAGTACTCGTACTCGTACTCGTACGAATGGGCGAGTGAGTTGGTTAGCTGCTGGATTCTGGAAAATTGCAGTGTTTTTGTTAGGATTGGTACGGGCTGGCTTGGCCTTTAGCTGGTCGGTTGGTTGCTTGGTCTGTGTGCAAATTGCATAGCAAAGCGACAGGGCTTTGCCTAGCACTAGGCACTTTCTTTCCCTCTCTAACACTCACAGTCTATAGCTGTGGCAGTGGCTGTGGCAGTGGCTCTGGTTCTGGTTCTGGTTCTGGCGTTGGCTCTGGCATTTTGTGCCCTCTGCAATTTACTTTATAAATGTGTGACCTGCAGTTGCCAGGGCGCGAAATAAATGGATAGAATAAGGCAAAGTAGAGGGGGTGCAGAAAAGAGTCAAAGCGGGATATGTCAACTTCATGCAAAGCGACATAACACACATAGAAAGAGATGGGTGGAGTGGGGGTTGGGGGGAGAGGCAGAGACAAGGGAGACACACAAAGCGCTGCTGACAATGGAATATGCAGATGCAGAGCTCGTTGCTCAATTGGCTAACATTAAATTGAGGATACACATACAACGCACTCTGGCTCTCTCTCTCTCCCACACACGCACACGCACACAATCACATATATACAAAGGCACACAGTCTTGTACATGGCCAATTTGATGACTGGCAATGTGGCGTATGCGTAATGTGCCATCAATGACATTGACAGCAGTCACAGCAACAGCAACAGCAACAACAACAGCAACAGCCACAGCTACAGCTACAGCAGCTGTTAACACCAGCAACAACAACAATGACAACAACAACAGCAGCAACATCATCAACAATGGGCAACATCATCGTCATCAACATCATAAACATTTTTCGGTCTGGATTGAGACATAACAATATCCTTCGACAATATGCCCCATAATCATCTCAATGAAAATTGACATCCGTTTGACATTGATAATGAGATGTGTGGCATACAAGTCCCTATGTCTGTCTATGTGTGTGTGTGTGTTGTGTGCGTTTTGTGTGTGTTTTGTGTGTGTTCTGTGTGTGTGGCAAGAGCACTTAGCTCGAGTGCAAATAAACTATTGAACCAAAAAGCCCCGACGCTGATTGAGACACCCCCTAAAATGCTTCGACTTTCACTTTGTCCTCTGCCTCCAACTTCTATCTCCCGCTGCATGGCCCTTGGTCTCCCTTGGTCTGACTGCCAAGTCGAACAATTGCCGCATATTTCAACTTGCAACTTGACTTTTCAACCTTTTTCGTCATACCCTACACTCAGACAAGCCAGCCAAAAGAGTTGCCACAGCTGCTTGCAATGCATTGTGCCAATAAGATGCCAAGAAAATGTCTTAAACTTATTTCTACTCTCCATTTGTATTATACATTTAGGTCTTATAATACAGGGTGCCCTTAAGCTGTTCAATAAATGCCACTTGCGTGTTCGTACATGTTTCGTTTTGTTGTGTTTTGTATCGCAGCCTGCTGTCATTGTTCTTGACTTTTGATCCTTGCTGGCAGCGACAGGCGACAGGCGACAGGCGACAAGCGACAAGCGACGTCAACGTCAGCAACATGAGCAACAAAAGCCCCAAACAATGGGAACAGTTACACTCACACACTCACTTGTGTATGTGTGTGTGTGTGTTGTTGTTGTGTCTCGTTGACTGTCTGCTGCGCTTTGTGTTCGCTTTCACTCGCTTAACTTTGTCGCCTTTGTTGTTTACATTCTTGTTACTTTTATGACGCTCACATGCGAGAGTATATCAAGCATTTACTATCATCTCCCTCCCTTGTTCTTTTTATTATTATTGCTGCTGCTGCTGTTGTTGTGCAAGCATAAAAATTAACACCGCATGTCAAGCAATAATGAGACTTGGCTGCCGACTTGGCTTAGACTTGGGCTATTCATTGGCCAGGGCAATAGCCCAAGTCGCCAATGGCCAAATGGCAATTGGCGAATGCTTCCAATTTCCAATTGAAAGCCATCAGGTCAATTCTCCCATTGTACATGGATCGATCTCTATTAATTCCAGCACTGCTGACTCGACACATTCCAGTCCAAAAAATGCTGCACACAACTTTAATGGAAATGCTAGTTCATCTGGCTAATGTTCCATAAAAATATAATTAATATAAATTAACTATTTGCTATTTGATTTTAAAAAAATCAAAAACGTGTAAAATTGTTAATTGGGAACGCCATGAAAATATATATATATTAAAAATATATTGCTAAATGCTTTTATTTGTAAATATTTATTTTTGTTTTACATATACATATATGTACATTAATAAGTTTGTATATTTCTACTAGATTTTATTTTTAAAATTTCCACCACAATTGATCATTTGCAATCGATGAAATGTAATTTAAAATATGCTTAAAACTGCACGTGTCAGAGTATATTGTAGTTGAGCTCCCTCGACCAAAACGTACTTACTTTCTATTTAAAAATTGTTGCAAAAACAGAATTCATAAAAAGTTGTAAGTAGAAAGCGTCAATTGCATCTACATAAATGTCAAATTAAACGGAAAATGCAATTGACAATAAGCCGTTCATGCAGCTCAATTCCACTCGAGTTCACCATCAACGTTTACGAATGGCATATGCAAAAGAAAATGGCAAAGGATGCCATTATTTGGTTATGGAAGTTACAGACAATGGCGTAAAACGATTATTGACTTGTCTGTTGTCTGTGCAGCATGAAATAAAAAAAGGAGGTCAAGCTATTGTTGTCACATGTGTGCTTATTGGTTAGACTGCTTCGATATATATCGATTACAATAAGCGAATTGCATTAGGTGTAGATATTTATATTCATAAATGCATACATCTAATATGGAAATAGGATAAGCAATTGTTATTTGTATTTAAGAACAATAGATTAATTTATAGCTTTTCGATAGCTATCGATCACTTGTAAGAGTCTATGTGATTGACTTGAAATGAAAACAGGTGCAACAATCGACAATAACTGACGTGTTAAACCATTATTGATAATAATTATTATTAATTTATCTCCACCCATAATTGTTTTATTAAAGCTCAATATAAAACATCATTTGAAATGCTTTATTAAAGTCAAGGTAGTTTACTTTAATTTATGTCAAATCTTTAATATTCTTGATATTCTTTTAAAAGACAAGCATTAATCGATAAGGCAGCAAAAAATTAAATGCAAATTGCTGATTGTAATTCTCTCTGCTTATGCAAGCGCTGGCAATCGATAAATAATAGATGGTTCATTAAAATGGTTTATCAAGTTTGTCGAGCAGTAAGTGCAAGTAATTTCAGCTTCTCACACACAGAGAGAATATCGAACTAGGCATCCAATTAGCTTGGCATATTTATGCCAGCGCACTGCAATCACGCTCTGCACTTAAGTGCAAGTATCTACTGAAGACGAACAGCGAACAGCGAACAGAGAACAACAACAAATAACACAGCAGTTACATCACTTGAGTGAAACGCTGAAGTTGCCAAAAAGCAAAGTGAAGGCAAGATAACACAAGTAGGTGGGTGGGGAAGGACTGTAAAAGATGATTGTGCAAAGGGCAAAAGCCGACACTTGGACACGCTTTGAACGGCAACATAGTTTTTGGCCAGACTACGTTACGAGCTGGCTTTTAACTCCTCCGTTTTCTTTTTTGTGTATATGAATTGCCTACTTGTTTCAGTTCAGTTCAGTTCAGTTCAGTTCAGTTGAAGCTTCAATTTGCTGTTTGGATAATAAACGAACTGGGCTAAAGTTTCAACAAGGCGGCACAGCGGAACACATTTAAAATGCCTGGCATGCTATCCTTTGGATTGCTGTCCGCACGTGCTGCACAAGAATTGCAAGTTGCAACAGCAACAAGCGACGCTTGCATGTTGCCACCGCAGCACACAATTTGAGAATTGCTGCCAAAAATAACAGCCAACACAAATTGTGCACGCAAACTTGCGCTGTCCAAGGTCATCTGCAACAACGGCTAACAACAACAACTGCAATGAGGTGAATGGGGGAATGGGGGGAATGGGGAGAGGATTGGCAAAGCAGTGAGCTTGCTCAGGTATTGTCAAGGGTTAGTCAGGCTGGCAGCCGCTTGAAGCTTTAACTTGCATTTGCATAATTTGCCGCCGCCTTTTTGGCCGTGATTCCTGCCGACTAAGAGATTGATTGCAACGGTATCTTCAGCGTTTCCCCAACGGACTTCAATCTGCTATCAACCCTCTCCACTCTCAAGGCCCTCCAATGGCCATACAACTCCGACTGTGCACTCTTATTTGAATCGAATTGCAGCATGGCGAACGAGTTTGGGAACTAGACGAATACACTGCGAGAAATCAACTTAACTCTTCGAACAAAGAAACTTTTCATAATTTACTTTAATCGACAGATGCATTAACTAAATTAATATTAAACTTGAAGGCAGTAAAAGTCGATAAAAGCGACGTTTTCCTCTGAACTTTTGCAGCATTAGAATAAAAGGTGTCTTTCTTATGTGTATATGTTTGTGACCGCAATCGTGAGCCATGACGCCTTCTACCTCATTCCTAGTTCATTTATATTCTTCTTTAATGTTTTCTTAAGCACGTTTTTTTTTCAATTTTTGTTTTGCTCTCAGCGTAGCACGAAAGCGATTTGCTGCAGCTGGTTGAATGCCACACGTGACGTCAACTCACGCTATACTGCGGCTTTGCCACAAAACGACAATAGCTTTAACATTAAATGGACTTGAAACAAGATGCCCTGAACTGTCTGCTCGACATTCAATGCATGATTCAGTTTGTATTGAAAAGCAAACTTACTTTCCCTATATCATAATATATTATATATTGGTATTTTAAAAGCTAAACATTAAAATGAACTTGCAGCTGAACTTGACCAGATATTGCATTTAAATGTGAAGTGCACTTTTGAGCTGTAAACAAAATAGAGAATATATAAATATATATATCAGATATTATCTTCATCAAAAGCTTTAGCCATAGTCGAGTTTGCTCCATTGTGGATTTATAAAATATATCATAAAATACCCCATGTTCAAAATGCTTAGCTTGGTTGCACTTAATTGGGTTTATTGAGTATTGAAGAGCTGCAGCTGCACTTGATTTCACCTTTAAAAGTATTTGTTGAATAAATAATCTAGAACTAAGCTAAGCTCCCTTAGTCTATAGGATCCCAGTGTTCATGCAGACGGACGGACGGACAGAAGGACATGGCTATATCGTCTAGGCTGTTGATGCTGATCAAGAAGATGCACCCTTCTGTGTGTCTGACTCATTTTCAGTTTGCACAAAGTTATAGTACCCTTCAACCCTATGGGTTGGATATAAAAATTAATCATGCCTTAATAATTAAATACGACGCCAGTCCTTAGAAGTATGCTACAAATATGAGTAGACATCTCAGCTGTCTCAGATGAGCGTCGGTTTTATAAGCAATTGAATTTTATTTGTTGCCATTTTGTGTCGATTTAAATGCTGATTAATGGCAGAGTAATATAGAGAGCGAGGTGAACTCATTGAGACAGCTGGAGGCTGTGCTGTGGGGCAGGCAGTACAAGGCTCTTGTGGCAAGTTGGTCAATTGATGTCACGTAGTTCTCGCGCGCCAGCATTTGCTGCTGTTGTGGCTGCTGCTTTAGTAATTGCAGGTTGCAGTTTGCATTTGCATTCGCATTTAATTTAAAGCCATTAATTGGCCCCAGAGCTGAAAAGTGTCGCAGCATCTGCAGCAAGCACATTGCAACATGCTTACGAAAGGATGCTTGCCGCTTGCCTAAAAATAGTCAAACGTCGAACGAGGAAGGCATTTGAGACTGGACTGAAGACTGGGACTGGGACTAGGTCGGGGCTGGCCTGCCGAGTGCGAATGCGAATGCGAGAGGCAGTTTGCTCGTTGGGTTGCCTTGACCGGCATGTATACAGAGACAAGAGCATAGAATGCGAAAAAAGAAGCAGAGTAAGAGAGAGAGAGAGAGACCGAAAGAGAAGGCGAATAACAAGGCATAGAAGAAGATAAATGAGATGAGGCCAAGATGCGACCCTAGAAGATTTATGAGCTGATTTGCAGTTGAGGCGGTGACCTGCTTTGATTTGGCTTTGGCATTGCATTGAACTTCAGGCCGAGAGTCTTATGCAATAAATGCCAGCAGCCAGCAACTACCGGAAGTGCAACAACAAACACGATTACGTTTGCGACTGCGACTGCGAATGAATGTGAATGCGAGTGTGAGTGCGAATGCGAATGCGAATGAGAGTGGGAGCCGGGCTTGTAAATAGGTCGCGTTGCTGGCAAAACTTGCAACTGGCAAATGGCGTTGAATGTGGCACACAATGACGTCACACGCCATCAACATTGCACTGTGTAGTAGCCGCTCTAGTGCCGCTGACCTATATACGTACACACATACACACATACACACACACACACGCAGACTGACTCGAGTGTGTGAGAGCGAGAGCGCAACAGCTGCATTGAGTCAGCGGTTGGTTGAGTGTGTGACATTTACATAGATAAACACACGCAAAAAGCAGGCCGCCTATCAAAGCACGCCGCTTGTCTCTATGTGTGTGTATGTGTGTGTGTGTGTGTGTCAATGAAAAACATGCACACACGCACACACCACAAGTGCTTGTTGTGTTGGCGTTTTGCATAAAACTTCAATTGTTTGTTGACATTTCGATGCAAATGCCGAGCGAGTTTATGTGTGTGTGTGTGTGTGTGTGTGCATGCATGTGCCTGACCATTTGCCGGATATGGATAATTATCCATATGCACAGATGCCGCACATAAAACGCATTTCTATGCCACTTTCCTTCTGCTGCTGGCGTCATATGTTTGTATGTCATGCAACTGGGAGAGGCAAAAAGGAATGCTGGGTATTTGGGAGATGGGGGACAACATAACCTGCAAGTTTGTTAGGCCTTTTGACAAACAATTTGTCTCGCTTGGCATTTCAATTATGCACAAATGCATTTCGTTGCCCCGGCCGGGCCTTCAATTATTTGGCAATGTCTGCCAGGGCCGGACCGGGGGCCAAGTCGGGCAGGGCCATGGCCAGGCTGATACTCCTCCTTGTCTGCTCGATATATGTATAGTCGTACGAGTGAGCCAGAGTGTATCTGTGCGAGTCATCAAATATGCAATTATGTGGCCAAAATATTAAGGCCGTCTCACAGCGTGCGAGAGAAAGAGAGAGCAAGAGATTTGTAGTAGATTGCCCGCCGTGCACTTACACGCTTAATTAAATGCCATGGCGCCAAAAAGTGGGCAACATGCCATGCCAACATATAGTACGACAAAAAACATGCACGGACAAAAAAAGCGCAGCGGGAGAGAGAGCGGGGGTGAAGAACAGCTGCGCATTGTTGGCAACATCAGCGATAAGGGCCAAGCGCCAAGCTTTGGTGTCCTGCCTTTTTGGGCACATTGCCAGCGACGCCTTCCTCTATGGAATGCCGCCTTTTAATATATGTCTATGTGATTGTAATACAATTTCAATTACATGTGTAAACATATATTGCCTTCCTGTGGATGCCCCCCATTCCCCATCTCCCACAACGCCCACCAACTATGTCTGTTACTGCAACACGGCTCTGGGCCAAAAACCATTTCAACTTTCAATGCGCATTTAATGGGAGGTTTGGTTGAACATTGGTTTGCCAAGAAATAGAAAAATACCACACAACCTACTAAATACAAAATATCAAATATCAATTACAGCTCAGCTCAGCATTTGATTTGATTGTTGCATTATGCATCGCATGCATTTTGCATTGCATATCAAATTGATTTGAATAAAATCAAATTTATGGCAATCCAATTCAATGCACAAGATGCTGCCTGGCTAAGTAAATGTGCAATGCTCTGCGCTTTTCCCCTTCTCAGACTTCTCTTCATCAACCAATCAGCCTGTCTTCCTCTCACGCTCTCTCTCTCTCTCTCTTTCTTTCTGCTTTATTCGTATTCGCTATGATTTTCCTTGCGAAATTCTTTATTGTGTATATTTCATAAAAAAAGATAAACTTTCCGTTTTAAGTAATTCAATTAACTAATTGTTCAACTTGAATATATTTAGAATACAATAATTTATTTAATTTAATAAATGTTGTATGACATAAATCATACTTGTTTATATTGAGAGATGAACAACATTTATGTCAAAAACAAGTCTTTTTTTATTTCTGAAACTATTTGTAGTCTTTTGTTGCTGTTTGAAGAAAATACAATAAGACAGCTTAGTCAGTTTTATGACTACATTTGTTGAGCATGTTTCTTTACCATGGTCACTTTAATTGTGACATAAATGTCTCAATTTGAATTGCAAGAGCAACATATTTATATCAAGTTGATAAATATAAATATCAATATTTATACACATACATATATGAAATAACACTATAAATGTATATTTATATCAACCCTCTACTACCTTTATTTGCAGGTCTTTGCCCAAATTGAGCAGTCAAGACGAAGAAGGGGGGGCTGGTCATGGCTTTGGAGGCGGACCACAACACTTTGAACCCATTCCTCACGATCATGATTTCTGCGAGAGAGTCGTTATAAATGTGAGTGCACTCACACTCAAGCCGATACTCACATTAATCAATTTTATAACTCTACTCCTTAGGTAAGCGGGTTAAGGTTTGAAACACAACTACGTACGCTAAATCAATTCCCGGACACACTGCTTGGGGATCCAGCTCGGAGATTACGGTACTTTGACCCGCTTAGAAATGAATATTTTTTTGACCGTAGTCGTCCGAGCTTCGATGCGATTTTATACTATTATCAGAGTGGTAAGTATCACCTCTCCCAACCGCATGCCTAGCTGAGTATACTACTCGAAGTAATGGAAATGAATAATTTGCTAATCTCAATAATGTTTCTCTTTTCTTTCTATTCAAAAACCATTCCTACAAAACCCCCTTAATTGACTTCCACTATCGCATTAAACCGAACAACAACCACAACATAATCTATAACTGTTGAACCACTTATTGTATATACATTTTACCTACTGTCACGCCCACACACGCCCACAACACATATTCACTCTCTCACTCACACCTGCTAAACTGGCACCACAACAATTCTGACACCTCTATTCACAGGTGGCCGACTACGAAGACCGGTCAATGTCCCTTTAGACGTATTTAGTGAAGAAATAAAATTTTATGAATTAGGTGATCAAGCAATTAATAAATTCAGGTAAGCCGGTTGCCCACTATCAAAAACCCAAAATAGAAATTCCAAAACCAAGCAAACTAAAACTAAATACTAGTATTTAATATACTCACAAAAATACAAGAAACAAAAAAAGACTACAAGAAAAAATCAAACATTATAATTAAATACTAACAACAAATGGTTAAACAAAATGTGCAGCACAAGGCAAATCGATTTTGCTTATTGGCGGCAGCAAATTGTTGATGAGGCATGCAACACGGCACCGACAAGCGACCAAGACACGCACACCTACGCAGACTAACACATACAAATACATACATTAGTAATTGTACTAATTTACTGACACTGTTGTGGCTTTGCTTCTGCAACTCTAAGCTGGAAGTAATTGCGAGTAGTTTGCACCTTAAAGAGCGACTTTCTTCCACTTCTGACTAAAAAAACCTTTCATTACACTTTGTTTCGCAAGCAAGCGATAAAAATGTTCCATTTCAGTGTGTTCCTCCAAAAATATAGAAAAATACTATTACGATTCAAGTTATCAGCCATTTTAGATAAAGTCAAATATATGAAGGTGTAAATTAAATACATTTATTGTTAATTATAAATACAATAAGGGACATAAATTAATTAAAAATTTGAAAATTAATTAAATAAATAAAAATAAAAGAATACGAGTGCTTATGAAATAGTGTAAAGAGTTTAAAACTTTAAAAACAATATACTCTATTAAGTAAAATTCAAAAGACATGAACTAATATTTAAATGGCGATCTCTGATTTATGTTTGACAATATTAAATAGTCACATCTATCTGCCTTAAGCCATAACCCAATATAAGTATATTACATACACATTCAAATGTTTTTATGGCCCTATTATTTTGTGGTTGACATTTCTAGATATTTGTTGAGAATTGAGCATATTTTGTGGCTTTACAAATTTCAATTTGACAATGTATCAATTGCAGTCTTGTCTAAATAAATGAAGTGGACATAGACGAGATAGATAGAAGCACAAACAGAGACAGAGACGAGACAAGGACTTAAGGACTTAAGGAGCATTGTCGAATCAATTGTTAATCTCTTGACCACCCAGCTTAAAATTTTGTTGGTACGGCAAAATGAGGGGGCAGTGTGGCCGGAACCGTTCAAGCCAAAGAAGCTGGAGTTAACGAGGCTGGCTAACAGGAGTTAGCCAGCAAACCGAGCGGCCAACATTTTTGCATTCCATTTGATTCAATTGCAATCTCAATTTCAATTACAAACTTTCGATTTGCGATTACAAATTCACTACCAAATTTTTGTCTCTCTCTCTCTCTCTCTCGCTCTAACACAAAAGCAACTATACTTCACATTCTTATGTTA
Source organism: Drosophila pruinosa (assembly GCA_018150935.1). Taxonomy (NCBI): domain Eukaryota; kingdom Metazoa; phylum Arthropoda; class Insecta; order Diptera; family Drosophilidae; genus Drosophila; species Drosophila pruinosa. Next base: position 2,793,127 of record JAECWR010000337.1, read on the forward strand.
TCGATTTTATGTTTCATTTATCGATTACAATTCTAATGCCGATTTGCATTATTTGATTATATAGCTTGCTCGCTTAGCTATTCTCGGGCTGCCTAAATCGCTGCTTAGGGCTACAAATCAAACCTTTAATTAAATCAAAAAACTTAATGCTTAAACACAATACACACATACAAACATGCTCAATATACACACACTAACACACGCACCAAACAAATATGTAAATGATTTAAAATACTCTTGAACCATTGAACTTCATTTCTTCTTTATTCCAACAGAGAGGATGAAGGCTTTATTAAAGAGGAAGAAAGACCATTACCGGATAATGAGAAACAAAGAAAAGTCTGGCTGCTCTTTGAGTACCCAGAGAGCTCGCAAGCCGCCAGAGTTGTAGCCATAATTAGTGTATTTGTTATATTGCTATCAATTGTTATATTTTGTCTAGAAACATTACCCGAATTTAAGCATTACAAGGTGCGTACTTTCTCCACCATTAAACCCAAGTGTCTAACTGTCCTGTCAACTATAATATCATTTGATGAATGTTCTCCTTTGTCTTGTGCTACCATTTCAGGTGTTCAATACAACAACAAATGGCACAAAAATCGAGGAAGACGAGGTGCCTGACATCACAGATCCTTTCTTCCTTATAGAAACGTTATGTATTATTTGGTTTACATTTGAACTAACTGTCAGGTATGCGCACAATCCATAACAAATCTATATCAATTGTAGTATGTAAGTTAACCAGTCTTAGAAAGCTTTTCTACTGTCCGCCAGGAGGCGCTGCACTGGCTCTTAACTCTATGCTATGCTCCATATGATCTGTACACAAACTTTTATTTCAATGTAAACTGAAATGAGCGTAAAGTAGTACAGGGTAGCTGATAGTTGAGCAACTCGACTATATTAACTTAATACTTGCCTAGCTTAAAATATAGTACAATAATTATTGTTAAATTGATAGAACATTCTGATATACATATGCAATATTTGTACGTTTTCTTTTTTGCTTTTTCTTTCTTTTCTTCACTGAATTTCGAACTCTGTTTCCTCTCTCTCTCTCTCTCTCTCTTTCTCGCTCTATCTTTCCCGCTCGCGCTCTTTGAATTTACATTTCTTATCTCTCGTTTCTCTCTCTCTCTCTCTTCCTCTTCTTTCTCTTTTTTGTAACTGTTTCTCTTCTATCATGTCGCGATATTTTATGTTGCGCCCGCGCAGGTTCCTCGCATGTCCGAACAAATTAAATTTCTGCAGGGATGTCATGAATGTTATCGACATAATCGCCATCATTCCGTACTTTATAACACTAGCGACTGTCGTTGCCGAAGAGGAGGATACGTTAAATCTTCCGAAAGCGCCAGTTAGTCCACAGGTATGAGATTTTGTTTGGCCAAAACTGTAATGCTAATCGCAAACACCTACACATACACACTCACACACACACATACACCATTACCTTACCAACACACACACAACTATACTGTAAGAAAGTATAAAAAAAACTATCATTGTATTAATTTGCATACAAAACTGAAACAAAGAAATTTACCATAAAAACTTAACAAATAATAAATAAATCGTCGCGTTCTATGTCTTGATTTCTAAGTAACAAATTGCCTGCTTTGAGTTTTGATAATCATTTTATATTTTTTTGATGGATGTGGTTCCTCAATTTGAGACTGAATATACACTGAGTACATCTGTGAACCAGAGCTTATGATTTATGATAGAGCAATGCTTTTGCCGATAGTAAAATATATACATATCTATATAAATATACTTGATACTTGATCAATTTGATTTAAACGCTATCCTTAGTGGCTTTTGTACTACTATCGTAACAACGTACTTAACAAACATTTGCTACGATTCATTGTTGTATATTATAACTAACCAACACACACACCCCACCCACACACACACATTCCCACATACACACTCAGGCGCACTCACAGAAATGAATCTATCTATACAAATACTTACCTAAATATACTAATACTACTACTACTACTACAACTATTATTACTACTCGAACTACCACTACTCTTTCTATAAACTATATATATATATATATAAATATATATAAATATACAAAAAAAAAAGAACATACTTAAGTTGCATACATCAATATACATAAAATATATATATAAATAATTATAAATTTTTAGGACAAGTCATCGAATCAGGCTATGTCCTTGGCAATATTACGAGTGATACGATTAGTTCGAGTATTTCGAATATTTAAGTTATCTAGGCATTCGAAGGGTTTACAAATATTAGGACGAACTCTGAAAGCCTCAATGCGGGAATTAGGTTTACTTATATTTTTCTTATTTATAGGTAAGTTACAACAACAAAACAGCCAACAAACAAAAGAAACAAAACCAAAATCAAAAACAAAAAACCAAAAAAAGCACATCACCACAAACACCATATTTACACCCTCTATCTATCTATCAACCTATAACTACCCAATTTACTTATGACATCTACGACCAACGAACCTTTAAGCTACAACTAGTCTTTACTTAACTTCCCCATAACTCCGACAGACTGTCACACAGTTCCAAAATTCAGTACTCGTACCTACTCGCAACATTAGAATAAAGCAAAAGAAATAAAGACTTCTTCTCTGCTTAAACTAAAACAACAACTACAGCTCAATTTTAGATATACATTAAATAATTTAAGTACATAACAGCCAGCACATTATTAAACGCTCACCATTTGTTTAACAACAACAACAGCAACACTTTCCAAAAAAAATACTATATTTATCAATCCCTAGCAAACAGAAAGTATTTCAAAAATATTCAAGAACTAAGTCAATTAAATGCTTTTTACAATTATCATTTGTCATTTAAATTACCCAAAAAAAAAATCAATAAACAATAAACTATACAGACAAACAAAGTCAACTCTAGATCCAAATCAACGATCCTTGATCTTTTAAAGAAGGCAGCAAATACATAAGCTCTATGCTAGCTAAACTAAATTAAACCTTAATAATATATTTAATGCTAATTATACAAAGTCTTTTAAGTCTACATGAAACGAAGAAATTAACACATATACCAAATAATCCAAAAACTAAAACTTAACTATATACTTACTTAGTTACATAATACGAGTAGCTTAACTAGTTAAACAAGATGCAGAATACACCTACCACAGAGGCGCCTCTAGAGCGTCAAAATACTATCTATAGACTACCTTATATATATACTTATTCAAATACGTATCAATACTATACTACATACATACATATGTATAATGTTATTGTCGTCTATACTAATTAGCCTAAGTACTTACTTCCTTACTTACTTGCCAAAAGATAAACCGGCCTCTACTTACATTACAAATACAGCCACAGTATTTTTGTTGGTACTCGTCTTTGTTTTTTTTTTTTTTTTCGTTCTTTTGGTGGGCCCCCCTCTTCCGGAAAGAAGCAGAGATTTTTTTATTAGCTAGTCGGTAAAGTATGTAAATGTAATCGTATATACATCTGTATGTATATAACACATATATTTAAACGTACATATATATAGAAGTACTATCTATAACATTTTTGATCGTCTTTGGCTAGAGAACAAATCAATGTCAATGTACTCGAATTTTAGTCTATTACTCCTGATATACTTTCGACAGTGTAAAAACACTATAACTATGGTTTTTATAAACGCCCCTCGCTAAAGTCGTTGACAATTTTAAGGTACAAACGTATTTTGTTGATGCTGTACGCTAGTCAACTCGCTCTCTTTCTCTCTATGTTAACATCAATCTAATAGAATTATCTTTTTTTACTACACCACTCACTTTATCCACTTTCTTTTTAAAAGTACTCCTTTACTATTTATTTACTTTCATTTCTTTGGCGTATTCGCACACAAACTACGCACAAAATGCCTTAAAATTGGCAAGCTTCTTTGCGTTGAATTGTCCAAAACAAACTACAGAAAATAATCTAATGAATATAGTATAAAAACAAAATATAGCGAAATAAATAAAACAAAAGAAAATAGTGAAAAGTTTTGCAAAAGCTTAAAAATCAAATTACAAATATTTATAATATAAATACTTACCTATATATATACATATTTTGTATTGTTGTTAACGTTTTACCATAATCAAGTTGTTCGCATTACGTAAACGTAATCGTAACTGTACTTTAATCGTAATCGTAATCGTAATCGTACTCGTTATCGTATTTATCGTAAACGTAACTTCATCTACGTTGTTTTTGATGTCGTTCCTTTGGCTTATATTTTTTAATTTGTTGTTCTATCTTTTAAACTAATTACCTTTAATCAACATCAACATAAATATATGTATATATGATATATAATATATATACATATACTATGTATACATACATAAGTGTATTTAAATGCGGTTTCTGAGTTGCGTTCCGTTGCATTGCGTTTAATTGAATAATTTTTGTTTTTTATTGTTACTTTTATTGTTTATGGGCTAACCAAAAACTCAAGATGATATTTAGCAAAATTAACTAGCGCCTGCTAATAAATCTAATACCAATAAAACTGTCGTTAAGTACTTACCATATGTAGATACATAAAAATGCACAACTATAAAATCAATATATGTAATTACTTAACAACAGCATATCAATCTAACTAGCTTAGCCTTACCTTACATAACTCAAACAGGTCTAACTATACATTGTATTAGCGAATGGATATGGAATCAATCATTCTCACAAGATGGAAATTGAGCATCGATCTTGCTGATTTCCAAACTGAAACTGATCGAATTTGTGTTCATTCTACTTTTCTTGAATCTCATTTCATTTCATTTCGTTTGGTTTTCTTCCTATACCTATTATTTGCCTTGCTGTAGTGTAGTATATACATATGCGTATATATATGTATGTATATCTATATACCTATACTATATATAGATGTATATATATCTCATATTAACTAATATCTATAAATTACGTATGTATAACTAATCGTATTGTACAAAATACTCAAACTAGTTAGTTTCCGTTTATACTTAGAAAACAAAAACAATTGTATATGTACCAACAACTACATAAATTCATTTACTAGTTAGTTTGCAACAAATTTAGAAGCATTACTAACCCAAACACAAGTATCGATAAAACGATAGAAGGCGCCGAGCAAGCAATCGATAGTCTGCTATCGTCTTGCCCAAGGCGCTGAGAAGTATGCTACATGAATGTTGAACGCGTTGAGGACTCGACATTCGTGTGGTGAAGCACACTTCGGTTACGACCGAAGACTTTTGTTGTGAGCATTTTCCTTTATTTCGATTTATAATATTTTGCGATCTAATTATGTGACACACTCACATACACACACACACACACCCCTACTTACTTACCACTTACTTACTTACACACACTTACAGAAATACAACACCTGTTATATACTTATAATGTGATTTACAAATACTTTTTTGCCACTTGAAACTTCTTTTCGTAACACCTTTCTTTATAGTTTCTGCACAGATTAATAAGAAATAAATATTTAGATGAAGTAAAAAGGCGAATTGAAATTCAATCAACTAATTCAATTTGCCGATTATTGTATGTATATCTCTTGTAGTTGTTTTTGAAACGAGAATCAATCGAAATATTTCGACATTCACAATTTATACTCAATACTCCACCACTGAACAAATCAAATCCACTAAATGCAAATCATGCAATTTATTTCTTTTGACAATTTGGATGGTTTCCCCGATCGACGACCCAAGCAGAAAATGAAACAGAAACCGAAACCGAAACCGAAAAAGAAACTGAAATTGAAACAAATGATCAATACAAATCTTACCGTTTCTGTATTGTGCTCACTCACTCTTAACACTAACATTTAACAAAAACAAAACATTTTTTAATCGATGAATTTGTGAAACTAATCGATCGATCTCTGTTTAAAATTACGCCCAGGCGTTGTTCTATTCTCGTCGGCGGTTTATTTCGCGGAGGCTGGCAGCGAGAGTTCATTTTTCAAGTCCATACCCGATGGATTCTGGTGGGCTGTGGTGACCATGACTACGGTGGGATATGGTGATATGAGGTATATCTTACATTTACATCTATCCATCAATCTAGCAATGCAACAAATTAACCTCAACTCTACCCAATCAATAACAACTACAACTGCGTCCATGTAAAATAATTTCCACCTGCTAACTGTAACAAAGCGCTACTCTCTGTCTCTCTCTCTCTCTCTCTCTTTCTGCTTCTAACTTTTATTTTCCAAAAATTTGCGATTTCATTTAATTTTTGTGTGATCTTTCAGACCCGTTCTAAACATTTTCCACCACATATTAGAAACTCTATACAAAATGCAAGAGCGGACACGTCAAGATAGAGGCATGGCTTCTGCTAAACTCCTACTTTCACTCTATTGCTCTCTGTGAATCTTTTCTTTGCATTATGTTTTACTTTTGCATACCCTGTGCCCATTAAAAAATAGTTAAAAAAAAATATTATAGTTTAGTGCAAGTTTGAAAAGCTGTTCGTCTATATGTGTCGTTCGTCTGGCAGTGCGTCTTTCTATCCTGGAAACTATGGTGTTAAGATTCTCATATGACGTACGCAAATCGAGTTAATATTGTTGTAAAACTTAGGCAGCCCACATTCCGCCTTAAAGCTACCAAAAGAGGAAATACTGTTCCAAGGTTAAATCAAATATTTAGTTCATATATTTTGGAATTTTACAACAGAGTACATGTCACTTAAGTTTTACTGCATTCTCCAAAAATAGGTAGCGGGTTAAGTCTCAAAGTGTGGTAGGAATGGACACAGGGTATCCCGCAGTCGAGCTCTCTCAATAACAGCTTGTTATTTTTTTCCCCTGAGAATGTAAATATAAGGCTGAGAGTTCAACGGTTGAGAGTTCTTCCTGGTCACAATCTGGCTACAATGCTCTTCCGAGAGAAGCTACTCTTGTGTACAGTTACAGGCAAATTACTTATGTGTATATATGAAAACCTCTATGTGTCTCGAAATATTTACAATATACTTATTCTTATCTTTTAACCATCTGTACCTGTAACTATGCTCTCTGTGTATCTATCTATAACTGTATCTGTATTTCGTATCTGTGCCTTGTATAGCTCCATTCATCTGCCATCATCCGCATCAGCAATCAGCATTCAGCATCAGCATCATTTTAAACGTCATCGTTGTTGCATCATCGTCGTCGTCGTCTTCGTCATTGATTGTTGTAATCGCTCGCTGTAATTTCGCCAAAGTCTCCTCCTTTGTCCTCCTTCCTGTCTCGAAATGTATCTTTGTATCTTGATATTACTGTCGTTGTTCACATAATTTTCGATTTCTTTAACCATCTAACAAAATGCGCTAAATACATTTAAATTTATTTTTGTTTTTACACAATCATTTATTATACATTTTTTACTTGGATTTAGTTTGACAAATCAAAAAGTGTATTATTTTTTCTTGGATTCTTGCGTTAAACATTTTTGAAATTTATTGTCGGCATGTTATGCATTGCAGCGTTAAATCTCGGTATTTTTTTGGTTTCGTCTAGTTCTTGAGTTTTTAAATACCCCCCCAAGCAGGATATAAACCACAACTCAATAGTCGAATACCACATAAAAAAGTAAACAATATGAAAACATCTCAAAATCATTTCAAAAACATTTGTACATTTGTCTTCGTCTTCGTCTATTCGTATGTCTTCGTCTACGTCTCCATCAAGCGCCACGTTGTCAAGCTTTAGGTTCAGGATACGCGTATCACCATATTTCTAGGCCAGGCAAAGCACACCAGAAGCCGATTCTGCTTAGAACTTCCCCCCCTCTCTCTCTCTCTCTCTCTCTCTCTCTTCCTCTTACCCCATTCTTTACTTCACTCATCGACTCGCTGGTCAGCGATTTCTGCTTGGGAATGCCGCAGCGTCAGTTTTGTCATTGTCATGAAACTGCAAGTGAAACTCAATTGAAATCCAAAACGCATATATGCTACTCTTAGGTCTTTACACACACAAAGTATAACTGGAAAACGTGTTACACAATGCCCCAATGCGGATGCAAAAAAATGAGAACAAAAGTATCTTCCCAATGAGACGCATTGCTGCAATGAGAAAGAGTTCCGGTTCCGGTGTAGATTCCGCTTTGTCCGCAGAAGTCCATAAAAAAACGCCACGCATTGTGTGGCACGTTTACATTGAACACACGCACACACACACGTACACACACACATACACACAGATTCAGACTCATATGTAGAGAGTTAAACATGCGGACCGTTACAACGAATCCAGCCCGAGACAGTCCAACAGACAACGACTTGCGGACACCCAGCCAAATCGGCACTATGCAAAACAATCAAAACTCTTTTCATTTCAATTGATTTTTTGATTTACCAAAAAAAAAAAAAAAAAGTATTACAAGTAAAACATATGTTATATTGTTATATTATAAAAGAAAAACGAATTACAAAAAAAAAAAAAATTATAATTATAATATATTAGCCGGAACCAATGCAAAGCAATTTCTCCCATCAATTTTTTTAGGCGTCGTACTCTTCTCATCAGCGGTTTATTTTGCGGAAGCTGGAAGCGAAAATTCCTTCTTCAAGTCCATACCCGATGCATTTTGGTGGGCTGTGGTCACCATGACCACCGTTGGATATGGTGACATGACGTATGCAAATCTATACAATTACAATTCTAACTTTTCTGATTATTATGAGTATCATTATGTTATCAACATTTTTCTGTTCTCGTTATCGTTATCGTTATCGTTTATGTTTCTGAATTTTTCGTTCATTTTGTTTGTTTCTTGGCGCCCATTTGCTGCGCCACAGCGTTGTAGTTTATTTATAAACATAAAAAATGTCGCAAACTATGTTGATCATTATTTCTTAAAACACATACTAACCATATACTACTACTAAGTCGTAAGCCAACACAAAAAAAAAAAAAAATTAAAACAGAAAAAACAGAAAAGAAAATATTTGAAATGTATCGCTTCGATTTGAGTTGAAACTATTTCCAGTCTTATACCCATTATGCAATATTTAATTGTTGTTGTCACTTACTTTGACTCGCTGAGCTGTTTATCTACTTGCGTTTAGTTTCATTTCGATTTTATTTGTGTTCCATTCCAATGTGTTCCGTTCCGTTGCGTTGCATTACGTTTATCTGTTGGCTACAAATTAAGCGTAAATTATATAAGCCTCTATTCTGCTTTCTTGATTATTTCTCTGATTTAACTGCCTTTTTAATCTAACTGTCTATAACTTGTGCCACTGTGTTGTGTTACCGTTCCGTTCCTTTACATTCCGTTCTTATTCTGTTTCCCAAAAAAAAAACCAAAAAAAAAAAACCCAAAAAAGAAATGAAGAAAATTCCTTAAGCAATCGCAACATTTGCAAACAAATTTTGCCTTTGCCCAACGGGAAAATGCTATTGAAAAATGCCAAGAAAAGCTCTATAAACTTAACCAGTTTTTCTATCATTATCAATGTAACGTTGTGTCGTTGTTTAGTTGATATAAACCAACAAAGATACAAATGATACCAAACACACACACACATTGTACAGTGTACACTCTAATGCCATCACACTCACACTCAGACACACACACACATTCATACACAGACTAGACTATCTATACTTGCGTATATATTGCAGCATGCCACGTGCATAACAACGCAACTGCGTGGTGTGGCAATATCGATAGCTATACCGATAACACGATATATTTTATTAGCTGCTCTTATCGAACGCATGCTGCATGTTCACCTCCTCTACCCCCACCCTAATAAAAAGCAAGAAACTCCAACTCCAGTTACAAAACACACTTAAGACTTCAAAAAACACACGCGCACACACACATACACTCTCACACTCACATGCTAAGTCGTTCAGCCGTGGCTCAATCATTGCCCAAACCCTGTCCAGTAATCCCCAGTAAACCTGTACCCACCTTGCCTAGCCCCTCGTCCTGCCCCACCCCTCGCCCTCGCCCTGTACACGCCCTCGCCTCAAGTCGTGCATAACTTTAAGTAGTTCTGTCACTAAAAGTTTTGTTATACGCAACTTTCTTCCCTCTCTATTTCTCTTTATCTGTCTCTCTCTCTCTCTCCCTCTCTCTCGCACACCCCTAGTCTCTCACTCGCCCCTCTTGTGCACCAGTGTCACTTTCGCTCGCACTTGTGCAAACACTCGTTATGTTGTCTGCATATGTATATAAACACCCAACACATAAGCTTACTACTCCACATACTAGCTACTTGTGAAGAAATCGAGAAAGAACCCAAAGCTATAGAAAAAAATATAAATAAATTAACACAAACCACTTGTAAACTCGTTACTCGTAACTCGTTAAGTGTTGTGTGCCTAATTTCGAATACTCTTTGCTAAACTATTATTTCGTTTTACCGTTTCTTCTGCTATTGCCTCTATATATATAATCAACCCTACATATCTATCTCTATATATATATATATATACTACATACATATAACTACTCGTATCTGTATACGTACATATCGTATAAGTTTGCAATCACTGCCAACAAATTTTTATATATATATTTATATACAAACATAACCTATAAACTATAATTGAAAAATGCAAAAACAAAAAAAAAAATAATAATTATAAAAAAAACCAAAACGAGAATTATTCTTACTTTACATTTCTTATATATTTGTATTTTCATTTTATTTATCGTTCGTTCGTTAACATCGCTCGCTTCATCCAAACAAACAAACCAAAAAAATCAAATACAATTAAAATTATATATCTCTATAAATATATATATATGTGTACCCATATATATATCTATATATCAAATCAATTTAATCATAACAACAAACAACCTAATCAAAAACGGAACTCGTTTAAAAAAAACCAAACCCAATTCAATATAAAAAAAAAAACAAAACGCACCGAAAATCCATTCAAATAAAATCTCACGAAAATTCAACAAAATCCAAAACGCCACAAAATGAAAAATGCCAACTGATTTGTTATTGGAATTTGAATTGCATTGAAATTCGTTTGACACACGATATGGGAACAAATGGAAAAAACCAAACCAAAAACGCAACGAAATGAATGAAATGTATCGATCGCTAAAACGATAAAACGATAAACAGACCCGTCGGCGTTTGGGGCAAAATTGTGGGATCATTGTGTGCGATTGCTGGTGTGCTGACAATCGCACTGCCGGTACCGGTTATCGTCAGTAATTTCAATTACTTCTATCACCGCGAAACGGATCAGGAGGAGATGCAGAGCCAAAACTTTAATCATGTTACTAGTTGTCCATATTTGCCAGGTACATTAGGTAAGTTGAAATGTGCACTGTGCCTCGTTACCTACTTCTCCACTCGCATCACAATCACAAATACCGACTGGACGGCCTCAAAGTAAAAGCACACACACACTTACAAACACGAACATAAACATACACACACACACACACTTAAACCTACACACACACACAGTCGTATACACAATAACAATTACCCGAGTCGAATAAAAATAGAAACATTTACGAAGAAAGAAACGAAAACGTAGGCAATTAAACAAAGTAAAGCCTGATGCGGCAGCGTTGCCATACCAGCCATGCTTTGGACGCATCAGCAGGGTCGCATCAGTGGCAGTGGCGGTGGCGGTGGCAACCCTGGCCATGGCATTGCATGCGACTGTGCTACAGAGATGGACCTACAAATGAACGTTCGTACTTACACGTACTGTGTGTTTTGTGTGTAACAAGTACTACAAACAAAAAGCATTTTTGTAATTAATACATTACAACTGTATGTGTGATCTCCTCTTTCTCTCTTCTCTCTCTCTTCTTTTTGTTTCTCTCTTTATTCCGTCAATCAATCAAATCGTATTGCCCGATTCGATAAACGCTCAAACCTATCGACAAATATATATATATATATTTATATAAACCAATTATTCTGTAATCAAAATAATCATCCCACAATCCGAATCCAATGAAACCCAAATCCAAACATGATCTCATCCCTCATCCCGATCCCCGATTGCGTTCCCAATCACCGTCAATCGCTGTAAACAATTGAACACACACAATATTGTTAACACTAACTACAACAACACTGCGACAACAACAACTGCAACAACAACAACAAAAATACAAAACAAACAACAATGATCGGCAAACGATCAACAAAACAACAACACTAAACAAATGCATAAAACTACAAGTAGGTCAACACTTGAAGAAATCATCGTTGTCTGAGTCCTCATCGGATATGATGGATTTGGATGATGGTGTTGAATCGACGCCGGGATTAACTGAAACACATCCTGGACGTGGCGCAGCGGCTCCATTTTTGGGAGCATCACAGGCGCAGCTGCAACAGTCGCCGTCACAGCAGCAACAGCAGCAGCAGCTTCTACAGCAGCAGCTACAGCAGCAACAGCAGCAGCAGCATCAGCAGCAGCAGCAGCAACAACAGCAGCAGCTGCAGTTGCAGCAACAAAACGGCTTCAAGCAGCAGCAGTCAACAATAAGCGTCAGTGCGGCAACTGGCAGCGCTGGCAGCAGCCTCACATTGAGGCACAACAACGCGCTGGCTGTTAGCATCGAGACCGACGTTTGACTACTGGGTAAGTGTTCGCTCTCACTTCTCCCCTAAGCTCCAACCCACCACCCCACCACCCCCCTTCTCTCTGTCTCTCTCTCTCAGTATATCTATGTCTTTGTGTCCATCTTTCTGTACACCGCAAACAAACAAAACCCGCTGTCTTCCCCCAAATCAATCAATCCAACTTTTCGAGCAGTATTAGTAAGGCATTCCGAGACATCATGTCTCCCTACTTTCTCCACTTTCCAAATCTTCTGTTTTTTGAGCACCTGTCTTGATTCCCCATTTCTTATGCACCAGCACCAAAATCTTTAGCTAACTCAGCGTATGAAGCGCCAATGACAGCGGCTGAAAGTGAACTGAACGCATACAATATGCTCCAATAAAAACTGATAATTATCAATTATCAATTTTAAGCTTTAACTAGCTTACCTTGTCTTTGTATTAAACTCAGTTTCAGCGGCTGTAATTGAAGCTCAATAAGTTGTAAATTTTGTAATCGATTAAAGTCAATTTTTCAAAAGCATTTAACTATTTTCTCTTTTTTTTCTATCCACGTGGCGTGCTCTCTTGCTCCTTTCCACGCGAATTGCCCATATGTATGTCTCATTTAATCTCTATATATATATACCTATGTATTTTTATTATGTATTTATCTGTATGTATTTATACCATACTATATACTTACGTATCTGTATCTGTGTATCTCTGAAATGCATCGCACAAATTGGCTCACTTGATGGCCATTGAAATTTTGCAGTAAAAAAGATGTTAAGTGGTATAAGATTGGCCTTGTCAAGTGTTACGTTGGATGCCAGAAACGACTACAAAAGCTGTTTAAGTTTAATTTAAGTAGAACAAATAACAAACAAATTTAATCTATTGCTAAATTTAATTAAATTTAATTAATACTTAAAAATTTAACAACACAAAATTACCAAAAAACAAACCAAAAAAAAAAAAACAAATACAAAGGAAAAAAGAAGCAAACCATAAATATATTTAAAATATATAATTTAAATAATTTAATGCGTAAAGTAAACAATTAACTAAATTTAACATTACAACATAAATAACAACATCGAACAAAATATAAATAAAAATGAAATTCACAAAATAATGCAAATATTATGATAATAATTATACTATTATTATAATTATTATTATATATAAATAAATTAAAAAGAAAACCCAAAAAAAAATAAACAATCCTTGAACACATATTACATTTAATTTATTCACACACAGAATCATAATCCAAGCAAATTAAATGCAGTTAATGTGTCAAGCAAGTTCAATTGCATGGAATTAGACGATATATCCATAAACCCATACCCACAAATACACACACACACACACACACTCACACTCAGATACAAAGCAGCCTTAACTTAAAGATATTCGCAGTTTTGCTCAATTGATCACATAAAGTATCTGCTGCTTCGGCACGTCGAAGCTTAAATACCCTTGCAGAGTGTATCCATAGTGTCTATGTATCTTTGTCGATCTAGAATCTAGATTAAATGAACATATCCGAAATTATGCAAAGTTATCCGCAACAAATTATAGATCTTCATAATGAAAAGTTCCCTCAGCTATTTCGAGCTGCGTCTAGCTCAACTTTAAGGTAAACAGTCAACATTCTGTAAGGAGCATTTTGCTCACACACACACACATACAAACACAAAGTGAGAGAGAGAGAAAAGTATACAAAAAGCATAGTAAAAAACTGCCGTAATATTAATAAATACAATTTGTATAGTAATTAACAAAAAGAATGAAATTGAAATAGCAAATATGTATATGCTTTTTAACTGTGACACATTAAATACTCGTAACATAGCCACAATAATACTACAATATACTCGTATACAATACAAAATATATACACATCCCAAGTACTGCTATGAGTCACTGTAACCAATTGACAGACTTGATCTTCTTCTTCGCATTGTTCAAAATTTCCGCAAATAGTCCACTGAGGAAAAAAAAATGCTTAAACAACAAACCCACAAACAAAACCCACCCAACTACCTAACCTTCTATCCAATCGACCACCCACCCAAAACCACACACACTCAATAAGTAACTGTATGAAAACTAAATGAGCTGCTAACTTTCTGCTTAAAACTCCCCCCGAATAATAACGAAATAAAAAGTACAAATATTCATAAAACAAAATAAAAAGAGGAAAAAAGCAACTAAAACCAAAGCAAATATCACAACAATTTATCAAAGAAAAATATGACAAAAAAAAAGACATCAACTGCATCAAGAAATATTTAAATAATAAATATATAAAACGACTGCAATTAAATGAAACTAATAAATTAACTTAAAGTCACAAATCAAATTGAGAACAACAAAATAGCAAATCAAGGCAAATAAAATATTTATAAAACAAACCAAAAAAAAAACAAAAAAAGATCAATATGAAGACGAGATGAGGAAGCAGAAAAAGTAGATGCAGTTTGAGATAAATGAGAGATAGATAGAGAGAGAGAGAGAGAGAGAGAAGCCAAAAGAAAGATAGGAAACGCTCTTATGATTTTATAATAAAGCATAATAATATGTATGAGATGTGCATTACATGCGAGTGTGTATGTATGTGTGTGTGTAGAGCTGATACCAATCTGGAGCTCTATATATAACAATGTATGGAGGCGTATTTGAACCCAAACAATAAACTAATGTTGCTTGCCGCAGGAATAGCCCCAGGGATGATATTCTGCATAGGTGAAATACTTTCTGCCAAATATGTATATGTGTGTGCGATGTGTGTGCATGCATATATATGTATACATATGTATGTGTGTGACTGTTGACATTGTGACACGCCCACGCTACACCACTCCCCAGCTACACCAAATTTCGGATGCCGTCTACCAGAGACCAAAGAATAACTACGAATACGAAAAACAAAAACAAAAACAAAAAACAAGTCGACTGAAACTATGCAAATACGCTTTTGCATGGATGTACTTATACATAAATATCAACAAAAACAAAAACAAAAACGTGTATACCCAATACTTATACATACATACGTGTATACATTTATTGTAGTATATATATTTATAAATAACTGTATATAAGCCAGAGAGCGGCACATATGTTTTGTAAAGACATTTGTGAACACAAGTAGAAAGAAAACTGATTAAAAATAATAATATAAATTATAATAATAACCATTATAATTCAAGTGTAATATTCGGTCCGCCGAATGCCAAATATCCTTGCAGAACAGCTGCCTTAATGGGTGTCTTAGTTTCAATTGATCTGATCATTTCTAATACTAAATATAGTTGTCAGAGAAAAAGAAAGTTTCTTTACCCTAATCGTTGTAAAAAATACATAAAATAGTTTAACCAGCTTTCAAAGGATTTAAATGGCGAAATAATACATCAACATGCTACATATAGTTTCATCGACTTCCCATAATAGAAATTTATAGTTAAGTCTTTACTTATCAAAGCGAGTACTCTCTGCAATGTGTAGCTATTTTAATGGGTATGCTGATGAAATGCTAATACCCTCTGCAAGGGTATATAATAAGGCACATTGAAAATTATTATGTGTTGAACGAAGCGACGAGGGTAAGATGAAAAAGCATTCAAGCGTAAATATTAAAGCTTTGAAAACCGTCCACACTCACACACACACATACACACACGCACACAAAGACAAAGAGACATATGTACTAACACACACTCACGTCAAATACCAAGATATACTGTGCACAGACGAATGAGCAGCAGCAACACCCTCGTGCCCCCAGCCACTGCCCTTACACGCAGCTGCAAGGCAATGTCAACACAAGCATACCCACATACTCATACACACACACACACAGAGAGAGACGCACATGTACAGTTTGGCATATTTGTAAGTATGAACTTCTTGAGAATTCTGAATGTTTTGGAGCCAGAAACAAAAAACAAAACAAAAGAAAATGAAAATGAGAATGAAAAAAAGAGTTTACGGCTAAGAGCCAAGTGAGCCAGCAGGCTAAGAAAAAAGGCAGAACATGAGCAGAAGAACAAAGCAATACAAACAGCAACAGAGGAAGAAACATATATAGAAGACAGACAGACAGAGAGAGCAATGCAAATGCAAGTGCAAGTGCAAGTGCCTTAAGGAACCCAACACATACTCGTAATGCGCCGGGTCGTGCCCTTCTCTGCGCATCTCACTGGGACTAGACCGACTACCGATTACCGACTGAGTTCCAAGTCAAAACGGGGCCTGGCAACAACAAGACGGCAAGCAAACAATCGTGGTAATAAGCATTAATAACTACTAACTGGGCTAAAGCTCCTGTGACTTAAACTCTTGACTACAATTCAACTACGCTACAGTAAACGCTCGCTAAGGCACCCCGCACACAAGACAGATAGAGACAGAGAGGGAGAGAGAGGGAGAGAGTGAATGAAAGAGAGATTTCAATCACTCAACATAGATTCATATCAAGAAGAATAGAATTTGCCGCAGGTGCATATCAACTGTGTCAGTCAGGCTTCACTGTAGCGTACCTATACTCTGCTGTAAATACACTCAAAGCACTCTCAACTTTCGATACAACAGCAAATTAGGTGAATAGTTAATTGGTATTTTGTACAAAAATCGAGAGAAATAAACAAAACCGATAAACAATTAAATACATAATAAAAGTAAAAACAAAAAAAAAAATGATTTGAAATAAATTCAAATAGAAATATCATGTAATGTATAATATATTATATTGTATCTAGTCATACCAAGTCCTGTATCTATAAAATAGAACTAAATGCAACCAAGTAAAAAACAACCTCCAGACATTTTAAGGCAAAACACCAAAAAAAAAAAAAAGAAGAAAACCAACAACAAAAAAACAAATAAATAATTAAAACATTTTTATTATTTATAAAGAAAAGAATTCGCTTAATTAAACTTAAGTTTTATGATTTAGCGTGAAGAATTTTAGAATTAGGGAAAAAAAACCAGAAAACAAAACTTAATGGACTCGTTCGAAGTTCGAGATTAAAATAAGGTTGTTTTTTTTATAGGAATAAAACTAGGCAATTGACTAAATGAAAAGTGACAGCTAGCATGAATAACAACTTACTTAGTGTGTATAGATCGGAGTACGAAAATGTCGAGAATTTAAAGCAGGCATTAAGTTATTCATTTTGGACCCTCCTGACAGCTTTAGTTATTCAAAGAGCAAGAACATGAACAAGCAAAAAAACAAATGAGCCACTTCAATTGAATACTAAAACTAGCGAAAAATACCGATAAAGAAAACCGTTAAGAAAATTTGGAAAAAATGTGTTCAGCGACAAAATGTTATTATATGTTTAAATTAATATAAAATTAATGAAAAAAGCCTAAATTGAATGAAAGTTAGAAAGGTAGCGACAGCGATAGAGAATGATAGCAAGATGAAATGAAACAACACAAAAAATTTAATTTAATTAAATTTAATTAAGTACACTAATAAAATTCTAAACAATTCAAAATTGTATATAAGTACATTTAATGAATGGTAAACTAAAAATCCAGGCTTACCCTCCCACAACAAATATATCAATAATATCACATTGTATATTAAAAAAACAAAAAAAAAAAACAAAAAACAAAAATAGCTCATAAACCAAAAACAAAAAAGGAAACCAAAAAAAAGAACAATGAGAAAAATTAAATGAAACTCATGACAAAAACCAAAGAAAAGAAAACCCAAAAAGCTGATCATTGAAATAAAAAAACACGCTATGGAAATATGCGAAAAAAATTAAAAACACATGAATTTTTTTGTATTTTATTGAGAACAAAGAGCAAACGGCAATCAACGTTTGCCATATAGAACTGTGTAACAGTTGCAATCTGACCTGTAAATATGTAATTGTAATTGGTTTTTGTATGTGTGCAGATAACTTTCTTCGTACTTATCCATTTGTCAGTTCGAATCATGTACAATTTGTTGTAGTCTAACTGAATCGTTAGTTATTATCGAACAAACTATTACGCTCAAATCCAATATGACACACACAAACACCAACACTTACACTAAGTCATATTTTTTTGTACATATATACTCGCAATTCTTTCCAATATTTACAACTTACCTGAACTCTAGACATACTTGTGTATTATGTACTATTTACATGTTCAAATAATGTCGTAGTTCATCATTGCGGATCCCTTACAGCAAAAATAAATAACTTATTAAGATACTACAAATCACTTAGTCTCTATACTACGAGTAGTTAGTACTGCCTGCTTGGGCATATGCTAAAGTCCACTTTCAAGTACCAAGTACTCGTCAAGTTTATCACTACAGGCGCGATCCTTCGATCTCTAAACTTAACATCTTTCGCAAGCCAACCTAGTACTTTGTGTTTGCAAAGGCATTTCAATCATTTGATGCAATCGAATGGGTATTGAGAATGCAATGACTGTAGTATATGTGTTTGTAGGGTAAAGAACAGCACTGTAGAACCAAGTAAAACAATATTAGGCACACACTGAGTAACACACACCCTCATACATACATATGTACACACAGCGAACTAGACGCAATTAGAGCTAAAAGCATTTCATTGGTTTTGGTATTAGTATTTTGTTTAGAACTATGTATTTATCAGAACTTTGTATGCTTGAACTACGAGTACTTCTGTTACTCAGCTGCCTGCTTTTAAAGAGCTATTCGAAAGTCGAGACTATTTAACACAACATACAAACTATGCAAAAAAACATATAAGAAAGAGAAGAAAATGAAATGCGAAATGAAAAATGAAAAAGAAGCTAACATATCGTTGTTAATCAATTGCGTACAAAACAAAGTTGACAACTCATAATACAAACAACACGACAACAACTTATAATAAAATACTAAAAACAAAATACTAAAGGTAATTACTAAATAAATACCACACATACATAATTACTAAACGTAACAGCAAAAATTATCTAAAAACCAAAAAAAAAGATGTGAAAGAAAAGAAATATAAGAAAAATTAAAATAATGATACCAAGCGAAAAGTAAAGAATCGAAACGTAACACTCAAAATAAAAGACGACACCTTATTTTAATTCTAGATTTCAATCCAAAACAATCTTTTCAAGTTTTCCATTAAATTTAATTACATAAAAAAGATAAAAAGTATAAACAAAAAACCATTTAACGTAAATATTTATTGTACAAGAAAAACGAATACCAAATACGAAATACAATTCAAAATACTTATCCACCTACTTACTTACTACATGCATATTTACTACGAAAACATACGAAACACGATTCCAAATCAAAAAACAAAAACAAAAAGCAAAAAAAATACTACAACATTAAAAACAACAACTCACACACTCTTCTCAAATGCTTCAAGAATGAAGAATGCTAGCAAACAAAAACCAAAAGCGAAACTAACAAATTTCTATTAAGGACAAAGACTGCAAATAAAGATTTAAAAATATTAAAAAAAAAAACTTTAAAATAATAATAAAAATAATACTACAAATAAATAAAGAATACTAACAAGATAAATAAAATAATTGAATTAAATTATAATCAAAACATTTAGTTTGTTCATTTCAAACATTTGCCAAATATATTTCAGTTTCCGATATTTTTTTAATATTTGTTTTTATATATTCGTAAATATTCATTCATTTTTGTATTTCGAGTATTAATAAAATTAAAATTAGTTTAGTTAGCGGCCCAAGAAGACAGCAACCAAACTTCATTTCAACCAGTAATACTTTAAACTAAAATGCCAGTAACAAAAGAAAACAAAATATTGTATTTTTTTCTTCAATCAAAAAAATAAATCAATTTCATCAACCAGAAGCAGCTAATTAATAGTAAATAAATAACAATAATAATAAATAACTAAATCAATAAAAATTCAAATACGAAATGGAAATGCAGAAAATGCATAAAACAAAATTACCAAAACCAAAAAAAAAATAAAATTTAGTATTACGCATAATAAGATATTGTGACTACAATTAAAATGAAAAACACATAAAATACATTGACACACAAAAAAAAAAACACCCAAAACAAAAAAAAATAAAAAAAAGAGAGAAAAAGCGAAATGTTGTTAAGATTAAAAATGAAATGTTTTATAATCGTTATTCAATAAAAATAAAAATAAATTTAAAAAAAAACAACAAATATCAAATAATAATCTAGTAAACTTAAAAGCAAGCATATGCCCAACCCAAAACAATGATCATTGCAATTTGTTATCTAGTTTATTCGCTGAATATATTCAATATCTTTTGCTGTACAATACCTTAATAGTTAAGTAATTACAAGTAGCGTATTATCCTAGTACCTTAGACTATTTTTAAAAGTAGTTTTTCCACTTCGATCATTTTTCCCCCGTTGAACGCATGAAAAGATTCACTTAGTTCGGATTTGGATTCGGATTTGGAATCGTAATCGGATTCGGATTCGGAGTTTTCCTTTAGGCATAACCAAAGCTTTTCAATGCTTTGATTGGTAGCCCTAAGCTTTTAAGGTTAAACTAATTTTCTAAGTTGTATATAAGAAAAAAAAGTAATACAGTAGCATTGACAACAAGCATCTCGACATCAATCAGCAATTCAATCATGCCTTAGACATGTCACAAATTGCCAGCTGCCATCCATTTATACAATTACCTACACTAGTATATCTCAAACATATGTATATCATAGTCTAGTGCAGTTCAGTCGCATCATTTGGTGTTTGATTGAAAGTCAATAAAAAACCTTTTTGAAAAATATTATGAATTACGCCCCCGACCTCCCAATACAAAACCCCTTTCAAAAAAACCATCGATGCGACGTGTGCTGCAATCACTGAGCATTGAGATACGAGGCGTTCTCTCTCCCCCCTTCATAAACGGTGAGTGTGCCCAGTTGGTCTGGTTGTGTAAAAAAAAAAAGAAACAAAATAATTAAAAAAAAAAAACAATTTGCCCAGTCATGTGTATTGTGCCTGTTACCGTCGTTATCATTATCGTAATCGTTATCGTATCCCTTAATCGACTTTGGTTCTTATCATACACACAGTATATACATAGTGCACTGTGAAAATGCGCACCCAATCTAAAATTTGATTTTGTTTTTGATATACTATGTATTCCATAATTCGCACATAAGCATATGTCTATAGACACATGAGTATGTGAGATCACTTTGTTTTTGCGCTTCTCGGTCAACCACTCTTTTTGTTTAACACTCCCATTGAATCTACTATGCATATTATGTATGTGTGTATACATCTATGATGCTATAATATATTATATAATATATATTTACCCATATAACTGTACAGATATACAAATATATATATTTTCTTTATGCTTTCGACTTTTGGTTCTTTTATTTTATGCGTTTCTCTCTTGTACTCTTTTTTATTTTTGATTCTCTTTTCGGTTTTGTGGTAACTGTAAGAAACGCTTCAGTGCTGCCTGCTGCACCCGCCGACATCAAAATCCTGCTACAGCTACATCAACCAGTAACAGTAACAGTGACCGTACAAGTAACAGTAACAGTAACAGTACAAGTAACATGGCCAGAGCTACCAGCTACCAACTGCAGTCGCAGCAAAACAACAAACAAAATAAACAATGCAAACGAAATGAAACAAAAGAATGTAACCAAAAAAAAACAAATATATGAAAATATGAAAATAGTAAATAGAAAAGCGCCTGCTCTGGCTTCGGCTAAGGCATGGCTACGGCTGAGGCTTTCGACGGCTCCTGCTTCTGCTCCTAAGTCCCGTTTCCCTGTGCTTCCCGATTCCGGTGCATGTGCGTTAAGTTGCTATAATCGAATTATTTGAATCGAGCAATCGATCAATCACAATCACAATAAATAAACGAGCAAATCAATGCAAAATGCAGTTAAACAAGGCAATCAAAACCAGACAAAAAAAAGCAAAGAAGTCGAAATGATAAACTGATAAAAAAAAAAAAAAAACTAAAAAAACAACGCTCGCTCGCCCGACCACCCGCCCGCTCGCTCGCTAAAGCAAAGACAACAACAAAACAAAACAAACAACAACAACACTTGGCGCACGCTTAGCACATTTGCATCCACTACACACACACACACACATACCCAGCCACACACGCAGAAAATACAAACACACACTCAGAGATTAATTACTCTCCTACTTGATCACGTAATCACACACAGAATTTCTTGGCTTTGTTTTATGATATCGTTTTTGCGCTTACTTTTACCAAATACTCGAATGAGCATTATTCAACTACTAATACTAATCTACTTGCCTACTACTCCAAATCGCTTAACTATACTTATATTTATATATATAGTTATATGTCTTATTAACAAAAAAACGAAAACAGCAGCTACAATTACAACTATCAATTACAATTACATTCACCGAAAATATAAAAATAAAATATGAAACACCAAACCCGATCCTACTAAAATAATTTCACTATTTTTACAATTTTCTTCTTAACTTGACACCACGGGCAGTGCCAAGCGTTGTTAACGCAGCACTGTTAATGTTAACAGTGCCATGCAGCTAATGTTAAACGCTCGTTATGTTAGCGTTAACATTAGCAGCTTGCCTGTAATTTGGCACATCACAAGCACCTCAAATTTTGTTGAAAGCACACAGAACAGAAAATAAAATACACATACAAATGCCAAATCAAGCAGTCAATCAGATAGTCAGTCAATCACACACACACACACAGCCATTCACACAGAGAGTTTACAAACACACACACACATATACACCGTATCTATCTATCTCTGTCTATCTATCTGTATCATGCCAGTTACTAACTCTCTTTTCTTCAACGTACGTCGCTCTCTGCCGAAGATACACACACTGGAGTGCGTGCTTGATTGAACAGTACTGATTTGATAAGACTATGATGATGATGATGATGTGAGAGTAGTACTGATCAATCAGCAGCTAAATACAAAACTGATCAGATCTGATCCGATCCGATCGGATCTGGTTTGGTACCGTTTCGGTTCGGTTCGATTTGCTTTGGTTTTTCAATATATATATGTTCATTTTTATGTCAAGTTTAACAGCGACGACGCCAAACGCCGGCACATTTTGTTTATTCCATTTTGGCAATACGCTTTCGGTTTTTTGTTAGCCAACTCTATACTTATATATGTAGTCAACTTTTCTGTTCTATGCTCAAAGCGGTTCAGACGCAAGCGCAATAAAATAACCACAGCAATTTGCTTTCGATGTGTACATACCAATATACCAATATCAATATATCAATACCAATATACCAAATATCAATATATCACACACACACCCACAACCGTACACTCTCACACACACACACACAGACACACCTACACTAATTACTATTAATATACTTGGAGTTAACAAAAATGATACATTCTTTTGGGTTTGCTTTCTTCTTCTGTGTTTCATGTACTAATTTTTTAAAACTTGTATCGTTTCTAACAGTTTGATTTTGTGTTTGAAGTTGACGTCCGGCTGCAATTGTAGCCTCTTGTTAAATATATCGAAAACTGTTTTTTATCAATTGTAACTCATTTCATTTTCTTTACCTTCTTTTTTTTCTTATATACTTATGAATATATATAAATACTACCTTATTTACACACTGCGTTCGTTCTTCTTCTACGTTCTTCTTCATACCAAATCGACAACAACAAAAAAAAAAAAATTAAATAAAATAAATTTAAAAATAAACTATAAAAAAAATAACAACATAAATATATATTTTTAACAAAAATCAAAAATATATATTTATTTCTATACAAAATTGAATCGAAAACAAATTTGCATATTTAAAAATTATTTTAAATATACAAAACAAAAATCAAAATTAAAATTTAAAATTGCAAAATCAATAAAAATGAAATGAAAAAATCGAATACTCGAATATTGCCATATGAAAAATTACAATTAAAATATGCAAAACCAAAAATGAAATGATAAATAGGCCCGTCGGCTTCTGGGGCAAAATTGTCGGCTCTTTGTGCGTGATCGCTGGTGTGCTGACAATCGCACTGCCGGTACCGGTTATCGTCAGTAATTTCAATTACTTCTATCACCGCGAAACGGATCAGGAGGAGATGCAGAGCCAAAATTTCAACCACGTTACAAGTTGTTCATATTTACCTGGTGCACTAGGTACATATATATAACTACATTACAAAAAAATAAAAAAAAAATCGTTTGCCAAATGCCACGCTCATTTTATCGTACCATGTCAAAGCAATGCTAATCGATTCCTTTTCTATATCATCCCCTTTTCCCCTAAAAAACAAACAAAAACGTCCGTTATTTTCTCCACAAAACCAAAAAAAAAAAAAAAAAAACCAAAAAACGAACCCAAACATAGGTCAACATTTGAAAAAATCCTCACTCTCCGAATCGTCATCGGACATTATGGATTTGGATGATGGCATTGATGCAACCACGCCAGGTCTGACTGATCATACGGGCCGCCACATGGTGCCATTTCTGAGAACACAGCAATCGTTTGAGAAGCAACAGCTGCAGCTCCAACTGCAGCAGCAACATCAAGAGCAACAACAGCAGGGACAACAGCAGGGACATCTGCAAGGTCAGAATGGTTTGAGGAGCACAAACAGCTTACAGTTAAGGCACAACAACGCAATGGCCGTCAGTATTGAGACCGACGTCTGACTACTAGGTGAGTCCTCAAATCGGATTATAGAATAATGGCACTAGCTGCAGTAATTGCAAATGTTCAGAAAAGGGTTTAAAACTAATTGTAACTCTAAGCTTAAATAGTTTATTTACATAAAGTGATTGATGCATCTAAGTCAAAGCAGAAAGAGTACTCAATTAACTATCTGTATTAATCTATAACTCACAATATAAATGTAAATTCATTTAGTTAAAAAACAAAGCTAAGAGCTTTAGTCAACAGCTTTTGTTTAAATAACAAATAGAATGCAACAATCATTTGGTTAACTTTAAATTAATAAAACAATCTAAAGTGCGCTAGTGCCATTGTAATTCAGCAGTTTGATTTTACTGCACACTTTAACTTTTTACCTTTGTAGTCAAACAAATGGAAAACGGACGAAACTTGCGTAGTGAAATGTTACGTTGGATGCCAGAAACGTCATCAAAAGCAGTCTAATCTAGAATTTTATTAATAAATAAATATTAAACTAATAATAACTAGTAAGCAGCGTAGTTATAAATTTAACAGCAAACGTAAAACAAACGTACATACACACACACACACACTCACAAAACACACACAACAAATACATACAACACACAGATACACACAGAAAAACACACAGCCAGTTCAGCAGGCTTGATAAAGTAGCTAAATGTCAGGCTCTCGATAGTTTTTTTTTTAATATTCAAATTCGGCAGCCACAATTTACACAGCTGCTCAAAATAGACCACACATACACACCTACACTCACACACAAGGAAAACCAAAAGAAGAAGAAAAAGAAAACTCAACTTGATACCTATGTTCAAATTTAGCAATTAACAACTAACAATCGTTATAGTCAAAAACAAAACAAACAAAGAGA
This sequence comes from Drosophila pruinosa, assembly GCA_018150935.1. NCBI lineage: Eukaryota > Metazoa > Arthropoda > Insecta > Diptera > Drosophilidae > Drosophila > Drosophila pruinosa. The sequence continues at coordinate 2,819,258 of JAECWR010000337.1, forward strand.
AAAAACAAAAAGGAAAAACAAAAAAAAAAGCAACGGAAAACCAAAAAAAAAAACAACAGAATGATAAACCAAAAAATGAGAATTATCTTAGTAGTCTAATCTAATTGGAGTTTCTTCCTTTCTTTAGAAGCTAGCTACAAAACAAAAAAAACAAAACGGAAAACAGACAAGAAAAAAGAAAACAATACATACACACATACAATATCTGCTAATTTTATTTTCAACTTTAAATTATGCTCTATTATTAAATATTAGTCAAATATTAGTGAACTCAAAAAAAAGAAAAAACAAAACCAGAAAAAAATACAAAATAAAAGAAAACTCAACAAGAACAACTAAGGCAATGCAAAAAGCAAAACAAGCAAAAAGAAAAGGATAACGATAAAAGGAAAAACGATTACGGTTGACAACGTCCTCATCCATACTGTTTCAAACAGAAAAGTCCATTTTTTTTTAATTAATCTTCGATATCTATTAATAAAATTGGCAAAATTTCGTGTAGTGAAGTTTTTATTTACGATTTGTAGCGCTGACAGCGAAACGTTGCAGAATGTGCGCACAAAGAAGAATTGACAAACAAAAAGAAAACAACGCTCTCGCGAGCAAATTGAAATAAGATGAAAAAACATAAACGTCCGTCTCAATGAGAGAGAGGTAACACTGTGCTCATAGAGTGCAATATAATGATGTATAAAATATGTATTTAGAATTTAAGTAGCGCCCCAATTGGCAGTTATAAACTAGAGGAAAACTATGCCTAAGATGTATGCAGTGTTCATGGGGGCGTTGTCAAGCCACAGTCGTTGTCACACACATACACACACATACACACACACACACCCATACACACGGACACATACCACATCTATACAAACACAGACAACACACATACACACATGAAAATGCTAAAACATCAAACTGCCGTTAAGTTTAAAATAATGAGTAAAAGAAAGGATTATATATATACAAGTACATACATTAAATATATATATAAAAATATGAATAAAACAAACATATATACGATATGATATATGTAGATGTGTGTGTATATACATATATTTGTTGGCATAAATATATGCATGTACATATATGGATATACATATATGTATGTACATAGTATGTCAATGTGAAATAAATATACATACATAACAGAACTAAACTGCTATTTTGTAAATAAATAAGTCGGAGCTGAAGCTGAACATATAGACATAGACATAAAACAAACCCAAAATGATACGTTTACAACAACAAAAAGCTGCTAACGATACAAAAACAATAATTACATTTAGCAAACTGCTATACAACAAAACAAAAACAACCAAAAGAAAAAACAAAAAATACCAAAAAACCACAACAAGAACAAGAGCAACAGCAACAACTATTCGTAAAGGGCCATTGATCTTCCGGGGAACCCCTAACCCGAACCCTAACCCGAACCCGAACCCGAATTCAGAATTCAGAAAATGAAAACGAAGAGAGAAAACACACATTAATGCTTATAGCAAAAACCTATCCACGATTAGGTCGAAAAAGAAAAATAAACAATTCTTAGAAGTTGCTTCAGTTTTTAGTAGTTTGTATCTGCATATATGTATAGGTATATGTAAGTATACTCGTATCTTTTTTGTCTCACGCACTTAAGAACCTGTAAACTGTTAACTGTTTTATGATTTCGAAACTTATGTGTACTTTGTCTTTCTTTCTGTCGTATGCAAATGTAAATGCATTTCTGCATCTTTTATTTGAACGTTCAATCTAGCGACTTCAACTTTTGTCAAAATGCTCGAGCCAAATTGATTGAAACAAATACGAAATACGAACTTGTAGGACACCTTTTATGATAACAACACACACACACACACAAACACACGTACACACAGAGAATGAACTTATATATAATATGTAAATTTCTTGAGATAAAACACATTCTTATGCTTCCATATCTAGTGAGGAATGTTAACTGTTTCTTCTTCATTTCCAATATTCCAATTGCGCGCGCTTTGCTTAACATGAACATAACCTCAATTACTTTGGACCACGATAAACATCTCACGAACAAAATAACTAAGCTGAAACATACGCGTACACATACATTGAGATAATACACGTATATGTATATTTAGAGGAGTATATCTGTATATAATAATTATATAGATATGCATCAAGAATGTATCTAGTACGTTTCCGTTAAAATATGCGACTGAATAAAAAGTTTTTAATTGATTTGCTGCTTGTTGTAATTAAGAATTTAAATAAAACACAGAATACAAAAACAAAAAATAAATAATAATAATAATATTTATACCAAACGAAATACTGTAAATATGTATAAAAAGAAAACCAAAACAAAAACGACAAGAGAGTAAAATAAATCAAATCAATTTACAGCTTTGAATACCGTCCACACGCACACAGTAAACGATTAAAGCAAATACATAGATGACGATCTCTGTGGAGATACTAATAATGAAAAATAAAATTAAAATTTTAATTAAAATTGATACAGCAACAGGGCGAAATAGCGAAGAACATTTTTAAGTACTCGTATACTTGATTTGACCTTAAGCATGAACAATGATAATGTCGATGATAACGCTGATGATAGAGATAATGATGATGAAATGCTAAATTTTGTTATACACAAAAGTTGAAGTAACCGTTTGGGCGCCCATACGTGCATTTTTTGTATATTGGATATTATACTTATATATAGTTTGTATGTACTACATAAGTGCATATATCTATGCAAATTGAATAGTATTTATATATGATTCTATATTTTTTATATTTTGACACATTTTGTTCTTGTGTTTTGAGTTTTTGGTTCGGTTCCTGAGATGAGATAAGAGTACAGTACAGCCAATTTATTAGACAAACAAAAAATGAAAGCAATAAAATTGAAATATGAATTATAAAAAAAAATATGATATGCATAAAAATTATTATGAAAATATATATATTTACATATATATTTGAAAGCAAAAAAAAAATAAACAAAAAAACATTTTAATTATAAATATCGTAATATAATATACATAACAAACAAAAATAAAAACATATCGTCTTCAAGTCATGCAAGAAAGTTTTTTTTTTGTTTTTTTTACAAGTAAATTATTCTAATGCTAGACAAGGCTTACTAAGTAGTTACAAAAGACAGAGAAAGCTAGATGAATGAGCGAAAAACGAAGTAGGAAATAGGACAGCAGCGTGAGAGTGAGACAGCACCACAATGGTAGCAGAGAGCGAACGAGACAGAAAGAGAGAAAGAGAGAGGTGGCGAAGCGTTTGTCTGGGCCAAACATTCGCCAGGCCAGACTAAAAAGTGATATAAAACATACATATAAAAACAAAATAACTTGCCAAAATAATTAAGTTTAAACATAATACATAATAACAAAAACACCAAACGAAAAAAACAAAAAAAAAAAACAAAGAATGTAAGTAACAACTATGCTTTCTCAATAATTGAGAAAGCGTTTAGTCTATGCCTAAAGTAATACAAAAGTTCAGCCAGCAGCAGCAAAAATCTAGTTTAATAGGCATTTTAATATAGGCAATCTTGTTATAATAATTATAATATTAAATACTAATGCGAATACTAAATACTAATACTAATACTAATACTGATACTAATGCTAATACTAATACAAATACTAATGCTAATACTAATACCAAAACTAATAATAATCATTATGGAATCTAATACTGCAACCTTCAAGCTGAGCTTTGCTATCAAGTAACAATTTCCAAACCGAACTACCAATAACAACAGAAACCAAAAACCAAAAATAAACAAATTCTTATAAACAATATTATCATATAAAAGAAATCTTACCAATAAAGTTGTCAATTTGCGTTGCCTATTTTCAAATTTGGTTTAGAAAATTCATTAATAAAGAAGACTGGAATAAAAGCAAAAACAACAAAAGAACATAAATATATATATTTACTTATATATAGACGTACATACATATATTATAAATTATAACAAGGTCAATACAAATACATATGCGTAGCGTTCGAAATGCGTTCGAATTATAAGCAAAAATAAAAAACAATTGATACAAAAATCTACATATAATAAACGTTCACTCACATGCTCGTACATATGCATACACATACATACATACATACATACACACATACATACATATACATATCGAAGTCAGTTAAAGCAGTTGATTTTGATAAAGCAAACCGATCATCCCACACCCACCCATACTGCAGAAATCAATGAATCAATAATTAGCTCAAATCGCAAGGCAAAGTCGAATGGAGAGTTCGCTACAAGAAGCAAGAACGGCATGCCGTTTGCTTAAATACCCTTGCTTACATGCTTCACTAATTCAAATTATGTCAGTCCGCTTTTTTGATAGAACTTTTCAGCAAAGTCCTTTTCGTAAAAATATTATTGCATACTTCTTGGGGTCATGGCATTTTTGACATTGTTCCTCATAGATTCATCAGAAATATTGCAGGGGTATAAATCAAAATGAAGTCAATGATGATTACAAAGAAGCATAGTTATATTATGAACTTATTACACACACAGTCACTCCCGAAATATACAAAACAACAATAAAGTATTAGTACACGTGCAATTTCAATTTTGTTTCAACAAATTATTTGAATAGTTTTTAAAGAAAATCAAGAATAAGAAGAAGAAAAGTAATATATGAAAAGCGCAAAACGGAAAGCTGCAAAACTAGCAGATAAAAAGCAGAACAATTCATGTAAATTATGCGTACAACAATAAACAACAAACAAAAGTCGAATGGAAAACCAAAGAACTACTTATTAAATGAAAGCTAAATAAATATAAATAAATTAAAATAAAAAAAGGACAAAATTGATATATATGTATATATATATATATATATATATATATATGTATGTATATATATTATATATATATAATATATATGATAAAAGTAAATACGCCGCAGCAATTAAAGAAAAAGTTGTTAAGATTCTAAAAGTGAAATGTTTTATAAATAGTTAAACCAAAACAGAAAAGCAAAACAAAAAAAAAAACCAAAAAAAAACAAAAAAGAAACAAAAATTATTATATATTAAATATGAGAAATGAAAAAACACAACAGCTAAAATACGAACAGTCACAACACCAACAAGAACAACAACACTCAAAACAAACAACAAATGAGCAAGCACAAAATTTACCGTTTGACTTTCAAAATGAATTTCAATTAAAATTTTTACCAGCCGAAAATAAATTGTAAGACAAATTGGATCCCGAAATTACGCAGCTTAAATTTAAAAGTTAGACGAAATATTATAAATGTAATATTCGCACATTATGATGATGAACAAGGGCATCAGTTGAAAACCAGATCAATTCTATACATACATTTAGACACACACAAACACACTTACACACACACACACACAGACAGAGGCAGACACACGTTACTTTATGAACACAAAAGCAAATTAAATGACAAAAGTATATAAAAATAAATTATGCTAAAAAGAACAACTTATAAAATACAACTCAAATCGCAATCAAGTCTTCTTCTTTTTGGGCACAGGAGAATGTGTTGCAAGACAACGTCTGTAAAGTGAGTGTAGAGGATTGAAAGGACTCGTTAGCCTAGTCTATGCTTACTTGAATTAAATGATTCATTTTTAGAAAATTATTAGACTGAATAATTTAATATTAATCGAGCAATTATTTTTAAACGACTCCTGATTATTTAAATTATTATTAAACATATTTTTAAGTTTATCTTTTATTATGAAACATATTTTTAAATTTATTAATCATATTTTGAATATGACAAATCACATTTTTCAATAATTTGCTGTGGTGTTTTATATTTATATTTTTGCCTGAACTTGTTTTTTTTTTTTTTTGATTTTAAGTATTCAAATTTACAGCCGACAACTGGAGAATGTGTTTTGCTCAAACCTATAATAAAAATGTGAAGAAAATTATGTTTGTGTTCATATTCTTAACACTCTATTAATTTATTTAATTGTCACATTATAAACTTAGTCGCTAACTTAAATGTATAGATCTGTCAACAGCGTGATGATGTTGAGTATGAATTTGAAAGTCCATAAACGGTTATTTACAGTGCAGAGAGAAGGATGAAAGGTATTGTTTGGTAAGACATCAAGGACATTTCATAACAACGGCAATTCGCCAAAAAGGAAATGCCCTGCAGCAGCAGCGAGTGGTGCGGCGGTTATCAGATTGTCATATCACATAGTGTTTACAAAATATTATAGCGATTTAGCCTGGCTGCGACCTCAAGTCAGCTGCTGGACGCGACCTCGTCGCAACGTCTTGGCTTTCGCCTTGGACGCCAGTGGCGGTCGATAAGTGGGCAGATCTATGAAAACGGGACGATAGTTGGGCGATTCTGGTCGCATCGATCGCGACTCGGTTAGCTGCATATTCGTATAGTAGTTCACCTCATTCTGTGGCTCACTGCTGGACGCTGCCGCAGCAGCTGCTGCTGCTGTGGCTGCAGCAGATGCTGCCTCCTGACGTCGCTCCGCTGCACGGCCATGTGCTCGGGCGCCATCCGCGCGCAGCAGCTTGAAAAGATTACGCCGGGCTGCCTGATCCGTCTCCGTTTCGGACGTACGTCGATTGCTGTTGCTGCTGGAGTTGGCATTGACAAAGGCGGCCTCCTCGTAGCGCGGTATGTAGCGCGGCCTGCGGGACTCCCCGGCTCGCGCATGCTCACGATCATATGGCGTTACATTGAAGCCAAAGAAACGCGGCGCCTGCACAGAGATGAGCGGCAGCAGCGTCTCACGTGCATAGCGTTCGGCACGTTGCAGCAGCTCGCCAAGGCGGAAGGGCAGCAACTGTACCGTCTGCATGGGCTCCTCCTGCCCGCTAGCCAGCTGTGCCATCATCTTGGGCGGCGTGCTCTCCCCGCTGCCACTGGAGCTGGCCGTCTTCCTACTGCTGCTGCTGCTGCTGCTGCTGGTGGCGGGTTCAATGTCCGGCAGCTGCAGATCCTTGCCATGCTTGCTACGTGGCGTGGTTGCCTTTACCACTGGCTCCACAATCTCCTCTGTGGTCGCGTACTCATGCAGATTGCGTCCACGATTTAAAGGTAGTCTGCGCTCCTTCAGCACTGGCTCATAGATCTCATTGGTCGGCTGCTGGCCAGGCGTTAAATTATCCGATAGACTGCGACTGGACTCGGCTGCCTCGGCCTCGTTGGCATCCTTATCCAGCGAATTGCCCACGAGTATGGGCTGCCAGGGCAGCTCATCCGTTTGGTCCAGCGGATACGTTTGATTCTGGGCCAGCTTAAAGCTAGTGCCCAGATTGAAGATATCCTTGCGCTGCTTCACGCTCTCCACACCATCAACAATGGCGCTCAGCCCCGATTCCTGCACACTCGAGTCGAGCAGTGGGGCCGGAGCATCTGTGCTCGGCGACAGCGAAGCTTGGGGCGATTGTGTGGTGTAAACACCATAGTCATCTTGATTGTCCAGCTCACAGTCGCCAGCCTGCAGATGCATGCGCACCGGATTGCCGCTACTGAGCTTTGTGCTGGGCCGGCACAACGAATGACTGCGACCGAAGCTATCCGTGAGCACCACCTTATCAATGTCCCAGTGGGGCAGACCCTTCGATAGCCAGCCACTGTAGGACTTGTAGTGCAGGCTCAGCGTGGTGGGAAAACCCAGTGCCGGATGCGGTACAATGATCTTGGACACAATGTCGCCAGCAAAGAACTCGGCATCGTCCTTTCTGCAAAGTAAGGTAAACAATATATTTGATCAGTTAACACAACAATTGACTGTAAGATACCCTCTAGATCTTTACTATCAGTGCTGATTAAATTAGTTTATATATATGTATTTATATACACGTATGTGTGTTCAGCATTCAATCATAATATTAGCATTAAAAGCTTTAATATTACAATGATGAAATGTTTCGTAGCTCTGAGATTTAGATGTTAAAATAAACAACTGTCTGCTCTAATTGGTGTCTGTTTGAGACAGTCAGATGGGTATGTGATAATATTAAATAGTTTATAAAGTCGAAGATGTCTCCTTTGGTCCCTCAAACAACCGCTTATCACAAGACTATTAAGCCCTATGCTTGGTCCACTTACTCGGATATTTCAAAGGTTTCGTTAAGGCCGCCATCGCCCTCAAGTATGGCCTCCAGGCGGCCAATCGTTCGCAGCGGCAGATCGTTGAAAGAGTTGAAGATCTGCAGCTGAAACTGATGGGCACAGAAGGGCTCCTCCTCGCGGGTCAGCAGATACAGTTGGCCACGACCCGTCGATCTGTCCGCATAGTAGCCCATGTTGCCACAGCGTGGCACACCCTCAGCCAGATCCTCGTCATCCTGGGCGCAGGGAAAGCACTTGCCCTTGAGAAAATCATCGTAGTTGGCACACGGAAAGGCGGGAAACATGCAGCGTGGCGCCACAGAGTCAATGAAAAACTTGTAGGCGCGTCTGTGATTGCACAGCGAGCGTCCCTCCTCATCCTCGGCTGCCTGGGCCGCTACACCGAAATAAACAGAGAGCATCAGCAATTGGCAGAAGAGAACAAATCAACTGCTTCAACTTACACCAGATAAAGTCCGTGACGGCGCCAACAAAGAGATTGGAACAACCCGTCTGCACACGTCCACCATTGGGATAGTAGTCGACATGGCCCATTGGCTGCCAGGAGCCCAGGCCACCCAATATGAGATTCTCGCCATTCGAATGAATGACATCCACAAACTCGGCATCGCTGCTGTCCAGCCGCACCTTCGGATGCTGTGCCTCAAAGAGCGGTCCGGCCGGATCCAGGCCCGTGATGCGCGACAATCCGGGCAGCTCGGCGCCTGCAAAGCCAGACACATGTGCGCCCAAGCTAAAGCCAATCACATGGGTGCGCATCAGATTGAGGCCCTTGTGCTGCTCCAGATGACGCAAGAGCATGGCCAACTGCTTGCCCACCAGACGTGTATTGGCAGCCGCACGCACATAGTTCGGAAAGGTGGCACCATTCTCCCAATCCACACAGATGACAATGCAATCCTCCTGCGCAGAGAGAAAGGTATTAGATCGAATCAATAGGAGAGCAGTTGAGATAAACTTACCACAGCCATGAGTGCGGTCTTCATCTCGTAGATCCAGACGTGAGGACAGGCGGAGCCAAAGCCGTGCACAATCACACGCACGGAGAGCTCATCGAAGCCCTCGAGATCGTCGATGGAAGGAGTCGGTTTCTTTGCACTCGACTGACTGCTGCTACTGCTCGGCTTCTCTGTGGTCACATTGAGAGCTGGGCCAGCGACTGTTGAGCTGGGCGAGTTGGTTGCAGCTGGCTCTGATTCCCGCTTGGCCTTGGCCTTGGCAAATGCTGCCGTCATGTTGAGGAACGACAACTCCATCAGCGGCTGGTCGGAGCGTTGACGGGTCGAGTAGAAAAAGAACTTGGTGTTAATCTCCTCGGGCGATGAGGGCAACATCTCCAGATAGGCAAATGGTCCCGAATCCTCAAAGCAGCCCAGCTCATTGTAGCATACTCGCTTCACGGCCCGCTTGGTGCGTCCATGTTGCAGCTGGCGTTGTTGCTGCCACCGCTCATGCGCCAGCAATGAGGCATGCACCTTTTCCGATAGCTCTGTGAAGTTTGCATAGCGTTGCACGCCACTCACTTCCTTGCCTCGTGCTGCAAATGCGATGAGTAAGCAATTGAAATTGTTATTTTCTGTTTGGTTTTTTATTGAACTCGAATTTAAAATTCATTTTTTGTTTAATGTCCCATCAATTGGACACTTTGCAAGCAACTCACGTGCTTTATAAACATGCGAGAATAAATATGACAATTTTTTATATATTTGGAGGCACACATAACTATCTCCTTCTGTACAGGTAGAATGAGTATATTAGGTACAGTCGCTTCCTATTTGCTAAGCATTGCTGCATACCCAATGGGAAGAAAGAATCTTCAACAACTAACTAAAGAAATCTCTAAGATCTATTACTAAATTCGGTAATTGTACGTTTATTAAGGATGAAACCAAAATATTATAAAAACAAAATCATGTGATGATGAAATAGCTACAATAATTAGCAGACAAATATACAGAAAGAGTTGCAGATAAATTTTAAACCCGATAACTTTGATGAAAAGAAAATTGATAATATCTCGATAAAAATTGAAAGGGAATGACATTACATATCATAAAATGGTTGTATTAGGTGAGATTAAATAGGTTTATTTAACTAAAAACAATTAGCCGATTAACCTATATTTTGCTCAGATTTTTTTTGCCATTAGAGAATATAAATAATAAATTGCAAAGTGCTAAGTGAAGTAAACTACAGCAGAGGGCTGATTAACTTGCTCGTTTTTCAGTTGATTGTATAACAATTACGACCCCACTTGAGCTTGACAATCCTATGATTTTAGCTCTACAGATCACAAGAAGTTTTTTTAGTTCAACGTGTATGCTATGCATAGAAAGAAACTAAGACTTTAACGTAACCCGGAAGTTACAGTCAATCAACTTGAACCCAGTAGGGAAGATTGCTACTAAGAATGAATGTGTGTTGAGCATTTGAGAGACAGCAGACATAATATATAGTCGCAAGTATTACAAGTAGTGTGTGATGAGTGTCATAGGCAATAAAAAGTAATAAAAGCTAGTTGGAATTCTCTTTAATGGCGACGCGTAAAATGTTTTCATTTTAGGCTTTGGAACGTGCCGATGATGACATAACCCCCTCCAACAACATGGATGCCTCTGGATGTCTCATTGTCTCACAAAAATGGCTCCGTTAGCTGAACGCGATGATAAATTACCGAGGCGTGATTGCGTTTCCAAAACCAAATACAAACTGACAAATAATGTCCACGCTTCGCCACACACGTCGCCAAGTGGCAAGTGATAATAATTATATGCCTTACGACGATCATCTATGCGAAAATGAAAAGGAGTTACGACTACTAGCTCAAGTCCACTCTGCCCACTGATCACTTGCTGGATGTGATGGCAATTAGTCGACTGCCTGACTCACCCCTTTTTGTATCATTAGCCACTCGGAATAGTGCTTGGGCAAGCGCCCTCCATTAATCAAGACGACGTGACTTATGGCCCTTATGCAACTAAATGCATCCGAGTTTTTTGTTTTGTGCCTTTGCTTTAGTTTTTTCCTTCATTTGTTGGTCTGTTTATTTTTAAAAACTTTTTTGAAGCACCACAGACACTATGGGAAGCATTTTACGCTTTAGGCCCATAAAAGTAGAAACGGCCACTTATAAATAATTACTGCACTTTTCTCGCTTATGATTCAAAACTCGACTTCAATTACAAGCAGCCTTGTAGCACGTCGGTAACTTGCCTTGCGCTTCTTCCAAATTGCAGTTCTTTAAAAATAATCCCAGCTAATTGATTAACTGTCGGAATTGTGCAGAACGGCTGGAATCAAGTCCGGAAAAGCTATTGAGTAGAACACTTAATGCCATGGGAGAGATTTTAATTATATGAAAGAATATTATTAAGGAGCACCCAAGAGTGCTTGGTTTTTTACTGCTATAATTTATATTGAGGAATGCAATTTAGATTTCTATAGCAAAAAACTTGGCTAAACAGAAGTGTGTAGTGTTAAATTAAAGAATAAGCAAAATAAAATATAACTGTAAACTAACTTAAATTGTACATTAAAAATCAATAAATCAATGTACAATTGTATCGATAACAAATCTGACTGTGGAGATGGGAATCTAATTACACAGTTATTGGGAGCAATTTTAATGGATATGTTAGGAGTGTTGTTGAACGAGTCGAGTGCTATGCACACATAGTTGTTGATCTTGTTGTTGATAGTTTCGTGTTTTCATTTACGTTTAACACTTTATAAACTGTTTGTTTTTGTTTTTTTTTTTGGCATTGCAGTCGCTTCTTTCGCTTTGTTGACTGTTTCCGATTACATTACATATGTCGCTCCGTCTGTCCGTCTGTCCGTCTGACTGCCTGTCCGTGTGTGTATTTAGTTGTGGTATTTATGGTGATTGTGCAATCGGTGAAGTATTCACTTGTCGCTGGCTTCAATGGCGAAAAAATTGTCAAGTGAAACTCGACAGGGGCCAAATCAATTGAAAGACACCCACAAACCCCCACATGGCCTTGTTACCAGAAGGGAGGCTAAGGGGTGCAGTGGGACTGTCACTGGCTCAAAAATTAATTTAATTTTAAAACTGACGTTGTCGTCAGCAAGTTGAAAAATTTAGCACACACTAAATCAATTAGATCTGCGACAGTTTCTAGGCGAAGAGGGGCAGGGAGGGTAGCTGGGTCCAAGTGTCGAGAGTGTCAGTCAATTAGTTAATGGAGCCAAAGTACCATTACTTACCGCTAGAGTGTGTGCTGAGCAGCAACAACGACAGTGCGAGGCAAATGTGCAGCATTGTTGTTGTTGTGGTTCTTCCTGTTCCACTTGTTGTTGTTGCAACAGTTTATCCAATATACTTGTTGGCGCCAAGTGGCATTGATAGAGCTGAGTCGTCCAAAATGACCCTAGCGCGCGGTTACGCTCTCTCTCTCTCTCTCTCTCTCGCTCGCTCGCGCGCACTCTCTGCTTATGGTTTTCTCTCAGCTTTGGCGAGACGCTGGCATTGCACTTGCTGAGCTTTTGTTAATAATATTATTAATACTATCTCGTCTGCCTTTATATGTTACAATATGCAGAGTGTATAAGTTTGTGTGTCTTTGCAATGCTTTCGGTATTATGCGCTTACATATGTCTCTCTTTCGCTTTGGTAATAGCAATAAACCATAAACAAATTCACTTTCACTTATTTGTGAACCTGCCAGCCAAGTCGTGACTGGTTCCTGGCCACGGCCAATGGCTGCTGATGGCAGAGATGGCTGCTGGCTGCTGGCTGCTGGCTGCTGTCTGATATCTTATGGCTACGTCTGACTCACTGACTGACTGACTAAGCAAATGCAGATGGACAGATGGACAGATGGACCGAGAGTTTAATTTGCTCTATGAACCAAACTGGGCGTTGGTGTTGGCGCTTGACTTGGCTTTGCGCTTGATTGAATTATGTGGCAGACGATTCACTAGCAACATCAACAGCAACAACAAACAATAACAACAACAACAACAACAACAACAACAACAACAACAACAGCTGAGCTTTCTCTGGACTCCACTTTGCGACAGATGCTTGAGCTGTGATTGATGTTGATTGCCGTTGATTGATTGCTTGTAAGCCCCGTGTGGTCTGCAATTACAATGAAGCACTATCGATTTTCAATCGCAACAAAAGTGTTGCAGCAACCGCTGTTGCCGCTGCTGTTGTTGCCACAATCGTTGCTGTTATCGGTATATTGTATAATAAGCCGGTTGACAGACAGGATGTTCGCTAAGCGGCGCTCGACGGGTTCATTGACCATTCACCGTCTTTTGCGTCTCTGATTCTCTAGCAACAACAACAGCAGCAACAACTTTAGTTTAAATACAAACATTGTTAATAAGCACAAGCATATGGCATATATGCATACAATTACACTCTGCTACAAATTCAAACACAATGTTGCGGTATCGTTGTTGAAAATACAATCGATGTACAATGCAATAGAGGAACTCAGTTTTGCACTTCATTTATAGTAAATTAATTATTTAACAACTAAGTTTACTAAGACAATAATAATTTATGAATTGTTGCAAATCGATCATATCTAAACTAATTAATAGACTTAATGCACTACAAAGTATATGTTACATGATCGCAAAATAATGTCTCTTGTAGAACAGTGTTGCAGCATTCAGTTAAACGCTGAACGCTGAGCATTGTTGGTTGAATGTGAGCATTTGGGTCAACAGCAGCAGCAGTGGAGAGTTGAGAGTCGTAGTCGAGAGTGGAAAGACACAAGACAAAAGACAAAACACAAAAGACAAAAGAGACAAGAGTTTGTCATCGCTAGTTTGGCTTTTGTCGACGACTGTTGTGTTATTTTTTGGCCAATTTTCAAAGAAACGCCATGTGTTAATTGTGCGGGAGAGTCGCCCAAAGAAGACCGCAACCGCGTGCCATCTAATAGGTTGACTGTTAAAGCCCGCAACGAAAGTGAAAACTTTTTAAGACCGCGATAAGAAATCAAAACATCAACAGAAACCGAAACCGAAACCAAAGCTGAAACTGAAAGATTGAGAGCGTGTAACTCGTATAACTGCAACTTTGATTGATTGATTTACTGTCATATTGATATTGCTATTGACATTGATGTTGATTTAATATCGATTGTTTAGTGAGCTTCACTTTCGTTGGTTATCGACATGCGAGTTTACAATTAGCACCTCCACTCGAAGCACTCGCATTAGGCAAGTTTGAGTTTGTTGTCAAATCTTCAACACCTCAAATGTTGCAATGCCACAAACCAAGGAGCTCTTGTTTGCTATAATTGCTGTTGATTAACAACTAAAACTGAAATTAGCTGGCAAAGGGGTTTCCCTGTTGTTTTTTTTTTGCCATTATTCTCTCACGGATTTGGTGTCGCATAAGTTGAAGTAGACAACTGTTAACAGTTGAAGATGCTGTTAATAGTTGAGTAACTGCTGTTTTGGCAAATTATATGATATATTTTGATCGATCCGCTTATCGATTGAGCGCAACTCTCTAAACTGCTGTCGCTGTCAATCAATTCGGTTGGTCTCTCTGGCCACCCGCGCTGAAAGGCGCGTCCAACGGAGCGTGACAAGAGGCAACGCAAAGGGTTACCCAGCTTGTGGCATCAATCGAGTTTTCAAGTGCTGATAGCAGATGAAACTGTCGCGAGCTGCGAAAGCAACAAAACCAAAAACTAAAAAACAAAATGGAAAGTAAACTAGCAATTATAATGCTTCTAAAGTGCGGCTTTCCAAGCAGGCAAATGTGCTGCTGTGGCGTTGGTGTCAGTTGGCGGCGTCAGTTGTCGCCGACAGTCGTCAGCCACTTTCAAATAGATTAACCCAATTTGGGTTGCTGGGTCCGCTTTCAGTTGGAAGTTGGCGGTTGTCAGTTGGCAGTTGGACTTCATTTTCGCATTTGCAGCTAATTTGGCTCATTAGATAAATGGACGGACATGAATCATGTTGGCTATGTCTGCTGCTGTTGCTCTTGCTGTTGATGTGGCTATGGGTCTTGCAAGCACATCAAGAACTGGCTTCGTGCATCTTGGGAAAGCCGCGGCTGTGAAATCGAACCATGCCAATGAAAAGTGCTCAAATGTTGGCCAAGTCTAGCTCAACTGGCGAATCGCACCAAACAAACCCCTCTCCCCTCTCCCCTCACCCCTCTGAACAGCCCACAATTTGCAACACTCGCAGACAATGGTGCACTATTGTGGCAACTTTTAGGCAATCGTTTTGATTGATTTGCACACTAAACAATATCCACTTCCCTCCTTCCCCCAACCACACTCTTCCCGCTCTCCCTCTGAGTGTGCCATTTAATGCCTGTTTTTGTTTTCATCACTTTTATGACCATACAAAAGACTTAGGCAACGAACTTGCAGCCACAAAAACAAAAACCAAACTTAAATAAAAATAACAGAAAAAAGATTTGAAATTTCCTTAGCCAATTTTCGCATGTCAGGCAAGTCGCATAAATAGTTTCCTGTTTGTTACGACGGACACGGGGAACAGCTAAAGGGAGGCAACCAAAGTGCGCTGGACAGCTACAACACCAACAGCAACAGCAACAACAACAACAACAAATATTTATGAAAAATCAGCAGCGCATAAAATTTCCGCCGTTATTTTGTTATGCTACCAAGTTGTGGCGGTCGCAGTCGTTGTTGTCGCTTCATTGCCGTTGTTGTTGTTAAAATTAGTTGCTTCTAATATTGTTGTTGTTGCATTTGGGTTTTTCACAAGAATTTCCACAAGTGGCAATCTCATTGTCTATGCATTGCATGCAACAAGCAGCCAAGAAGCCGCAAAGACAATGCGCCATAAATCAACTGGTAGCAAAGTCAGCCAACGGTAAAATGCACAGCCAGAAGTTACACCAGCAACAACAACAACAAGTACAGCAATAAACAACAACAATAACAATTACATACATGCAATAACGAACGTGCGTGACATACATTTGGGGCATATAATCCAGGCTCCAAGCCCAACCAGTTCTGTTGCCAAAAGGGAAAGAGTACTTCACTGTGAAGAGAAGGTAGCGTGGAGAAGTCGACAGAGAGAGAGAGACAGAGAGCGAGAGAGAGAGAGAGCAGTGAGTTCAAGTGGGCATGATGAAAGTGTAGGCAGAACCTCTTCGAGTATCTGATGACCCAATTGAAAACAAAACCGCCAAAATATGTCTTTAATGAGATAGAGAACTTAAGCGGGCTGAGATCTGAGAATTAAGTTGAGGAAATAAGCTAAGCTCATAAATCGATTTCTTGAGAAAGTGTTGAAATTGCTCCAGGCAACAAGCCCATTTAAAATGTGCATAAAAAACGCCAGACAATAAATGAGCCATTCCAAATTGATATTGATAGATAAAAAAGAATGCAAAAGAAGTGCGAATTAAAGATGAATTTAGTTCGATAAACAAAAAAGAGAAAAAGAACAGAGATTAACCATTAAACAAGAAAGAACAAGAGCGCACAAGCACTAAGAAAATATATAAAACAAATGGCAAAAGATATAAATAAATAGATTTTAGAGAGTAAACAAAACGGGGAAAGTGCTGGAAGAGCATCAAGCCACAAATGCTCCATTTGCAGACAGACAATCGGAGGAGCTGTCTTGAACTACATTAGGAAATATACAACCGGAAGAGCTGCGCGTTAAGAAAAATAACTCTCAGTAGAGTCAACTGGTAAGAGGTCAACTGGGAAAGCGTAGGAAGCACACACGACCCAATTTACAAGACACAGTTATGACACTTACGAGTAGAAGAGATGCCTCCAATTACATGCGAGACTCAACAAGTATCTCAATTATTTCTCACATGCGTTTCTCGCATTTGATCCGGCACAATTAAATGTCTTTTGTCTCGTCGAGCTTTTTTTTTTTTTTTGACCGCAATTGTATCCCAGCAATTGTTGCCTAAGCCGCAGATAATGCCGATAACACTGGAGTCATGCCACTGGAGCACCACTTGCCCCACAGACCCCAATACTAGACAACTTGCACTACAATGCAACACAATCCAACTCCGATTACCATGTCAACTAGTTGACACCTAAAGACCATAATTTGGTTGCCAAGTAATAAATTATCTGTCTCCACATACTGTGCTAGAAATTGGAAAGAATATACACTCGAGATGCTGGCAACAAACTGAACTATTATTATTAAAGTCATTACATAGTATGTTAAAGTTAAGACATAAAACTATTATACAAAATTAGTTATACTTACATAAAAGAGCAATAATCAAATTTATTCTATAACTGCATACAACATTATCTCTTTCTCTATAAGTATATTTTTGTATAATTAAATTCAAACTGATTTTTAAGCTCTTCTTTTCTAAATGACACCTACATGTATAATAAATAAATGAAACTTCGGACTGGCTGATCAAATTCCATGTTTAAGATAAACATTTTCACAAATTTGAAAGCTGTGGATTTTGATTAAAGTTTTCCACTTGTTGAGCTCAATTGACTCATGACCTTGCGCATGTCAACAACCACAGCAGCGACAACAGCAAACAGCAACGACATCGACAACAACAACGTAGACAACATCAACAACAAGTCGAGTTAGTCTCAATCATTGGCTGTTAACTGCAGGTGAATTATGTTAACTCAAAAGCGACAATCACAACAATAAAGTGTTTAACTAAATTTAATGTTGTTGTCGTTGTAGATGTTGTTGTTGGTGTTGGTGTTGTAGTTGCTATTGCTGTTGTTATGCATGGCATTGAAGGAATTTATGCAGTTTAATTGAAAACAATTTTCGTCATAGGAGACTGCTTCAGTGGGAAATACCCTGTACGTCCAATGCCTGTGCTCTAAGAGAGTATGCAAACTACAATAAATATACATATAGTATATATACAAAGAATATAACATAGTTAATTCTATAAAATCAATAGGCTAAGATGTTTCCAATTAATTCAACAAGCTCATCAGTGCAGTAGTGCTTGCCTGCAGTAACTACAGGGTATTTGGCATTCCAGCCGCAGACGACTGCTGTCTGTAGCTACTAGTCTTTTGGTTTTTAGTTTGCACTCTTGTTGATTTAGACTTTACACCATGAATTTGTTTGCAGCTATCAAAATTGGCTGCCTTTTGTTTGGTCTCTGCAATTCGTGTCAATGTCAGCATGATTTTTTTTTTCTTAATATTTTTTCAGCTTTTTTTTGGTATGCACCATGCGTTATGGCTGAGCGAGGGACCGAGGGGTGTCGTGTAATGCTCTGTGAACGGGTTTTAACATAAAAAACATGCATAATAGTGGAAGGAACAACAACAACAGCTGCAGAAACTGCAGCAAGCAGATCAAGCAGTACCCAAAAAGACTTAAGTGGCAAACTTGAGGTGCAGCAAGTGCAAGAGAAAAACTGCACAAAAGACACAAAATATGTGAGACAAGTAGTCGAAAAATGTATGCCTAATGTGTAAACAAACCATATGTAAAACTGCTGATTTGTGATAAGAAAAATATGGCAGCAAAAGCAATCACAGCACCAGCATCAGCATCAGCAGCAACAATAAGAGAGGCAACTGCGGCTGCTGCTGCTGCTGCTGGTTTTGGGGCCCGGGCCCAGCTTACAGTTTCACTTGAGGCGCGTGAAAGTTGCGCTTCATAATAAAAACAAAAATCAAAAAATCAAAAAACGGCAACAACAACACCGCCAAGCTACGCTCACACATATGAACAGTGGCACAATTGGAATACCATAAAAAAAAGGGCGGGACAAGCCAAAAGTTAAACGCAAACGCAAACCAAAGCAAAAGACAAACATCAAATGCAAATACGTAAAAAGAAAAACACAGAAACGCACACGGACTGCAATTCATATACGCACATTTTTTTGTTAATGTTGTATTTAATATGTAGTGTGATCGCTGTTGTAGTTAAATATCAATGCTTGGCACAAAAACAAAAACTTGCGCAAAGCGGCGACCGGACAAAAACAAAAAGTAAAAAAAAACCTGAAGATGCAACGCGCGAAGCCGACGACAGCCTGCTGCAGGTTGTGAACGCAACGAAAACGAACGAACGGAAAAATGTAAAGTAAATAAAGAAAAAACACGAACGGCCAGGCGACAACACGAACCTCAAACCGTCGCGGCTGAAGATCAACTGAAAGCCGAAACGCACAATGCGCATAGTCGAAGCAACTGCAAGAGCAACAGCAACAGCACAAGCTCGGCTCGGCTTCGGCAAAGCTCGGCTACTTGGCGCTGCCAGACTGTCATCAGGCCATTGGCATCGTCACAAGTCGCGACACGTACTATTGCCAAAAACACAACAACAACAACGACGACAGAAAAACCAGCAAAATTGCCAAAGCTGACATGCACTGGGAATGGATGAATGGGGGGGGGAATATGGGAAACTTGCTGCAGCTAGGGCTGGACTTGTGATTGGCCAGCTATCGATGTGCAGTTGCCGCTCTGCGCAATGCCGAAGCACGCGCTGCTCCACTGCCCACAGAAAGTTCTCATTTGACCCACTTAAATTGCTTGCAAATCTGAACACGCTCCAAAAAAAATGCCTACATACCGCTTAACTGAAAGCCACAAGAGGTATGCCAAGTGCACACTTTACCCAGATTTTGAATTTGCGATAAATCTGATATGGAATACATTCTTCAAAATATTGCATACTTTTGGGCACCAACTTTAATTGTAAAGATATCTTATCTTCTACAGGGTATCTTTCGTTCAGCAATGACACATATCAGCCATTTACCACTTGAAGTTAGTCAGCAGTGGCTTGTTATCGCATTAATCATCATGCTGGCGTATATTGCTGTGCAATAAGAGCCCCCATCGAGACTAATAGATCAACTTCATTTGGTCATCGATTACATTCGTAAATCATAATTTCTGTCGACATTTCAAACTGTATTGTATTAAAAAATGTCGCCATTATTTTTGAACAATTTTAAAAACATTTCATAAAATTCAATATTTGTAATTCAATTGATACAACTTAGAAAATTTTAAGACAATTACAGGTGTTAGAATGACAATAAATCGTTCATATTACTAATATAATACCAAATTTTGCTACAACATTAAAACAAATGTAATGTTTTGACGATATTTGAAAAAATTACAGTATTAATTTTAATTTTTAAAAAGTAGATTTTAATATTTGAAAACTTGCTAAGAAAATATAACAAACTGAAAACATAAATTAAATAAACTAATCTACAAATATTATATTCGTCACTTTCAAATATTCTGTTTGTGTAAATTTGGAAATGTAAATTCCAGTTAATTTTTATTTAGAATTTGAAAATATTTCTTTTACGCCAAATCAAAGGAAAACTTGAAGCCAATTCGAGACCAAGACTTACAGTCTGCAGGGCATCTATAAGTCGTACTGCACTTCAGTTTCACTTACTATTACGCAAACTATTTCGCATACTTGTTTTTTTTTTAAATTTAATATCATTTATTATAATTTTTTGATAGATTACAATTAAAAGAATGGTTTGCTGGTTAACTGGCTAAATACCTGTCTTAAATGTCTGTCCGTCTGTTTGTTGGTCTGGCTGGCAGGCTAGCAGTCCGGCGAATGCGCAGGCAGCTGCGCCAGTAGTGAAGGCAATTGAATGTGGCGCCACACAGATACACAAACACACACACACAACACACTCAATCGATCTGTGTAACATTCGGCTCCATTTCGGGTTTACGACTTAACAATAAGAGTATAAAAAATACATCAACTTCATTTACTTCTTTTTCATTTGCTTGCCAGCTGCAGCAACAACTTTCTGTGTGGTGAGGCGTATAGAGTGGAGAGCGGTTTATCCTGTGGTGGTGGTGCAACTGAGGCAGCATACAACAAAATTTGCATTACATTTGTAATCATATAAACTATCATTTCATCTCGTATTGGTAGAAGAGCAAAACACAAATACGACAAACAAGGAAAAAGAAAAGAGATTGAAAACTATATAGATACATATGCATATCTAGATCTATTTGTAGATCTTTATAGCCAGGGCGTGTTGTTTTGTTTTTCTTTCGTTTTATGCAATAGGCAACAATTAGAATTAGCTGATGGTGCTGTTGTTGGAGTTGGTTGTGAACATTGGCTTCGGCTTCCGCTTCAGCTTCCGCTTCGATTTGCCTCTCCTAACCCTCCTGGCCAAAGTCCTCTGTGAATTTGCGCAGCTTCGTTAAATCGTCCTCATTGACAGTGGGTTTCGTTCGTGACAAAGACTTAAGCATGTCGCGCTGCAAGATAATGGATTAAAGAAATGTCACGCAGTTGCTCCACGGCACTCACCATTGTTACAGGCGGTTCAAAGAGCTTGTCGCTGGGCACATCCATCCAGTTCATTTCGACGGCACCCGCATCGCCCGGCGAGCAAGGCACAAGTAGATCATTGACAATCTCCTCCTTGTTGGTTGGACTGGGTCCAGTGACTCGCTTAAAGTGTGTGGCAGTCTGCACCTTGCGTACCGGCTCCATCAACGCATCCCGCACCACAATCGATATATCGGCGCCAGAATAACTGCAAGAGCGAGACAGATGTAGCGGACACCTCGTTTAGAGTAGTGCAAAGATTTGTGCTTACCCTTCGGTTTTGCCGGCCAGCTCCTTGAGATCCTGCTCAGTCAGCACGTGCGTGGTGTTGCCCAAATGTATCTTAAACATGACGAGACGCGCATGCGCTTCCGGCAGCGGAATGTAGATGCGCTTTTCGAAACGCCTGCGAATGGCCGAGTCGAGTACCCAGGGTATATTGGTTGCACCCAGAACAAGAATGCCATCGGTGTCGTTACCAACGCCCTGCATTTGTACAAGGAATTCCGTCTTGATGCGACGCACACTGTCGTTTTCGTTGTCGGAACGGGCGGAACACATGGAATCAATTTCATCAATGAATATAATCGACGGCTTGTGCTGGCGTGCCAGCTCGAAGAGATTCTTCACAAGTTTCTCAGATTCGCCCAGCCATTTGGACATTAAATCAGAGCTAGACACAGAAAAGAATGTGGATCTATTTGCTTCGGTGGCGACCGCTTTGGCCAAATACGATTTACCCGTACCGGGTGGACCGAATAGCAATATGCCCTTCCAGGGTATGCGTTTGCCGGTGAACAGCTGTGGAAACTTGATCGGCAAGATGACAGCCTCTTTGAGGGCCTCCTTGGCGGCATCAAGGCCAGCCACATCGGACCACTGCACTTTTGGTTTCTCAATAACAATGGCATCCTCTAGTTTGCTTTGCAATTTCTTTTTCTCTGGATCATCGCCGTCTTCGTCGTCGCTGTCGCTCTTTTTGTCCTTATCATCTTTGGAGCTGCTTTCGCCGCCCTCCTTAATCGGTTTCTTCTTGCCCTTTTTGAGATATTCTTTTAGCTTCTCGGCTCGATCCAAGTATTGTAAGCATTTGGCACGAATCGAGTCCTTTGCCTTCTCGCCCTGCGCCTCATCTGCACACACACATTACACACATTAGTTCAGTTTCGTTTTGCAACAGTGGGAAGGGGCGTTATTACTCACATTTGATAGTATGGAGAAAATATTCGACGCCGTGCTCGTAGAGACGCAACGCTTCGGCGTAGTTCTTATTACGATCCTCCTCTGTGGCCTTTGTCACCAAATCGATGGCCTTCTGCAGTGTAGTGCCGGCTGCCATGAATGTGCTTTTAATTAACTGCAAAAATGTCCAAAAATAACATAATTCTTCGTATCAATTGATAGTGACGTCACAACCAGAGAAACTCGACGAGAGTCAGGCTTGACCATTTGTTGTTTATCGATTTTATTGTTGAACAAATGCAAAACCAGTAAACAAATTACCTAACAAATTGATTAATTGTATATCCTTACGCACATTGACGAAAAATTCAACGCCAAATTTTGTGTATGACTAATGCACGCAGCCAGCGGCACCAACACAAGCATTGACAAAAACAAAGTGCATGATGGACACACACACACACATAATGGAGGAGCGTAATGTAGCGGAGTGTAGTGTGACGTTAGATGTGCGATCTAGTGTTTTGAGTTTTTGTGTTTATGCGCATTACTCACATGATTGTTTGGTGATTAATTTGTTCCTTAGGCCTTTGGTTTGTTGTTAGTTGGCAGCGCTACAGCTTGTTTGGCTGTTGTTAATGCGGTATGCGTCAATCCAACAAAAAAAAATAAATAAGGAATCGAGGAATTTCAACGGAATGACGATGTCGTCGTCAATACAATATATGGATGTGTGGGTGTAAATGCACAACCAGCAAGACCGCACGTTAAGTTTCGAAATATACTATCTTATGCCCAAAAAATACCAGAATATGCATTTGCAGACTAGTTTGGTTACACTTTATTTTACAAGTAAGTGTGCGAAACTTTTTGAAAATCTTTTATTTCCTGTTTTTTCCCAAGAACGTTATAGCTCTTTTATTTTTTTAAATCAAAGGAATCAGGTTAATCAAATACGAGTACGGATTTCTAACAGAAATATGTGAAATGAATGTTGGTGAAAGCAAAATCAAAGCTCATTATAAGCAACTAAAGCTTTTCTAGTATTTTCACTATTGAGCACACTGTGCGCAACTGTGTCGATAGGTCGAGAAAGTTATTGAATAATTATACGGCATATGCTAACCGTTTAATTTTTCAACTAACATAACTATATAATTGAATTTTATTTAAATGAAACATAAATTTAATAATGCAGTCGATTTATATGCACTTGGCAAAGTTTATTCGCTTAAAAATCTATTTATGGGTGGAGCATTAATTTGGCATGTTAACATAATGTTGACGCAAAATTGACTCTGTTAACGCAAACTGCTAGTTGATGCTTGCGCAGGTCTGTTACTGTGAAAATGTGTTTTTCTAGCATTTAGCATTTCGACTGCGCCATCTGGCGGGATTTTAGGTAAGCAATTATACAATTAGAAGTAGCATTGTTAGCTTTCCTTGGCACTATATTTAAAAATAATATAAGTTTTCAGAAATTAAATTAATGGTTAAGTTAAAATTCAGTTTTGTATAATAAATTAACTGAATAGCTGGTAAGGTAGTTTGTGCTTGTTAATGGTGAGCAGAACAAATGAAATACCTGTATGTTTACTTCTCTATTATTCAATTCTCATTTGCATATTTGTAAATCCGGAAATTTGACGTATTCACAATAAAAGAAATCACGCCAAGCTTCCAAATTCGTTGAGGTTGTTCGCTTCGCAGATGTTGTTGCCAGTGTTGTTGTTGTTACATAGTAGCCTGGACCCGCATTACCGTGACAGTGAATCAGTTAAGCGACCTACAGACACACACACACACACAAGCAGAGCTCACACACTCGCACTCACACACGCACATAGAACAATCGTCACACGCATTTCGGGAGAGTTATTTAAAGCGAGTGCATGCGTCTCGCTCGCACTTCCAGGGAGTAAGCATACAGTCTCATGCAGGACTTTAGGCCACGCCCACGATTGTGTGGTATGTTTATCCACACGAAACTCGTTTCACCCTTATACACACACACACACATGTGCACTTGCATATGCGACGTGGTATTTTGGACTCACACAGACACAAGCTGAAGTATGCGATTTGTAACGGTTGCTCGACTGTGTGCGTAAGAGCACATATACACACGTATGTGTACGAGCGTGTGTGCAGGGATGTGTGGCCGTTTATGTATTGCAGGACTCCCAGGACTCGCGCATGTATGAGACAGAAGTCGCTCTATGTACTTGAGTACGCATGTGTATGTGTAAGCATTTCGTATGTGGCACGTATGTATGTATGTGTAGCAAGGATACACATATCCTTATCGGGCTTGCCTGTTAATACAACTGGCAACTGTTAACTAATTACGAAAGGCAAATGAAAGTTTTCTGTTTTCTGTTATGCGTCAATTACAGTTGCGAATGGGGGTGGAAGGGGGAGTTGGAGTAAGACAGAGATAGCAGCACAGTCGAAGCATGTATGAAACACACGCACACATATGCATGTAAAATGAATGCATACATATGCAGAAACATGTATTCATTGGCATTTCTAATATGTTTTAGGTTAGTATTTTTAGTTTAATTCGCTATAGCATTTTATTGCATCTTTTCTAACTCCTCTTACCATCTTTGTCTTTGTCTTCGCCGTCGTCTTTGTCTCCGCCTTTGTTTTACGTCATTTTTACATTTTACCGTTCCTTTTTATTCCCTTGCACTTTCACTTTCGTCGCGTCGCCTGTCTTCTCAGCAGATTTAGAACAATTCTTGCATTTTTATTTTAAATTTGCCTTTTTTTTCTCCGTCTCCTCCCACGGGGGTTCCCTCCGCCACGCCTTTCGCACTCGCCTACATACATGTATTTAAAAGAAGTAAAGCAAGAGAGGCAGAACATGTAATAAAAGGCGTGGGAAAGTCGCTGTCGAAAAAAAAAAAATGAAAATAAAAACGTGAAGCGCATCACATTTACCGGCATCCCGCACATTGCAGGTCACAATTATAGAAGCTACAAATTCATTAAAGCATAAATTAATTTTTCATTCGTTTATTTACATACAATACAATTTAAAAAAAATATAGAAAAAAACCAAATTCAATAAAAAATAAAATTATATGTTAAAAATTCTGAAAATTGCACTTTTATTTGGTCAGATCCTTAAATTTTCTTGATAAATATGCTGTTTATAATAATAATAATTATTCTAAATAAGAAAACAATCCCATTTTTGTATATTTGTTTATTTGAGTTTGTACTGAACTCGTATAAAATAATAACAGTATCGTAACAATTCAGTTTAAGAAAATATTAAAATAAGCTAAATTTAATTTAACAGATGATCATTTTTTAATTATTCCAAAATTATATTATTATTTTACTCCGATCTATTCCATTTATTCAAGAAATTTATTCTGCTCAGTTTTGACTCAACTACTACTAGCAAATATATGTATACATATGTATATATATAATTCATATATTTATTTATTCCACTTTTGAAAATAAATATGTAGGTAATAAGTTTACTATTTCTGTAGTTTTACATGTAGGTACTTATTATTTAAATTGAATTTTATACTTATTTGTAATAGTTTGAAATCTCATAAATGTTGGAAAAACTTGAAATAATTATTAGCAGAAAGCAAAAATTGGTATTAATTTTTTAAGGGGCACTGTAGTAAGTGCGACAGGACTGGGAGACTTTTCCTTCAGCATGCACAACTGGGTGGCACATGCACAACGCCTTTTATAAGAGGCATAGAATAAGCTAAAGGGTAGGAAAGCGGGCATTACTTAGGGACAGCTGAGGGGAGGCAGACAGGGATAGGGATAGAGGCAGGTGTTTGAGATGAAAAGAGAGCGAACGCGTTGGAGCACAAAACATTTGTTGCGTGGTGTAAACTTGACTTTGAAATTTGCCTCATTTGCACTTGCTGCATTTGCACCTGCCATCTGATGTCGCTGGCTGTGCGAACCGACCCCAATCCACACCTCTCCATTCACAGAAACAGTTGAGAATAATTTTATATTTATTTTATTTTTTCCAACAGATTTACTTAAACATGGGGAATACTTTCGACACAATGAAAACAAGTGACAGAGAAATAAAAGGAAGTTAAAACGACTACGAGACACCCTGTGTCTACTCTAAATTCAGAATAATCTTGTACTGTGTATTTATTGTACGAATCCACATCTTCAATTTGGAGTGTCTAGCTCTCATAGAGTCGGAGATCGATGCACATTCACGGTCAGATGGACGTACCCTGTAGCCCTCTAAATCGACTCGGCTTTTGGTGTCGATCAAGAATCCCTATATAAAAGGACGGAGATGGGTCCTTTAGCCCGTTACAGACATTCACCCAAAACAATAATACGCCTTTTTATAATATACAAAAATAAAACGATTGAGAATTATACGAAAGCAAACAAAAACTGTAGCATTCTTTTTGGCATGTGTCTGCTCGTTGTAAAAGAGGGACAACGACTTAAGCCGCTTTCAGATGGAAATGAAAGATACATATGCCTGGAACTGGTTTCGAGCGAATGGATAACTAGCTGGGTTTTATTATAAACAATCGAAAATTCAATCAACTTGTTAATGAAATTGCATTACAAAAACCGAAAACCGGTTCTTTAGATTAACTGGCTGGGTAGTACTAAGTGAAGGTATCATTTCAGGATATGCACAAGTATAAGGTTCAATTGCTATATACATTTATAAATATGTATCTATTTAAATCAAACTTTGTTGAGTAAGTGCGAAAGATTTTTGTTATTTAAACAGACTACAAAGTGTTCAAGATATAAATAGGGTTAACTGCGAAATTACTACTTGCATAAATAAAATAAAATTTTCACTTAATAAGCTTTGATTTAATTTTGTTTGTTTTTTTTTTATCATATTGAGGCTTATATTTTCTTTGTCAAGGGAAAATTTTGTAAGCTTTGTTGTATATTAGTTGTAGTCGAATTTATGAGGTCGTTGCCACTGGGTCGCTGTCACACAGTGCTGTATAAAAAATATATTTACATTTGAATTTTATAGTCTGTTATTACATTGTACACACAAACATACATACATCACATATACATGCTGTACATATGTGCATACTGTAGATATGCATGTAAGTGTGCACAATGCACGTGCTTGCACTTTTACTTTGCACTTGCCACATTTTTGTGCGCTTTTTATTTGATATGCAAGGAAATAAAAAAAGGGAAATCTTTGCCGCGTCTGGGCCCAACAACTGCCACAAAAGGGGCGTTTGTGTCTCTGTGTGAGTGCGTTCGTGTGTGTTTGTGTTGTGTCTGTGTCTGTGGAACAGTGAAGGTTACAAAGTCTCTTTTTAACCTAGAAACACCTCTGACGGCCAGATTATCATATAGTAAGTGCTCGTACAATGTACACATGCCGACGGCAATAAAAGATAGTTTCATTAACAAATACATATACAAATGTATGTATACATATGCTTGTACTATATGTATATTTACTTGGCTTAACTCTGAAATCCATTCAACGATTATTTGGATAATTTGCATTTACTTTTGCTCTAATTCGCAATTGATAAAATCAACGTAATACGTGCATAAAACTGACACGTGACGTTATTGGCAAGAGCTAATGGAAAAAGCAATGGAGAAGGAAATATATACACATATGCACACACATGCTCATATATTATTATAAGCCCGATTTGCATACAAATAATGCATGCACAAACAAAATCAGCAAGAGAATGGATGGCGATCGAAGCCTGCATAAGTTATTTATTTTCTACTACGAGTAGAATTCCAAATGCAAAATTGTATTCAAAAATTGAAATTTGTATACCCGCCTACCCAAAGGGTAGAAGGGTATTATGGCTTTGTGCCAACCGAAAATGTATGTAACAGGCAGAAGGAAGCATCTCCGACCACATAAAGTATATATATTCTTGATCAGCGTCAATAGCCGAGACGATATAGCCATGTCCGTCTGTCCGTCTGTCTGTCCGTATGAACACCTAGATCTCAGAGACTATAAGAGATAGAGCAACAAGTTTTTCGCGACAGTATGTCTTATTGTTGCACGCAGCTCAAGTTTGTTTTTGATTTTGGCCACGCCCATTTCCGCCCATGCAAAATGAAAAAAAATGAATTGTACGCGTCGTTTTAAACCTAGGACGTTCAATTTTGGTACGCACAATACTAATCATCATCCTAATGATCCCTGCAAATTTGGTTACAGAAGTTATTAAGATATTACTTTTATAAGGCGTTACCACGTGCAACTGCTAGTGCTGCCTAGTTAGTTGCTATGACACTCCGCGACATAATAATGGTGTTCAATAAACCAACTAAAGTGCCGCCAAGCTAATAGTTTCGAACAAAGAAAATGTTGATATATTATTTTGGTATTTTTTAGTATATTTTTGTAGTATTTTTTCAGTATACACCTAATTCTGTTTTTACGGTAGATTGGTTCCAAAAAACCGTGTAAAAAAACCGTGTAAAAAAGACAGTGATCGTATGCAAAATAGGTAATTGGTTCCTAATCTCTAAAATCTATTAAAATAAGTGAAAATCAAGAATTTTTTAAGATGATGTATTCATGTTTATTTTATTATATCATATATATAATGTTTATTTTTACAAGCATAGTAATTAAAGATAAAAGCATTCTAAGCTCAAAATAATATAGACAAGTTAAGGAACTAAAACAATTTAGTTAAACAGCTTTGTTATTAACGAAAAGAATAGGTAATTCTTTTTAAGGTAAAAAGTAAAAAATTAGTCATAATCATAAATACAGGAACATAAATTTAATTGATGTCATCATCAGTTATTCGCATTCGCTTGCTTCGAAGGCGTATACAATCACTATCATCGCTGGAATAATATAGAACTGGACTTTGCCAATAAAAATTTCTTTACCAAACATAAAATATTAACACACTTCAATCGCTCTGACCTTTGTGCTTGTATGCACAAAAGGGAATTCCATTTTGCTATGAACAACTTTTTAAATTTGACAAAAAAAAGTAAGAAAAAAATTTTAAATCGTGTTAAATGGAATAAAATCGTGTAAAAAAAATTAAATATATTTTATTTTCAAACCGTGTTATACCAAAACCGTGTAAAAAAAGACCGTGTAAAAACAGAATTAGGTGTATTTTTGAAAAATATAATATTTTGATGGTAAAATTGGGTGGCGGGTATCTCACAGTCGAGCAAACTCGACAGTAGCTTTTTTACTTGTTCTCTTTATGCCTGAATTTTCCAAGTTTTTCACTAAGAATTTTATATTTTATCATTTGTAAAGCCGGAAAAACAGCCACTGACTTACAGCTGAATTCAAAACTGCAATGAAAAACAATTCTGACAAACTAATCAAACAACTAGCCGTCAATTTTATAATATCTATGTATGTACTCGTATGTATATTAAGGAACATTTTAAAATAATTTTGTGACTTTCCAATTTCGCAACTTTTTTGGTAGATTTTCCCATTTGGCACAATAAATATCAATACTTTTGCTACTAGATAAATTTGTCTCACCTTTTTATATATTTTTGATCAGCATCAAAAGCCGAGATGATTTAGCCCTGTCCATCTGTTTTACTGCCTGTGTGATCGTCCTCTTAACTAACGGCTTAGTATGAATAGCATTAATTTTTTAAATATTGAAATAAATTGTTGCAGGCTCATTAATAAATAGTCTAGCTATATATGGGCATTTCCACAGAAAGGTCCACCGCAGCCAAAAAATTAAAATCTATAAAAGTATGAGGTTTTAACATATTCTTATAGGGAATCTATTAAATTCAAATTAATTTTACATTTATTCATAACGTATTTTGAAATATTCGCTTTGCAAAGTCGAACAAGTGCAAAAATTATGTTTTTATCATTTTTATGGTAATTTCGCTTTGATCTACAGACTAAAGAAAGACGTTATGCAATGATCTGCAATCTCTTAAATCTTCGTTAAAGATCAAAGAATTTAAATGTCCCGTGCGACATGTCCCGTGCGACAGTGATACAAAGTCAATTTAAAAAAAAGTATACAATCTTTTTGCTTCAGGACAAAAACATTATTAAGATAAATGATGGCACAACATTTTAAAATTAGACTCATTAAAATATTCCTTTAGGTTTCGCAAAACTTTGACTTTGAACGGTAGGCCGACAAAACTACTTCCATTTTTTGTCCCGTGCGACAGCGGTAGTTTTTTGCAATTATCTTGAAAATGAAAAGTTGGCCGAACTCAACTTTTTCACCAATAATAGAGCTATGGAAGAGTAATAATTTAAACCTACTCGCCAAATTTAAATTGCTTTAATTGTGTCTTTTTTTTTGCTTGAAAAGCGTACAAATGTCCCGTGCGACAGCATGGAATTGCCCATATAGTATTATTTTCCATGAGAAAATCAAAGAAAATAGCAACTATGAATGCACATCTATACATATTTTTATCACATTTAGTTGATTTCAGAAATTGCTTAAGTTGTTGAAATATTATAAAAAAACTAAAGAACTTTAAAGAATTCGTTCTACAAGGGTCGTAGAGAAGTCGAGTTCTCTCGTCTAGAGCGTTTCTACTGGTTTATATTAACATATTATATTTGGTTTAGTGCACATGTTATTTAAGTTCTATTTGATATGAATTAATAGTGTGGCTGTGTGTGATTAATCAATTGCACATTGCCCATTGCCCACTGCCCAGGCCATAAATCATACTGCAAAATGATGTTTGGCCAGCTCATTGCGCATGCGTCGACAGCTACTGACCCAAAGCCTCGCCACATCACATTTTTACGATGGGCACGAACTGAACGCACGCGTAACCTTTGCCTTGTATCGTTGTAGTTGTAGTTGTTGTCGCTGTTGTTGTTGTTGGTGTTGCAGTCGCAGTTGTCACATTTCACAACCCGATTTGCAGCTTAGACTACGATACCGTTCGGTTCGGGTCGTGTCGGGTCGCTTTGCCAAGTCCGGTCCGGTTGATTTGCCCACTTCTCAGCTGTATTTTGACCATTTGGCCGGACGGCCGGCGGAACAACGCTCGTCCCATCCCAGTGGTGGACAGGGGTCACTTGCGGTATTAAATATTTTGAAGAGGGTTGCTCAACTCATTTGAAACTTGATTTATACTGTATGAATGCCAGCCATGAGCCACGCCATGGACAGGCCAGGCTTCCGTGGGCCGCGTGTGTCACGCCCAGCACTTGAATCAGCTCATCAATTTGGCAGCAATGACGTCAGACATCAGAGAGACGATCAGCCAGGACTTGTTTGTTGTTTGCTCTCTGGCTTTGCCGAGGGTATCATCGTTAAAAGTACCCAAAATATGTACATATCCCAACGGTGTCGAGGTTAATTCTTGGTCAATTAAATTGGCAAATAAAGTGGAAAGAATTTCTGCTTTTAAATTGGGTTACAACTATATTAAGAGCTCTTCAACATCTTTAATAGAAATGCCTTAAGGGTTGAGATCGGTAAGACTAAATAACATTTACAATTAAATTATGCAGCGAAAACAAGTTTTGCTCAAGATCATTTTATCATGCCAGTCGAAAGAGTTTCATTCATTCTTTAATTAAAATTGGAAGATTGTTAAATTGTTTTTTTTTTACAACGTATTTGTATTTTAAAAGATTTATCGAAGCTTATTTACACTTCCAGAATTATGAGTAAAACCGTATTTTGTAATTTTATTAAAATTAATTATTCCGTAATCTGTAAATCGAATGTATTAAATTTGCTTGATATAAAAATTTGTATTAAAAACAATTGTAAATTTGTTAATTTAAATATTTTTCGATTGTTGTAATAATATTTTTGGCTACGCAATAAATTGGAATTCATAGTCAGAATTGAATGAGATAGGCTGAAAATGGATGTGTATGGATTTTGATTAAATATTTTGTTATTACAATAAGTTGTTATTATTGTTGCTGTTGATTCACCTGTTCGGCATCAATTTGGAATGCATAGTTGAAAAATCGAAGTGCCTTTCGAGTTTCCCAGCGATAGGTATGAAAATTGCGCCAACTTCAGTGCCAAAACATCAGCATAATTTTATCGGGTCATCGAAGCGTGCAATGAATGCCTGGCAGGCGCACTGGCATTCGGTATTCTCGCCCCTTCCTTTCTGCAGCGGCAGCATCCATTCATTTGAATCCATTCTGCCTATCTATCTATCTATCCATCCATTCAGATGGCTGCCACCATTCGGGGCAAGTGTTTCGTTCAGTCGCGTCTCGCAACATGCTGAAACGCCCACTGACGAACGCACATCAATCTGCGCATAATGGCGCCAGGATAATAGTGTTTGTTTTCAGTATGCAAAGGTATGCAAAATACATTCACAATTTCCACAGACACATACATAAACCATGTGCTGTTATCTCTGCATGTGCGATACTCTCTCTATGGAACGAGTGCTGTGAATATCATTTTTAGTTGGTAATTCTTTCAAATTTCGATACACTAGCTTCTATATTCGCTGAGGTCTCTTTCGAACTGGTAGCGTGAGCTTAATCTGAGATCTCTTATGGACTTGGCTTTAACTGTGGTTTCTTTCGATCTTAGAGAACAACATAATTCTTGCAATTTTTGCAGAACCGTAGTAAGAGTATTGCACATTCGACTTGGGACATGCCAAATCAATTCAATTTTTGGAAGCAACAAGGCGTATGCGCGATGATGGCAATCTGTTATGCAGTCGCAACATCAACATCGAAGTTACCGTCTCAGTCGCAGTCGCAGTCGACGTCGACGTCGATGTCAGCGCAACATTGGTATATTTTATGCGTGATTGTTATTGTTTGCAGTTTGTTGGAATAAGGTTTTTGAGTTATCCGTTGCGCCTCATGTGCCAGCGACTGCTATACAATTTTCGGCCGCAATTATGGAGTGTACTCGTATATATGTATGTACATAGCTAGCTGTGCCTGGCCATCAGTTACGCACTCACACACACACACAGGCACATCTATATACATGCATATACGTACTCATAATGTTACTTATAAATAAGCGCGCGCCCATCTAATTTGCATAGAATACGAGGACGCACAACCCGGAGGCTCGGGGCAGATGTTTTCGCGCTCATGCCGAAAAAGGAGCTCGCAACCCGAACCTGAATCCCGTAACCATCCTAATACTCATACTTTATATTCCCTTTCCCCTTCTACTTCCATGCTCATACTCGAACATACTTATAAGCTCACCCGTTGCCATAGTCAGGTGAAGGACGACAGCCTGGCTGGTTATTGTTGCCAAATCTGTATCTGCTGCTACCGCTGCTGCTGCTGCCCTTGTTGTTTACAGCGCCCCCTGTGGGTGGCCGGAGGCAACTGTCAGCTGCAAGTGCATGCTGATTTCATGTGTCGAAAAACTTGACATATGTCATCAGCCTGATTAGTTGTGAGTTGCAAGTTTTGATTGCATTTCCAAAAGACTCTCGCAAATTTAACAAATTCTGTAATTAAAATAAATGACTTGCTTAATTCTTTGATTCAATTACGCTCCTTCTGCTTAAGAATTTAGCTGCGCAATCAAGCTGACAATCAATTCATGTTATGCTCGCTACTCAGAGGGTTAAAGCGTATTATAACTTAGCATAAAAAGAAAGGCATCTCCGACTCCACAATAAAAATATTTATATATAATATCAGAGACTATAAATAAATATAAATATATATATATCAGAGACTATAAAAGCTAGAGCTACCAAATTTTATTATTGTACGCAGGTGGAGAAGCCAAAAGATGATCTCTGAATTTTAATATAATATTAGCGCTTAGTATCAGTCTTATGAACAAATTATTTTGTTGATAATGATTTGAATGAAAACGAATAAATGATTTTTGAAATTTGAACAAGATTGGATAATAAATATTAAAGTTATTCAAGTAATACTTTTATAGTTTATTTCGACCAGATTGAATGGTTCACTACTATGGAAGACAAAAAACTATTGTCTTAGTTCTTTTCAGGTTAATCGATATTGATAACTTAGTAAGTATGTATATCTTGAGTAGTTCATGATTTTCAGTTCCAAGTTCTGCGCTTTTCATTTACCATTTTGTCAGCTACGTCTAGTCCTGCAGGACTTTGGACTGTTTGTTGGAAGCACTGTAATGCTGGGCGTGGAGACGTTGCCATGTTCTCTTTAGCTCAATGTACTTGTGTATGTATGTGGATGTGTGTGTATATATGTGTGTGTGTAGGGGGAGCGTGAGTGTGTGTCCTTTTTGTGCGCTGCTTTGGCCTAGCAATGGCAATGGCTGCTGTCGCTGCCCAGGATACATACGAGAGTTGCGAGGATGCACACACGATGCCAATACATATGAGCAAAGTCATATACACATGAAAGTGAAGGGGGGTATATACATACGTGTATATATACAAACATGCGTGTCTGTATGTGTGTGTATAATTGAGTATCAGTTTAGTGTCTGTGCGAAGACGACGACGAGGGCGACGAGGACAACGAGGACGTAGAGGACGACAACTGCGACTGCGACGGCGACTGCGACTGAAGGCAGCCAAAGTTTTATTAATGTGGGTGGGCGCTCGCCGCTTGGTGGGGTTGCTTTTTGTTGATTTAGCTGCCAAAGTGAGTGGGGTATGGATGGTATAGTGAGGGGAGGGGGGGTGGTTGCTGTAGCCAACGGCTCCTTTGGTGGCTCTCCTCGCGCATTGTCTCATTTATCATGTGCACACACACGTCTTGGACAGAATAAGTGTCAGACAGAGACGGCAGATCGTGGCAGCGGCTCGAGCTGCTTGAAGACGAAAGAGAGTGGGTGGCAGGAGGCGAAAAAGGGGGAGTTGGTGGGTAAATGTTATCAGTGCCATTTGCAAAAAGCCAAGTGGAACCCATGCTTTGCTGCTGGGAGTCGATTGCCAACATCAATACATACACACCCATGAACATATACGCATATATGTATTCATATGTGTGTATCTGTGTGCTGGCAGCAGGTGAGGTGGGGCTTGGAGCTGGGGCTGAGGCTGGAGCTGGAGCTGGGGCTGGAATCTGGGTATGGGTCGGCAAAGTTTATCTTTTCAATTTGGTGCCTTTTGCGTGCGGCTGGCAGTTCTGCCGTTAACTTGATGTTTGTGTGCGATTGAGAGTGTGAGTGCGAGTGTATGTATGTGTGTGTGTGCTGTCTAATGTATTTGTGTACTAGTTGGATTAGGGTTGCTGCTCAGTACATTTGTTTGTGCTCTGCCATCACTGTCACTGGCTCAGCCCATGTTTCTTCCTCTCTGTCACAGGTCGGACAACGTCCATATCAATCATTTGAGGGCTTGGCAGCCATTCAGGTGCCAAGCGAGTGGGCGGAGGCTAAGGGTTTGAATTGATTTGATTTGAATTGCAATGCACAAGGGAGACATGAATGAGCATAGTCGATCAGAAATTGAAAACGTTGCCAACTTTCAACAGTTCTTGATGGCACTTCACTTGCTTGGCAATAGACTAAAAACTATTGTGTATATGTCTGTTAGCTGTTTTCTTTACTTTACTTTGATTGGGGGAGGAGCTGCAATGTGAGATTGATTAGTTATGTATAAGTTATTAATGTATGTTAATTTATTAAGCTACTTATTAGCAAATGACTACAATAAGATATTGATTAGTTATCGATATGCAAATTTTATATTTGCTAATGAATTGTGACTTTTGGAGCGATCAGATATTGTTGCCAACTGAAATATATATCGATGTAGAGCAATGTAGCTCGATTAAGAATCAAGAAATTATTGATGCACAATTAATATTGCACTTGCTGTAATTAAATACTTAGCCGTCATTTATATAACACTTGATTGGGCAAATTATCGATGCACGCAAAGTTCTTATTTGAACTATGAGTTATCAAATGACGATAGTAATTAATAGATGGCAAAGGCCTTAATCATTTTATTTGTTACTTTTAAATAGAAATATTGCTCTGGTGATGAAAATAGTTTTAAATTGGGAGCCGATCAATAACTATGAGTTTAAAAAAATCGTAAGTCCCTCTTCTTATCGATATACATGTACAATTACTATTACATACATATATGTATACATATGTACATATGAATATACTTGCTGAAGACGATTTGTTTTGAAGTGATAACAGTTTTTACAAGCTGCCAATTATGGATGCAACAACCGTTGCAAGGTGGCAAAAGCAGTAAGTAAGTGGTGTGCAGAGCTTGCAACCGTTGAGGAGGATGAAAGCAAATGCAATTCGTGTGCATTGCGTGGCATTTATGTAATTTGCAATACGTTATTTACACTTGCAGCATGTTGCAATAACAACACTCGAGCAGCAGCAGAGCAACAATTCGAGCAACAGCACGCTTTGTCTGTGGCAATCATTGTGTGTGGCGTTGCAGCGATTGGACGCCATTGTGGCAACACTTGTAAATGCCACATGCCACACACACACACACACACACATACGTACGAGTACATACATAACATACTGTGGCATGTATAGAACTCTGGATAATTTTAAATAAACGGCGACTAGTTTTAGAGCGGCCAACGGCAGCAATCCAACAACTTGCCACATATACTTACAACTCGCATGTTGAGGCGCCCGCGGCGCATTCATTAGCGCATGTGGCTGTGGATGTGGATGCGGATGCGGATTTGGCCTCGTTCTCGCTTCGTTGTTTCGCTTAATATCTATACACCCTCCACCCTCTTACGCCCCCCTCCCCAAAAAAGGAAAACATTACGCTCGTTGTACAAGTTTTGGTTCGGCAATTTATGGTTAGAAATTTTGCATATGGGCCGCCTCATCCTGAAATACCCATGAAATCCCCCCTCCCTCCCCTCCGCATCGTTGTGTGTGAAATTTTTGGTGGCTCTCAAGTGCGCTTCTTGCACACATACATACATACATATAGTATAGTACTCGTATGAGGATATCAGGAAGCAGGAGTCGAGAGGCAGCCGGAGCTGCGCTAATGCCGCTTTTAATTGGCGCACACAAACAGTGGCTGCCTCCCCCCCCTGCCATAGCTCCAGCCAGCTGCACTGTGTTAGGGGTGCACTGGGTGGGGAGGGGGGGGGAGAGGGGCGGGGCATGTGTGGTAATTTAACTGTTAGCTGCGTCGCTGGCGACCAAAGTTTATGGCTAAGTACGAATACGACGAGCACGACGAATATAGAACTGTGCAAAGTCCTGTCAGCAGACCAGGGAGGTGGGTTGGTGGCTATCGGAGTAAAGGAGCATTGGAGTATATAGACGCGACTACGATTGCTACGTTATATGAACACACATTGCTTAGGACGTCCTCGTTGTTTTCCTCCTCATCGTCATCGCCATCGCCATCGCCATCGTCGTAGCTCCTCCTAATTGCAAAGCCGCAGCCCGTTCGCCTGCCAGCAATTGTGGCCACCAGGCTTTGCATGGCATGTGAGTATGCAATCAAAGGGGGGTGGTGGGAAGACTGGGTGGGACAAGAGGACAAAAGGGACAAGAGACCACGAGCAAGGAGTGGCATCGTGTCGTGTGTGTTCGATAATGCGAGCTTCTTACTTAAGCATCAAACATGTGAGAAACAAAGGGTGTGGCCATTATTATATGAAATCACTGCATTTTGTGTGCCGAATGCATTTATCGATTAGTCGATATATTCTAGATGGGTTAACAACTATTTGGGAATGTATTATGCTTATTATTAATCAAATTAACTTATCGATCTATTATACTCGGTTCAGAAATATTACCAAACAGCAAATAGTCAATGAAAAGTCAGAGAAGCATAGCGAACAAGTAAGATCATTGTTAGACAATTGCTTACTAATGGATTTGTAAATTTCAGATTGGACAAATCAATTACCATTGACAATTAATTAAATTATAAATTTCAAAGCAGCAAAATCAATTAATTTTGACAATTATGTGATGTTTGTCGAGTGGCTTACTTTGAATACATCGATGAATTGAAATATCAATTTCATAAAAAGATCGATTAATTTTGATTGAGAGCATTGAGAGAGATTGAGAGCCAGAAGTTCATTGATAAAGCTACCGATTTACAACTAATATTCATAACACTTAATCATATTTAAATATTAAGTTGTTAAGAAAATGATTCAGCTCAACGATTTACACTCAATTCAATTTCGAGCCTAGTCAATAGATTGTTCACATTTAATCGACATCAGAGCCAAAAGAAAATTGTTGGGCAAAACTTGAGAATGGCTTTCACACTGATGCCAAGTAAAACGCAATTCGTTGTGAACGCCTTAACGAATTGTCTTCGATAGCGCCTTAATAGAGATGTCAACTTTTAGCTGCGGTTGCGTTTGTGGCTGATAACGATAACGATAACAACAACAACAGCAAGAACATCACGAAAATTGGCAATTGACAATTGGGAATCGAGCTGGTTTGGTGTGAAATTGAAATTTCACAACGCTGACATTTATTGACAAAGCCTTGATTAATGATAAGAATCTTTTCGGTAACATCCTTTGGCAAGCACAAAAGGATGCGCTCGCACATGACTGAGTGCGAATTGCGAGCACGAGTGAGTATGTGTGTGCGTATGTGTGTGTGTGAGTGTCTGCTCGCATTAAAATGAGCACTTGGAAAAGAAGCGAGAAAAAATAAAAGGAGTAGCTCGTTAGAATTTTGACATAAATCAAATAGCAGCATGCTCATCCATCCATCCAGTTAACCAAGGAAGCAGCCCACCCATACACACACACACACACATACTCATCCTGCCACATATCCTGCCCATTCACCCGTTCGCATCCATATGCGTAGTCCTACTCACATTCACATTCAAATGCGCGTGTGCAGCATTATGGAAGGAACCGCGAAATATCTATTGACAGTTGGGTGTCATGTTTATCCGAGGTTGTTATCCCATTTTGGCAACATTGCGATTTATGGATTCGCTCCTATAACGCTGAACAGGCGGTCCGCTATTCCAAAAATACAAAAAGACAAAACCCATCGATAGATAGATAGATAGATAGACATTGAATAGATACAATGCGCATTTTGCATTTCGACGTTTTTTGTTTTATGCGATTTGTGTGTCAAATTTCCATTAGGCATTTCACATTTACCATTTACCCCTTTTACCCCCTCCCCAACCCCTCTCGACCTTAGCCAGGACATGCAAATGTCAGGAGCGCTGATTGCACGAAGGGTTAACAACAGAGCAGGGTAACCCAATCTCTCTTCTCTCCCATCATTTTTTTTGCCTATTCCTAGATGTTGCAATATTTTTTTTTGCTTTTTTGCTCTTCTGCGTTTTTTTTTTTGCTATACCCTTTGCGAAACTTCGAAGAGAGGGGGACATTTTGTGTGTTTGATAATTTATTATTTTGTAAGCATTGAAATGTGATTTTTTGTACTTCAATGCCAAACGCGTTGTTTAAATCGAACAATGAAAGTTGATTTACATACCGAAACGACTGACAGAATGTTCCTCTACTTTTTCTCCACGTGGTTGTTGTTGTTGCTGGTGTTGTTGTTGTTGTTGTTACCCCTTTTTGTACTGCACACTGCAGTGAGTTCGACAAGGCACCCCCATGGACT
Organism: Drosophila pruinosa; assembly: GCA_018150935.1. Lineage (NCBI taxonomy): Eukaryota > Metazoa > Arthropoda > Insecta > Diptera > Drosophilidae > Drosophila > Drosophila pruinosa. The sequence continues at coordinate 2,859,423 of JAECWR010000337.1, forward strand.
TGATCGCTGCGACAGGACGCGGCGCTGTGTGGTGTTTTTTATGGTCATGTCACGGCACACACGGAAAGGCCAATAGGCCAACGTCGTCATGTTGCGGGCTTGGGTGGCTGTGGTAAGGAGGAAAGGGAGGGGGCACAGAGGTTATGGACTTGCCGCAGCCAATATTTATTGGGTATTTTTCCATATTCTGCATATCTACATCGTAAAAATCAGGAGAGAAGCGCGAATTGCTACGATTTTTATGTGTCACCATTCGCACTTGATTAGAATTATTGATTGCGTATCGAAATTGCCAGCTATCTATTCACACTCACACTCACACTCAAGGCAGCTGTAGCTCTAACTATTCTGGCAGTTGCAGCTTGGCAATTTAAATTTGCTGCCACTTTAATATTCGTAATTGCAGTAGTTATAATTTCCCTACTAAGATTTATAACCATATGAGTAAAGTATTCAAAACTGAAACTCTACTTCTCCATCCATTTAATACTTTCCAATAAGGAAATCTTAACTGCAACTGATTTCGCATCGATCTCAAAAACTCTCTCAGGCTCTCAGTAAATTCGATTAGCAGGCGGAACAAGTCAAAATTGGCAACAATGTGAATGTAATATCCACAAATGGATCAGAGCAGAGCACAGCAACAACAGCAACAACAACACGACAATAACAACAGGAGCAACCCAAATGATAGTTCCTGTTTGTTGCAAAGAAATAATAATGATAAGAACCCTGCGACCCTACCACTGAACCCTTGCACCCTTCCCTTCCCAACTGACTGATGGGCTATGTGTCTATGTGTGTTGTTTGCATACGAGTGCGTTGTTCCCTGTTGTTGCAACTATCTGTCGGATACTGCGGCAGCTCTCGAATTTTGATTGTGAATATGCGGATTAAGGTATTTGCGCACGTATAATTAATTGAACTGCACGGCGCTACCGTTCTACGTGCCTGACCAAAAGGACTCTGTTATATGCACATATATACATACGTGAGTATATGTGTGTGTGTCTGTTGCAGCCATGAGAATATTGCGGTTTTGTCCTGCACTGCGGGAGATGTGCATCAGTCTGGCAATCTCCTCAGTCTGTTGAGAAATTTGCATGGCAATGCAAATCTGCCCAACTGAGCATTAAGAATGCGACACTATGGATTATTAGCTTGTCGGTCGCACAAGGACTCTGCTCACAGCCTCAGCTCAACACTGATTGATGCTGCATCACGAACTTCACTGTGCCGCTGACAATGAGCCAAGGCAATCGAGCCAACCAAATTATCAAATTGTATTACGGATTTGTTATACATACAGACAAGCACAGAAGCAAGGAATAAGGATAAAGCCTAAATTTTAATAGAGAAACAGAGCAATGGTTTAAGCATTCAACTTCTGCCTGTAAATAATATTATTTTTAATACAATTCTGAACAAATATAATGCGAGAATGAGATTATAGTTGTTTAATTATTTGAATCAATGACGAAATTGACGTAAAATTCTTGACAGTAAGTAATTTTCTATAGATCGTTACTTCTCATCTTCAACTTATTTCCGATTCTATGAATATCACTTTAATTGGCTTTTGGTTAACTTAAAATATTTTGAAATAAATTTTAAATATAAATAAATGCGGAGAATAATCATAATTATTATATTATTTTTATATCCGCCTACCCAAAGGGTAGAAGGGTTTTATAACTTTGTGCCGACCGAAAATGTATGTAACAGTCAGAAGGAAGCATCTCCGACCCCATAAAGTATATATATTCTTGATCAGCGTCAACAGCCGAGACGATATAGCCATGTCCGTCTGTCCGTATGAACACCTAGATCTCAGAGACTATAAGAGATAGAGCAACCGAATTTTCGGGATAGTGTGTCTTATTATTGCACGCAGATCAAGTTTGTTTTTGATTTTGGCCACGCCCCCTTCCGCCCATGCAAATTGAAAAAACTGAATTGCAAGCGTCCTTTATAACCTAGAACGTCCTTTATAACCAATACTAATCACCACCTTAATGATCTCTGAAAATTTGGTTACAATCGGATAAAAAAACACAGAAGTTATTAAGAAATTACTTTTAATTTCGTTACCACGTGCAGCTGCACCTAGCTAGTTGCTATGTCACTCCGTGACATAATAATGGTGTTCAATAGACCAACTAAAGTGCCGCCAAGCTAATAATTTCGAACAAAGAAAATTTTGAAATATTATTTTGGTATTTTTAGTATATTTTTTAGTATTTTAAGTATTTTTTTAAGTATATTTTTGAAAAATATAATATTTTGATGGTAAAATTGGATAGCGGGTATCTCACAGTCGAGCAAACTCGACAGTAGCTTTCCTACTTGTTTTATATTACATTAAGCGCTAAAATAAAAGTACGAAAACTAAATTAGATTCCATAATATTATATTAATATTATTGCAACCATACATGTTAATAGTAAATTAAAATATATAAATATAAATAAATATAAATGTAACTATATTTTTAGTACATATTAAGAGTTAGATTAATAAGTATGAAAATAAAATTAATAGTATTCGATTATAGTCTACAATTGAATGAGGAATTGCTTGTCCTAGCTTATAAATAAGTATAAATAATATTGATAAAGTATTTAATACGATAATATTAAGGTTTAAAATTAAAAATATAATTAATATTATAGCAAGGAAAGATATTAATAGTAGCGTAAAATACAAATAAACGATAATTTGTTTGCTGTAGCTCATAAATATATGCAAATATAATTGCTTCAGTTCTTATTAATATGATAAGTGCTGAAATACTAAGTATGAAAAGTAAGCAAGATTTTGGTAAATATATTAAATATTTTTTGCTTTGTCTGTCTTTATACATGCACAAAGAGTATGTCAAATGTTGCTCAGGTGTGAAATTTGAAAAGTCTGTTAATTTATAGACACATGATCAATGGACGAACTGCGAGCTGAGCTAAGTTGAGTTCAGAGCTAAAAATGCTGTTGCTTCAGTCACGTTGAGATTTATTGCCTTTAACATTTGGTGAGCTAACAAGTTTTCCAAAAAAAACAAAAACAGGACGGGAGCTAGAGAGCAAGAGAGTGGGGGTGGGGATGGGAATGGGGGTGTGGGTTGGCGGCTTTGGAAATAGGAGAAAAGAATGGAAGAAGCGCACGGGAAGTGAAGGGAGGAGAGAGGTGTGCATACAAAGAAGTGCATAAATGCTAACGAACTAACTAACTCAGGTAACTCTCAGTACAAGTGTGTGTGCGCGTGTATGTGCGTGTTTGTGTGTGTGTGTGTGTGTGTCGTTGCATATAAACGTCGTCCTCAATCACATGTCATGGCACACGCTTTGCGGTGTTTCATTTTTGTGCGGTTTGTGCTTCTCTTTTGGGGCCAGTCACATGCAAATACATGTGAAGTGGAGCCATGTACTTAATGCAAACACACACACACACACTCATACGCTCACACACTCACATATTCGCAGAAGAGACGGCGACGAGTCATGTGCTGAATAGTATTGCTCTTTTGTCCTAGTTGGGTCCTTGCTTACCGCAGCATTCAGCCAGACCAGCTGAGCCCAGAGACGAGAGACACGAGCAGCCATCGAGGGGGTGGCGGGGAGCGGGGACTTACTGTAGGTACTTGCTACTCTGAGGATTCCTGTCGCTGCCACTCAGGCACAGTCCAAAGCCCAGACGACGCCACCTGGACGACCAGCAGCCTTTTGCTTGCCAGCCAAAGGCCCACAGACCTCGCCGAAAGGAGTGGAGTGGAGAGCAGAGAAAGTAGGAGAGACAGAGCGATACAGACAGCGGGTGTGTGAGTGGTGCAGCAAGCAAGCTAGTGAGCAATAGAGAGGCAGACAGAGCAGAAGCAAGAGCGAGAGCGTGAGATACGAGAGGGAGAGCAAAATATGGCAAAGCTCGGCCAAGCGATGTTTCAGCTGCCCCACAGCCCCAATATACACCCTCAAACTTACACACACACACACACACATTGATACTCACATGGGGACAACTTTTGAGTGCCAGACAGCACGACAAAGTAGCAGGACAGGAGCAAAGGAGGGGGAGAGAGGGGCCAAGGGAAGCGACAGCAGCAAATTGAGTGGGCGAGGAATTAAAATTACAACATGACTGCTGCCATTGCCGCCAACATGGCGCTCGCTGGGCGATGGCCACACACACGCACACACCCATATGCCACTCGTAAGTATGCGTGTGTATGCATGTGTGTGTGTGTGTGTGTGCTCTTATGTGGCAGGTCCATGGACGCGGCTTCAGTCGATGGGTGGGTTGTTGGGTGGTTTGACGGTCGAACTGCGGGTGGGTTTTGGCATTTGCTGTCACACACACATGGGGATTATATATGTTCGTGAGTGTGTGTGCGTATGCGTGTGTGTGTGTGTATTTCAATGGGTCTACTTGCACAGTAAGTATCCAGTGAAGCGTTAGGATGCTGCCTTGCTGTCTTTTGTGGCCATCAGCAATGCCTCCACCTCGTTCTTCTCATCGGGGATGTAGCCATGTGTGAGTGTACGAGTGTGTGTGCGCCGTCCTACCCCGCTGCTCCTTGGGGATGCTCCTGTTGCTGATGCTGCTCATGATGGGCAATGTCGATAGGTGAATGTGTGTGCTTACTCCCTTTTTTCGGGCATCTGTATGTGTGTGTGAGATGTGGAGCCGAGGCCGGAGATGCTTGACAGCATAGGGGTTGACGTTGCCATGCGTATATGGATGTATATTGATGTGGCAGGAACGGGGGGCTCTTTCGTAAACCTCGATATGCCAAAAATTTAACTTGAAATTGATTGCATTTCTCTGTAGTTGCTGCTACTGTTGCTGCTGCCTCTCGCACTCAGTTCATCTTATTTATTACCGCCGGGCACCATCAACACATTTTCCAAATGCCACACTCTCGGTGATGATGCAGGGGTAGGGAATGGGTGGTGGGGTGTGTATGTGGCACGAATGAGAGCTTTGCCAAACTATTCGCACGCTTTGTGTTGGATCAAACACATTCCAAAGTACTCAAATATTTTTGGATTAACTGTAGCATGAGTTTGACACACGACCGGTTGAAAAACTTTCGCCTGGTTCGAAAACTATTTCCAAAAGATACTTGGTGAACTTGGCACTGAAGACATGCTGGAAAAGGGACAGGTCCTTAGTCAAAGCATACATTCAATTAAAAGACTTGCTTTATGCTCAAGAGAATCAAATAGACTAATAATTATGCTGGGAATTGCCTTGTTAAAGGATTCTTCCTCAAAAGAGTTGAGCTTCACAACTAGAAGATTTTAAAAAGTTCTAATAATTCAGATGATTTTGGATATCTACTTATCAAAATTATGATATTTTTTATAGATATATATCAATAATCCAATAAGTATAATGTTTGCAGAGCACATGTGGACATAGACATAAAGTATTCTTAATGTACTTAATGTATTGATAAGAGGTAAACTATATTTGCGAAAATGTAGCTCCTATGATCAATAGTTGATGTATATATTAAGTTAAAATATATATTAATTTTATTATATATATACATATATTTATTGTTTATTTCTTCTTGGGGACATTCACTTGATTTTAAGTGCCGAAAGTTAAGTGGAAGTAGAGCAAGATAAGGCTTACATTTTCAAAGAAAATACAGATATCATATATCTCGAAAACCCATGTATTTTAACTTGTCAATTTTACTTAGATTTCATATGTTAGAGTTGTAAAAATAATTGCGTTACGGCTGTACATAAATCGGTCCTTTCGCCCTTCTTTAGTCTATCAGAGGCTGTACCAAAAATGTTCTCCTAACTGGCTTTATGACTAATGTGCCATGTCGTGTCATGGAGCAATGGCAACTTTTTAACCTTGCTAGCTTTCATGCTCTTATCGGCGCACTTCTGAATCCAAGCCTTCAAATCAAATGGAGGAGGACACTCGCTAGCCGAGGGGAGAACTGACAGCGGGGGTTGTCAGCCACATGCCTCTTGCTGTTTTTTTTTTGCCAGATTTAGCTCCTGTCGCTTCTGCTGGTGCGGATGAGGATGAGGATGAGGATGATGATGAGGTCGATGATGAGATTCAGCTGAAAGACGCGCTAGCTAGCCCAATGGCAGTCCAGGTGATTACACCCTTTAATTGGATATAAGCGATGAGGCATCAAACTGGTTACAATACTTGTAAATCTTTTATAATTAAGGATGGTTTCTTTTTTGACATTTTTCTTGGCAAATTGCAATAATTGTCTTAAAAATGCATTTGTCATCAAGAATATTAAAAAAAAAAAAATTATATATTACAGTACTTTAAAATCATTTAATTTTAGATTGGCAATAAATTTATAAATGTTTTTATTTTATCTTATTTTAATAATAATTTTTTATTATATTTATCAATATATTTATTTATTTATTTTCTTGAATCAATTAAGGATAAATATTCAATCAATTTAATATTTATTTTGTTCAATACCAACCCAACTGTCGACTTAAGCATTTTCTAATATTTTCATTTTCTGATAGGGTATTCAAGGTGCGTGGTTGTTGTTAACGTATGTTGTGCTAAGTTTTGAGCCTCGTTTGTTGTGGCTGTTGTTTGGGTTCGGTGGTTGCCAAGCTGAAAGTAAAAACACATCAATTGGCATGTGCATGGATGGAAATGACACCAGAGAATTGTGCAAAAATGTTATCTTTGGCTTCCGCACCAAGTCCTTTGGATTTACAGCGTTTTCTGTCCTCCCCCGCGCCCTTTAATTTCCCCCTTCCCCACCGCACTCCGTTTTGCCAAGCGTGACGGTAACAACAACAATAAGCAAAACATTGGCAAAAAACGGAACCCATTTTAAATAGCGGGCAAAGAGGGTGTGCAAAATGGGCCGTGGACCATCGCCCTTGTGTCCCCCGTGCCCCAGCTTAATGCAAAATTGCCAGAAGATAACTCGACAGGCGGCGCAGACACCAACACAACAACACACACACAGGCACACAAACACATACATGGCATATAGAAAATTGGCAGTTGGATAAGCGAAAAAACCAATTCACGAATACTTTGCATGTATAATATATTCAAAATTTACTGAGGCGCTGCCCAGGCAACCGGCCACCCTGCCACTTAGCCACCCTGCCACCCATTCATCCACAAGGCAGGGGCGGGGGCACGTTGTGCCATACGCGTTAAAGGTAAACATCCTTTCAAATGCTAAACATCTGAGGACGTAGGTCAAATGGCGCTACGAACGCTTTAGGCTATTGGCAGCAACGGAAGCAGAGGCAAAGGCAGAGGTAGAGGGGTAGGGGAGAAAGGGAGCTGATGTGCATACAATGTTATAGATCGATAAATGTTCAAATTTTTTTGGCACTCTCGACAGGTTTCGCTAAGCAAAGATTTTGTATGAAAGCCAGAGAGGATATAAGTTGAAACTGCTTTTTGGAATCGAGAAAAAAAGAAAAAAAAATTAAATTTCATTTGAGATTATTATGAAAAAGTCAAAAAAATATGAAGACTGCATATGAACTATTTAGATAGAGCTGCTCAAAAATGTTAAATTCGAATAGTTTAATATAGTTATTAGAATAGTTTTAAATAAGCTTAAAATATCGAAATACTTTTGTTATTACTAATATAATATAATACATAAGCATTTTTGAAAAGGGCTGAATAACAAATGATGTATTAAAAATAATTTCAATTTCATTTTTACTACAGCTAAATTTGATAAATAAATAAAAATTGCTTAAATCACTGACAGAAATAATTTGTAATTTTTTGCTAGTTGTAAATAAAATTTCACAATTTGTGGCAGTTTATACACAAATATTGTTAAACCATAGTATAATAGTTTAGTAAATGACTTACCAAACGATTAAGTCAAGCACAATCTAAGTCAAATATATAAAGCTGCAATTTACGACCTTTTCAAAATGCTAATATTTCAAAGGTTGGCAAAAGTTTATAAAGTTTAGAGAGTGTCTATCGTCTGTCAATTGAAAGCGCCATCTGTTGTGCAGGCGCCAACTAAGAGAAAGCCAGTTAGACTGAGTGAAGGTGACCAGGAGGGGGGAGAATGAAAAGGAAAAGAAGGCGAAACTCTGCAAACAGTAAAGCAGCGATTCTCGTTTCATTCTGGCATACTTTTTTATTATTTGTTGTCGTTGTTGTTGTTGATGTTGTTATTTTTTGCACGCTGCCGCGAAATTCGCTTATGATAAAAAATGTTTATATCCTTGGCGGCAGGCAGCGGGGCATCAGTAAACTTGACAGTTGATGTGGCAATGGAGTGTGTGTGTGTTTGTGTATGTATGTGTGTGTGGGGCTTGCTGTTGTTAAATGGCTGATAGCGAAAATAAAAGTAACACACATTGCCGCACACCCTCACACTCACACTCACCATCACACACACAGGCAAAGTAAGGCAAATGTGCCACACTTGCCATTGGCCGAGTTCGGGTGTCGTTGTTGTTGTTGTTTTCCACATTTGGTTGCCGGGGCTCTGCGGAAAATAAAAAATGATGATCCACTCTCACTCAGCCCGCTGCCGGGCTCCCATCCTCTGACTATACCCTCATGTGTAACGCACCGTTGCGCGCATCCTCCCAAAACGAAGCCCAATTCCCTTTCCACTTCCATCACCAGCCACCTCTAGCACGTTATTACCCTGCCCAGGATGCTCTCTTCTGTGTGCGTGTGTGTGAGTACTGGGTCCTGCTTGCCTTGGCTGTTTATCCTGGGCCCTGTGGTGCTCTGGTCCGGGTACGGGTCCTGCCATGAATTCATCGAATAACCGTAGGCTTTTTACCATTTTGCAAAACGGCATCGGAAGTCTTCTTCGCCAGGGCCATGTCTGATGAACAGTGGCGTCCTTAAGTGTCTTCCAGCTTGCCTATGTGTGTGTGTGTGTGTGTGTGTGTGTGTGCCGACGACTCTTGGTAAGCAAGTGAAGTGTAAAGAGCTCTTTCCTTTATTGGTTTTGTATTTTATTATCACATTTCGTTTATTCCTTCGCTTTACTCTATGTAACTGCTCTGTCCCTCTTCCCCCCTCTCTACATACATAGGTATGTGTATGTGTGCGTGTGGAGTCCATCTATATACTGCCATATACCTATGCTATATACATGCATGCACATACATAGAGAACTCACACACTACGATTGCCATTTTTGATGGCATCCTTGGAGCGCCCTAGACTTTGATGACACTTTTGCAAACCAACCCCCACCCAGCCAAGCCCCTGCCCCTTGCCCCCGTTTACGGGCCATATGGGACTTTGATATGACAACGCAAATATCCGTTATGGGCCGACAAGCACGCACCATCGCGAATCCCATCGCGGGCTGGGGCAGAAGAGCTGCTGCCTGTCATGGGTTTGAGCTTATAGATGAATGGTTGTTGGGCAGGGGCAGATACAGGGTCAGGGGCGGGGGGAGCATGGTTAGCTAGTGGGTTTGGGTCGGTGGTTGCTTGGGTTGGGTTTCTTGTCGGTTGCCACGTAACGTCCGCCTCACATTCTACCTACATCTTTCAAATGATTTTTCGAATACAACGAAAAAACAACTTTGCCTTACATCCTGTCAAATCCGTTTTCCTCTCCCCCTGCCCCTGCCATGAGTAGACATTATGTGAATTCACTTCGTTGTAAAACACTTCTATGTATGCCATTTCTTATATCTTTGGACATGTTAAGTAATTAAATTAAACACACACACAGTGAAACTGTTCGTCTTTCTATCTCATTGTTTTTCCCTCCTCAGGTGGCATGCGTGAGATGGGTTTTGGGGCTTACAACAGAAATACATTTACAATCAGACATCAAGTAGATGGATTATACGGCTGACAAATGAAGAGAGAAGTCTTAAGATTTCTGGTGAGATTGCAGCTGAAAATCAAGTCATTTTGTTATGCTTACTTCATTGGGGAACTAATGTAATAAAATGTAATAAACATATGATATATCGTATTAAATATATTTATAGTAATAACTATAGTATTTGTTAGCCAGTTGCAGTTAATCTTGTAGATTAAATTGCAATGTATTGCACTATTATCTATTCTTATATGATACCTGTCATCTTTAATTATTACTAAGCCAAATTGCCGTACCATATTTGAAGTCTCTAGCTCTTTGAGTCTCCAAGATCGTTTAAGTTTATACTATACTTTCATTGGTACTATTTGGATAATAGTTAGTTATATACATATGTATATGTACTTTGTCAATTCCCACTGCCAATAAGCAGGGAGAAATATTCATTGAAAAATCATGCACACATCTTTTATAAAATTCCTTTGGGTGTTGTTCGAAATGAATCCATAGATGCGAGAGTACGTGCCTCGTTTATGACAACGACAGCTATAGCAGGAGGCGGTTAGGTATGGAAGGGAATGAATGCAATTTAACATTTTGGGCGTTTTTAATTACTCAATTTAGAAACGCAGTCGGAAGCGAGAAATCCCCAAAGTAGGCGTTCTTTATCCCCCCCCTATTCCATTATTCCCCTGCACAACCCATTGCTGAAATAAAGTCATATGAAATGCTTAAACATATGTAATGGGTATATGTGTATGTCGAGTACGTGAAGTCATAGTAATAGAGGGTGTTTGTGGATAGAGGGAGCTTTCTCTACTTAAATGACTTGTGGACGCTTCTACTCAGTGGGTGTGTGTTTATGTCAGTTTAATTTACACATATGGCTCAAGAAGTTGCCTCCAAATTGTTTGGCCCTCAGCAGGGTATGGCAGCAACTATTGTGTTATTTCCACCCCCTCACTCACACACGCAAACGCATACTCTCAAACACTCACACACAACATACATGCACAATGAAATTAAAACAAATCCTTTCGTTCCATATTAATGGTCGCCATCTTTGCTGCAAATGACATTCGAAAACATTTATTGCGCACATGTGTGTGTGTGTGTGTGTGTAAGTGTGTACATATATAGGACTCTGCTGAGCTCGTCTCACATATGACCAGCAACCCAGGCAGTCGCCCAACCACCCAATAAACAGCCACCCACCCATCAAGCTGAGGACAACAGCCCAACAGCCCAAAGAACCAACCCCTTCCAATTCCCAGCGCCATTATACATGAGCTCATATGTGAGTATGCTTGCGTGTGCGTGTGCGTGTGTGTGTGTATGTGGGTGTTCATTTGGTATGTAGTGAACCCTACAGGACACATTCCTCACCAAGGAAAGGGGTGAGCTTCGGGTTGCCTCTCCCACCCTCACCCTTACCCCCACCCCCATCAGCCTGTCAATTTCGCACGCAGAACAAAGGCAAACACACATGAGCTTCGACTTGCGAGTGTGTGAAAACCATGTACAGTTATTTCACTTTACATTATTTACCATTTCACCAAACGACTGTACCACCTCCTGTTTCTGATTCCCCTTCCCGCCCCTATTTTCAAAAGCTCACCCTTTGACGCTGCTTGAGTAAAACTTTCATTTAGTTTTCTAATTACTTTTTTAATCAAGAAACCAAAATTTCTTCTTAACGCACCCCTCCACCCCCACTATTCCACCACATTAAATAAGAGACCCCATAGAAAAGTGTCTGAATGAATCTGTTTGCTAATATCAATTCGTTGAGCTTTTATCTATGCATTTCAAGGGATTTACAACTAGTTTAAGGATAAGATTCAATTTATTTCACAATATAATTCGATCCTTTGGGTTCCTAAAATCTAGAAACTTCTCAAAAGGTAGATGCCAGTTCTTAGCGTTTTAATTAAAATTAGACATTCGCAATTTGCAATATGAAAAGTAAATAAATTATTATTTAAATCCAGCTTTTAGTTAAAATTGATAACATTTAAAATAAAATCTTTCTGCTTTTCTTAATACAAGTTCCGTTCTAACTAATTTTGATTACAACATAATCTCTAAATTAATAAATAATTGCTATTGTGTAGACATCTTTTAATTTTCTTTTGCGTTTAAACAGACCGACTACAAATACTTTTGCTTTTATATATCGCAAAATTTGCAAAGGACAAAACAATTTGCTTTATATAAATAATAAATATGCATAAAACTGATATTTCTATTTTCAGTCTTTGGCAAAAAAATATATAATATATAAAATATATGTATTCATATATTTGTGCCGCTTTATTTTGATTATTTATCTGATATGATATCTATGTATATCTATTCATCTATTGGCATTATTGGGTAACTTTATTAGAATATATTTTATTCTATATTTCTTAATATTGCCCATGAATCTCCTTATTTAATTCTGTGGGCTTGTTTTATTTTCTATTTCAACTTTAACTTCGTCTTATTTCTAACTCTTTTCATCGGCTTCTAGAGGCACTAACAATAGCAATCAAATATCTTAGCGAATGTCCGTTCAGAGTCCAGTTGATTCTTGTGCGAGGGGGTGGGGAGGTGTACACGTTAGTCCGGCAATGGCAGCCATTTTGAATAAGCATTTACCCGACCCGCGTGTGTGTGTAAGTGTAGGTGTGCTGGTGTTGTGTTTGTGTGCCGTCGCTTGGCTCTATTAAACGTGGGTCTGGGTCTGGGTCTGGCTCTGGAAAGATGGAGATGGAGATGGGCTATTCCTATGCTGTGTCTGGCTTGTAAGTAACTGCTGCCCCCTAGACTACTCCCACTCCAGGCCAACTGTCAGTGTCGCGTCTGGCCAACCCTCTTTGGGGCGATTCAGCGATTTCCACGCTGCCCGCTCGGCCCCCCTCCAGCTGCCATCGCAATGTCTCGAGCAGTTCAATTCCCTGGTCGGCTGTCAGTCAGCGGAGCGGCTGCCCCGTGGCCAGGGGGCAGAAAGACGGGACGAAGATGGGACAGGGAGGTAGCTCCTGCTTCAAGTATTACATTCGATTCGTTGATGTTGGCGTAGACGTTGATAGTTATTGAGTTGCCCGAGGTAAGGCAGGAACGAAAGTATTTCAAATTTCGATCCACAGCACGGGAAGGCGGTGGTGGACAGGGGGAGGCAGTGACAGGAAGGCAGCTGGGCAATGTAATGTCAATTTGTTTAAAATTGAAATGATTCAAGGGCAAATTTGAGCGTCGAGTGGCGAGTTGTCGTCTTCTTCTACGTTATTTCTGGCCAGTTCCAAGGCCTCCAAGGAGGGCTGGGCTGGGTTGGGCAAACGCAGACGTCACTGGCCACGCTGGCAGTCCCCCAGCAGGACCACGGCCAGGACGAGGCTGACAGAGCCGTGTATTTATTGTTACCGCTTTCTGTGGTCGCGTCACAAACTCAACACGCAAAAGTTTTGCTTGTGTTTTGTCGGAAGTGTTGGACTCGCTCCAGGGGCGGACAACAGACTAGCCTGCTCTTTCGTCCCCCCTGCCTGCGTTTCAATCCCCTCCCCCCCTTTCGCTTGCACTAAACGTGCTCGTGATCCGGGCCGGCTGACGTGAAATATTTATTACTTATCCTCAGGATTGGACGCCAGCAATGGCCATGACGCTTTTGGCCATAGTTAGGGTAAAATATGAACTCACGCCCTACGCCACCCTCCCCCTCCACACCGTTCCTCACACCCTTATAGTGTCCAGTGCTTTGCCCTTCCTCGTCTGCACGAGTTGTTTATGCGTCTGGGTTTGCCAATGGATTCGTTTGGCATCCACGACGGCGAGGGTCCTGATTCTGATTCAGCATTTTCCAACGTCCACCATTTTGTTTTGGGCTGACCACTGCGATGTCCTGGCAATGAGTAAAGTGAGTAGAGTGGGCGGGAAGGTATGAAAAGGTAAACTGCTCTTGGGTAATTATTGATTTCTTGTGGCAGAAGCTTCGCTCAGTCGTGTTGCAAGTGTATTTTTGGTCGAAATTCAAGTGAATTGAGATTTATCATTCAATTTTGATTAATATAAAAGCTTTGATTTGCCAAGTTTATAATCAGTTTTCATTTAGAATGCGCAAATGAAGAGCATAGTAGAAGCATCGTTGGGGGGCACAATGAAGTTCATATCTAAATGCGTGTTATGGAAACGAATGAGGTTTTAAATTGATTAAGATTTACATTCAAAATTACACTTATATGCATTAATATCCACTTGACTTTTGTGTATATTTTTTGAATAATGAGAAAAGAACGTTTAGTTTGCTGAAATTTTAAGGGTAATATATTTTTAAAGTCTACAATAAATATTTTCATGTGCTTAAATTAATGGATAACAGATAATAAACGACATGTAAGCAGTTTAAATTTAATAGTATAAACAAATCGTTTAAAATAATATTATAACTGTCTGTTTCAAATAATATTTTGAATATTGGAGCATTATTGAATTAAATTGTCTATGGTTCAATGTTAAGTTTTGAAATTTTTCAATCATAAATATACTGTATATGATATATCTTTTTTAATCCAAATATTATATTAAAGAGTCTTAAGAGACTGTAGTTTTTCCCACTAGTTTTTCAGCTAGTTGGCAAAGTTTGGGGAAATTAAGCAGAAGGCAAGACGCAAACTGAAGACCCAATGAAAGACAGAGAGTCAAAGAGGCAGAGTGAGCTTGATGGTTGTGGGAATGGGAGTGGGAGTGGGAGGGGGCGTAGGGCATGGCCGACATGCGTCTGTGTGTCGCATTAAGCCCAAAGCGTGTGTTCAAAATAAACAAAATGAATGTTCAAATGTCGCGGGCAGACCACAAGCTGTCACAGGCTCTTCTCTTTGCCACATACCCAACACACACACACATAGATACATATGTATAGCTGACAAAACTTTGCACATACAGAGAGACAGACATACCTACATATATTGCTATACATATATGGTACATGCTTTCCCAACAACAACAATAACAAAGCTTTGACGCAAACTTCCAAAAGTAGAAAAGCAAAACGTAATGGAACGGCATCGTGGGTAAAAGGATGTCAGCCAATGGCCAGGGGCGCAGGAGGGGGAGGAGGAGTAGGAGAGGGGGTAGTATGGGGGAAACAAGGTTCGTAACTATGGAGAAAACGTTTCTCTGGCAGCTCTCACCCCACTCTGTTACCGGCTCAAGCCTTTTGTTGTCTGCAGTAAAATTTTCCATGCTCTAGCGCTGCGAGCGCCTGACTCTGAGTGTGCGTGTGTACGTGTGTGTGTGTGAGTTCCAAAGTTTAATTCAAATCACAAAAACACACACATGAAGATGAAAATTCAGCGTGCGTGTGTGTGTGTGTGAAAAGTTTGAAATTCGTGCGGTGGCAAACCAACTGACGTACTCCATGTGAAAATAAAGGTCTCAAATCCTTTTTGGTAGCATGCATGTGAGCTTGCCCCGCCTCATGCCCCCCCCAAACCCATCAGCTTTAGCTTTACCTTTCTCCCTCTCTTTCACTCACACAATCACTTTCTGTCTCTTTCCGCTCTGAGTGCTATGTATTCTCATACACACACACACTCGCCTTTGCGCTGGCATTTGCGTCTCATATAGAATTCGCCAAAAACTAACATAAAACAAAATACAAAAATTAAAATTAAAATAATAATAAACTAGCATGCTCGACTGTAAGATACTGCAATCCATTTATGCTAACATTAATTAAGAACGCTGCCGAGAAATATATCAAAGTCTAACACTTTTACAATTCCTAGTTTAGCTACACTTTAATAAGAATATTAAATGCCATAAATCTAGCCAATTTCTATCCAACTTTTACACTATAGATCCATCTTCGGCTCTACAAAGTATATATACAATATTCTTGATCAGCACTAGCCGAGTCGATTATCTGCCTCGATCTCAGAGACTATAGGAGCTAGAGCGACCAAAGTTGAAGACCAAATGTCTTATTTTTGCACGCATATCAAATTTGTTTTAGATATTGACCACGCCCTATATCGCCCCCACAAATTGGGAATTCGTAATCGAATTGCCTGCGTATTTCTATCTAGCTACATTCAATAATAATCAACATCTCAATAATGATTTTGTTACGACAAGTTCATAAATTATTCTCGAAATACTTAGCTGTTGTATCTCTCAGTGATATAATAATGGTATTTAATAAACTTAATAAAGGGTAATGAAGCTAATTTTTTTTTATCAGAATCTTTTTCATAAATATTTTAAATATTTGAAGAAATATATTTCAACAAATTACGGAAATAATATACTTTGTTTCAGTATTTTACTTGTGAATTCTAGAAATAAGATTTGAATCATATGTCTTATCACCATAATTAGGAAATAAAATAATAATTCATATGCGCCTTCAACAAATATCTTAACGACTATTTGGTTTATTATTGTTTGAAAATAAATGAACAAAAGTTAAAGAATATATCTTGCGAAATTGTACTTTTGAGATGTTACCATACTAATGCTTAAACAGTTTAAACTTTTGGGGGTCTCTGCTGTTTAAAAGGCGTTAGATTCTTCACCTGTACACGTGATAGTTGAATGTTATATGATGTGTTAAAGGTAATAGCAAATGAAAAGCAGCATCCACAATGTTCAGCACACACATTGTCAGTGAAATTTTTGGTAGGGGGACTCGTTATGTGTGTGAGGTAGCAGGAGAAGGGAGAGAGAGGGCGGGGCAACAACTCTGGTCGCAATGGTCGTTAGGCAAACGACAAAGTCTTGGTCTTCGGGCATCGGTAACTATGTCGTACGGATTTCGACGAGCGAACGGTTGTCCTGGCTTCTGAGACATCCTCCGCCTGCTTTCCCCTCACGCTTCCTGGTAGCCCGGGGGGCGTCTGTAGACGCCGCAGTCTTTCACTAAAAACTTTGAGCCTGACATGTGTAGCCAGAGAGCTGAACTCACTCCCCATAAGGATCCCAAGCTGAAATCGCTCCAAAAACTCTTTCCAAGCGACCCACACACATGATGTGTATATAGAACCGGATTCATGTGTGTGGCTGAGTGTGTGTGTGTGTGTGTGAGAGAGAGTGTGGGTACATGTGTATACATATTTATCGACTTTGTGAGCTCGTGAAAACATCAAGTGAACGGAAGCAAAGCGGAGGAGTGCTGCAGAGTGGAGTGGAGCAAAGTGGAGTGAAGTAGAGTGGAGCCATGCCAAGTGGTTTGAGTAGCAAGCAACGGACGACAACGACAGCGACAACGGCAACGACGACAACGAAAGGATGAGCGCCAGAGGACGAAGGCAGTGGCATGGTGGGAGGACGCCGAATGGCGGGCTGGCGAATGCTTTCGTCCTTCTGTTGTGCTTACCAATGTGTTATGGAAAATGTTCCATTAGTACTGATGAGACGACAAGGACAAGAACGCAGCTGAAACCCAGGACGAGCAGCAAGACCGAAGACCGAAGACGACAGCTCAGCACAGCTCAGCACTCAGTGCAGCTCGGACCGCAAGAAGTTTAGGTCGGTCGGCATAAGGCCAGACCAACCACCACCCACCATCCATGCAGCCAACACTCCCCACTCACTCAACCCTTTCACTCTTTCTCCTTTTTCCAAATCCCATTGCACTTACACATGGCAAAATGCATTGCCAACTGCGAATCCTCAAGTTGACTGCGTTGCCTTGATTTGGTTGCTTTCTTTTTAGTTCTGTTCTGTAGCTGCTGCTTGGGAAATAATTGCACTTGGACTGCAATACAATTTGTGGTTGCATCAAGTGGTTCTATGCTAGTATCCCAAATTGTCAATCACATATAGCCAATATATTGCAGATATTTCTGCATCATTCAATTTGAATATGGTTTTGTATTTCTTGCTACTCGACTTGAAGTTTGGCTTCAACTCAAGCCATCTATTGTATGAGTTGTCGGCATATCATTGTACAAATCAAAATAGCATTGATAAAATACACAGTTGTCTTCTTCAAAAGTCTTATTTTTTCATATATATCATTGACAATTTAATGATCGTATTGTGAGTGCAATCAAATAATCATTTTTCAATTCTTGCTCACCACTTACCAAGCTTAATATCAAGTCTTGACCAATCTTTCTCATATTTAAAATATCAGTTTAATATAGCAAGCTTAACTTAAGGGTCTGTCCATAGTTTGTCTTTAGTACTACCATGCTTGTTGTGCTCTTTAAGTAATTCCCCGACTAATTCAGTCATGCTTTGTCAATGTTTTCTATTATCATTTGCTATGATGCGAGCTGGTTGGATGCCTAGCGAAGCACATCCGTGATAAGCATTGCGAGAATTTAGTTTTTAGATGCCTCCTTCCAAGCCCCCACGCTCCGTTCCCCACTTCTATATCAATCCCGAACAGAAGACGGAAACAACAACTGAGAACAGTGGAGCTTGAGCTGAATATCCCCAACAAGGAATCCACGGGAAAACGCCCAACAACTAAGCCAAGTCTCAGTTCACATGTGAGAAATATATATGTGTGTGTGTGCGTGTGTGTATCTGAGTGTTTGCATATGTGATTAAGTATCTATTTGTTGTTGCACCCTACAGTGGGGCATTTGGGCAAAGCAGATCATCAGCCACATTCCACAAGTACTCGAACCGACTTCTCACATTTCATTTGCAGTTATTTTGATCTGTCTCGCTCAGTTAATTAATGATTGCTACTTTTGTGCATATTGCATATGCCCTGGAGAGTAGGGTGCACAACCGCTTACAAGTACACACGCACACACTAGCGGCTCTTGCATACTTTCATACGCTTGTACATCAACAAGTCTGCTCAGAAATACAATTTACTTTACGTTGGGATTACAGTTTCTTTCCTACTCTTCTCTTATGTTACCCCCCTCTCTATCTCTCCCTCTTGGACTCTTTAGCTATCTCTTTCTCAGTGTATGCCGTTTTCTTCTTCATGTTCTTCTTGGCACGCTTGTTTGCCATTCGCCTTGGTAAATAAAAGCTGCTTCAACGGAGGCCGTAAGGTGCCTTGGCAACGTGGAGATGAAGGAGATAGGAGGGGGATGGGGGGATGGGGGTGGGGGTTCAGTTACTAGGTAGGCCCCTCGATTCTTGCTGCAAGCAGTTCAGCTAGCTGAGCGGAAAGTACTATAAGCTCTGTCAGTGGCATAGTTTCCGCTTTAAGCATCTGGCTGGGGATTATTATTTGCCATATTATAAGAAAACGGTTTTAGTTCAAATGTCAACAGCATTTATCATGCCATACGCCATATAGGTGGTTGATAGGTGAGGCCAGGGGGCGAGGGGGAATGGCGGCGAGCAGGGGATTGAGAATGAGCTGCAGCCCAAAAGCTGAGCCAGCATAATCACATAAGAAACTGCAAGTTCTCTTGGAATGTTTGGGGCAAACAGATTATTGAGATTATAGAGTTATATATTCGAATGAATCAAATTATTGCAAACGACATCCGAGCTGAACGAAAACTGAGCTCATTTAATAATAATATGTATATTGTGTGTGAAACTATCATTTCATATTTCACATACATAAAGACACAAAGCTATCAAATATTTTATTGAAATTATGTTTTATGTGCATAAAATCACATGTGCTGTCCATATGTTGATTTTCAAATTAAAACAAATTTGTGTACTAAAATTATTTTTTTAAATTAAGAGAATGTTTGTGATATATGCAAGTATATACAATTCATTTTAATACGAATAGTTTTACATATATATTTATCGATTTTTCTTTAATGTATTAAAATCTTTACGTACAATTTATTAAGGTATTGAAACATATAAAATATCTGAAGTTATGGCAATTATTTAAAAGTGATTTGCATAAAGATATTTTCTCAAATAAAAGTTTTAATCTGAGTTGGAAAAGACAAGTCTAATCATTCAATTATTGCTCATTCATTTGCTCGATGGGCCACATCATATTATATTATTATTAAATATGTGCTGTTTATAACTGTTGATAGGTCGTGACGCAATATTTTATAAATAATCATAATCCACGGGAGAGTTGAGAACAACTTGAGAGCAATTGCAATCACACGGGACCAATCGCATCTCGACCCTTTAAGCAATTCGATAATAATTCATTTGAGGCATCCCGTTGTAAGCAGTAAGTCAAATATTTTCATGTTTTGATCGTGTGCCCAGCCCACTTGGCCAGTGGCTGACCAAGCGAATGACTGAGTCTCTTGTTTAATGGTCAATGGTTGTTTCAATTTGTTGGGTCGTGTCCAGGGGCTGTTTTTCTCCATTAATGCTTTGATTTATGTTCTGTTTAATGTGAAAAATGCAATGTTTTTACCAAAGAGATCACTCCCCATTGCCATTTGACCATGGCGATGACGCTGACGATGACGACGCGACCTCCTCGGGGCCTGGTCACTAATCAAGTTGACCACTGGTCGTCGCCTTGTTCACCCCGCTAGCTGGACCTAGACCTGAACTCGAACCCGAACCCGAACCCGGAGCCCAATGAGGCGACCCGTTTTGGATGGAACCGGTACAAATTCATTAAACGCTCAACGACCAACGGGGAGAAAAGTTTACTTTAATTTGCATACCAATTGCTTGGACTGATTTGCTCAGCGAGCAGCAAACAACAACAAATCAACCCTTAAATGCCCGACAGCTGCAAGAGAGTGGGGTTGACCCGCTGGACTACCCTTCGACCGTTGGTCACTCGTTCGCATTCGCATCCGCATCCTCAGCCCTCTAGGCCCTGCAGACCCCCCGCCTGTGCCTCTTTATAAGCGTGATAATGATGATGGCTGACCTTTCGAGTTGCTCGAGTTGCCTTACAAACTGTTGTCTAGTCCAAGCAGCCGTGTCGAGGCGTGCACAAAATGGCCGACAATGGTTTGCTTTCTAGTCTCGGTCGGCTAGCGACTTAACTTTTGACCAATGGTCAGACGCAGCACGTGCGACGAGACCCTCGAGACGGCCAGAGACGCTGGGCAAAGATGTTGGGCCAAATCGCATTAGGCAGAGCCCATTGACACTGCATGCAGGGGGTCCGTAAAGTTCAGGTCTTGTGTCCTGTGGTCCCATGGTGGTGGTCAGCGCTTGTCAACATTATTTCTCAATTAATTTTTCATTTTTCATAAAATTAACCCAGAATTTCGTGCCCAGTGACCTTCGCACTTTGCATGTTGTCGGGATTTGTACGCAGTGTGTGCATGGCACGTGTTGGTCATTTGGTCATTTGGCCCCGTCGGGATTGAGAGCTTGGAATTGGGAATTGAATTTTTCCTGCCGCTGCTGCTGTTGGACTCAAGTCAATTGAGTTAGGGAATTAGAACTGGTTAGCCTATTTGCCTACTTGATTTCTGCTTGCAACGTGTGGCACTTGCCGAAGAACATGCCACGCACTTGTTATCTGCGCTTTTATTACATTTATTTTACCGCCATTTATGTCTGTCCATCCGTCCATCCGTCCGTCCGTCTGCCCGTCTAAGCGAGTCCTTAAATGAAATTAAGTCCGTGCCGGCATGCGCTGCTGCGCCGGCCCAGGAAGTGATAGAATGAATGGCTGCCATAGCCATTGCAGTCAACCCCCACCCTGGCCCCAACCCGCGCCCTTTAACCTGCCACCCCCCGACATGCGACTATTGCTGCTGACTACAGCGAAAAAGAAGAGAAAAAGAATAACAGCGCACAGTGCAAAAAGAATATAAAAAAATGCACAGACAGACTTCCTGTGGATTTTCCGGAATTTAATTTATTAAAACAACGAGCGACAAGTGCTTAAGCTGCACACGACCACAACTGGTACTGCTACTGCTACTGGTGCTGGCAAGAGATAGCAGCATTCCGGCTTTAACCGATCATGTTAATGCTATGGTAGATAAAGGGTATACCAACTTATACCTGATTAAGAATTATGGATAAATATGCTTAGCGACACGCTTCTCAGTCAAATTAAGTAATTACTATTGAGTATCGTGATTATTTTAATCAAATTAACAAATCAACTTAAACTCTCTTAATGGGCAGAAAATTCAGAAATTAAATTATAACAATTATCTGTTCATTTGTGCATCGATAAATTTATCTATGAGATTACTACTGCATAACTACTTAGTTTTGCAATAAATTTGTCAATTAACAATTATCAATTTATCCAAATACGTAAGTATATCTACCAGCACAGTCGACAATACAATTACAATTTTAGATATGTCTCAAATTAAGACAACAACTGTAAACTACATTTAAATAAAATGCCACTTACCCATTAAGATGTTAATGGCAGCCTTCTTCCACTATGCTGCTATATGTATGTGTTATATTATAAATTGTAAGAGTATTATAGTTAGGCTGAAGAGGGTTCTGAATCGCTCAACGCGTTGATCTCAGAGTCTATAAGAGCTAGTAGAAATTTGGCGTATAGGCTCCTATATAACATATGCAGAACATGACGTAGTTGCGCAAAACATACCGAAGATATACTAAAAATATACCAAATATAACACCTATATAATTTACAGCCGAAAGATCAGACGTTATATATATATTCGTCATCAGGAAAAACAGCCGAGTTTATTTAGCCATGTCCGTCCGTCAGTTTGCTAGTCCACTAGCACTAGGCACTCTATATTCTATTAGTCTGTCCCTGCATTTAATCCATTTTATTCTCCGTTTTGGAAGATTTAAACTAGTCACATTTCTACTTTAAAATGCATTTAACTTGAAGGCGAACTTAAGCCAAAATGTTTACTTGTAAGTGAAGCAAAAAGGAAAGGAGGAACTGCTCTGCTCACACTTGGTTCGCCAGTGGTTCAATGTGCACTGCAGGCAGAGGAATGTTTAAGGTCGATGAAGCTCTTGGTGTTTGATTTTCGTGTTCGTTTTCGCTTAAACCATATTTGAGCTCTAATATTATTTACATATATTAAAACAATTCAACAGCAGGGGACAATTTTACGGTCTCGAGGCAATGGATTGTGTCGCAGCGCGTAAAACAATCTCATTGAAGGATCGCAACGGGATTCAGGTCGAGAATCGCGCACTAGCCTCAACTGACCCGGATAGGGATCATGGAAATGGAAATGCTAGTGGTAGTGGAAGTGGATAATGAAAATGGAAGTCGAAGCGAAACTTGCGACTACCGCTGCGGACTGTCAACGTGTCAATCAAAGCGTCTCTGGCTTCGCAATGCTCACGCTCATTAATTCAGGACGCGTCCTCATTCTTGATGTCCTTGACGCTTAAAATTACCACAGAGCCGCAGAAATTGCACCCTTCCACCCGGCCATACGCCGAACTAACCCTTTGATCCAGCTTGGAGCTTGAAGACGTCTAACGTCGCGGTCGCTCGATCAGCACTGAGCGTCGCGACATTTCGCCCTATGACGTCTCGATCAAAAGTCGTCCTTTATGCGACACATGACAGGCATTGTAAGAGCGATATGTGTGCATAATCCAGAAGGTCTTTGGATACCCCTCCAACTGTTTCCCACAATGTGCAACTCTTTGCTGAAACTTGATGTCCAACTGGACTATGCTAAAATGTCTTTGTGATGATGAAATGATATAGAACACTATCTGCGTATTCAAAAGATATTTTCTATAACATTTGGCACTTGAAAATTTAAATTAATCGATACTGCCGACAACTAAATATTACTTTTTACACATTCTATTAATTTTAGAACATTTGCTTACTTATTAGTCGAGTCAAAAGCATTATATAAATGATATCAGATCAAAGTCATAATATTAATGTTTAGCTATTAGATCATAAAAATTAACTAGAGTAGAATTTTTAATATATTGATTATTATCTCTCAATTGTTTTGTAAATGGTAATAGTTAATTGTATTAAAAATCATAATTTAAATGCTTCGAAAATATATGATAAGGTTTAACTAGCATTTTTGATTGTGAATGAAATGAGACTATTTTAAAGACATTATTTATTATCTCTCACCTGTCATTGAAACAGCTCACTAAATTTATTTATTCTTTGGTATTTTGCCGTTTAAATTGCTCTGCAAATATTATATGTAGGATGCGTCATCTAGAGCTGTCTGTAATCAACTGCGTGATTTTAAGCAAAACGATCTACGTTCTCCGGCAGCCTGCTCTCTTTCTTTCTCTTTCTCTAATTTATTGGGACATCTGCTATTCTGTTCTGGGACTTGTACATTTATAATACAATATTTCGTTTCAATTTTTCAATATCACATCTACGCTTGCGTGCAAAACTTATGCAAATTTCAATTGTTGTTTGAGGATTAAAAAAAAACAACTACAACAACAGACTTTACTACGTGGCTTCTGATTCAGTTTCTTTTTCAGTTTCAGTTTCTGTCTCTATTTGGGTTTCTGTCCCAACCCTGAATACCAAAAATAGTATAAAGAATAAAAGATTATAATGATGCAGGAGCAGCACATTAGATCGTGTGCATTATAATTTAAATTTCTTGTGAGCAGGAGAGAGAAAGCTGTTGTGAGTGAACGATAGAGAGAGAGAGAGAGAGGTGAGTGAGGTAAATGAATGTGATGTCATTAAACCTTTTACATCACTTCCTTCCCGCCTCTTCCCAGCCTATTCAAATCAATAAATATGCAAATGCGAACTACCATTGTTGTTATCCTTTTTGGCAACATGCGATTTTTTTTTTGGGATCGCTATCCCGGGGTTGCCTGCAACACCAACTCATTGCACTTTCCTGCATTGCATCCAAGCAACTTTCATCATTTTTGCAAATAATTAATTTGAGCTCAGCATTCGGCATTCGGCATTTTGCTCGATTTAAGAATTGAAATTTGAATATTCAAATTACAGCCCAGAAGCTTACACATCCGGTCCATTTGCCTACCTACTTTGCATATGGCAAACCCGGTTGTAACTTCCCCCTTCTATACTCCGCTGCCATAGTCGTAACCCCTAGCCTTAGCCAATCCCTGCTCAATCCAATTTTCAATTTCATTGCACTCGCATGATGCAGCATTACGGTTTCGAATTCATTTCTGAATTCAGTTTCGCATTCAACTCGTCTAGCTAAAACGATGGGACAGTACCTTTACCCCAATTATTTCGATAGGTGTGAATCACACCTAAGTGAAGTCCACAATAAGGCAGAGAGTGCTCTGCATTTTCTCTACATTTGTTGGAAAATTGGTAATTTATATCGGCTTCTAATAATCTCAGGAAAGTTGATGCTAATCGATATATGTATTCATTATGTATTCATAATAGATTGTTGAAGCCGCCTCAAGTTTTAAAAGTTAACTAAGATAAAATGATTTTTTCTATGAAATCTATACGATATTACAAACTATTATTAGAAAAAAGTCAAGGTTTGATAAAGCAATTGAAAGACTAATTTGTTTTAAAACTTAGCTTTACCGACTCAGCTAACATATTTGGTTGTAAATATGAAATAAACATACGAAGTATGATGGCATGATTAAAATAATAATAGTAGCTCGATTTGAAACTAGTAAGAATGCTGTTCGATTGGAAGATAGCCGCCATTCATTTTTACTAAATGCATTTACATTAGAAGAGAGTAGTATACTATTTTTCGAGAATATACTACACAATCTATAATACTCTTAAAGTGAAGACAGACAGACTCACATGGCTATATCGACTTAGCTGTTGATGCTGATCAATAATATATATAAGTGCTTTATGGGGTTGGAGAGGTCTCCATCTGCCTTTTGAACACAATGATATTAATCATAGCATAATGTTCTATGGAAAATGCAATTTATTGCATCATGAAAATGTTTTATGCTTAGAGCTGTTCAGGTTTGCAATTTCTTTGTGGCAAAAATTAATCGTAAATCGCAGCAGATTTGCGCAATGATTATTATAATTGAAATCATTTGCATATCGAAGAAACGAACTTATGTAAGCAGTTTTCCGGCTAACCAAAATGTGGCGAAAAAGTATCCCGGAGAGAGGAAAAGCAGCAGAAAAGAAAGGAAAATAAAAGAAAAGAAAACCTTTTGAGCGAGCCGTCATGAAAAATCGAATATGAAAGTTTTACACACATGTGGCACATACATGTACATGCATGTGTGTGTGTGTGTGTGTGTGTGGCACATAAATATCGCGCATTGTGTATGTATTGGCTTACATAAGCTTTTCGCTGGCCTCTCCGTGAGTTTCGACCGGCTCTTGCTCTTGCTCTTGCTATGCTCGCTACTCGCTTCTCGCTTCGCTTCCCTCTCGCTCGCTCCCAGTCGGGCAGGCCAGGCCAGGCAGCCTTATGCTTGTCTGTCTTGCTCAGTCACGCGCTCTCTATTGCACTCATGTGGCCGTCGCTGATAGCACGAAATGTGCATATGTTTAAGAGTGCTCCCACACACACACATGTAGATACACACGCACAGACATATGTATACGCTGCTCGTATGTGAAGAGTGAAGTCTGACATGTGTGTGTGTATGTGTGTGGGAGCAGCAGCCGCAGGACATATATAGGGAGCAGCAGCAACGGCAGCAGCAGCGAGGGGGCTACACAGGAGACAATATGAAGTGGGCGTGGGACATACAGTAGTCAAAGGGCTACTCAGCAGCAGCAGCGCAGTCAACGTCGCTGCCGACGTCGTCGCCTTCAGCTGGCTTTGTTTTTTCGAGAGCGACGCACCCGACGCCCTCACTCTTGCCACCTGACGTCCTGCCCGGGCAATGCCCATCATAAGCATGAGATATTCATTTGCTCTCCATTCTTCACATAGCCACTGCCATGGACCACTCCATGTGGAGATGGCAGATGGGTAGATTGGCGATGGCAATGGTGAATGTTGAATGGTGATGGCCATGGCGCTGGAGATGGAGATGGAAGCGACAGAGCGAGCTAACGAATGAGTTAGTGAAGAGGACATATGAATGTGGGGGATAGGGCGTGTGTGTGTGTGTGTGTGTGGGAGCTGCGCA
Source organism: Drosophila pruinosa (assembly GCA_018150935.1). NCBI lineage: Eukaryota > Metazoa > Arthropoda > Insecta > Diptera > Drosophilidae > Drosophila > Drosophila pruinosa. Next base: position 2,886,123 of record JAECWR010000337.1, read on the forward strand.
AAGTCCTTCAATTAAAGATGCGGCGATATGGCGAGCGAGATGGAGCAAACGAAAGTTCAAAATGTGCGAAAAAGCAAAGCGTATGTGTATTCGTGTGTGTGTGTGAAGTTTCGGCTGCTTTCTACTAATATGCCACACATGTGTGTGTGTGTGTGTGTGTTCGCATTCGAATAGTACGCAGGTCGAGTAATAAAACACGAAGCGCCATGTGAGACAACATGTGTGGGCCGTATACACAACAAAATGGACAACGAGAACGCAACATGTTCGGCCAGCAGCAGCAGCGATGTTGCTGCCATTGTTAAAGCAACAGCAACATACAACAACAACAGCAGATCGGCGGCACGAAGCTCAGCCGACGACACGACACGACGAGACGAGACGAACGATGACGACAACGACAACGACCACACACATTCGATAGCCTTCGATGAGCAATACATTTTGCTTCCCTTAAAACCGATGGGGGTAGCACACAAACACACCCACACACACACACACATACAACCACCCACACACATGTGAGAGCAGGACATGCATATGTATAGTAGTAGGCAGCATATGAGCGTGTTTGTATACTGCTGCCATTGCAGTCACGGCTCTCCACGTCCAACCACTCAATGACCTGACCAAAAACCCCTGCCACATTCGCAGCAACCCTCTCCCTCCCCTCTCTCCCACAACTGCTGCTTGCCAGAAAGGGTGCAGTCAACGTCGCTGTCGCAGTTGCTGGCGTAGCCATCGTCAGCGTCACAGCCGACGTCCATTTGTTTGTTGTTGGGCAGAGGGTGGTTACGCCTGGACCACTCGACCAGCGGCAAGCCACCCCCACCCCGTCCCAACCAAACAACTACCCCTTCGCACAAGCACATTGAGTTGAGGGCGTTTTTGTGTGGTGTTGAGCGCCTGCTCTTAAATTGATGGCGACCAGCACACACACAGACACACATGGTTGCATGACCAAGCTGATTAGGCTCCCCACGCAACTTCCCCCACCCCCACAAGCCGAACTACCCCCAAAAGCAGCGCCTACTTGGCTGCAGAGCAACGTGGCCGCATATCATGCGCATAAATTAGTTTTGTTGCTGGCAAATGAGGAGCGTGCGGCCATTTTGCACACATGTGAGCCGACAAGCACACACATACACTTACACATACATACACACTCACATACAACCTAAGTGTCGGACCAAGGGATCTCTGACTACATGCATGCTTATATTTATACATACATTTATTTATTTATGTACATTGCAAGTCGGCTTCTAATTAAGTTCATACACACACACACTCCTACACTCCTACACTCTTACACTCCTTTTGTGTCTCTGTACGTGTGTGTGTGTGTGTTCAAATCGATTTCAATATGTTAATGGCGCTGGCTGGCAACTCTGAACAAATGAACTGAAATTCGCTGGCTCAACAACTCTCACATGTCTCTCTGTCTCTGTGTATGTGAGAGTGTATTACTGTATTTGTGTGTGTGTATGTGTGTGTGTGGGCATTCTCACGAGTCGCGAGGCCGCTGCCTTTTGGGCCAATACTCGGTCTACTCGTATGCCGAACTTAAATTCTCTGTGGAGCCGCCTAACGGCTCAGCCTGGACCCGGATCCGGACGCTACCTCCCCTTCACCTCCCCCCCACCCATCATCCCACTCTACTTCCTCAGCACTTACACATTTGCTGCTCGTTTATCTTTGCTGCAGCGCTTTGCGCTCTACAACAACTGGCATTAAGCTGTGGGCGCCCTAAGGGAGCCAGGTGGGGGGGAGGAAATTGAGTTCGAGTTCGGGCTTTGAGTTCGTTTGGGAAGGTGGAAGAAGGATGCTGGGTTACTTGGGCTCTATGGAAGGGGTTGCCAAGTTAAAAGTCAATACATTTTGCTGACGTGTGAATGTACATGTGTGTGTGTGTGTGTGCTTGTGTGAGAGTGTGAGTGATGTGTGTGTATATCTATGCCAAAGGTACAGTTTTCAATTACGGCAGCAGTTCACAACTTTTGACAGCGCCCAATTTTTAGTGGGAAACATTTTCGCACACGATTTTCCATTTTCCTTTTCCCCAACTCTTGTGCCTCACTCCCTCTTCGACTTCTTACTGGAAAAACTATTTGGCAAAGCTGTGTTATTAAAAGTTTACTGCGTAGTAAATTATACATCTTTACTTGAAGCATATATCACATTTACCGGTATCAATTCTTTCGTAAATAAATCAAGTCTGAATGCAATTAAAACTATTTAATGATAAATATATTTATTATTTGATTTCTTCCAAAGAATTCGGAATGTTTAAGGATTAACTACAGTTTAAAATTTTTAAATCAAATCCTATAGTGGTTGACAATATTGTTTACCATATTGTCAAGGTATTACAAACTTGAGCAGATTAATATTTTTCAATTGAATTTCGTATGCTTATAGCTTAATTTATTAATAATTATCATTGGCAATTTTTCTGTTTATTATAATAAATAACTTACTTAGATCACCAGCAACTGAAGACTTTTAATATTGCCTGTACTAACACAGATAGATAATTTTTCATCATAAAAGGTAATCAAATAACAGCTTTAAGTTGATTACGCTAATTGTATACTTTTGCTTTTTGTATACTTATATATATTTATCGTCTACTGAAGGCCTCAATAAAAGTGATTGGAAATGAATACAGAATAAATGTAGTTGATGATGGACCCACTGCCCGTTATGGCATCGTTATAGTAAGCATAACTATAACATAATCTTCGATTTGTAATCCGTCTTTTCATCTAATCCTTGAATTTGCCAGCTGTCAATCTATTCAAGAGGACAACGCAGCAATGCAAATTATCGTGCGAATTTTCTTTAAGGAAAATCGAGTTCAGTTGTTGCAGAAAATCCTCGCACCCCTTTTAGTTTTTTGCATTAATTGCACGGCGATTGCGAGTGCCGAGTACTTTGCATGCGACAGGATGCAGGATGTAGGCTGCAGTTGAGCCTGGGAACTAGTCGCTATCATTGACGTTGTTGTTCCCGACGATGCCGTTGCCTGTGGGGTTAACCTGCCCTTACCTTTTGGATTCGTTAGCATTGTCGAATCTCGGAATCTTGAAATGTCTTTTCGGGTCGCTCAGCGTCTTGGGTCGTAATCAAATTACAAGCTCAATGCAGAAACCGCAGGGCAAAGGGGTTGGCCCAGGATGGGATAGGGTCGGAAGGACATTGGAAAGGGTAGGGGCAAGGGTTAGGGGGTTGAGCGCATGTAAATTTCGAAAACGGAATCGAAATCAGAAACGGGCGCCAGACTTCAATTATCTTGGTCTTGTGATGGATATGCAAACTGAAGACCAATCCCTCAATGTATCAAAATGCGCGTTCACCCAAAAGTATTACAGCCAAGATGTGACTCTATATGTGTGTGTGCGAGTGTGTGTGTGTGGAAAACCCTTAGCTGCATGTGCGGCGCAATTAGAGAAAGGCGCGCTTTTCACATTCGTCCCTCGACAAAATGAAAAAAATTGCAATATGCAAACATGCGACAGGCTCGACGGGCAGATAGACAGACAGACGAATAGATGAATCGACAGACCGTCGACAGACGATGCCATTTAATTAAAATTCAAAAAAAAAAAAAAAGGTATAAATTTCCCTTTGACAGACGATGTAACGGTTAACTGTAGCGATGCATCTCACAAAATTATTACCCATGCAAATTGGGCAGCGATGAGGAGTTTTCCTTTTGCCAAAAGGGTGAGTCTAGCTCTAGCTGTGTATGTGTGTATGTTTGTGTGCGTATGTGTAATATGTGAGTGGTTGCCTAGAGTTATGTAACATGACACACGCACCATAAACACCGTGAAAATTATTACTTCTGCTGCCAGATAGCAAAGCCCGTATCCCATATCCCATATCCCGTATCGTTGTCACGTCTCATCTAATTTATGCCATTTGTTGGCATCTTCTCCTGGATTTGCATTCAATCCAGAAGAGTAACCGTTAGTTTACAATTGTAACACTTGATAAAAGCACTTTTATTTAATTCAGTCGGGATAAATCTTAACTATTTCCTTATTATACTCGTTTAAAAAAAAACCTTAGTTACTAATTGCATTTATACAATATTTTTAAAACCAAAAATCTACCAATATATATTTTTTTTTTTTGAGTTATAATAATAATAATACATAATTTATTCAATATTTAAGATGCAGTGCATTTAGTTATTTTAATTTTATTTATATTTGGTTTCAAAGTGCTGACTTAAACATATTTTCAGATTATTGACAAAGTTGCTAGTTCTACAGACATTCTGAATTAAAAAAGCTAGAAAATAGAAGCTAATTGTAACATAAAATACATCAGGGATAAGAAAATAGATCATTTGTATTATTTTCTATATTTATTTATAGATAGCAAAAGTACAAATTAGATATTCGCGTAAATATTTATTATTTAATTGAATTAGAATTTCCATTGCATTTTGTGGCTTAGCTTAGCTAAAATGAAAATTGTTAGACTGGTTTATCAAGATGAGGCAACCAGGCGTGGAAATGAAGCAATGATGAGATGGTTAGCTCGATGATCATATCACAGCGTGGTTAAAAGTGAAGAGCGATACTCAAGGACTACTACTCTTCACACACTGTCGCCTGCCAGGATCGATAACGGCAAATCGGCACATCGGCAAGAGGCAACAGCTGTATGAATGAGATGGATGATTGAACTGTAGCTGAAGTATAGCCAAATTGTAGCTAGAATGCCCGCTGGGCTGGCAGATACCACGGCCTGGTAGTCACCACCAACGAGCGGGGAGCGCGCCAGCTTCCTTGAAATGTAAATTATTCAAGTGGCCTTTCACGCCATTGCAGCAGGCCAAAGAAATAGAGCAAATAAACGAGAGAACTACACACGTATATAAAATAATAAAACTATTTGAGAATGCGATGCTGCAACAACCCCATAAAAGGTGCCGTCCCGGTGCGTGTCGAGTGTCCTTATCATCCTGGGGCAAACACTTGGCACTTGCCACTTGGCATAAATTACGACCAGCAAATGATTGAATGCAACTACCGTTTGACCTGGTCATAGTAGACCAGGGGGAGGAGGGGGGTAGGCGTGGCCAGGCAGCATTGAAGGCAACAATTGAAGGTCGCTTAAAGCCAGCAACAGCAGCAGCAACAGTTGCCAGCCAACAGCAACAGTTGGTGCGACTTTAGTATTTAAGTAAAAAAAAATAAAAATGCGACCTGGAAAAATTGCGCCATAATAAAAAAAAATAAAAGCGAAGAGCATTTTTTGTATAAAAGAAAAAGTGAAATGCAAATAGAAAAGTGCTGGCAGCTTCGGCTTTCCCTCGCTGCTGTTGCTGCTGCTTGGCTCAGGGTTCAGTCTGGTCTGGCGTGGCAGTGGCAGTGGCAGTGTGGCACGTCCTTGCCAGTCAAGTCTCAATTTGAATTTTAATTTTAAATGCCACAATTTTCCATCTATTTACAGCAGCCCTTGGCACAGTGGTGCTCAAACCATGCAAAATTGTTTCAAAATCATTATAATTAAGCGTTAATTGAGTTCATTTTGGGGGAAATTCACTTCAACAGCCAACTTGGGCTAGATTCGATTGCGAATTATAAGCCTAATTGAGTGTCTAGTTAGAGTGAGCGCGGAAATGTGCAGTTCGCTCGAGGAAAGATGTATCGCATTCGGATATGAAGTACTTAACTTTTACTTAAAGTATTTAAGCGCACTTTTTTGGTTTAACTTATAATTTTAAAACTTTAGTTAAGGTATACAGCTTTACTGATAATATAAATAAAAGATAGACTTTTAATATTTAAATGGTTTGATCTAATATCTATGGAGTTCTCCATATGAAATTCAATTATTTTATTAAGCAAATTATTTATATTTGATAGAGTTGCTGTCTTCAGCTAGCAAATGAAAGTACTATCACGAATATGTCTATATAGATTGCAAAGTCTAGAGCTTAATGCAAGTTTTTAATCCTTCCTCTGCGAAGAGGACACTGTGCAAGCGTTTTAGACTTAACTAGAAACACTTGTGCGATGGCGGGCGCGGCGAAGCGGGGCGTGGCGGCTGTGGCAAAGCTGGATAGCAAGAGGGCTCGACTGGCAGAAACACCAAAAGTTGTCCAAGTTCCACTCACACTTTACGCTTTTCTTTTCATGAATGAATTTTTCTAAAATAATAAAAGAAAAGAGAACAACAAAAAACGCGACGCAAGTAGCGAAAAGAAGAACAATAAAAGAATGCAGGACGAAACGCCAAGGACCAAGGACGAACGACGAAGCAAAGCATAGCTGAAAGAAAAAAAATTAAATGAAAAACTGGGAACAAAATAAAAGAAGCAGAGAAATGTATAAAGTCTGCGAGCACTGTGGGCGTACATACACACATACATACATACATATATATGTATATGTAAGTATATATACATATTTATATGAAGTCTGCCCGCCGTCTGCAATGAGAGAGAACGCCCGTAATGAGTCTCTAATTGACGACATTGAGCCGACGACACCCCTGCCCTCCCCCCCACAACCTCTCCCCTTGATGGCGTACAATACCCGCACTTTACTGAGAGCCACCCCCATGTTTCCGTAGTATTTTTTTCCGCTTTCTTCTCTTACATTTTGTTGTCGTTGTTTTTGTTGTTAGAAATTACGCTATGGATAATGTAAGCGGTGTTGCAGCCCCTCTCTCCCCCTGCCCGCTCCACCTCCTCCTGCACAAAACTGCGCTGTGACCTTTAATGGAGTGGTAGGGGGAGGGGCGGGGGGAGAGAGGTGGCAGACCTCCCACTCTCTTCGCTGCTTGTGTGTAACTGTAGACTGATTTATTTCCAGGCTCTTGCTGCCATTTTTTATTATTATTATGATTATTTCGTTGGCTCGTCTCGTATTTGTTGTTGTTGCTGTTGTTTTCTGCCTTTTTTTTCAAGGTCGTCGCGTCGCGAGTTCTTTAATGCGGAAATGGGAATTGTAATGAAAAAGTTTTTATTTTGTCTTGTCGCGTGCGTTAAAGTAGGCGTGCTGGGGCAGGGGGCGTGCGACGCCATTTATTTCCGACGTTTTGTTTTGCTTGGTTTGCCTCACTCCCTGTCTGTGCGTTTACCATTAAAGCAAATAATTTCAAATGAGATAAGAAGGAGCCGTAGCAGTGGAAAGAAGAAATATAAAGAAGGCAGCGTAAAAAAATTGACTGTGCAACAAGTTGCAAGTTTGCTGCCAAGGCAAGGCAGCAAGTGAAAGTGGCGCCTTCGCATTGCTGCCAACGCATAGAGGGACCGAGGGAGAGGCAGCCAAGAGACTGGGGGCACTCTGAAGGGCGCCCTGTAAAATGAAGTCATGAAATTTGCACAGTTACTCAGCTACTGCATAATTTATTAGCTGGTTTTACTCTTGACTCGCCCTCTCTCTTCCTCTCTTCCTCTCTTCCTCTGTTCGCATCTTTTTCTGTTTGAATGCGAATTCTTTTGCCCCTGCCACTGATTGTCTGTCTATCAAATGTGCTGGCAAGTGGCATGCAGCAAGTTGGCAACTGGCGAGTGGCAACTGGCAAGTGGCAAGTGGCAACTGCTGCTTTAATGGCCTACAACAAGCGGAAACAATGCTTAAAATGAGCCACTCAAATTTGCAACTTATTAGTGGCGTTTTGACGCTTAAATTAAATCAAAGATGCGAGGGAGAAAAAATAAGATTGTCGATGGAAATGAACACAATCAATTTAATTCAATTCGAACTGTGATTAATTAAAAACGCCGCCAAGTTATTGAGATTAAATCTCAGAGAGCTTAAGAGCTAAAGCTACCAAATTTCTTGACAATATTCCACTTGTATTAACTCTTTTAAAATGTTGTGTACATATTCAATGCACAGATTAAAGTATTTAGTCAATTATCAATCAAATGATTGACTAATTGTTGTGTACTGAAAATTCTTTAGTTTGATTGAAACTGAACGACTTATAACGACAACATCTATTATACATTTTGCACAAAGTATCTTTCTGGCAATGCCACTTGATGCCAAATCGTTTCTCTTTTTTAAATCTTTTTATCAAAAAAAGAGCAAGCTTATATGATTTAATTTGTTTTTAAAATTGTCATTATTCGTAATTATTTAAATTAACAGCTTCAATTTGCACAGAGGCGACGCCATCGCCTACATGCCACGCTACTTGCAGCCTGCACATTGGTCAATTCAACCACACAAGCACACACACACACATGTACATACACAGAGTGCATATATGGGAGAACATACATATAGTAGAAACAACCCACATGGCATAGGGAAATAGGCTCGTGTCCATGTGTCCTTTGACATGAGTAAGCCAGGCAAAGGACAGACGGACAGACAGCCGTGTGTGCAGCTAGCTAGCCAGGAAGGGAGGGTGTAAGTGTGTGTTTGTGTATGTGAGTGTGTGCATGTGTGGTGCAAAAAGGGAGGGTGTGGTCAATGGCAATTGCATTTTGTGAACGTGAAGTACTTAGTGCTTTGTTTGACAACATTTTCGGGGTGGAATTGCACTGAATTCGTAACGAATTTCAACGTATTGGCAATAAAGTGCTTGTCCTGCCCCGCAAATTTGGGCAATCTACAAAATGGAAGCCATCGCTCAAGGCTAGAATGAAAGAATGCATTGCCGAGTCAAAAGTTCCTAAATATATCAAATATTAAATCTAACAAAATTGGTGTAAAGTTACAATAAGTATAATGAGCAAAATGGTTGTAATATATTGTTATTATTATTTTTATTTTTTATTATGTATCTGAATAAAGGTCATAAACTAAGCTTCTACAGGTAGGAATTATTTCATATTTTATATTCTGCATTATGTCCTTAGTTATATTATAGTTATTTCGATTAAATTTGCATTACAAATCAGCAATATACATATGTATTTAATTGTCTTCCCCATTAAATAAATTAATATTTGGTATTAATAATAAAGCCCAAATGTTTTTAGTTTGGTTTTCTTTTTAGAACACTTACTTATATTTTATTTATATAATAGTACACTCTATCTGATAAGTATTCGATTGACATTCTCATTAGTTAACCACAATGTGTATTGTATTATTCTCAATATTCCGTTAAACATTTGCCCTACGGTCTTTAGAGTTGAATGCGAATGTGACAGGCATACATCATGAGGCTTCGCATCGTGATTATCATCGGCAATCTCTTTGCAATTATCATACACACATGTGTATGTATGCTTTGTTTAATGGTGTGAGTAGATGAGAAGAAGCTCTGTTTATGCAATGACAAAGCTCTTGAAGTTTTCCCGTTCAGTTGATTTCAATTGGTGTCGTTTGCTTCGATTTGTTGACCCTTCGACAAGACAATTTCTTAGGCATGCTGTCTCTCTCACTCCCATTCGCTTGCTCTGTCTTGCTTTCTCGACTTGTATACTAACCGTGTGGTGTTCTCTCGCTTTCGCTTTTGCCATCTAGTCTTGCGTGTGTGTGTGTATATATGTGTGTGGGTGTGCGCATGTACCACATACAATACCCATATACACACATGCATGTGTGTCTCTCTCTTGCTCGCTGTAGGTGTGTGTGTGAGTGTGTGTGTATACTACAAAAATGCCATTTTCATACTCAACTGTACTGCTTCGGAATTCAAATGCTAAACCGAAAACATTTGAGCAAAAAGTGTTCAAACTGAAGCTAACTGTGGCTGCTGCCACAAGGTGCATGGAATGGGGACGGCAATAGCAATGGCAAAGGGGGGTAGGGCTGGAGGTGGGAATGGGATTGGGATTGGGATTGGGATTGGGATACGGGCAAACAAAAATAGCGAAAAAAGTTTGCGAATGCTGCGGACTGCAGACCAAGTAGCTGACTGCTGGCTGTCCTTGCTGTCCTGACAAACAAGTGAATGTGGCTCCAGCTCTGGCTGAGACTTTGACTGCGACTCTGGCTGTGACTCTGACTGCGACTGTGGTTGCTGTCGAATTCGAAATAAAACCCACACACACACCCAAGGGAAGCGAGCAAAAAATAGAAAAGTAAAAAAAAAATTGCAAATCGAAACGATACGAAACGAGTGCTGGGGCAGAGGCCAGCCATCCATCTAAGCATTCATGTAGCCCCAGGTCCATTGGCAATGGCTGAGCCAGAGAATGAAGTTGTAGAGAGGGGGGGCAGAGAGGGGAGGACTGGTTTGGGGTACTGCGCTGGTCTTACGCCAAGTGATTTATATTTTTGATATGCAAAACATCTCGTACACATCGTCTCAGGGGCGTGGACAAGACCGTCGCATTTGCATACACACACATACACTGACATCGAGGGAAAGAGAGCGACCCCCTCTGCTGTATAAGTACACGACAGTTTTGCGCTGGATTTGTGCAAAAATCGGGAATCTGCAAACGCTCCGACATTGCCATTGCCATCGCCATCGCCATCGCCATTGCCATCCAAATGACAAATATGCAAAGGACATAAGCATAAGCAATGCATAGGGACGATGAAGCAGCAGAGGCAGCCGCAATCACAACCACACTCAGCCTCACAAGCACACAGAGCCACTGGCTCAATCACAAGCGCAACCACAACCACATTCGCAGTCGTGGTCTTAGTCTTGGTCGTAGTCGGAGTCTTGAGCAGAACCGCGAGACGGAGGGGGCTGTAGCTTTTGTGTGCCGGATGTGGTCGTTAGATTAATGCGCTTTGGAAGCTTGCCAGTACATAAAATCTATGTATGAATGATCCAGCTAACACACACACACACACACACTCACACATACACTCACTCTTATGTGTGTGTCTTGGCTTATGGAGCACACACATTCGTAGTGCCGTAACAATCCCCCTTTTGGGAACACGCTTGGCCAGCATCAGCGTCCTTTGGCTTGGATGTGTCGCGTGTACATGTATGTACTATGTGTGTATGTGTGTGTATGTGTGTGTGTTGAGGGGTGCTCTGCTTGGCCAGCTTTTGAGATTGAGCACATCAAGGCCAATAAAGCAAAGCTCACAAGTCGACTTTACGCTGCTCTACAATTGAATCAAGCATTTTATAATGCTGTATGCCTTCAGTTGTCTCTACAGCTTCGTCCTTTTTTTTAATTTGTTTCCTTCTCTTTCTTTATACATATATTCTATTCTTTAGCCTTTGCTTAACCCAAAAGTTACATATATCAACTATCTATGCTAGTAATGCAATTTATCTTAGTAAAGAAATGTTCGATCAGCTAACAATTTTGTTTACCATTTGTTAAAATTTTCAGATTTTCGAATCAAAAATGTTATGGTTTTTATTTTAAGTTTTTAACATTATTTATTTATTTGCTTATTAATTTTTTTACTTATATATTTTAAATTATTTGTAAATTATTATTTGAAAGATTTAAAGTGTTCATTACTTAAATTTAATTCAATTAAAATAAATCTTAACATTAAACTCAAGGTACTAGTAACTGATGCTTAATAAAAAAGATATATAAACAAAATATAATGTATAGTATCTACAATAACAAGATGTCCTTAAAACTTCAAAAGGAACAGTCGGGGACAGACCGATAGACAGACAGACATATTAGCAGACGAGCTTGACTGTATTTTAGTTAGCTGAAAGATAATTTTGTTCATAAGATCATTTCATAGTTATTCTCCACCTTCACATTTCTTTATGTTCTCAATTCTCTGTCTCTTGTATTCCCTCTCTATCGCTCGCTCTCACACTGTCAAACATTTTTATTGAGTTTCCGCTGCATTACGAGCACTTTATGCGCATCTGTTTAGAATGTTTGATTGATAATCTTGCTCTAGCTCTTTGCGTAGCAATTGCATTTAGATTGTTTTCCTTATGCCGTTAGAGTTGCCAGGCTTTGCTGCAGGCAACCCCAGTTGGGCAGCAGTAGTTCAATATCCTGAACGCAACGAGTTTATTGGATTTGAATCTGAAATTGCCCAACTATGTGTATTGATGGCTTCTGCGAAATTTCACATCAAACTCGCGACGCTCGACGCTCATTTGCATATGCCGTTGTCGCTTGCTTTTGAGCTTTGAGGGTGGACAAACACATACAAATACACACATAGAGGCATACACAGTTAGCGGGCGAGGACATAACGAGCGATAATGCTAATGCCTTTATGGCGCACATATAAAATGTCCTTTTTGCGAACATTGTTGCGCTGATGATGCAGCCGGAAGAGCTACCGGGGAGACAGTGCCAAGCAGGGGGAGTTAAAGGTAGCCTGTGCAAAAAAAAATTAGAAGGAACTGTGGAGCAAAAAAACAAGGGGGTTGGTTTGGCCCTCGGCTTGGCTGCCATTATATGGCCATAACATACAACAAAACGACTGGCGACGGGTGGTGGCCACAGAGGGGTAGGGGGACGGGGTGGCTGCTGTCTGGACTGGCAAACATTTGCGAAATGAAAATAGAACCCACCACTGGGCCGTGTGACCAGTGCGACCACCAACACAAACACCAACACCAACACCACCATCATCATCATCACACAGCGGCAAACACTTGCAAAATATTCAGCATATACGAGAAGAGGACGCCATGTGTCTCAAGCTGCCAGCACCCTTCCCTTGCCTTTGCCATTATCCATACCGTCCCCCTTCCCCTCTTCTTCTGCACCCACTCCACTCCACATTGGCAGCTACATTTGGCCCATTGGCAAAAACCACCCGGGCACGTCTTGCGCTTTATCACGGACGTCAACTTTTGGCCATATATGTAAAGGCAAGGGTGGCTCACGGTCTCTCTGTGTCCATGTATGTATATCTCTATGCATGTGTGGGTGTGTGTGTGTGTGGCAGGGGACGCAACCAGGTCCGGGCGGACTTGCCAGCATCCCAATTGTGTATGTATCCCCCACATACATATATGCTCGTCGCTACTCTCGTGTATAGTAGCAGCTTATATAAGCTCGCACACATGTCTGCACGTATGCATGTGTGTGTGTGAGTGGGGGATGGACTAGGCCATTGAACCACCCTCGCCACCAATGCCAATCGATTCACCTAAAGGTTTTAGGCGACTTACACACTTATTCACTTACTCATACTCATCATTATATTGCACGATTTTGCGTTGATCTCACAGATCCTGCTTGGGGTTTGTGTCTCCACTATAGTTTATGGCAACTGCTTTGATAGCTATGATCTTGCATTGCATACTTTTGGGCACCGCCCCTAATCTAACGCCGCTTCGACTGTAGTCCAATTTAAAGTTTTCTCTAGCACATGGCAGACATATTCTTTTAGCCGCATTTTTCTTTGTCATTAAATAGTTTTTCATATATTTATCTCTTTGATTGATTGTCCAGTTGAACGATTGACAACTCGTTGGTTTACATGCATTAAGCGCCACCTGTTGGCCGATATAGCTTCAAGGTTTGCCTACTAGATGGCGCCACCAACTGATTGGACACGCGCACACGTAAATGCCAATTGGAAGGCTCGAATTGGTCCTCTTTGGGGTGGTTTTATGGCCGCTACAGCCAACATACTATGTGTAGATACACACATGCTCACACACATGCATACTAGCACACACATGCCATATATGGACAAAAGTCATATGTAGATTCGGTCAAGAAATGGCTGGTTCAATGATTCCTTTTAAGAAAAGTTTTATTGGAGCATTAATATATGGTATAAAAAATGTATATATACATAGGGATTATAAGGAGTATAGAACCTAGCTATGTAAGAGTACCATTATATTAAGTATCAGTACGAAGTTGCATAATCTTTACACCCCTATATGTATGTATGTATGTTTTAAACGAAAACATAGTTATTTTTAAATATAGAAAAGTTTTCTTCATAAATCCAAGATTTTTCTAATAATGCCTTCTTTTATTACATTTATTCAGAACTACTGATTTCATACTTATATATCTATATAAGAATGCTATTTGTAGAATTGATTAAATTAATATTTATTTTGAAAACTGAACTTGCACTTATCTAAAGCAATTTTCTTAGAAAATAAATTTAAATATAAATTTCATTGAAATTTGGAATAGTCAGAAGTTTTGAAACCTTCTGTTTCGATTTCTGAGAGCAAGCATTTCTTCGAAAACAATGGAGCCAATCATCCACATCCACGCATAAAATCCCAGAGCACGTTGTACAATCTGTCTAACTGTACATTGCTGACGATCCTTGAAACGGACAGCAAAGCGGACAAAAGGAAAAGAAAGGTAACAGAGAGAGTGGGAGAATAGAGAAGGGAATACAAGAGATGAACAAGTCGCACGATTGATGAATGAATGCTGTCGTAGGCGGCCTTTAAGGTCGCTTTTGGATGCCTAAACATAACGGCAGCCGAGATCCAAATGGTCCCCTGCTCCTACTCCTACTGCTGCTTCTGCTCCTGGTCCTGTCTCCTAGGTGGATATGCCATAAATAAAATGCTCGAGCTCGGCATTTGTTTGGAGTACAGCAACAACAGAGGCAGCGTGGAAGTGAGACAGAAATTGAGATGGAGGCTGTTTATAAGACGGTACATGTCTGTGTGTCAATATGTGTGTGTGTGTGTGTTTGTTACTCCCCCGCGAACAGTGGACGCTGATGCAACGGGAAAAAGACAACTTGAGATTCAAGTGACAATGATAAACATCCTGCAGTTGGCTGTGTCCATCAACGCCGGCGCTTCGGCCTCGACAATGAGCACGACAATGGACCCGATCACAAAAACAATGCCGCATTTTCAAGTGTCTTTCAACATCATAATATGAACTCATCTCCAAGGCAACCGAAACCTATCCCGTACCCAATTACACGAGCAGTTTACTTCGTGAACGGGTTGTCAATGAAATCGATGCAACTTCCTGTGCAGAGTTTACAATTGCTTTATTCCTGCTTAGAAGTTCGCTTCTGCCTAAATAGTTTACTCCGTTTCAAACTGTACCTTTCAATATAAATAATTTAATATTAAGTTAAATTGTATAACTATTACTTTTAATGTATTACTATTTTTAGTCTGTACATTTATTTCAAAGTAAATTCCATTCTACTTTTGTTTTAATCTGCTTTAATTTTTATGTAATAATTTCACAAGTTTTATATTTTTAGAAACGTTCTATTGCGTTTATATTTATTTAAAGTTTGACTTTATTTCTATATAGCAAATTGTAAAAAAAGTTTTCTCAATTTCTTCAGGTTTCTTATATTTTTATGCATTTGTATTTGTTTCAATATATTTCCTAACATTTTCTAATTTTTGCGACCAGTTTTACTAATAAATAAAAATAAATAAAAAACAATAAAATACTGTCCAGTTTGCTAATAATTTATGAAAAATATGTTGTATTTAAAAAGTAAAAACAATTTAAGATAATCTTATATAATTTAACAATTTTTGAGGTCCTTACTTAATTAGAGCAAATAATGAATATAGTTACATTATAGAACTATTGAAGATATAAGTTATTAAGATTGGTATAATGTTATATAGTATAATAATATACAGTACTAGAATTCTACTGTTAACGATCTATCTGAGAACTAGCCTGTTTTAGGAGGGGGAGAAGGGTGCTCTCAAGTGAGTAATGTCAGCTCTTCATTAAGCAGTGACATTTATGATGGAATCGACTCGATGCGTGACAGAAGTGAATGCTGGACTGAAGGATCTGATGATGCTCTGATGAACCGCTATGGCAAATGGATTTTGGGCCAAATCGAATTGCTTGACAAGTGTGCTATCTGTCTCTCTCTCTCTGTCGCTCTAGTTGTTGTTTTGATTAGAGGCGTCAGTGCTGGACAATTTGCATACGAGTCGAAAAAAACAATAGAGTGCATTGATTGTGGGATTCGATGAGGAGGAGACGAGTGTGTAGTGTGTGGCAAGAAGGAGGCGGACTGGCGTGGTGGTGGTGCCAATTAGCGGCGCTGCAGCCCGTGTCGAATGCAGACAACAAAGACGCAGTCTCAGCTGATTGATTTTGATGATGTTGCATCCACGACATGATGCATCGCATAGCTGTATGGCATAAGGGCAGAACTGTCTATGTGTGTGTGGAACGTGCAGTGGACCACCCAATGCAGGCAGTCGAGCAAATTTTTGACAGCTCAACAGAGGCCAGACTTAGTAGCAGCATGAGCGGAGGAGGAGGAGGCAGGAGGGAGCATATTGAAACCAATACGTCAAACGTGAGATTACATAAAAAACCGCAAAATATGCGAAACAAAAGGCAAACAACAACAACATCAGTTCTGAGAGCTGACCTTTGGGTTGGGCATTGTCCTGACGCAAATACTCGTAAAAAACATATGAAACGAAGGCCCAGCATGCTCATGGCTATGGATGGGACTATAAGGATATTAAGGATATTGCCAGCATTCGCCTCAACGCACGTACACACACGTTGTTGCATTGATTGTTTATTTTCTTTTTTTTATCCGTTGCTCGTTGCCGGACAAAGAAGCTGCTCCTCTTGCTCTCTTGCCCTCCTCATACTCTGCTCTGCTGGCCACCCATTAACAATGGTCCTTCAAAGGAATGGGTTAGCAATTTCTTATAAAATGATCTGGTTAAGGGCAGCTGCGGCAGCAATCCTTCAATACACATTTCCCAATCATTTTGATACAGCTCCAACAGAGCCAGCTGAAGTGAAAATCTGATGGTTGGCCTGAATTTTGCAGCAAACTGCAATTTGTTTTAAAGATACTTTCAGAGTGTTAAGCAAAATGCGTTGTTGTAATATTACTTTTTTATCTCTAAGTAGGAATTTGAATAATTGATTTATGCAATGTGCCAAACCAATAATTATTGATATACTTATATCAATTCTTATACTTATATCAATGACTATAGAATAATTGTACATATAAGGTTTTTACATGTTAACCATAGAAATGATTTAGTATATTGAATACATCTTTTAAATATATAAGTAAATATATGATCATATCAGTAATCAATGCTAAAATATAGAACTATTTTTTGCTCTTCAATTTTGTCTTTTAAAGCCACTTATTAAGTTAAATTATTTCATTTCAGTGTCAAATCTATCAATTCTGTAATAATATTCATTTTATTTTTGTAATTTACAAATTACATTTGTTAAACACTATTTCTTAGTTCCAAAATACTATTTTATTATTATATTCTTATACTCTTTCTAATTACAAAGAGGTGCCATCAAATGCAATTCGTTAAATGCCATAGATTACTGAAAGGGAAGAGCCAAGGCTGATAAGAACAAGAATTGGAAGTGTGTATAATAAACGGTGGATATAATCCAAAAATAGCCGGGCATTTGTAATGGCATCGCGGTAGCTTGCAGCTCCATTATCTAATCGAGTGTGTTTTCCTAATAACACCTACCTCAACCTCTCTCTCTGCTGCCCCCTCGCTTACTAAAGCTACGGCTGGGACACCAGTTCTTATGCAAACAAAGCAAAGAACTAATACAGAGAGAGAGAAAGGGAGAGAGAGAGGAAAAACAATTTGAAAATTTTGCACTACGTTTCGATGTATTTGCACAATTTGCAACCTGGCAATGGCAATGCAATCGCAGCTAGCATTGCAACTGGCCGAGGCTGTGGTTAGAGGTTTAGGTCTAGGTTTGGGTTCTCGGGTCTCGTAGGGCTGTTAATTTTTTGCAATTCAATAAAAATAAATCTGAACCGCAAACAAATGTTGCAAAACGACAACTGGACTCGACTCTCGAGGGCTTCTCTCTACTCTATAAGAGGGGCTGCCAGGGGTAGGCTATTGTCCGAAATTTGAATATGGATTAGATAAATCGTGCGTGAGGCAGACGCAAGGCAACAATTTGCAATTTTGCATAAGCAAAAACCTCACGCCTGGCTAAATGGACAGCCAGACGGACGGACAGCAGGACACACAGGCCTTGGACGAATACTCGCGGTGATTTTTGGGTAGCGTTTTGAGCGGGCATTAAATTGATTTTATCGCCACAGCAAATGCGGCAACTGCCAATAAAACAATTTGCCGGCCCGTTGTTGTCCATTGTTCTGCAAACACAAACACTCACAGTCACACACACACACACACACAAACATACGCATTCAATGCCTATGTTCTTTTGATTTTTATGAGCATTTTTCACCACAAAAGGCAACTTCTGTTGCCGCGCGGGCGCTCAAAGTCAAATTTGTTGATCCTGCAGGTTCGCTTCAACTGGCAAATGACACAGCTTAGTGCAGCTGAAGTACTGCCAAGACTAACACAGCTGGAGACCAGCCATTATAATACACCAGTTCAATTAGAAATATATCGGCTCTTGCCACAATTGACTGACTTCTCTGCGAGTTAAGCACATATCCATAGAGCTACCAGAAATCGAGATTACTTCAATCATTTGAGAACTTTACAACCTTGATATCTCTTTGATAACTTAACGCTTTTAGATTTAATTATTGGTATAAGTATTTTATTGAGTTTTACTGTGTAATTTAAAAACAATTTTCAAATCTACATCAGATTAATACATATCTCCTTTAAAGTTCCCACCATCAGCCTACTTCTTGCAATATTCTTAATATATTAAATATGATGATAAATAAAGTCAAAACAAGCTGAAGACATTTTTTCACGTCGGCAACTATTTAATTATTATTATTATTATTTATTAATTGTAATTTGGAATTAAATACTTTTGTATAAATTCGAAATATATATTTGTATTTCAATTAAAAATCAAAATGCAAATACAAATTATTGCTGATTGAAGCTATGCCAACAAATTCAATGGTTTGCTCAATAATTAATGCAAAAGTGAGAAACGCATCTTATGGCTTCATATTTCATATTGAAGAAACTATGGGGAGAAATAAAAATGCGCTGGGAAAAGTGAAAACGAAACATAAAAGGCACGACATATTCGATCGCCGTTGAACTTGACTTTGACTTTGGCATGGCGAGATGGAACTCAAACTCAAAGATACAAGATGCGCGTTTATAGGACGAAAATAGACAATATTTGTGGGACTAGGCAGGGGAGGGAGATGTGGAGGGGGTGAGGGATGGGGAGTGGGTAGTGGGATTGCTGCATAACCGTTTCGGTACAGCACACACTCACACACACATACACACACACACACGTATACAGTGACTAAAATAAACACGCGCATCCGTTGGATACGAAAAAAATGTTGAGCTCTTGTGCTTGTTGCAGATGAGTGAACGGTGACCGTGAGGATGCCGCTCTGGCGACACTGAGATACGTAACAAACACATACACGGCATGTGTGTGTGTGCGTGTGTGATGCACTTATACAAGTCGCTGCTTTGCTTTGCAAGCGAGTGAAGCGCGTCCTGCTATTGGTGTCCAACGAAAAAAAAGAAGAAAATCTTGAACATTATCCGTTACATGGTCGCACACATGTGGCACACACACACTCAATGCGTGTGTGTGTGTGTGTAGGCATAACCGAAGATGCTGCGATCCATTGCGCCCATGTGGCGAGTGTGTTTGACATTGACATGGTTGCTAGTCTGTTTACTTTATGTCATTTCGAATGTGTGTTTCATTTATTCAACCGTCCGAGTCCGAGCAACCAGCCACCGCCTCTGGAGCAGCTCTACCTTCCTCACTCCCAGTCTTCTCAGTCGCTGTCTCTGTCTCTGTCTCAGTCTCCTCACCCTCCAACTCTCACCCGCTGTATATTGATGCGCCCCAGCCGTCGCCCTTTAGCGACCGAGCAACCAAACGACCGAGCGACCAAGCGACCGCGGAGGGTGGCTATTTTTAGTGTCCGTTTCAATTTGTGTTACTGTACTTTGTGTCCGCTCGTTTGCCCCATCAACTGCAACATGCAGATACTTTCAGCGGCAGATACATTTCGTCCAAAATGTACGTTAGTTTATTGACTTGGGCATGGGCTAAGCTGAAGTTGAAGTTGAAGTTAAAGTCGATAGCACGCTGGCAAATTACCTGGTTAGCAGAGCGAAGAGTTCGATTTCATTTACTTTACACATCACACAGTATTGAACTCTGGGGAAATGAACTAGAATGCTGATGGTAATCTGATAGGCAATATCCTAGTATATAGTGTAGGCAAAGTATACGCATTTATTTAATTCAGTGCTTTTTGGTACTCTTATTTATTTTTATTTATTTTGTTTTACAAATATCTGGTATATGAAACATGCTAAAAAATAGGCAAGCAATATTTGATAATTAAATAAATACAGTTAATTTACATTTTATAATTAAATTTTATTAAGTCATTTGGGGTAAGCCTTTGTACCTTCGGTAACGTTATTAATAATAAGGCACTCATTGCACTACTTAAACAGTGCATTACACTGGGTACTTAGATGTGCCCAGTTAAAATTTTGGTAGATAAATAAATAACTTATTTATTAATTCGCAAAATCAAAGGTTTCTTTAACTTGTCATGTTTCTCATTAGAAACCACTTTTAATATAAATACAAATCATACTGAATCCTAATGGGACAAATAATTTATTATTTAAATGATGAAGAATTTAGATCCGCTTTCATCACCCAAAATCAGACTAGGTATTGATTTTCCGCCTTTGTTTTTTATTTTGCTTTCAAACACATATAAATTTACACATTTCATATTATATCTAAAGTATTTTATTACAATTATATAAGTGTTAAGTGGCGTACAATTAAAAGACAATTTCTTAAAGTTACTGAATAATACATAAAATCATAAATGCTGTTTTTCTTCTCTAAAGAATTCCTTAATTACTGCAGTTGCACTTTTCGTTTGTATTAATAAATATTGGGATTTTGTGAACCAGAACGGCAGAACTCCTTGTAAGACTTGAGGGAAACAAAGTTGTCACTGCTGTTGAACATAATCCAAGATCAAATAGTTGCAACTACCCAACAAATTAAGTATATGTGTATTACAGCGAGTGTAAGTATGAGTGTGGGCATGAGTACTCGTTTAATGAGGTCTCGATACTTTAGCTTAGCCCCAAAAAAGACAGCTGGAACTGGGACTGTCATGGGGTGGGGGTAGCACACACACAGGATGTGAGTGTAAAGATGAGAGGCTTCCTGGTCGATCAGCTTGGTGACACATGTGTGCCTGTGTCCATTTGGATGCAGCCGCGCTCCCTCCCCTTGCTTGATGTTTTCTCTTTTGGGCTCGACTTGGATAGCAGTAGTCGACTCGTTTCGACTCAACTTGAGTGTGGAGTGTGGAGCAGTGAGCCCTGCATCCGCTTGCTAATGATGCCACTTCGTTGGCTCCAAGTCGCCACTGCAGTTAGCACTCTGCTGTGTCTGTGTCTGGATTTGTATTTGTATCCGTATCTTTAGCTGTAGCTGTCGCTGCTGTAGTTGTTTGAAGTTGTTGTTGTTGTTGCTGCACTTTGATTTATTTGGACGCTTTTCAATTCCCACGAAGACATCGAAACCCCGCGATTGCAGATGCAGTACAAGAGTGCGAGAGTATCTACTCCTCTACTACTCTTTTTCATATGAGAGCAATCGAAAGTGTGTCTGTGTGTATAAATATAATATGCATATGCACTTCCTGCGGGACAGCGACGTTACCCGCGAATATTGAATAACCAAATGTCCGGAATGGGACAAGACTCCTCTCTCTCTTTCTGCTTCTTCCTCAATTTTCCTCAAAAATATGCATAAACGTTTCGCCTCGTCCAAAATGGTGCAGTCAAAGGGCTGCGCAAAAAAAAAAGAAAAACAACATTTACCCCTAATAAACCGGAACTAATAGAAAAAAAAAACTCACACAGGCGAAAAGGTCATAGACAATTTTTTATAGGCATTTGACATGGATCACACGGGCATTTTTTATGAATGCTGAATGCTCTTGGCATCTTCCGGTTTTGTTATCGTTTTCTCTTTTCATTAGTTGACTATAATTTATTAATTTACATTCGTCCTTTGCATATGCGAATGCCACAAGGGTTACGCGGGGTACAGCGGCGTTTTAGGGTCACAGGGTTCGATCGCATCGCATCGCACATTGTCAGCCGCATCTTCAGGGTAACTTCATTGGCAGACCTCGATGACCCAGAGAACGCGATTTTGATTCTGATTCAAAAATACCACGACGTTGTCAACCAATTTCGCACCCCTTGGCCAAAAAGCCACTCGCTTCTGTACTTTTTTTGCTGCTCATTGGGCTCATCAGGCAGGTCATGTACACGAAGGTAACAAATAGAAGCAAAAAAACAAAAATGAAAAATCCATAATAATTACAAACTCGACCATCGCGAGGGGTTGAGCACTGCGATTTGAATATTTATCAATACAAACACAATTCAAATGCTGATCTTCCATTTAATTTATGCTGGTTTTGCCTGACCTGATCAAACTTTTGGAAAAGCGCTGGATTTTTTTCATAATCTAATTGTTCAGAGTGTTTCACTAAATAGTTACAATTTTAACTCTTGCTTGAGTAGGGTGAAAGAGTTTTAGGATTGCTTTTTTATATAGAAAAAGAAATAAATATTATTATAAAATCACATTTATTTAAACTTCATTTTGCATTTGAAGAGTTAAAAGAAGGTGGTTCATAATCTAAACTATCTCCTTTAGATAAAAAATAACCCTTTGAAATATTTTTTAGATAAGACAACAACTATTTAAATAATCAGTACATTTTAAATATAATTGTATTGGTATTGGTTCTCCCTTTCAAAAGTATGATACATATACATATCATATATAATATATATTGTTTCCAATACAATATCGATTATATTGCCTGTCAATGTAAGTAAAATTGTTCAAATGGACTTTAATCTTATTTTATTAAATAAAAGTTCTACTTTAGCGTACAACGATGAATGATAAAGTCTGTTGTCATTAAATATTCGTATTATGTATATCGCTATACATCAACTCTAAATAATTGTTCAATCGATTGATTGTTGCAAGTATTAATTGCTAATATTATTTCCAAAAATTGCTAACTTCTTTTACAATCGAATTGTAATCGTAATACTGGTAATCGCTGGCAATTACATTTGCCGAATTCACTTTCATTAAATACCATTAGAGGCAATCAGCTGCAGGTTCTGATCCGGCTTAGTATCGGCCGCAGTTTCCGCACAATAAATGCATTCGTATTTCATATTTGTATCCTTCCTGGCACTTGGTTAGCAATGCACAAAATCGATTGACTCGAAGGATTTCATTAACTGCAGTGCAGTGTTGTTTGTTGTCCAGTTGGCAACGCTATTAAGGTGTAGATCCGCAAAAGGATCGACTGGTAGCTGTGGTTTTTGATTTTTCCGGCCATAATTAGAAGCGTATACCGACAAAGGACAATGCCAGGATACCTGAGACTGCGACTGCAACTGTGAGTGAGCTAAGCAATTTGGCTCATCAACGCTCTTCATTCATCCAGCCTCAAAATGCAATGAAAACACGCCGATTAGTGACGGGATCCAGGAAGTCCACTGACCGCAGTCACGACACGGAAATGAATCGACTGCCAAATGCAATCGACGGCACAGACAAATCGACGATGACGATGACCCGACGATGACCCCTCCTGCTGTGTTGTACTATCTGCCTTAACGGTACCAGATGCATGCCTTCGCCTTGCAGGTAGCACTGCTCAGGTAGGACTACTTGTCCTGGCGCTGCTTGGGCCGCAGTCGAGACTAGTCGAGTCGAGGCTGTGATGTGTTTGTAAACACGCTGAAAATAGAATAATAGATCAACGCCAGATACCAACGCGATCAGCATACACAAAAAGGATCCCTTTTTGCTCCTGCAGTGCAAAGCACTTGCTGCTGATGCGGGTCCTCAGTGCGAGTGAAAGGCAGCATTGCTTTGACCCTGATTAACATTTGCTGGACTGTGAGAATTGCCGGAAATCATTGGACCTGCTGCTCCTACTGTTGCGCCGTCCATTTTCATAATTTCCATTGCATTTCACAAAATTTGTAACACACATGTTGCTGTCGGCTCTCCGCTTTCCGCCTGGCGTTTCCTTTCAATCAGAGCACAAGGTGCACACCCCCACGATACCATCGCACTCATCAATTCAGGACTCTCGAGTGTGATTATTGTGAATGTATTCGAGTCTTGAAAATTATCCCACGCCTCAATGCGAACAGGCAAATCAATTGTTCTCATTGCTGTCCTTTAAACAGATTCACAATTTAACACCTGAAATTCTATCAACTGGAATCTAGATACTTCCGATAACATTAGAATTTCATATTTGGATTAAGTACAAATATTTTGGATGAATTTATAAATAATATTTACATTTAACATTTTTGATGCCATCATTTTCCTTAGTAGGTTGTCTGAACTAGAAGGTATTTTTTTTGATACTTCCAAGAGAAGAGAACAGTTGAAGTTAGCTGAAATTCAATAATAATCAAAATAAAGCATAGACATATTTCAAGTCTTGTCTATATTAACTCTACTTTATTGTTTTGTAAATTTAAATAGTACTAGATTTCAATTGTCAATTTCCCAATGAATTCCCTTGAGACGGAGATTGTTTACTATTTTAGTAAGATACCATGTCTTCAACTAACAACGTTGTATTTTGCAATGAACTTCAACTTCCTCTTCATGTCAACAATCACAAGTCTGTGATTTCAGCTAGTCAATTGAAGGGTCCTCAACAATAGCATTGACCTCTTCCATCGCATGACCCGCTTATCTAACAAATGTACATAGTACTTGTTTCCCGTACTAGCAAAAAAAAAAATAGATCCCGTTTCGGTTGTTTTTAACAAATTGAATGGGTAGGGGGTTGCGAAGGTATCCACCTACGCAATGGACGGCATCCTTCTACGGTATCTGCTTACGAGCCTCGAGTTTGGTTCCCATTTGATACTCGCATTGTGGACAAAAGCAACTGAGAGATGAGCGATGAAAAGAAAAGGAAACTTAAGACGCCTCGACCGTTTTTTATAGCGGTACCAATATCCTGCCCCATCCCCCATCCTCCGCTCACACAAAATAGCAAAATGGACCCGCGCCGGACGACCCAGAAGGACGATGAAGGACTTGGCCGTGAGAGGGACAAGGCAAAGATAAGGGCAAGGGCAAGGCACAAGAGAATGTGGGATGATCATCTACTTGAAGAACAAATGCCTAGCGGTTTTTTACAATGCCCCCTCTCCTCCTTCAACTGTCCCTCTCTCTCTCTCTCCCTCTATGTCTAACTCTAGCTGCTTTCTCTCTGGCTTCTATTCTTTTTTGCACGCCGTTGGTTTTCTTCATAAAAAAAGGAAGAAAGGACATGCGCATCGAAAAAACGCACACAAAGAGGGAAAAAGAATCGAAGGATAGAGAGAACGAGAGGGAGTGGAGGAGGGAGTTCATAATGATGATGATCATTTTTCAATAGCTTATCTGCTTAGAGAGCTGCGCTTGATTGATTTTAATTGAGAAGCGGCAGGACGAAGGCTGCCAGATAACAGGATACCATCGCTATTTGCTCAGAAGATGTCCAGAGGCACTTCAAACATTCCGTTGCACGCTGCACGTTGCTCGTTTGCACAATATTAAGGGACATCTACATGGGTCTCTCTCTTTCTCACACACTCGCTCTGCTGCCCTCTGAGTCCTGACACATCTGTTGTCCTGCAAGGAATTTGCAAGGACTGTCGTAATGTGTGCTAAATCCATTAGATATGTGAGATATTCTGGATGGGATTATGCACCCAGACAGCCCAGACAAACAGACGCCTCACCTCCAGTCGACTGCGACAAATTGCAAGTCGCTTTAGACTCTGAAATACTCAGATCCAATGCGACAGATACAAAACTATCTGTAGATAGCAGCGGCATGTGCACTCTCGTACTATTTGTATTGTCATCGGCAGCCAATACTTGCAACACTCAAATTGCAACTCATTAGAGAACCGATTTGTTTGTTTTCTTTATACGACAACATTGTCATAATGTGCACTAATCTGCCCATTTGTAGTATGCGGATTAATGAAAGATCTATTCTCTATTTAATCAGTAGGAAATACTAAATTCTCCAAGTTGAAAATCTTTATTGTTGAATTAAAATTTAATAATTTTTGTTCTGAATCATCATATATTAGAGCTGCTACATTTAATAATATATATAACGTAATTAATAATTCCATTACAGTTCAACAAAGTGTTTCATCATATCTGAATGCTTTAGATACCGTGTTTAAATAATACATGCGGCAGGTTATACATCTGTGAGCATTTCAAATTACACACAAAGAGAATTACTTTCGTATTTTAAAAATGTATTAATTAATCAAACATTTCTATGATTAATTATCAACCAATTTCATTATTATTATAAAAATGTATAGTTAACTTGGGATGTGTGTCATCAAGTGGAAAATTGTTTATTTTAAGGTCTATCTGCAAGTCCTTTACCACTCAAAGAAATCTGGATTGATGCATCAATTAGAAGAAATCATTGCAATATAGTATAAAGAAATACATTGACACTTTGTTAGCTTGGCAATTTAAATAGAAAAGATTCAAAGTACATTTGGATTGTTACAGAATATCATAACTCAGTTGTCTGCCTGCTCTGTGAGGATGCTGTGGGAAAAGAGCTCGACAGTTTGAACCAAGCTGAATCTGTGGATAATTTACATGCTATATTGGCGCTGATAGCAACAGTATTCAAATGCAGACAAAAGAGGGGACAAGACTTATGTATGCATAATGTGGGCAGTAGGCAGGACCTAGAAGAGCACAGAGAGAGAGACAGAGAGAGTGAGCGAGTGGAAGTTGAACGTAATTATAATTATTGATCATGGAATCGTTAAGAATGTGAATTAGAAATCGCTTTATGGCAAACTTGTCTTTGAGCACAAGAAGAGCTCTGAGCTCTCATCTGAGGTCGGCAACAAGCTAACGTAATGTGACTGCTGTGAAATTCACGATTCAGCAGTTTGGCTGCCGCATGCCGCTTGCTGCTTGCCACTCTCTGCGGCATGTTACTTTTTGCTTGTTGCTTGTCGCGTTGCCGTGAGCAATGAGATTTCCATGGTTTTTGGCCAAAAAGTTCAAATTGCTTGAACTTTATGGTGTTCCAAATAGACCAGCAAAGAGTTGTAAGCCAACTGGACTACAGGTTGTCCCTTTTTTGGCCACGAGTCTCTTTCACCCCTCTCTCTCTCTCTCTCTCTCTCTCTCTCTCTCTCTCTCTCTCTGTCCAGTCGAAGGTGACCAAGGGCCAGAGGATGAACGATGAACGTTGGCTGTTGTGGCTTCTCCTCCAGTTGGAGTTTGCTGCTCTTCTCTTCACGGTCCTAATCAAAAGTCAAAATCTTTGGCTCTCGCTCGCCTGGCCACAAAACGTGATGCAGTAGGAAATGCTGACGATGACGATGACTTGCTAAACCCCCACAGCCCCTCCCCCGCACCAACCAAGCCATCTCTTCTCATCTATAGCAGGCACATCATGGCATTTAGGAGAATGCATAAGCTTGGACAATCAACTAAGTGACTAACTGACGGACTGACTCACTGGCTGGCTGGCTGACTGGAGGAGCGTCTAGTCTTAACATGGACCTTAGCCATTAGCCAAATGGCACAATTGCTTTTATTGGCGGTTGCAGAAGCCGCTGCATTGTGGCCGCTCCCGTTGACAACTTGAGAATTATGAACATTTATTTGGGCTTGCCTGTTCAGCCACTGCTGCTGCTGCACCTCCTCCCACAGTGCTGAGTCGCTTCCCATCCAGCGGCAGGCAGCAACAACAACTTGGCAATCGCCGCCTTTGGCCAGATGAGTCGTCGTCGTCTTCATCTTTGTCGCTGGTGCGAGATCTCGCACAACGTGCCACAGTGGCAGTGGCAATGCCAAATCCGAGCCGATGCTGTTGCAGTTGCCCAGCCCAGCAGCGTTTCCTCAGTTGCAGCTCAGCATCGATCCGCGAAACGCAGATGGAGACATTTGAAATGATTAATTCACTACTCAGAGATGGAGAAATATTGCATTTAGACACTAAATATTACAAAGCAAATACAAAAATAAATCTAGCTGAAAACGTTGCCAGATTGTAAATAGTAAACAGATCGCGCTATAAGAAAATGTGGGTGGAATAAATGTTTATATATATAAGTATATTGGATTTGATTGATATACACGTGTTTTCATTTAATTTATTAATATTAAAACGTTGTCTTGCTTTTCAATTTAAACTAATTGAATTTTATCGAACAATTGTTGTACATTGTCTATTCGTCCGTATCTTATTATTGGCAAAAGCAAAATCTGTTAAATTTATTAATATTTCAATTGTTGACTCGACTGGACTCTGGATAGTGGTTATGGTTACATAATAATACCAATGAGACTATTTAAATGTGTAGTATCTCTTTGCTAATAATGCAAAAACAAATTTACACAGTTCTTTATTATATTTTATAGTTATCTTGATATTAAAGTTGATACCCAATAGAAAGAGAGCAGATAAAACGGTACAGAGTAGAAGCAGATTGAACAGAAATAGAAAGTATAGCAATATATATTATGTATAAATTACTCTAAATGGTTAGTATTTCATTGCTATTAATGTAACCAAATATGTCAACAGTTCTTCATTATATAATATTTAAAACCAAACTTGCGGAATCAAAGAATATAGAAAAAGAGCAGATACAACTGTAGAAGATGGGATGGAACAAGAATAGTAAGGATGGCAATAGACGGAATATAAAAATACTTCTAATACTAGTACTTGAACTTACAATCTCTGTCAGTCGCCTTTTCTCAATCTCTATTATTTAAGCCCATCTAGCTGGAGATGGAGTTGTTCTCCTTGCTTTTTTGGCCGAGAAGTATAGTATGTGGGTCAAAGCGCTAAATGGCAATATGTGAACTCTGAAGAGCTTCTTCAAAAGTTCCCCCATTAAGTTTTGTCATAACTCAAACACATTCACATACACAAAGACACATACACACCTGTTGGTTGAAGTTGTGTGCCACATTTGGTGGATCTTCATGTCGTTTGTTGGGTTCAATGCCGCATGCCGCATGCCGCATGCCCCATGCCGCTTGCTGAATGCCGTTTGCCGCATGCCACATGCAAATGTGTCAATAGCATCAAACTGGACATTTATTGCATTTGGTTTGCCATTTAGTCAAGAGTCGAGCATCGAGCATTGGAGTATCGAGTACATTGAGTACTTTGCCGGAGCTTGGAGCATCGATTGCAATCCGTCGTCATCGTTTGCTTGACTTTGGCCGCTCACTCGCCACAGTTGTGTAGTTGTTCTCCTTGTTGTTGTTGTCTTGTGGCATGGCCCATGACCGGAGCACTGCTGGGAAAACTGCCGCTTGCAACAGGCAACTGGCAACTGGCAAGTCGTCGTGAGTGAATCTGGCATACAATATTTTGACAATTCAAAGGATTCTTCAGCAGCAGCAGCATCGGCAGTTGAGCTCACCTTTTGGATGCATTGCTCGCTCCACTGACATGCAGCTGTAGCTGTAGCTGTAGATCGCCGCCCCCGCCAGCAGCACCTGCCCGCCTGCCCGCCTCTCTCTGTGGCATCGTGCACTATGAGTTGTGAAACCGATTTGTGTGCAACATTCGGTTTGGTCTCTGGCGAGAGGTTGTCGATTTGTTGCACAGATTTGCGCACTCGTCGCGGTGACTGGCAGAAAAGGCAGTGAGGCCAAAATCCAAGCCAAAAACCAAAAGCAAATCCTTGCTTTTTCTATTTCTATTTTAAGAATGTGCATTTGAAAACTATTTGGCAACAGCAGCAGCAGCAGCAGCAAGAACCAAAGCAAAGTACCGTCTCTTACCTTGGCACAATAACGTCGGTCGAATCCGAATACAAGTTGTATCATCATCATCAACATCAACATCAACAACAGCATAGTGTCGGTATTATCATTATCATATTCATATTCAAAAGGTTCAACATTCAGCATTCGACAGCTTGCCTCATTTACATGTGGCGCGCTCTTGAATCTCTTTGCAACAGCAGCAGCGGCAGCGGCGGCTCAAGACTCAGATCATTCGCAGCTTCAAAAGTTCGGCAACAACTTGGGCAGTCATGATTATATCGTAGCTGTTGTTGTTGTTGTTGTTGTTGTTGCAACAACCGCCTAAAACACTCATCATCATGTCGGACAAACAACCTTGTTGCCGTTTTGCCATTCGCCGTGGCCAGTGCCTGTTGCCTGTTGCCCCAGCCTGTTGCATGCCCCGTGTTGCCGCCGCCGCTCACCTTTTACCTGTTGCTGCCTCTTGCCTGCTCGTTGTTGTTTGTTGTTCTTCTTCGCTTTTGTTGTTGCGCCCGCCACCCGAGGCTATCATTGCTTCCTTGTGGCGCTAATGTGGCCGCCACGGCTGCCGCTGCCGCTGTTGTTGCTTCTGCTGCTGCTGCTCCATTAAAGCCTGCCTCAGCTGCCGCTTATGACAGCAGATGCACGCTCGCAGCGACGACATGCAACCAGACGACAGTCGGGGCAGCAACAACAAATGCATCAACATGTCGAAGCCTTTATGCTCTTGCCTCTTCTGTTAGCTTTCAGCTTACATTACTTGTGCTGTTATCAACAGTTTGGCAGTCATGTTAAGCAGTTATTAAGTCCAGCATTAAGATTAGCAACATTTATATCACAACACTCTGATTATAAAGCTACTTGTGTAATCAGCAGCATTTCCAAATGCCATTTGCATATGGCGTGCTTTTACTTTAAAAAAAGGCAGCATATTATCCTTTATATATATATATATATATATATATATATATATTATTATATAATTAAAATGTTCTCTAATGCAAGAGCTTTAAGTTAACACTTTTTTGCTTATCATTTTTATATTCAAGTTGCATCTCAACAATTTATTTCAATAATAATGTACAACTACATTTATTTGCTACCATGCTATTATATTTATTTTAAAAATAGTTTATTGAGCTTAGCATCGCCAGTTATGATTCTGTTAACATATTTCTGCAATGTGTTACATTTTGGCAAGCTATAAATGTCTGCCTATTAATCATCATTGCTGCCAGCTAGTTAATTCGAATTAAATTGCATATTTTAAGAGATTATAAAAGAACAATTTATTTATGTTATTTGACAGTTGGTAATCTATTAATAATGTATATAAAATATATTATTATATTATTATTATAACAAACAGCAATTGAAAAGACGTTAGTTAGAGCTAGTTAATATATGGAAATTATTTTTGGTTTTGAAGCATTTTTCGAAAGCAAAGGCAAAACCTTCAAATATTGATGGCATTGATACGAGTGCATATTCAAATTGTAGTTGATTCGTATGAGATTTTTATGAGTATGTGAGTACGTGTGTGTGTGAGTGTATGTGTGGGAGTAGGGTATATCGTTTGCACTATATAGGATTGGAACGACAACGGCGCTGAGCGAAATATCGCGACATGAATACAATCTTCTAATGATCGTGTGTAATTTTCAAACATGTCGGGACGGTGAAGTCATGGCACGCCGCAGTTGCAGTTGCAGTTGCAGTTGCCGCAGTTGCAGTTGCAAACGACGACGACGTCCGTCACCTGACCCTAGCTCGACTTGCTGGCAATCACTCATTGCCAGCCAGATGAGAGAGCAGACCACGAGACAGACCAACGAGATAAAGGGGCAGAGGGGGGCTCGAGACATAGGCGTTGCTGTTGCCCTGACTGAGGCAGGCTTTCGGTTGCATTGCACCTTGAATCTGAATGTGAATCTGAGTGCAGCGCCACCGCATCAGTCACCCACTAACTGAGGACCAATGCATCGTGGTCTGGTCGCATTTCGCAAGCACCACAGCAGCAGCAACAACAACAATAATGTTGTGGCTCGTTCACATGCCACTCAAGAAGTCGTGGCACTGAATTCCCCAGTAGTACCGTCGCATGCCCCACGTACTTTGCATTGCTTTTTTTTTCTCTCTCTCTCTTTTTTGTTGTGGTTGCTGTTTTTTATTTTGTTTTTTATTTTTTGGTAGCAGCATCAGGAGAGGGGCAGCATCCAAGATGGATTTGAACGTTTTGGGCAATTACAATAGCTCAATTTGTTTGGCACTGTGCACTGGCAATCGTTTTGTCAATTGCCACCAACTGCACTCGAAGGCAGAAACAGAGATCAGAGACAGACACAGAGCCACAGAGCTATAGAGCCACAGTCCACCGATTCAGTTTCAGAGCAAGAGCAATCACTTGGCAACTGTATTTTGCTTCATACTTGTAACTACAGCCTTTTGACTTCTTCAAAAAATATTCTACTATTCGCAAATACTTTTCGTTTTCAATTAGTTCGCTGGCCTCTTGCCTCTTGCCTCGTGCATCATGGAAGAGAAAGGCAAAGAGAATGGAGTCGCCACAAAAGCTACTCGATTTGAATGCAACATCCTCAGAGCTTAACTGCACTGCCATATGATATATGGTCTGATATTTCATTTGAATATGATTTGATTAACAGCCACCCCAGAAAAAATTATGAGCATTGCATTTGAATGATGGAAAAATGCTTAAGTTTATAACTTGAATTTCTATTGAATGTAGAGTCATGTTATAATTTATAGAGTATGTTCATTATCTTTTTATCAACATTTAATATATGAACATATCCTGATTTTCGGCAATTCTTTTATTATTATTAGTAGTACACTTTTAAAAAAATTTCTATTTAGTGAAAAAACCCGAACAGCTTCTGCTCGTAAATTAGTTTTAAATAAATTACTAGACTTGGAAATAATTCAACTAATTCTGATTCCGAAAACTAGGCAATTTTTATAAATTTTAAACTATAGAACGACATAGTAATGTTTATGATTGCATTAAAGAAATACTTTATTATAAAGTAGTATTCAATAACAATTAATTTATTTTGCAGCTTTCATAATGCTGTTGACAATAGTATCCAATTCAAGAATCTCTGCACATCAATCAGTGTTAATGCTACTAGTAGAATTCATATTTATGCCTAGCTTTCTCCCTGGTCACTTCACTGTTCATCCAGCTACAATCCAAGGGTCTCAAATGAAGATAAGTTAAGCAGAGCAACTGCTAAACACATAGTATGAGCAATTTTGTATCTTTAGCTATTGCTGTAATAATATCAGCAACTCCATCTATTTCTTTAGTTGTATCTGCATCTGTATCTGTATCTTTAGCTGTATTTGTTGGTTTATTTGTTGGTGTATCGTTTAATGTCTGGTGTTTAGCATTTTCAATTTACATATTACACGGCAGTCGAAACAAGATTTGTAGCCGCAATCGCAGCCATGGCCTTAGTTTCAGCTCCGGCTCTAGCTCAAGCTCCTGCTTTAGCTCCAGCTTGAAAACAATTTATTGTGACACGAGGTAATTGCCTTGGGCAGCAGCAGTAAAGTTGTTGCTGCCACAGCCGCTGCTGCTTATGGCCAAAACGGACACGTTAAAAGAGAGAGAGAGAGAGAGAGAGAGAGAGAGAAAAGTAAAAGAGTCATTGGCTTGGCCCTCAAAATACAAATACCTTTTGCCTCATATTGTTGATGAGCGAGTCGCGAGTGGCAAGTCGAGACTGCCACAGAGAGTGACGGTCAGTCAAAAAGGCCAAGAGACGCTTTGGGGAGCTAGCTGAGCTGAGCTGCATTGATCGATCTTGATACGAGGAGTCGCTCCGCTTGGCAGCGGCACGAAGATGCCACAAATGTTGAAGAAGAACCAACTTATTTGGTGTAACAATTATTTCGTGATTTAATTTCGACCTTTAGCGACCAATTTAATCGATCCACACATACACACACACTTAGAGAGCTGCAGCTTAGCTTGGCTCCATTGTTGCCACAGTCGAGTCTCGGACAACAACGCTTCACTTTGCTGGTCTCTGGGAGTGGGCAGCCAACAGCCAGCAGCCAGCAGCCAGTAAAGTGGCAGCAACAGCAGCTACAACTGTACATTTAAAGAGATGGCGGGGAGTAGACCAAGCGGCTGTTTTGGCCGACTATTCGCTGCATTGTTTTGCCCTGCCAGTGGCTCCTCAATCGTGCGCGATATTCCGCCAAGCCTACAGCCCCAAGGCACCGCAGCAGCAGAAGCAGCAGCAGCAAGTTGCAAGCAGCAAAGCAGCAGGCAGCGGTCGACAATCGGCAGCGATTGCCCAGCGTTTGCCAAGGGGCAGCTGCTGTTGTTGCTACTGCTGCCTAGACACAAAGTTCCCACGTCCATGTCCGCTGCCGTCGTCGTTGTCGGCAAGTGGCATGCACCATGGTCGTCGCTGGTCGTTGGTCGAGTTGCTCCAGAGTTGTTGCAACAACGGCGACCGCGACAATGTCCCCAGAAGCGTTTCGAGCGAAAATTTAAATTTCGCACCGCGGTATCATCATCATCATCATCATCATCATCATCATCAACAGCTTGCTCATCATGATGTTGGTCGTGGTTCGGGATCATCGCTGTCGTTTCTTTGTTTTGCGGCCTGCTGCTCCAAGTCGCCGACGGCTGCTGCCACAGCTCCATCTCTATCTCTCTCTCTCTGTCTCTCTCTCTCTCTCTCTATATTCTTCTTGGCTTGGGCCAGGTCAGGTACGTCTTTGGCTTGGTCAGCACCGACACGATTGCTGGCCGCCTAATAATTGCCATTGATTTCGATCATGACAAAGAGAGCAACAGTCGGAGAGTGAGAGAGAGACAGCAATTTGTGAAATTACATAAATCAGCTTTTATTTATTTATACATTTGTTGAGTTGTTGCAAGTTGCAACTTACAAGTTGCAAGTTGCAAGTTGCTTGCCCTTTTTTCTCTCATTCCCATTCACATTCCCCTCATTGATTACTTATTTTCCCAAAATAAATATGCATTGTAAATTGCGCTGCAAACACTCATTTGACTGCTACTCGACTCGAGACTCGACTCTTTGCCTTGCTGCCTTGCGGTTATCGAGCGGCCATCGGGCAGAGTCGAAACAGACAAACAGACAAACCGGTGGCAATGGCAACTGCTGGCAACTTGGCCGCTGGCGATAGCGTTGGCGCAGTTATCGTTAATCGATCGGTCTGCCTACGCGCCGAACTTGTAAAACTGCTTGCAATTCAATTTGAGCCAAGTACGATGGCAAACAAATGGCCCAATTATCAACAAAACTATCGGTTATCGATTATTGCAACATTGTTTCTTCAATTTCTTGAAATAACGATAATAAAAAAATAAATCGATTTTTTTTCGTGTCAATTATCGATGATTTCTAAAGTGTGTCTGCTAATTTCTGCAAGATTTAAACGATAATTAACAAATGGGTCAATTATCGGTCAGAACTATTGGTAATCGATAAATTCACATTTAAGTCTACAATTTTTGTACATTGAAACAAACCGTTTTTATTTTTATTTATTACCGATATTTTCCATATCGACGGTGTAATCGAAACTACAATCGATAGCATAATATTAATATTGATAATGCAGAAATTTATTGCTGCAATTTCTAGTTTGTTAATAACTTAAAAATTGATCGAAAATTAAACGAATATCGATTATAAAAATGGTATCGATTAATTATCGATAAATGTCTAAAGTATTTTTAGCGCTCATTTGACCCAGCGTACTCCTAGCTCCAATTGTTGTATACCCCTTATCTCATGCACCATGGGAGAAACGTTGGGAAAATGGAAAATACGTTAACACGAATGCCAATACAATTTGTTTGGCGCTTCACCGGCGAAATAGAAAGAGAGCTAGCAAGGGAGAGAAGGAGAGAGCAAGAGTTGCTGGCGATTTATGAACTTGTAGTCGGAAGTGATTAGAGTCCATCTACGTCCACCCGCGCGTCTGAAGATGTGGCTAACCATATCAGAGAGTATTGTGTGTGTGAGTGTGAGTGTGTGTGTGTGTGTGTGCGATTGACACGTTCCATGTGCCCGATTTCGACTGAAAGTTCAGATGATTGCAACTTGCGGCTGTGCAACGAATGCTGGCAATGCACAGATGCCAAATTCATTCATTCAACAGGCTCAAGGTAAATCCGCACAGCACTGTCTGTCTGTCTGTCTGTCTGTCTGTTGCTGGAATCGTGTCTGCCATGGAAATTGAATGAGTTGTGCGCGTGAGCCACGATCGGCGCGAGCTTTGCGTAGAGTGCAACAGGTGTGAGGTACAGAAGGGGGCGAGGCACACACAGGGGGAGCCCAGTACGTCCAGCGGTCGCCTTGGGGGCTAGCCACAGTCAGAGTCAGAGGCAGAGGCAGAGTTGCACTTGCAACTCGCTCACTCGCCCGGCTCGGCTTTTGGGGGTAATGAAGAATTATTGTAGCTCATTGTAAATGTCTCTAATTATGGTTCATTAATCAATAAAATTGTTTAACTTGCCCCCGGTACGCTCCCAGCTCCCTCGACTGCAACAGAAATGATGTTCAAAGTTGAGCACGCCGCAAAGTGCGCGATATATCGACATGTGTATGGCTGGCGTGTATTGCCAGATCGTGATATTTGTAGTGGACACACGTTTGTCTCAGCTCAGCTCAGCTCAGTTAAGTTCGCCAGACAGCGCCAGGTCGTCACCTCGCTGTCCCCCTCCCCACCTCCTCTTCGCTCTGCAACTGCGAATGCAACTACAAGCACAACTACAACTGCTTAAACTTTAACTAAAACTAAAACTTAAACTTAAACTAAACTAAGCCTGAAATTGCGCGCTTCAGTTCCGCTGAACTTTCTTATCGCTCTTTTAATGGCCTAATATGAGTTCTCGTTTTGCGTCGACTTGCTCCCTCTCCCTCTCTCACTCTCTCTCTCTCTCTCTCTCTCTTTATCTATCTATCTCTATCGCCGTCTGGGTGTCGTTAAAGCATTGACAATAGCTGCGACCAGCCAACGCTTTTGATAATGTGGCCAAGTCAACGTTTTGCGCTCCACTGACTGAATGAAAGTGCGCGACTTTGGTGGTTCCAGTGGTTACAGACGCGGCCCAAAGATCACCAAGCGTTGGCGACACATATCACTCCAACTATGTGTGTGTGTGTCCAAAAGTGTACGTCATGCACATTTAGCTGTCTCTTCTCGTCTCTCTTCTCGCCACTCTTCCCTTCTCTTCACTTAGCTTGTCTTGTCTTGGCCAAGGTAGATGACACGAGAGAACCTTCTCAATGCTGTTGCCTTTAGGGTTGCAACGCTCTTGGCGCTTTACCGGCGTGAAATTGGTTTAACCCACTGGTCACAATTGCACACACACAACACACGCGCACAAGCACATACACTTAGTGGGAGGGGGCTGGCATACAAATAGTTTGAAGCACATTAACATTAACATTAACTGAGCCGCAAAACGCGACAAGGGCAGCCGACCAGCGCCTGCAAGCCCCCAGTGCCCAGAGCTGGAGCCAGAGCCAGAGCTAGACCCAAAGCCAAAGCCATTGCCATTGTCAGAGCTAGAGCTAGAGCCAAGTCCCAGGCCTTGTTCCCGATCCAGATCCAGAACCAGAGACCAGATCTAGACCCAATACCAGAACCAAGTACTGTCCTCTGGCTTGCTCTTATCTCTGTCTCCATATCTATACATGTGTTTGCATTGTGAGTGTGCGTGTGTGAGTGCGTGTGCGTGTGTGTATGCGTTTATATTTGTCTGTATGTGTATGTGTGTGTGTTGCAACCATGGCAATGTCCAAGCTCATACGACATACAAGTTAATTCAAGTGCATGCTAAAAGTCGTTGCACTTGGCACGACAATCATTTAGATACCACTCATATGTGAGTACTCATATTAAGTATGAGTATGAGTATGAGTGCTCATTTGAGTAGCTCAACCATTCATAGCATGAGTTAATTGAGCTCTGGCAGACCATATCTGCTAATATCATCTCAAATATGCCATTGATAGCAGAAACTTGGACTTAATATAATTTGTATTATTTTTCTTTATAATTTTATTGTAACAAATTAATTTTAAAATTAAGTAAAAAAAAACTCTAAATAAACATAAGTTAATTTAAGTTTAGTGAGTACTAGCTACTTCTGTCTTCCACTGGTATAATATTATTAATGTTCTACTCACTTTGTGATGAATAAAATGATTCTTTTTAGTAAATTTGGAGTTGCAAAAAATTATTTTTTCATTTATTGAGTCTTAAATAAATTGATAATAATTCTATTTAATTGTTTTCATTTCTTGTATATTATAAATAAATTTAATGTATTACATATATTTATGTTAACTTCTTATATTATTACCATTTTTTAATTTAGTTAAATTTATTTTAATCAACTTTAGCTTATGCTTAGCCCTGTTTTCTTAATTTGTACTTTCAATTGTAATTCAAAATAAAAAATAATTTTGAAAAGTAAATTTATCAAATGAATTATTATTCTTGTCTTATTTCAGACATCTTCGTAACAAAACTGAAATAATGTGCAACCAACCCAAAGATTAAATGTGAAATGCATAGTTTGAATTTTTGCAAAGCTAAAAAAATAAAAAGAAACAAAATTGCAGCTTTAAATATTGTACATTTCAAATGCTCTCTTTCTCTCTCTCTCTCTTTGCTTCTCTCTCTCTCTCTCTATCAACACATAAGTCCATTTAAAGTAAACTCAAATCACAAACTCGAATTGCCCAATACTGGGACAAAGCTCATAGCTCTTGGCTCTTGACTGGGCTGTATGAAGGGCTTATCGGCCCGTGGGCATCTTAACGGTTCTCCCCTGCACCTTCAGAGACAGTAAGGGAAGAGAGGAGAAAGAGAGAGAGAGAGAAGAGACCCCCTGCTACCCACACTGTTCCTAGTTGCGGTCTGCAGCGGTTAGATGCGCCTGGTCGGCGTTTAATTTCATTCGCCTGCCTGCGTCTCGGAGAAGATTTCGAGTGATTTTTAATAATCGTTGTCGTGGCTGTTGTTGCTGTTGCTATTGCTGTTGTTGTCATCATCATCATGAGGCGATTAAACGAGGCAGCGGCAACTGTAGCAAGCGACAACAACGACACGAATAACGATGAATAATCACAATGGAAATGAAAATAGCGGCAACGTCACCTACAACGACGACAAACAACAACAAAACGAGTGCATAGTAGTAATAGTAGTCATAATACACATAATAATAATAGTAATAATAAATATTTCTAAACAGTTAGTTACATTAAGAGCCGCAATGAAAACAGTAACTCACTTGTAAAGAAATAATTTGACTCGCACTTGGACTTTAATTTGCCACGAAAATGCCGCTTGCCTCTTGCTGCTTGCCGCTTGCTGCACTCGCTTGCTGCCACATCAACTTGTGTGTGGCTATAGGGCATAACGACACCAGCTAACAACAAGCTGGAAAACTTATCTTCGGCATACTGAACACAATATACTCTCAATTTAAAGAAAGCAAAGCATTTATAATAATCGACTTTTTGTCCACATTAGATGGACGAACTTATACAAATTTTAGCTCCATAAGAAATGGACTGAAGCACAACTATTTAGCGTTTAACTATATGTTGCACTTTAGACTCTGGACACAGCTATAATGCCTACAGCTAGGGTATGGCAACATGAACAATTGCCGGCTAAGCAAGCGGCAGTCAGGAAGGCAGGCTGGCTGGCAAGTTTAGCGTGGAGCCACATGAGAGGAGCCTCCTCTTCGTTTGTCTTTGCAAGTTCCGATCTTTTGATGATAATCAGCAGCAGCAGCAGCAGAAGCTGCTGTCCCGCCGTTTGTTGTCGTTGTCTTTGTGGGCAGCGAGCGTGGAAACAGTTTGGGAAATCACATGCGACATTTGCTCAGCCGGCAGCGGACCGAACCGAACTGAACCGACCAGGGAGGTGGTAATCTTGAGGCAGATGCAGCTACTACACATTGCCAAGCCAAGCCAAGGCACATGCACGATTCAAGCACCCAGTAAGCACACCAGTATGCCACTATTCCCTTACACCTTTCCAGCAATAGCAGCAGCAACAGCTCCCGCCTCGCACCTCACCGCACTCTCTCACTCCCACGGTCGTTTTATTCATTGGCCCCGTTACACGGCAGCCATTTGGCGACAGTTTTACCAGCCTCTGCCTCTGGCTTCTTTGCGACAATTTGCTTAAAAAATAAATCACGAAAACCGCGAGGCAGCCAACCACCGACAATCGACAACAGACAACCGGCAGCCGCAACCGCCAACTTGCACCACAATAAAATGCCCAACAAATATTAATATTGGCCAGGCCAAAAGGAGCACATCCAGGTAGCGCAGAGTCGGAGTACAAAGTCGGAGTTCGTTGGTGATCGAGCAGGGATTGCAATTGGCAACTTTGTAACATTTGATGGGTTTCTTGCGAGAGAGTCTTGCTAAGTGAGGAATCCTCGATCCTTTGTTTGTGCCACACGCTGTGGCGCACAGTGGTGCGAGTATTGATAATAAAAGCATTATTTGTTGTTGTCGATAAGTTGAGATGATTAAATATTTATGCATAATTTAAAATACTTTCTTTGTAGCATACTAAACATTATTTAGCATACTTGATTGTTATCGATAAGTGATTAATTCCATTAATTCATTAATAACTAGAGACTTGAATTAATAGCTCACTTTCGTTTAACGATAACTTTTCAATTCGTTTAATTAATTATCAAAAATTTCTCTGATGATTTGATTTGTATATCTACTACATCTACACCAGTTATCGACAATTGTCGATTATCGATTGCTACTGCTTTTATCGATAGCACTTGGATATTAGTCAAGCTTTGGCTTCTTCTCATCGCTTGTCTCAATCAATTGGCAGCCTTCTTGGGGCAGCTACCCCACCAGAGGGAGCAAGGGACTTGGGGAATGTGTAGAGCAGTATGCTGGGAGAGAGAGAAGAGAGGGGCGGGGGGAGTGTTTGCGACAGCATTTGCGAAATTGTCAAATGATTTACATCCGACATATGTATGCTAAACTCACGAATCTAACTGAGGCACGATTAGGACACAAGCGCGAAAGTCGCCACGGTACAACGTGCTCGTGTTTGTTGCACATACACACACACACACACACTCACACACAGGTAGACACAGACACAGTACACCTGGAGTGGCAGACTCATTCACAGCATTGGGCATCATGTACATACAATCACCGAGAGGTAATCGTAATCGTGGTTATGACAAATTTCAATGCATCACGTTGGCCAACGAGCGAGAGGGAGGAGAGGGGGAAGGGGAAGCCGAATGTGGGTGCCCAGTGATCCTCATGGCACAAAAATGCTCTACCTAGGCGTCGCATTGCCATCAAAGTAATTGGAACTTTTCTCACTTTCACGCGCACAAATTATACGACTGGAACTGCGCAATTTTGGAGTCTGCCCGAAATAATTTACCAACTTTCTTATTTTTTTTGGCTCTTGTTTTGTTTCTACTTTTTTTCTGTATAATTTTTCCTTTTCATTTGGATTTCTGTTTAGCTGTGGCAGCGATTGCTTTCTGTGACACGGCAGCTCATCTCATTGGTGCTTCGTGTTTTGGCTAGTCATGACTTCCGCTCTATCTCTCTCTCTTTCTTTTTCTCACTCTCTCTCTCTTTCTCTGTCTTTGACTTAAAGCCAGTTGCAACGTATGCTTTGCCCCATTATGTGGCATGTGTGGTGCAATGTTCTGCTGCCCACACAATCGGCAACTGCCAAATGAGCCAACAACCCCACTCAACAGTGGCTCGAGCTCAGCTCGAGTTCGAGTGTCGATTGATCTGCTCAACGGTTGATGATCCATCGATCCAGTGTCGTCGTCCCTTGTCCCTTGTCCCTTGTCCGTCGACATGGATATTGTCTTTGGTTCGCTCTCACGTAACAGGAATTGTGACTGTCATGCTTAGTCAGAGCAGACATGCTTGCGCTTCTATTAGTTGCACGTCTCGATTGATTCAACTGTGCAATCAATCAGAGCTCAGTCAAAGGCATTAATTCACTCTGCTAATTACTAGATTGACCTGCAAACATGATTGAGTTTTTTAATTATTAATTTTGTCATTAATTTGCGATCAATCAAATTATGTATTAACTATCTGCTTAGATAATAAAATGAGAGATGGTGATTTTTTTGGAAATTCTCTTAAAATAAGAGAAGCATTATCAATTAGAAACTAATTAAACTTATTTAATAATTCTGTAAGTAATCAATTTCTTACAGTTTCGTCTTACTTCATCAATCAGCTATCAATCACAATTCATGTTGTATACAATTGTGATTACTACCATTCACTTGTATGAAATACTGACTTTTCTATATCTCATTTCATATGCCAAGCTACTTTTGGTATCAATTACGTATTAATCAAGAAATGATCTCAATTCCCATTATGTTTAATTGTTAAAATCTTTACTTGATTTCATTCAATCTCATCTGTAGATCTGAGTTCATATACTAAGCCATTTCTGCCATTCTGCCAATCTGGTATCAATTAAGGGTTCTATTTCGCTCTGCTGTCCCTCAGGTGACTACTGAGACTCTGCTCTTCTCTTGCCAATAATTGTCTATTCCACACAGACACTTGCATGCCTCATGGCCATCAACAAAAGCCCATTTATGAGTCTAAGCTCAGAGTTGTCACGTTCAGATCGCTCCTTTTGAGCCACAACTACAACCACAGGCACTTACCCACATCTTTGGGCATAAGACACTTCCGGTCTGCAGCAGGAGGCAACTGTCCGGCATAAATATTTCATAGAAGGCGAGGCAAAGGCACCTTTGAAACTGGCCAAATTAAAAGTTTTTCAACTCTCTATGTGTGTGTGTGAGAAAACTCTTTTGAATTTGGTAGGGTGATGAGGGGGGGGGGGGCTGTTTTGCCAAACTAATTCAAAAAAGTGTATCATGGCCTAGTCATGTTGTTGTTTTGTTGCGGCTGCCTGCTGGCACCACCCTTGTCCATTGCCATTCAATTTGCTTGCGTTTTAGCAAAAACTTTTCAATTTTTTGTTTGTTTTCACAAATGTGTGTGTGTGTGTGTGTGGCAAGCGAAGCCAAGGAGCTGGTCGACGAGTCGACGAAAAGAATGCATGAAGGCTTATCAGTTGGACATGCTGTATTTTAATTGTGGGCACTCGAGTGTGAACAACGACAACGACAACGATGACAACAACTTGCCTTCTGTATAGTACGAGCATATATAAAAAAGTTGCTAAAGATGGGCCAAGGGGTCGGTCTGCCTTTCAGGTACAAATGGAACAGGCGCCCGCACAAATGGCCAGCAACTGGCAACCCCCCCTCTACTCACACTCTCCCTCTCTCTCTCGGCACATGAAGTCAAAGTTTTCGTTTTCCAATTTTTTGGTTATCGCCATCATCGTGTGTAGTGTTGATAAACATCGCCCGGCACCAGCACGCATTTTTCCAACAATACCTTTGGCACAGGTCCTGCTCCTGCTCCTGCTCCTCTTGGAAAAGTTGGCCAGCAAAGCGGCAATACTTGTCTTTGTTCTGCTATTGTCCTGTGTTGTCCTCTGCCTTGCTTCTTACTTTCAAATGGCAATGCCCAAGTTTACTTATCAAAGAGCTGATCCTGAAAGCGGGTCAATGGATTGACTCTAATGGATGGCCAGCAAGTCCATTTGTTGCTTTCGATAATGCAATTGTAAATTGAATTCAAAGTTGTCGTATATATTATGCATATCATATATACATATATCGCATATAAAAATCTAGTCGAATATTCTACAATCATTTGAGAAGTGTCTATTTTAAATATGTCAAATTTAAATAGGGCCTTGAAGTTGTTTGAATATCTCAAACATTTCATATTTAATTATAATTGAAATGTATACATCAAGTTTAAATACATATCATACGATTACAATAATTAATAAGGATTTCATTTAATAAGATTTTATAAAGAACAGATAATAGAAGTATATGTATATATAGAAATAATTAATACAGTATCTACTTGTCGCATTCTTATCAGTTTACGATTAATAATATATAATATTAATTTTTTTGTAATTAATGACAGAGTCTCTTAAAGTCTTAGCACAGATT
The DNA here is from genome assembly GCA_018150935.1 of Drosophila pruinosa. Lineage (NCBI taxonomy): Eukaryota > Metazoa > Arthropoda > Insecta > Diptera > Drosophilidae > Drosophila > Drosophila pruinosa. The sequence continues at coordinate 2,929,943 of JAECWR010000337.1, forward strand.
ATAGGGTATTCCAGAGGCATATATAATATAGATGATAATTAGTTTACTAATTTATTAACTCAGCTATAGTCGCTATATAGTCGATAATACATCATTGTAAACTGAAATAAGAAGAAAGTGCCAACCAAAATATAGGGTATTTCAGAGCCGTATATAATACGGCTATATGTTAATTAGGGATAAGTCAAGATGTTGAGTGTTTTGGAAGTTATGCACAGGGTCTCTTACAGTCGAAACAAGAACTTAAGTTGCATCCATCAGCTGTCAAATGTCATGTGTGTTCCATGCATTTCATTAACCCCTTAACGCCGGGCTACGCTTCGAGAGTAGCCTTTGTGGATGAGATTTACATCTCTCTCATTGCATATAGTACTGGGAAATCTTGGAGCTTCAATCTGTAACCGAATGCTGCTCCCAAAAGTCAGCGGCGTCGCAAAACGACTGTGGCAGCAACTGCAGCGTTTTTTGGGGGAGCGTCCAACAACTGGCAACTGAGCTGTAAGTCGCAGTCGGAGTCGCAGTCGAAGTCGAAGTCGAAGTCGCTGCCCACCCACTCACATTTGCATGTTGCAATTGCCAAGCCCTGCCTGCCACACACTGGTCAGCTCGCGATCTTCGCGGGCTCAGGCTCTGTGGCTAGCCCATACGTTTTGTTTTATTGATGGCTCTTAACAGCCAAGCCAGCATCGTTTAAATAATGAGCCAAGCAGCGACCCCTCTGCCACAGCCACAGCCTCTGCTGCAGCCTCTGCCACACACCTCCGCAATGCAGCTGAGATATTGTGGTTGCGCCTGCTGTCATAGCAAGTCATCGATGGCTCTGTTTGCTGCATTTTGTCGGCCCAGTTTGACTCTGACGTCTGATCGACTGAATGATCGACTGATCTATTGCCAGCTGCCAGTTTGGATCATCGCTCTGTGTTGGGCAATGGCCATTGGGCATTATTACCTAATGATGTGGCACTGCCAGCGGCATGACTAATTAGAAATCAGTGCCTCAATGCAAAGTGCCAACTCACTGCGCTCCCTCCCTCTCTCTCTCTCTCTCTCTCTCTTTCTTACTCTCTTTTTGCCTTGTCCACTCAATCTCACTTTCAATTTCTCCACGAATTATGTGCGATTTCGCGCACTTTGACCTCGCTTTGAATGCAAAGTCAGCCAGACGTTTGTTGTTGTCGTTGTTGTTATCGCTGCTCAAGCGAGAAATTGCAAAGGCAGCTGTTCAAACACACACAACCATACACACACACACACACACACTCACACACAGTTACATTCTGCACTTGAAATTGACCGGCTAAAGATGCGACGGCGATCGTCAAATGCCAACTCAAGTCTGACATTTGTTGTTTGCCGATGACGATGTCGATGATGATGACGATGACCGGGTGACGTTAGCAGACCAAAATAGCCATAAAGAATGAGTGATGGACCAACAGATACCACGCAAAAAGTAGCTTACTTCAGTGTAACTTAAACTCAAAAATATATGCCCAATAAATGTAAGCTGAAATTCAATTTATGCCAAATTTCTCAATTGATATTTTGGGACTCGTTGTTTAAGTATTTTACCAATTACATTTTTATAAATTACTTGAAGAATCCGTATAATCAATTGAAGGCTTATTTATTATAGAGCATGTGTTCTGTTAGAAGAAGTTTTCCATTTATTTAAGTTATTTGTTTTATTTACTGGCAGCCAACAAAAGTTAAGAAAACTATAAATTAAATTAAATAAATAACTTTTATAAATTTAAATTCTAATATATTACTCAATATATATAAAGTTAATTGTTGACATTTAAATAAAACAAATAAACATAATGAAAATCGAAGCAATTTAGAGAAAGAAATGTATATTTCATTTTGATTTTCTTAAATATAAGACATAGTTTTTTAAATGAATAAAAATGCCAGACATCAATTAAAAATATACTTTTTATATATGACTTACTTTTACTAAATACAAAGTAAAGTGTTTATTTAAGAAATGATCGAAATATGTTTGCCACAGTTCCAATTAAGGATCAACTTAAATAAAAGAGTCTTGAGTTGCATTTAGTATTTTAATGTTCGAAAGATGCTTACTCTTTAACTGCTTTGGCCATTACAGGGTATACAAATATACAGCCTAAATAGTTGGCTGCCCATAAGCTGAATTCGTTTTTCGAGCTGAGATCTGCTGTGGCTCTGGCTGTGTTTGTGGCTGTGACTGTGGCTGTGGCACATTGAGGAGTCTTGCCTCACGCATATTGGTGCCATATGATTAGTTCGACGTTGTCGATGCATGACAACCCAACTGAATGTAGTACAGCGCCAGTTTTCATTCCAACTAAATCTTGAGTCAGTCTCTCCCGTCTCTTGTCTCCCCCCTTCGCTCTTCCCTCCTCCCTCTTCACTCTTCCCGCTTTGCTGTGCCATCAAGCGTCGCGTCGTCTTCCATCTGTGTCTCGGGCTTGCCAGCGCAACAACAATATGATCATCATCTGTGCCTCTCGACTATGTGTGCTCTGCCTGTGGTGCCATTGATGACCACAAAAACTGGGCGTGGCCCTGGCATGCCCCTCAATTCACCCAACTTGGGCATGGGCGCGCGCACACCCAAAAAAAAAGAGGAAAAAAAATCGGAACAACAGCAAAAGCAAAAAATCAAAATCAAAACCAAGTTGTAGCCGCCTCACCTCGCCTCTGCCCCCTCGAGTCTTCCCGCCGCTGCTCTGACTGCTCTGACCAAGTGCGATCACTTACAAGTACAAAATTGTCCCAGCCTACGCTCAGCTGCACTCAGTTGCCCCAAAATGATATCTGGGCGCTGATTTCTCATCCGCTCTGCGGCTTTGAGGCTCTGTGGCGTGTGCGTGAGCCAAGAGAGATGGAGAGAGCGAGATAGGGAGCAGTACTCGGTATCGAGCTGCGAATGGGAGCAAGACATATCGCAGGTACGCCTTGGCTTTTGCTTTAGCTTTGGCTTTAGCCTTTAGCTCATTTCATATTCATTGATGTGGAGCAGGCCCCAACTGTCCCCTCAATCGTTGGCCTAGGGGCACGGCCACGTTGCACGTTGCACGCTGCACGTTGCCTGATTGCGTGTGCGTGTGTGCAAGTGCGAGCCATGGGAGGACTTGCAACAGCAGAGCAAAGCACAATTGCAATTACCTCACCCACTAAATGCCCACCAGAAAAAAAAAACATTACAGGAAATGGCGCAGAGATTGAGATTGAGATCCAATATGCAGAACTACCTGAAGATATTCAATTGAAATCTCGCCAAGATATGCTCAAATCTCACATGTACTCGTACCTTCACATTCCGAGCTCATAGATTCATCAGCTTGGGTTTTAAATCTGTGGCTAACCGTTTAGCGTTTAGCGTGGCTCAAATTGATCGTTTTAGCCCTCATTGTGTGGTGCCTGGGCCTGGGTCTTTGGGTCTCTGGGCCTGGCCAACAGCCAAGACAACGGCAGCTTGGGCTTGACTAAATGCTGGCCTGCCAGCAGTAGTAGTAATTGTTGTTTGTCTTCAACTTTTCTGCTCGTTGTTGTTTTCGGTGTCATGCGCCACCTTAACAACATTTTTGCCAGTCCCATTTGTCATTTAGCCAGTCAGTCAGTCAGTCTCTCAGTCAGTCAGTCATCCAGCCAGCCAGCCAGCCAGCTAGCTAGCTAGCAATTCATTCATTATGCTCTTAGATTTAGCCCAGGCAAGTCATTCGATTCATAGGCAGACTGCGTGGGTTGTCGCTGCTTAAGCTAAAGAGCAAACAAAACAAAAGAGACTCGCTGCAAATAATATTAAGAAAAATACTCGTACGTTGCTAAAGCCGTCAACAAAACTGTAAAGTAATAAAAAACAACGGTTAGTACAGCTCTGCATACACTTTCGAATTGGGCAATTAACGAGAATTATTTCGATTTAATTGAAAGGACAAATATGAGATATGATATGTACAATAACTCACATATCTCAGAGTGGGTTTCATATTTTCTTCAGAGAGCAATCAATACGCATTATTAATTTGAAAATTCTCATGAAATTATGTTAGTTAAGTATCTTTTTTGTCTCTTGAAAATTGAAATTAATTAATGTCAGTAATTCTGCAAGTTAAGCATTTGTTTAACTATTGGAAAATAACATTAAATTTTCAATATTTTTAGTCAAAGAATCTTTCTATATACTTAGTCTGTATGAGATGGCAAATGTCACTTTCTTCTATCCATTTCTATCAATTGTTGCTTTTCTATGTTTGCTATGCTGCCTAGCACTTAAAAGAGACCACCCAGCTAACGTAATAATAATATATTCAAATTACACTTAACCATCGCTTGTGTCAAGCTTTTAGTTAATATATGGAGTATTATTTTGCAGAAAAGTATTTTATTTAAGTAATATTAATTTTTTGCCCCTTTTACTCAACTAATTTCCTCCCCATACTTGGCTCTCTGCTCCAATGGCCTAAACCATTCGTATGGGCCAAGTTGCTCATAGAGCATACACCACATGACAATGCTCGAATTGTCTCTACGTCTCCGACTGCGACTCCGCCTCATTGTTTGCTTTTGTCTTTGTTGTTTTCTCGATCGCAATGCGCTTGGGAGAGCCGCACACATACAGAGACAGTCGCACACATATACATACGTAGTGGTATATCGCATGCCTAGCCAGAAGATAAGTTCAGTTTGTGCTCTATGATGCACCTCAGATTGCAATCAAGAGATATCCAGAGATATTGCAATTAAGATAAACCCACAAATGCCGTATGCGAGTATTAGCCAGAGCACATCTATCCCGCCTCCCCGTCGCCCCCCTCTAATTCTCTCTAGCCTCTTGTTAACCCCTAACCGTTCTATTATTGTTGTAGTTGTTGCTCTATTGCTGTTTCTGGCTGTCAACCGTTGCACGTTGCACGTTGCCCGTTGCTCGTTGCAAGTTGCGTTTGCAGCCAATGCGGCTATGTCATCGTGACTCTCCCCTCCCCTTCCCTCTCCACCCCTCCACCCACCATGCTCAACTAGTCGCCAACAGTCTTCCAATCAGAGTCACCATACTAAATCCATGCAAAGAAAGGACAGCGAGCAGATTTCTAAATACCAAACAAAAAACAAAAGTGAAGCTGCCAAAAAGTCAAACGGCGATCGCTTCAATGGACTTCGCATCTGAAAGCTTCTCCAGCTCCCTTTCAATTGCATCAGAGACCATTATCGTTATATAGATTAGAGGAGATAGAAAGAGGAATTCAACATTTGTATTTCAACTATCAATGCAGTCTAAATTAGCAGACTAATCTAATGCATTGCCTTTGTTTACTAGAATAATTTGTTTTCAATAAATTAATTTGTCGAATTCTTTAAGAATTATTATTTAAATAATACGTAATTATTTTCGCCATTCTTCCAATTAATTAAGCTACTTTTTTAAGGCATCCATCCAGAATCAATCAGTCCAATAATTTATTTTATTTATTTATATATTTTATTTACAAAATTGTATCCTGGGCCTTCGACTTCTCCAATATATTATATTAACTTGCCAAATTCTTTAAGAATAATTATTTAAGTAATACTTAATTTATTTTAATCATTCGTCCAACTAATTAAGCTACTTTTTTAAGGCATCCATCCAGAATATATCTGTCCATTATTTTATTTTATTTATTTCTTTATTTTATTTACAAAATTTTATCCTAGGCCTTTGACTTCTCCAATATATAAACTAGCCGAATTCTTTAAGAATAATTATTTAAAAAATACTTAATTTATTTTAATAATTCATCCCATTAAATAAGACATTTTGTCTCAAGAAATCTGTCATTTCTAAATTGTTCTTATCTATAAATTATGATTGGCTTGACAATTGTTTTCTACTATTAATAATTACATTAATACATTTTTAGTAATACAAGAAATTAAACATTATGCTCATCAACTGATAGTATTTAAAATATCTTTAATATTGGGCCAGTCTCAATTCAGGATGCTCATATTTGGACAGTAGGAAGGTGCTCGTAAGTAGCCTGGACCAGGCTGTACCTCGAGGCTGCAGTTGCAGTTGAATATGTTGGAAATGTATTTAAAAATATCTCGCACTTAATGTTCAAATTTTCAAGTTCACCCCCCGCTACGATCTGAATGCTCTTGGGGCTGCCAAGGGGAAAAAAAAAATTGGACTGTGTCTTGATCTCGATCTTGGTCTGACAGTGGCAATGGCAGTCTCTTGAGTCAGGGGTTGTCATTGCCGTCTGGTCAAATGAGTGTGTGATTTGTCATTGGTGCCGAGTCGAGTCCCGAGTCCCGTTGTCACTGTCACTGAATGGGAACTGTGATCTGGATATCAGTGGCCTCTCTCTCCCTGTCCCTCTCTCAATGTCTATCCGTTGTCCCCAAGATGCTTAAAAATAACACAACGCCCGCGTCCCGGTCTCGCGGTCTCGCGGTCTCTCGGACCGCAAAGCAAAGCTGGGCGGGCACGCACATGTGTCTGCCATATGTTTGTCCATGAGGCGATGCCAGTCAGCGGAACGGACGACTGTTGCAGCCACAACGGCCATGGGGCTCTGTTGCCGCATGATGTTGCCACTATGGCGACTTTGACTTTGTCGTTGGGCAAATACTACAAGTATAATATATGTATATGTTGTATATACGCTGGGACGATTCCCCTTTCTCCAACCGTTCGCATTGCCAATGCTTCCATTTGTGGACACACTTGAGATTCCATTAATTCAAAAATATTTATTTTATTTTTCCATTTACCGAAAATGTTCTCGAAATCTTGTCATTGTTGTTGTTTAGGGCAAATGTTGCTACTGTTTCCCATTCTGTGGTCTATGTGTTCTACTCTACTATATGTTGTCACTTGGACACTGTCGCTTGTAAATCGAGAAGGGAGACACAATTTCACACAGCCCAAAAGAGTCGCACTTGAGACGCAATACAACATTTTTAAATATTAAAGTCAGATTTGAAATCTTTTTAGTCCAAATGAAGGCATTCTTGTCTTCAAAACGATCTTCCACTGTTGAAATGATTAATGACAAGACAATTAACAAAAAGTTGCAGAAAGATAGGAAAATTAATATTTAATATTTCAAATATATTTCCATATTTCATTGAACATGAATTATAATTAATAGCTAACCATGATTTGGGAATAAATATATCCAAATATAATACATAAAATATAAAATAATACTTTAAAATAATACATACTTATCTCAGTATTTCATTGAATATGAATAATAAATTATAACTTTTGGACATATATATATTTAAATATTTTTAAGGTATTTATACATTATTATATTTTGATATACAAATTAAGAATAGCCAGTGAAAAATACCTCTTATTGGCATAGAACAAATAGAGTTTCATGTCATGTATATTCAATGATTCATATTATATTTTTTTTATTTCATTTATAATTTACTTAGTTTCATGGAAGTCTTGGAACTTATTATGAATTATATGAAATATATTCTATTATTATTAAAACACGAAAAAGTATAATAAAAGAACATTTTTAGAACTTTATTGTATTCATAAATTTATTTCAACTACTAGAAGTTGACAAAAACTATTAAAATTAACATTGAAATTATGTTTGAAATAAATATAAGAAATTTAAATTCAAAATAGATTATATGACTCAACAATTTGGACTGCAAAGAGAGTATCTCAGACTTCAGATACTCTGTAATACTTTAAAGAGCCCGTAAAAAGCCGCTGGTGATCATTAATCTAGAGATATCGGCTTTTCTCCACAAAATGTAATAACAATGCGACTAAAAGGGGCGCCTCCTACGCTGCAGGGGCTCTAGGTGTAGGATTACCGCCAGGACATACATGAACTGGACTCGCAATCAAGTGGCACTTGAGATGTGGCACTCGAGTACTTTATGTGGCGGCTGCACTTGTAAAATTTGAGTATTCAATTAAGCATGTACTCAGAGCCAAAGTCACAGATGTGCCGCCGCTGCAAGGGGTAAGGATCCAGGAGATCCTTGAGCTAGGCACAGCACATGTGGAATTGATAAGAGATTGAGACAGAGATTGAGATTAAGTGGAACAAGCAGGAGATCAACTAAGCCAGTCTGCCTGGGTTGCCAAAGCAGAGGGAGGGGAAGGACACGCGGAACTGACTGGTATCTATGGCACGCCAGAAGGGCATTGAGGACACGCTTCTAGTACTTAGTTGTTAGCCTTCATGGCCATCGAATGTATAATCGATCAGTTGGGTGGCAGTGCCCGGCCAACGGGCCAAGCCGAGAGAGTTTGTTGGGTCATCTAAACAAAGCCAAAACCGCCAAAGGGTCGCCCCTTCCCTCCTTACCCTCCTGCCCTTCTGTCGTTCTGCCCACCTGTCACCTGCCTCTGGGCCAGGCCGTGGCTGGAGCCAAATGTGGCACTCTTGGCTCTTGGGCTCAATGAATTTTGTTAAATCGATAAACTTTGTTTAGCCCACGGAAACAACAAGAAGCAGCCGGCCCCTAAGAGCAGCCAACACCACCAAACCACCACCTCTCCCTCCACCATCATCCAGTTTAGCCAATAGCCTAACCACAGTGCAGCCCGCAATAAGCGAGCGAGGTTCAGATTCCATGGCTACGCGGCCCTGGCCGACGGATTGCGTCAATCAACAATTTGTCAACGCCATGGAACGTTATGGAATTGGAATTGAAATCGGAATGGGAATCGGAATCGGTATCGCAGTCGACTCTGGAATGAAACACAACTTTGGCCCGCATCCTGCGGAATGTGTGTGACAAGTGACAATGGCAGGGGAGGGGGCTGTCAAATTTTGATACCCTCGCTAAAGTTGCACCATCAACTAGTCGAATTCGTATCTGTAAGTCCGTCTGTCTGTCCGTCTGTGTGTCCGTCTGTCTGTCCGTATGTCTGTCCGTCTGTCTGTCTGTCTGTCTGTCTGTTTGACCGCTTCTTGCGTTGCCAGCGACTGATGAAACTTGGCAAAGATCAGTGCTTTGGTTGCAAGTATGAGCCATATTGAAGGCAGCTAAATTTGGTTTACTTTAACTCAATTTGAGATCTTAAGTTTTATTGCTTCAAAAAGTACTATTAATATTGTATTGCAAAATGAGATCATTATTTCTTCACTGACGCTGCTTATTATTGGACCCAATTGCACTTTAACACACAAAGAATTAAAAGTGGTCACCTCACAAGTAAAATCATAGTAGTAATTAGAAACTTATATAAACTATATATAAATAAACAATATAATATAAATTAAAATAGCTTATAAATATGTAAAAAGAAAAGCATTAAATTAGATATAATTTCTCTTCTAAAACTATTCTTTTTTTTTAAATTTATTTTACATTAAAAACATGCCAAATGATAATTTAGTAATTATATTTATAATTTATTACAGTATTCATTTTAGTATTGAGACGTTTTCAATAACTATATAATGTAAATAATATAAATAATAGGTCCTTAGTAACGATCGGTTTTTATCGCTTGACAAATTATATACCTAAGAAAGTAAAGTATTATTTATCTACCTATTTGACAGATATTGGACAACTTATTGCTGCTTTAATTAAACTATATATAAAAATAATTATTTGTTGATTTGATATGCCTCTATACTTTTGTAATAACATATAGTTGATATTGATTTCGAATTGACTGCAATCTGGAAAGGGTATTTGGTGTACGGTGTGATGACGATAAGCTCAGACCTTGGTGCTTGTTTGCTGCTCGTTTAATCGATCAACGGCCAAGCGTAGGCATTGAAAGAGAGAAAGAGAGAGTGAGAAAGAGAAAGAGATACCGCTTCAATTGGTGCCACGGGTCGCACAGCGGGTGACGTCGATGGTCGCTTGATGGGTCGCTTGGTTGGTTGGCTGCTTGGCTGGTTTGCTGGTGGTTCGCTTGGTGGGTTGCCGAGTCCGTCAGTCACCCAGTCAAATAGTCAAGAAGTCAAGTAGTCAACTAGTCAGTCGTCGGCTTGGGTTGACATAGCGGTGCTATCGAAACTGTGACCCGCAATCGATCCAACAAAGAAGCCCGTTCACGCGACAATTAATAGCTGGGCAATGCCGTGGCGACGCCTGGCACGGCCCCTGCCCGGCAACAGCAGCAAGGCAGCAAGCATGAGGTAAGGGGGCAGGAGGTAGGCTAACAATTGCAGCCTCAAAGCTGTGTGGCGATGCCACAACGGTAGCCGTGATAATGGCCAGCTTTTGCGGCAGCCGTTGGCCAAAATTGCAAATTGGCAGCGATTGAGATGGGCCGCCACTTAAAGAGCAATCATGGCCAGTCAGACAGTCAGTCGGAGCATGGCCAGCTTAATGCTAATGCCACAGCTGCCCCATGGCCAGATGATGAAGGTGTGCATCAGATCGGATCGGATCGATCGATCGAATCGATTGCTTGGCCAATTTGTCGACACTTCTAATGCTGGACATGTGCCGCAAGGATCGCATAATGAAAGCCCGGTTGCACGTTGCACGCTGCACGCTGCACGTTGCACGTTGCAAGGAGTGCACACTCAAAACTCAAGCAGCTTTGCTCGCTTGCATATGTCACACTACCAGGTACCCCCCCTCCCTTCCCATGCAGCCCCCTTGCAGCCCTATCGTAATTGTCGGCAATTCTGTAATTTTCGTTGCAAGCTTTGTTGCAGCCAGCAGTTGCAGTTGCCTCACATCTCGCCGACATGCATACATTATATATACATATATATATATATTTGGCTCTTCTATATACAGATCCATTCATAACTCCCCCTCCCTCATTATTTACCTATTCAAATACCGATATGCCAAGGGGGTAATTACGAGTGCTCCTTTTTGGCTACGTTTGAAGTTGCCGCATTCCGCGACTCGTATAAAAATACAAATGAAATGCGAAACAAAACAACCGACAAAATTATTATACAAATCTGTCAACTGTTGCACACACACACACACACACACATACTCATACACACACAGTCAACCTTTTTTGACAAACCCTAAAAAGTCAGACTTTGAAATGCAACACAACTGACTATGATTAAGATTACGATTATAATTGCGACTCGATATGTGTGTTATACAACAGATCAATGAGCTCACTTGCATTAGCATTAGCATTAGCATTAACATTAGTATTAATAGGGACATAGTTGCAGCTGCATCTTCATGTCAATGCTAAAGATAAATGCATTTGTATTATCAATTTCATTAACAGTCCGTTTGTATTTGTGCTAGCTTTATATATAGCTAGCTACTATTATATCAGCATTCGCATTAGCATTAATATGTTTGTTAATATTAACATAAGAATTAGTTTTTCAAATAATATTACCACGAATATGTACATATATCATCATCATCTGACTAATTACTAAATTTAACTGAATCAGCAATATTTGCGACATTATTATTTGCAGTCGCAGTAGCTGGAGTATTGAAACAAATATCAGCATTGTTGCTGATCAATGGCATTAGAAGAATAATAATAATTATCATTCACATTTAAATTAATAGTATTATCTGCTTTGATTCTACAAATATTGGAATAGATAATATTATCTGAATTCCTAATAATATTAGGTCAAGTATTGAAATTATCATTATCATTTTAAGTAGCATTAGCATTATTATTTTAATTTTCATTATAATTATAGTTATAATTATCACCATCATTATCATTATCATTATCATTATCATTATCATTATCATTATCATTATCATTATCATTATCATTATCATTATCATTATCATTATCATTATCATTATCATTATCATTATCATTATCATTATCATTATCATTATCATTATCATTATCATTATCATTATCATTATCATTATCATTATCATTATCATTATCATTATCATTATCATTATCATTATCATTATCATTATCATTATCATTATCATTATCATTATCATTATCATTATCATTATCATTATCATTATCATTATCATTATCATTATCATTATCATTATCATTATTATCATTATCATTATCATTATCATTATCATTATCATTATCATTATCATTATCATTATCATTATCATTATCATTATCATTATCATTATCATTATCATTATCATTATCATTATCATTATCATTATCATTATTATCATTATCATTATCATTATCATTATATTATCATTATCATTATCATTATCATTATCATTATCATTATCATTATCATTATCATTATCATTATCATTATCATTATCATTATTATCATTATCATTATCATTATCATTATCATTATCATTATCATTATCATTATCATTATCATTATCATTATCATTATCATTATCATTATCATTATCATTACATTATCATTATCATTATCATTATCATTATCATTATCATTATCATTACATTATCATTAGAATTATCATTATCATTATCATTAGCATTATCATTATCCCCCATTATGCAATCCAAGTGCATGCATTATATAAAAGTCTGCATCTTAAACCAATCAAATAACTAACAGTTAATTTTGGCCAAGCAACTGCATTGATAACATATTATAATTGAACTTGCCACTAAATATAAGTATCCCAATTCTCCCAACTACCTAGTCATAATGATCATCTTGCTTAACCTACATACGTCAAACGTATATAGCATAGTATTTCTCGATTTGTGCTCTGCAATATAGTAAGCCTGTGCTTTGCTGCTCTGCTGCTGTCCGCGCCTGCCGGCGCTGTCAACGCTGCCACAGCTGCCCGACTGATAAGCGCGCGATGGATGCCAAAGCTCGTCTGCATGTAACCCCATCCGAAGGTGGCCACCGTCGTCGACGCAGCGGCTGGCGCTGCTGCTGCTGTTGACGTCGCCGTCGTCGCTCTCTCGGCTTGCTGTGCTGTGCTCTCACACATGTGCGTCTCTCTCGCTCTCTCTCGTTTCGCACGCTGGGGGTAGCAATGGCAGCAGCAGCACTCTCTCGCTCTCCCCACTTTTGGTGGGAGCGCTCTCTCTCTCTCGGCTCGACTGTGGCTACCTGTGCGCCAGAGAGCGCAAGTAACGGTGGTTCGACAGCATCGCCAGTCGGCAGGTTGAGAGTGTGAGTTTGAAAGTGTTGGGTTGGGTTGGAATGGGCCAGGGGGGGGGGACACGAATGTGGCGAGAGCAACGATGGCCAATCGATGGGGCCGAACGCGCGTGTGCGACGCTCGTGTGAGTGCGTGTGTGTGCGAGTGTGTGAGAGTGTGAGTGCACATAAGCAAATGCGCCGATACATATGCTATGGCCATGGGGCAATAACTGTGGACACTCAGCAGCACATGAGGCATGCGTGTGTTGAGCGAGTGATGGTGGGGGGGGTGGGGAGAGAGAGGGTGAGGTACAATGGGTTAAGCTTGAGGTTATCTGAGGCGTGCAAGTGTCACACACACACACACATGCATGCATGTGTTGAAGTTGCGTCTCAGTGGACACTCACAATTTACTCTCACATGTGTGGCGCTAATGATCTCTAGCTATCTCGCTCGCACCCCCCTCACTCACACACACACACACACACTCGCAGCACAATTAACAATAACGCGAACCTTTGCAATAAAAACAATTCGCATTCACTTTTGGGCCAGCATCACATACTCACACTCGCACTCTCACACATGCTCACATATGAGTACGTGCTGTGCTTCTCATATCAAAGCGCTGACATTAATGGGTGCAATGCTAGGCAGCGCCGTCGGCAGCGGCGTCAGCGCAGGCAGCAGCTTTACTCTCGTAGTATGTGTATATGTGTGTGTGTGTGCTTGTGTGCCATTCAAACAGCTTGCGCGTCCAGTCGTGGCCGCCTCGCAACTTGCAACTTGCAACATGCTGCAACCAACCAGACAGGCAAGCAAACCACCCGAACAATCGCCCACCCACCGAACCTGACGTCGCTGCCGATGCCAATGCCGACGCCGCCGTCGACGCCGCCGTCGCTGTCGCTGCTGCAATGATTAATGTGCATTAGCCAGTGTTGACCGCGGTGGGCGAGCATTAAGCTTAAGTATGAGCATTCTCGTGCAGCAGCAGCAGCCGTCGACGCCAATTGCAGTGAGTACGCACCTACACACTCGCACTCACACTCACGCATGTGAATAAACACCCACAATTTGGCGGGTAGGTGTGTGCGTCCCATATGCTATTTGTTTGTGGTCTCTTGTTCGAATGTATTCACGAATGCACTCATGAGTGTATTCATGAATAAACTCAAGAATAAACTTGTGAATGTGTGTGTGTGTGTGTGTTGAATGAATACACTCACCAGCTATTCAGCTATTCATTCATGCCACAACATTCTTGGCAGACATTCACTTTGTAATGAATACCCACCCACTAAGTTGCCTAATGTAAATAAACACTCGAATGCAAGCCAACAATGAGTACCCAGTTGTGCACTCAATAACACCCACAACCCACCTGAACTTCAACCCAAACCACTCATTGACTAACTACGCCAAATGGCAGCTCAAAGGTTCGGGCCACTCGTTGTGGTCGCAACGTTGACGTTCACGCTGACGTCGCTGTCGCCGTCGACGTCAACGCTGGGCAGAACGCCAATGCCAACGGCCAGGCGAACAGCGAACGGGTGAGCAGTCGGTCTGTGGTGGGGGGAGGTAGGAACGCAGTGGGGTACACGTCAACTGCCCGGCCAAACAGTTGGCGCTGGCAGCGACGTCGCCGTCGACGGCGACTGCGACGCTGCGAGTGGTTTGGTCGGTTGGCACTCGGCTATGGCTATGCCATGGCGGCAGCGACAGTGGCCTCTTGTTGAATGGAAGATGGGCATAAACTAAGTTTAGTTTATTAGATGCACACGAGCAGCCGCGTTGTGAGGACGTGCCTCAAGTTCCTGCTACAAGTTCAACCGGTCCACGAAGAGCGCGCGCGAAAAGTCGTAAAGAATCGAGAAAAGCTAGAATGATGACAATGTGAAAATAATCGAGTGTGATTTATTTCGTTGAAGAAATCGAATTTGGGTAATTTGCGAATACAAAATGCGAATAAATGAATAGCTGTCGCTGTTGTTGTTGTTGATGTTGTTGTTATGGTTCTTCTTCTTCTTCTTCTTCCTTTTGTCTGATTTCGCGCGGCACAAATGTCGTCGCTTAAGTTGCGCGCGCATCGAGACTGTTATCGATAACGATGTATCGATATTGCTGTGCTTGTTCTTGCAGTTGTAATTGTTGCTGTTGTTGTTGTTGTTGGGCCATTCATAACGGAACGCCGGCTGCGAGGGTTGAGCAAACAGCAGCTGAGCGTCTTCTTCTTCCTCTGCGCTTATTCTCGCCCTGCCCACCCCCGCCCACTTCCCGCTACCCAACAACAACATACGCACGCTTAGCCCATGTGTGAGCCGCGACTCTTATCAGCGACAAACTTCATCATGAGCAGCGCAGTAGACGTCGACGCTGACGTCGCCGTCACCGTCGTCGTATTGTGCAGTCTGGCATGAAACAGTCGCCACATCGAACTTGGCTATTTTCATTTGTTTCAACTGGCGCGAGCTTTGACGCTCTTTCTCTCTGTCGCTCTCGCCATGCTCGCTTGCTCATGCCAGCTCGCTCGCACAAGTTAGCTCGCTCTCGTCTGGCATGTGTGCGTATGTGTGTGAGTGTGTATGTCCACCCCCACATACGCACACATATGCGGCCAACGGACCAACGAGTGCCAGCAAACCAAATAAACAAACGCAGCGGCAACGTCAGCAGCGGCAGCGACTGCGACAGCAGCAGACCACCAGCCCAGCAACCCACCACCACCACCAATACACCCCCTGCACCACCAGCAAAACAATAACAATAACAACAAACCACCACCAACGGTAAAGGGCTGTAGCTTTGGCGTTGGCGCTGCCGCTGACGTTGACGTCTGACGCCGGCGTTGGCGTCGCTTGGCCAAAATCAAATTTTCAGATTGGCATTAAAGTGCAAAACCCTAAAATAAAATTGAATTATCTGAACGTGTGCGTTCACGTTCACGTTTACGTCCACAGTCGCTCGCAGGACATCGTCGCGTTCGGACATGCTCTCGTGTTGTCGCTGCTTTGCCGCCACCACAGTCGCAGTCTCAGTCGCAGTCACAATATCTGGCTTTGGCTTTTCTAGGCCCGCATAAGCTTGGCCTCTGCCGCTGTCGCAGTCACTACCTTGCAAACCATACATGTGTGTACCATTCGCTTTGCTCACACACACACACACGCTCGCTCGCTCTCTCACGCACTGTTCGTCCACTCGTCAAGCTTTCGTTCGTTCGTTTAGCCGACAACGACGACGACGTCGGCGACGAAGTTCTCTCTCACCGCTTACCGCTCGCCCGCTGCCCATTCACTCTTTGCTGGCCTCGTGTGCTAGCGCTGGTGTTGGTGTTGGAGTGTGTGTATGTTGGTGTTGGTGTCGTCACGGCGCTTTGTGCTTTGTTGGTTGGACAACGACAACGACAACTACACGACGACGACAACAGAGCGACAGTCGCAGTCGCAGTCACTGTCGCAGTCGCTGACGTAGCCGGAGCCGCAGCAGAGCTAGCGAAGACGCGCTCGCCGCTCGACGCCTCGCAGTAGTCGCGTACTTCCGCCGTTAACGTTAGCACCACATATTTCTGACGAGGCTGCCACCGCCGTCGCGGTGCACGCAGCAGCAGCAGCAAACGCAAACGCAACTGCAACAGCAACAATAACAGTTATCAGTTAAGAGTTAACAGTTAACAGTTAGCCACACACAGGACAACAAATAAAACAAAATAATGTCGCGCTCTAACAATCGAAAAATACAACGCAAATAAATATTCAATTCAAAAATTTCCCCCCTTCGTGTCCCACTCACACTCCCATCATCATTCCATCTTCCAGTGTCCGCTTAGCCGGTCACACATACTCACACACACACGCACGTAAATGCACACATACGCCAAGAAAGTGCAATTTTTTGTTCAAGTGTTTTGTGCTAAATGTTTAATTCCAATTGGAAGACGTTTTGGTTGCCAATTGGAAGAAGCCGCAACGTGAATGTGTGAGACAAAACAAAGAACCGAACGATAAAGTTGTGAAGCAAAACACAGAACGCAAAGCGCAAGGAAAAGGAGAGTTAAAGAACGCGCTCAGAAAACAAAAAAAAAAACAATTTTGTCGGCTGCAACTAGCAAAGCAAAGCATAGGCAAATAAGAATAACAAAGAATACCAACAACAACAACGGCGATAGTGCTTACGGTTCCTATACGAAAATAAAATTAAAATAAAAGAGCAAAAAAGGAGGAGGCAGAGCGACAGCGAGAGCGAGACGCAGACAACGAAAGAGCAGGGCAGCAGCACTCTATGTGTGTGTGTTTTTGTTGTGCTTTCCAAAGAGTGCGAAATCTGATTGTTTTTGTTTTGTTTGTTTCGTTTGTTCGACACCAAATAAACCAATTTATATTGTCTTCATTTCCTAATTGCATCAGATATCAAATGCTTGCCATCAAAATGACAACAACAGCAACAACAACAACAACGCCAGCAACAATAAAATACACTAAACTTAAGCTGCCGAGTGTCCGCCGTTTGGAAAAGGAAAACAATTAAAAGGCTCTCGAAAAATACGACAAAAAAAAAAATACAAAATACAAAAAATATTAGTGCATTGTTTTTTTTTGGTTAACAAAATCAAACTGCAAAACGTAAATAAAAAACATACAAAGTGCAATAATCAAATCAAATCAAATAGAAAAAATAATCTCACAAATATACAAATTTCAAAAGCAACAACAAAACATTTATCAAGTGCTTACCAAACCAAACAAAAACAAAGCGCAACTGACGGACGAAACAGAAGCGAAAGGAAAAGGAAAAGGTGAAGCAGAAGTGGAAACTGCGGGTCAAAAGGAAACCGGAGGAGACGGAGTTGCCCGCCCAGCTGCCATTGCGGGGGCGAGGACTCGGCAAAGTTTTGAAACACCTTTGGAAATTGAAACAAAAATGAGAATTAAAATGCCCGCGGTTCGAATTGCACAAGGTGAGTACAAAGCACGCTTCCAACACACAACACACAACACACAACATACAACATGCCAGGAATACAACAACAAACAACAAGTGCATTCTTGGAAGTTAATACTTCCTTGCCTGCTGGCCAATTTGAGAGCGCCCTTAGAGCTTCTGCTGCCAGCAGAATGGTGGGATGGAGAGAGGGAGCAGGAGGAGAGGGCTGCCACCTGTTTGTAGGGATTTGTAAGGGACAATGGCAAAGAGTTGGCAGTGTGGCAGGTTCGTCCCTTATCGATATACAGTCAACTATCGATAGTTCGCTGGCAAAGCAGTAAAAGCTAAAGTAATGCAATTAATGCAGTTATTGATAAATCAGTTTTCTATAAATGTTACACATAATTAACAGTTAGCAAAGTTGATCACTCTTTATACTAACTAACTATTCAAGTTAACGCTTTTCTATTTCCTTTGTGCTTTAATCAATAATTATTAATCATTTTGAACACACTTTCCAATTTATTATATTATTTTAACTTATTGCCTTCAATCGACAATTTATAATTAATTAAATACTTAATTTATTATTTATTATGTAATATTTTCTTATTGAATTTAATTCAACCTTAGTGTGATTTAATTTAATATCGATGATACTTTAAAATTTATTTAATTATTTTTCCTTAGTAAATCTAATTTAATTTCAAGCTTCTTGAATTTAATATATATGATTATTTTTATTAAGCTAAGTATTATGAACTTAAATTCATTTGAACTTGATTTAATTTATTATCCATGATTTTTATTTTTATTGAACTCAATTCCAGATTTATTATATGTTTTTTTCTTTATAGAATTTAATGAAATTTGAACTCAATTCAAAGGCTTATTATGAAATATTGAACTTAATACATAATTCATTTTTTTTATAACTTTCTATTCGATTTTATTCAATTACATAATGTCAAAAAAAGAATTTGAATTGGATTGTATGGCAGCTTTTGTAAGTGCTTAAATTTGGCATGTAGACACGAAATAGACTTTTTAATAATTATTAATAATAAATAAAATAATTAATGACTGACTTGGTAATAAGTATTTTAGAATTTGACTGGCTATTAGTTTGTTTTAGAAAAGGGAATGTTAAGAATAGGAATAGTTTAAATAAAATGTGAATGTGAGTGTGAATGTTTCGGTATACACACTTTGGGTACTCATAACGGTTATCGCAGCGATATCGCAAATGCTCTGAAATCAGAGCCAGGCCGTTTAGTTGAGGTGTGTTTGCAATGATTTCTCAGATATGTTGTTGCTGTTGTTGTTGCTGTTGTTGTTGTTGTTGTTGCTGCTGTTGTTGCTGTTGTTTTTTTGCGTTGGCGGTTGTAAAGTTAAGGTCCCCCAGACTGGGACTGGCACGACGATGGCCGCAATTTAGTTGGGTTATTACTTATTATTATTATTGTTCATATTATTATTATTATTATTATTCGTTTTTGTTGTCCGATCGCAATGGTCGCAATTAACATGACAAATAAATCGTGTGTGAATGCGAATGTAAATATGAGTGTTTGAATGGCAATGGCTAACGGCTAAGTTCAAAGGGAAATCAGAGCCGTATAACCGTAACCGTAACCGTAACCATAAACATACACTCATAGACACTCATAGTGAATGTGTGTGAATTTGCACTCACATTTGTATTTGGGCATTTCCGTGCTATCATAAAATGTGAGTGTTGTATTCTCCATTTGGCAGAGATTCTTTTTAAGCAATGTTATCTGCTCTTATCTAGATAACAAGTCGTTGTCGTTGTCGTTGTCGTTGTCGTCCAGCCCTGAACTGCCCAATGACGCACTTGCCACGTTCCCAACGGCATGCTGGCCATTTATCAGGTGTTGCACCTGCCCCACCTGCCTTGCAACCACTGAACACCACTGTACCACTCACCCACCCAAGTGTCGTCGATGTCGTCAAACAGTTTTAATTGCTCGCAAAGTTGTTTGCCTTGTTATTGTTGTTTCTTTTTTTTCGGTTTATTTGTGCTACAAATCAAAAGGGTATCGTAGGCGAAGGGGATGGGTGAAAGGGGAAGGGGAAGGTGATTTTTCCCATTGAACTCGATAAGAACTTCCAACTCTGCTGCAACTAATTGCTGACTAGATCGAGTCGTACTATTTCTATTTCTACTGCCCTTTTTTTATTTTTTTTTGGGAGTTTCGACAAGTTGTCTGTTATCGATAGCTCTTGTTCCGTGTTGTGCCCAAAATTGCTGTTGTTCAACTCCTCCGCCCCCTCTCCCTCTGCTCCATATCGTAATTAATTGCTACAATTTCATTATTTATTTTTCCCACTTCTCTGCTGTTTGCTCTTGTTGGAATCTTTTTGATCTCCGAATTTACAAGATTTCGTCATCCATTCGGCTGCCTCTTCTAGACCCTCTTCTGGTCCCTCTGGCTCTTATCTGGCAACTAACTGTTAATGAGTAATTTCCGAGAACAACTCGCAATGCCAAATGCCACAGCAATTGTCTTCTTTTTTATCACTTTTTTAATGTTTCAAACCAAAAGGATCGCAGCCAAGGAGTTGAAATAGTTTGCCGCTTTAATAAGTGTCATTTTTGAGTCAAAATTGTTCACATTTGCTATTTAAATATTATTTTATTGACTAGGAAAATGCTTGTCAACAATATGTTTTTATGCCACAATTTCACGAATTTATTTTGTATTTAAGTTGGCATTTTATTTATTTTATAATTAATATTAGTTTTCTGTCTACAATTTCTAATAGCTGGCAATTATAATATTGTATAATATTTTTCGATATAGTCAATAAAATATTTGAATTTATTGGATTATTTTTCTTAAATATGTGTTAATTTGTAACTATTATATTACATAATATTCTTCAGTTAATTTATCTCATTAATCTTTCTCAAATTAAAGAAAGTTATTCAATAATTGCTTCAAAAAAGTTTGCATTAAACCGGTTGACAAATAAATAATAATTAAGTACTTGAAATTTATTAGATACGTTTTTATATGAGAAACAATTTATAGTTAATTACTTGATGTTTATTAGACTATATATTTTATATATAATGTATATTTTAAGCTGTTAATTTATTCATTTAATATAATTCGTGTATTATTTTAAATCATGCCTTTCAATCACTTTCTTACTTGTCAATTTGTCATTTGTGTTGGCAACTCCGGAAAATTTAAATGAGCAGTATTCGAAAAATATAGTTTATGATTCATGCCAATACTGAGTGCACTCACACCCACAAATAGCACTCATTCGGGCTTCAACTACCAAAAAGCCTTCAAATGGGAGTTGTCGACTGTCCGAGCACCCAGAGTGTGGCTAGTTCACCTGTTTTTCCGCCAGGATAGCCAGCCAGGCAACCCTTGAGGCCCAGGCGTGTTACGCTTGAATACTTGAATAACACTCAAAGTGCAAAATAAAGTATTCGAAACGGTCAAATGGCTAATCGAGCGGGGAAACAACGAAGAAGCAGCTGGCTGGCCTCGCAATAAGTTGAATCGATACACTTCGACTCTGTCGATGTGTGTTAATGGGTGTGTGTGAGTGTGTGTGTGTGTGTATGGCACCTGCTGCAGGCCAATCTCATGGTCGTGCCTGGCTTTCCTCACCTTGCCTCTTAATCTGATTATCGACCAAACAGTGTCCATTAAATGAGCGACCAACCTTTCGGTCTGTCTGTCTATCTGTCTGTCTGTCCGTCCGTCTGTCCATCCGTCTATCTGTCTGTCCGTCAGTTCGTCCGTCCGTCTGGCCGCTCGACCGCGGCCAGGCATTGTTATCCAGCAACTGTGGCACGCTTTGCTATGGCAACGTCTTTGCCAGCAAAAAAGCCCACATCGAGCTCGTGTCCCAGCAATTGTTATAACAAATAACAGTTGCCTCCCCCTCTCTGCCCCCCTCTCTCTCCAGCCTGTGTCGTCATGTAAATGTCAAACTTTTGTCCAGCTGCGGCTTAAACGGCTCAGCTGACAATTGCGAGGCGCTGGGAGGGAGCAGGAGACGGGGAAGGAGTGCATTTTAAATGTGACTGGAGCCTGCAGGACAACCCAAATAAATTGCAACATTGCTTGGGGGGCCTGGCACAGTGGGGGATCCTGGCAAGCGGGTTTGTTGCCCCGTCGCCAGCCTGGCTGCCTGACTAACTGACTGACTGACTGCCTCCAACTCTGCCGCTGGCAGCATAATCAGCCACAACAGCGCGCAGCAAGTTGCTTCCTCTGTGGCGTCTCCAAAGAGCGAAAGAGAGAGAGGTTGAGAGCTGTCTCCTCACTAGGTGCATCCGCAGTCCGTCGTATTCCAGGTCCGTGTCCATGTCCGTTTCATATTCGACACTGGCGACAGCGGGCGGTCGCAGCCAGTCGCCAGCAGGACCGGGCAGGACGAGCCAGAACGTATTCACATATTCACATGCACACTCATACTCACACTCACTCGCACACTCACTCTCGCACTCGCATTCACATTCAGATTCCGGCCAGGCGCATGAATTGTTTTGCACTTTCTTTTGTTTTAAATACGCTTTTGGCTTTTGTTTTCCTCGCTCTCTCTCTCTCTCTCTCTCTCTCTCATTTTTAATTTTTCGACAAAAATATAAAAAAAGCAAAAGCAAAAATACAAAAACGAGACAAACAAAGCGCAGCGCAGTTTGAAATCAAAATACAAAATCCCCCTTCGAAAGTACTCGCTCCTTGCTCTGCTCTGCTCTGCTCTTGTGTGTGTGTGTCTGCGTGTGTGTGTGTGCTGGGCAATTTCCCAAAAAAAAAAAATAAAAAACGGGAAAAATAAAAGCAGCCTGCAACTGCTGCGAGTCCTAAAACAGGATGCACAAGGCAGCTGCAGCCAGCCAGCTAACCGGTTCCCAAAGTGGTTCAGCAATGAAATATAATTTAATGAAAATCACATTATTTATGCACTATTATTAAACAAATTAAATGTAGTATTTGATGGAAATTAATATTATATATTTACTGCAGCATTTGCTTGGCAATTGCGAACCGGTTCAAAGAGTGGTTCAAGCTGATAATTTAACATTTACCTTAACAATTTTACTAAATACTTTTATAGTATATATATAAGTATTTGCTAAATATTTATGCGAATTAAAGCAGTTTAGGAAACGTTCTAAATATTTAGGAAATTGAACTGTGAACCGGTTCAGCAACTGATTCCGGTTCGTGAATGAATAAGACATTCAAGCTATCAGAAATTTGCTTAGGCAAATGCATTTGAAATATTTAAAATTAAAAAAGAAAAGACAAAACAATTAAAGATGTTTAAAAATACTAAAATAATAACGAAAAATATATAAAATTATTTAAATAAACTTGAACTTGAACTGAGCTTTAAGTAAATACCATTTAATAAGCACATTAATAACAAATATTAGTCAAACATGGCAATGGCCATGACTTGTGGCAGCCACAAGTTGAACGGTTAAACGCTGCGTATACGCAACCTGGCTGACCAGCTGCCCGGCGAAAGCGAATGGGGAACAGAAAGGAGAGTGGAAAAAGAAAATAGCGGAAAATGGCAAAGAATGAAATGAAAGCAAGCGGCAAACTTAATGAATCTTTTACAAGGTTTGTTTTGACGCGCATATTTTCATATGACGTTGACGTCGGCAGCGCTGCTAGCGTCGACGCCGGCGTCTGGGTCGCGACTTCGCACTTTGGTAAACTTTTCACTTTCAATGGCGACAGTGGAAGGCGGTGGGAGGCAAAGGACTCCTGCAATGCATTGAAAGCATAAAGACGACTTGCCACCTTTGTCCTGACTTGGGGGCGGCTGCCCCGCCTACCGCCCCTGGCTGTAAATTTGCGTAGCAAAACAAACCGCAAAAGCAGCCAAAGTGGAAAGTGGAATGAGAAGTAACATTTTGAGTGATTGCAACATTGCCTCCTCGATTCATTTAGGGGCTCCGGGCTCCCTCGTTCTTTCGAGTCGGCGCACGCGCCTTGCTCAATTGTTGCCTATTTTTCAATGTTGTTGCACTGCCACAAGGCAACCATAGCACGTGCCACAAGTTGCCAAACTAAGCGCGCAACTTGAGACTCCTTGCTGCCGCTTCCGGCCAGGAAATGCGCCGAACAAAAAAAAAATATGGAAAACAGCTGTAGGAAAAAACCAAACAAAACAAAACACCTCAAAAAGATGTTTGGGATTTTTGCTGTCTAGCTTTTCTTTTTTTTTGGGCGCACACGGGGCGCATAAATTAGCCCGCCCAATTGGCAGTGGTGGCAGCAACAATTTGATTAGTTCCAGGGCCCAGTGTCAGGGCCAAGAGTCATTCATTAAACGGGTCCAAAAGGCTTGGCAGGCAGCGTTTTTCCAACTCGACTTCGACTTGGACGCCAACGCAATGTCAAAATATGAGCTAAAACAAGCCAGCAGAGTGAAGAGGTCCCCATACCCCCATCCCCCCTATCCCCCTGTGTACCCTCCCGTTCAGCTTCAGCCCAAAGTGGACGTTGTCGTTGGGTTCGGTTTGATTTTTCTACCTTTGTTGTTTTCTTTTTCTTCATTTTTTTTAATTGAGCAGCGCAATTATTATTTGCTGCCTCGCTGGCTGTCTGACTAACCGAGTCCGTCTGTTTGCCCGTCCGTCCGTCTGTCTGCTCATTCACTCATTCATTCAGTTCGGTTTATAAATAGCGCACGAAGCGCAGATTGAAAACGCAGCCCACGCAATGTTGGCGCACCCAAAAAGAAGACGAGAAGAGATCTGCGCCACGCTGGACCTGAAGCCGGAACAGAGGAAGAAGCTGCAGCAGTGCTGGACTCCTAGTTGTTCTCTCTCGCTCACTCTCTGGCGCTCTCTGTCTTTTCATGTGGGTGTCGACGGTAGAGATGAATTCAATAAAAACTTCACAGCCAATGAACAGTTTTGGCATGTGACCAACCGAATGACAACGACAACAACAACAAGAACAACAACAACAACAGCAACAAAGACGCGTGCTGCAATCTGAAGATTGTTGAACGTTTCTGTCTCTGATTGTAGGTGTGGGTGCGGCAAGTAGAGCCCAGCCCCGGATGGTTGGATAGATGGATGGATGGATGGCTGGCTGGCTGGATGATAGCTCTATGTGTGTGTGTGTGTGTGTGTGTGTGTGTGTGACGATGATCATGATGATGTTGGATTTCGTATTTTGGGCTGGGGTCTCTCTGCTCTTTTGTTGCCATAATTTAATTCAATGATTACAGATTTTAAAATAAAACCAAGACGCAAATGACGTTGCCAACAACGACAACGTGACGCGTGCGTCGTCCGCAGTTCAAATAAATAAATCAATCATGCCACTCGGCGTTGCAGCAACAAAAGGGCGTCCCCCCCTCGCCTCCCTCTCTCCTGGCACCTGAAGCTGCCCAGACCCACCTCAAATTGTGTGTGTGTGTTTGGGGCACTCCCCATTTCCGCTTGCCTGGCGATTAATATCGAGATATCGAGAGATGGCACCACAACAATTCTTTCCCCTTCCCCTGCCCCTTTGTAGTTCTTGCCCCCCCTCGTGATTAGCAGCTTGCTCTTGTAATTATAGTTATTAAGTTGCCATTGTCGCATTGCACTTTTACCCAAAAGGTTGCATTCCAACGAGTGTTGCATGCCACAAAGATTGCCGCCAATTGATCGACTTAAATAACCGGGTCTTCTGGGCAAATGAGTGTGCGTGAATAGAGCGAGTATTGCGAATGAATAGCTATTTGGACTCTTATTCACACTCATATTCAACATTCATTCATATTTATTATTTTATTTATTAAGCCAAGATTCACTTAAGTTTAATTCAATTAAGTGTATATTTTAAATGGGTGTTATTTATATTAATTTATTCATTTGAAAGCACATTAAATTTATTAATTTTAAATATATTTTATTTTTTATTTAATTTATAACAATTTTTATTATCATTTTACTAATTAAATAAAATTTCTAATTTATTTTTTATTTATTTATTAGAATAGACACATATTTATTTATTTTATTAGATTATGATTATTAAACGATTTTTTTTATTTTATTTATAAAGTACTATTTAATTACTTTTTATTGCGAAAAGACTTTAATTTTTTGTATTTTTTTATTTTATCAAATAATTAGTATTGCATAATTTACTCCAATGTATTTATTAAATAATTATTGTCATCAGTACAAATAGGCATTTATTTATATTTATTATTCAGGTCTGAATTCAAAGAGGGCTTATTTAATTATATGTTTATTTTATGTATCAATTGGTTATTTAATGATTGATTATTGTAGTGATTGTTTCATGTAATAATTTTGTAATACAAATATAGATTTCTATAAATTATGGGTAAGGCTGCAATGTATTATATACCCTATAAATTGAGTATGATAAAATGGCTGCAATGTCTTATATACCCTACAAATAGGGTTTGATAAGGTGGCTTTAATTATCACAAAGTCTGCAAAGGCAATAAAGTATTTCTGGTCTACATAAAACAAAACAAATACGTAAATTTCTATTTATTATTATTAGATTAGCTATTGAATATAATGAATGGAATTGAATACACTCGGATTGGCTGCTTATTGTGATTCTGTAATTTAATTCAAATATTGTTTTACCTCTTGGAGGTTCTACTGTACTTGGTGCTTGTCAGGGAAACCAACGAATGTTTGCGGCCTCTGCAAATACAGTCAGCTTCCCTCTATATCCCTCTCTCTCACTCTCCTTGATTCGCTGCCTCTTTCTGGCTGACTTTCTCGCGTCAAAGGCAAATCTGCATGAATAAATTGATACCCATTCAGATTTGAATGGGCACGCGCGACTTATAATTCGCTTGCTCGCTATTCGTCGCACACTCACTAGTTCCCCAATGCGTGTGTGTGTGTGAGTGTGCGTGTGTGTGTTTGTGCCCAGTCTCCAAGACGCGCTCTGATCTTTGTCAACGTCGTCATCGTCTTCGTCGTCGTCGTCGTCGTCGTCGTCGTCGTCGTCGTCTTCTTATTGTTATGCTCATTGTCGTTGTCGCTGTTGTTGACGCCTCCCCTTTTATATATTCATTCAGTCTTTTCGCTGTAGTTTCGCCAGAGTTTCCAGTTACAATTCAACTGATAAGTTATTTACTTTACGGGGGGCTTTTAGCTCTGTCCGTCCGTCTGTCTGTCTGTCCCTCCGTCTGTCTGTCTGTCTGTCCGCTCGTTCGACTGGCTGCCTCTCAGCTTTGGCCTGGCCCTGGCCCAGCCCCAGCCCCAGTCACAGCCCGTTTGGTTGGCTCGTCGTCGTCGTCGTCGAGACGAGACGAGACGAGACGAGACTAAGAGAGAGTCGACAATCGAGAGCCGACGGGCCGAGCTGCTGTGGCCAAGCGCATTGAATGAATATCAGCATTGAGTACACTCAAACATTCAAACATTGAGCAGGTTTTGTTAGCTGTCTGAGAGAGAGAGAGAGAGAGAGAGAGAGAGCTGTTTGCTTATCTGCCGCCGTGTTACGGTTTGTTATTTGCCCCAAAGCTCTTCACACCTGTCGTCGTCGATCGAAGCGGCCTCCACAGCACTGTGTGTGTGTGTGTGTGTTGGTGGCTGTCGAATTGGCTTTTTGATTGGCCAGACCTTGATAACTCGACTCGCACATAGGCCGAGGCCGCATTGGGCCAAGCCCAAAACACAACGTCCAAAGCAGCCAACAGCCAACGGCCTGGTCTGGTCTGGGCTCGGCCAAGGCATCGTCAACATCCACATCATCATCATCATCATCAAGATCATAATTATGCAGCGCCTGCGCAGCATGCCCACATCCACATTCATCTCCTTCTCCTTCCTCAACTTCATCCACATCCAACACAATTTGCATTGCACACACACCTTGTTGCCATTCTGCAGTATATATATATATATAGTACATAAGTATATAGTCTGCTAGTTGCCCGACTTATGTGCTTCAATTGATCGCCATTTTGTGCGACAGAGATGACTAAGCACATTAGCGAATGCGAGCGAGAGAGAGAGAGAGCGACAAAGCGAGGCAGTTGCAAGTTTGCCACTGAGCGAGCACAGCTTGAGATGCTACACTTATTGGTTGCAGTCTCAAGGGGTTCAAGCTCAGCCAGGTCCATCTTGTGTCCAGCCAAGTCAACCCAGTTAAGGGTAAGTCCAACATCAGGCAGGCAAGGGCGAAAAGATCGCTAAAAAATCGGCACAAAATACAGAAAATATTTAAAGAAACTTTGCTCTCGAAACATAACACAAGTTAAGAAATGCAAGAACCAGTTCGATGAATATTATATTATAAATATATGTAACTAATGTTTAGTTTAAATATCTGTGTCAAAGACTTTTAAGAGATCTACTATAAAATGAGCAGTCAAGATCAATAAAGGGATCTTGCTTGAAGTCGAAGTTAAGATCTGCCGTGCAATTCGAACTGCAACTTCATGCTCGGCTTTGCTTCGCATTTGACCAACTTAAGTTGGCACAAATTTGCAGGGCATTCATACGCATATTTGTTGCAACTTTAAGTGGTAAACAGCCACAGTGTGAATACTTGTGCAGCACTCGCAAAGTATTCAAAGTTTTGCTAGGCCTTCGCCCCATTGAATTGGTTGGCTTGGGCTTGGGATTGGCAGTTTGGCCTTTTGGCGAACGCTGGCCAAAAGTGTTGGCCACAACACACAGGACATACAGCCTCCGAGAAGTCAAGAGTCAGAGAGTTGAATGGAGATGGAGATGGAGATGAAGCCAGGATGCAGGACGCAGCGAAGGACCTGCTTGGCTGTGCGCCAAGGGTTTTAAAGTAGAGAAGAGTGCAAAGGCCTCGATGGTTGAAAATTACCGTTGGCTACTTGAGCACACACCTTGCCACCGAATGTGGCAAGCAAATAAACGTACTTGCAAATGGGTTGCAGTGGAGTAAGGGTAGTGGAAATGTGGAGGTTGGGAGGGGGGTAGTGTGGTGGGAGTTGCGTGTGTCAATCTAAACGTTGGCTGTGCTCTGCTTGTGCCATATGTTAAAGGAATTTATGCATCAACTGGCACAGACAGAGACACGCAAGACAGGAGAACTGGAGCTAGAGCTGGAGCCGGAACAGCACTGGCTGGGATACTGGCTGGGACACTGGATGCTGGGCCAAGTCACTTTGCATCATCATTTAGCCCAGGCGAGCGAGCAGCTAAAGCGTCGCCATTGTTGGGCACAAGTTGCGCATAATTGAAACATAAAACGCTTGGACACCAATTCACAAAAGCCAACGAGGAGAAAGAGGAGGCAAGGGGGCAGCCCCAAGGAGGAGCAACACACACAGAGAGAGAGAGAAAGATAGAGAGAGAAAAGAGAGAGAGAGGAGAAGCACAAGTAGAGGAGCTCTGCATTGTGCGAGGCCAAAAGAAAAGAGACAATTGTGTGTAAGAAATATGCAAGCACTGTGTGTGAATGCGCCTTTGCGTGTGTGAGTGCGTGTGCATATATGTGTGTGTGTGTGTGTGTGTGTCTCTGCGTGTGCGTGTGATTTATGTTGCCGTTGCTTGGCTTGCCTCGTCCAACGATTTGTTGTAAATTGAAGAGTGCCAAACCGCATATTTGAATATGCTGGCTGCCTGTCTCCGACTCTGACTCTTCGACTGAGTGTGAATGCGAATGTGAGTGTCAATTTGAATATGGGTGCGCAGAGTGTCACAAGCTTCTCATGCCATTTGCTAATAAGCCACAATGGCAGCAACAATTCCATTCTTCATTCCCCACACAAATCCAAATCCAAATTCAAATCGGAATCTAACTTCGACTTTGACTTCATTTTCAGTTTCAATTCGAGTTGAGGTTCAATTTATATATTCATATGTTTAAAGTGAGTTTCTTGGTTGAAAAGTCTTACGAATTATAAATTGAATAATTTACTTAATAATAAGTTGACTTGACTGATCTTTCGTGAATCAAATTGATCTCTTTATATAATCTTAAACAATTACAATTGGTAACGATAGAGTTGTTTAAATACATATGTATTATTTTCAAAATATTATAGAATTGAGTATTGGCAGTTATAGAAGTAGAAGTATAAATAATATAAGTAGTAGCTAAAGGTGAAGTAGCAGAAGAAGTTGATGAAGTAAAAAAAGTCGAACTAGTAGCAGTAGTAGTAATAGTAGTAGCTGTAAGATAATTGTAATAAAACTAGTAGTATAGGAATTATGGATTTGTAACTTGTACTAGTCGTAGTATAAAAGTAATATAGTAATTGTATAACATTCTAATAGTAGCAGTAGCAATATGAGTAGCGACTGTATAAATAATATAAGTAGCAACCGAAGTTGCAGTAGTAATAGTATTAGTAGTAGAAATGGTAGTCAGAGTGGATATAGTATTAATAGTATTAGAAAAAGTGGTACCAGTTGTACGTACAAGTAGTAGTAGAAGTTAAGTAGTAGTAGAAATAGTATTAATGTTGAAGAAGAAATATTTGTAGAAATAATAGTAGAAATAGTAGTAGAAATAGAAGTAGTAATAGTAGTAGAAAGAGTAGATATAATAGTAGTAATAGTAGTAGAAAGAGTAGAAATAGTAGTAGTAATAGTAGTAGAAAGAGTAGAAGTAATAGTACCATTTCATATAAATATTATTCATATAAATATCATTTCATATAAATAGTAGTATAAATGTGATAATTAGTAAAGGAGGTCGTTTTAGTATCAGTATAAATTGCACTGTTACCATTAGTAGTAGAAAGAGTAGTTGTAGTTGTAGTACTAGAAAATGTGAGAATTTGCAGTATATTAGTAGTATTATCAGTAGTATATTGTATATTAGTACGAGTAGTATATTAGTAGAATATTAGTGGAATATTAGTAGTATATTAGTAGTATATTAGTAGCATATTAGTAGTATATTGGTAGTGTAATAGTAGTTGTATTAATAGTAGTAGTAATAGAAATATAAGCAACGGATGTCTTTCTAGTATAAGCATAAGTTTTAGCAGTACAATAAGTTACTAGTAGTTAGTTGATAATCGTAGTAAAAATAGGAGTAAGTAAAGTAGCAGTAGTTCGAAAAACGAATGCAATCGAATTATATTATTATAATAGACTAGATAGTCAGCAAATATAATATAAATGTAATCAGTTATTTAGGAAACTATTTTAATTAGTTGCATAAAATACTCGCACTCTAAATACGTATCCATTTCATAGTTTTCTATTTTAAATCCAACTGGATCCATTGGCTTTCAGAGTACGTGTACATAAAGGCAAGACCATGTGCCTTTTGCTGTGCCATACCTAAATACACCTCTTCCTCTTGGCTTGTTGTGCTTGAAAGCCAAGTCAAGTCCAATGCCTGAAAATTATTTTCGCCCATAAACTTTGCTCGCTTTTCAATTATTTCAACTTGCGTATTTTATTTGCTGCTGCTTTTTGCCTGTCGCATCCGCCCTGCGGTTAAAGGCGGCAACCAGGCAGCCCAGGCAGCCGAAGCAGCCATCTAGCCCACCCACACATGGGGCACACAATGACCAAAAGTACAGAAAGAGAGAGAGAGAGAGAGAGTAAGAGAGTGAGACAGAAGTTACGAATTGCGGATTGTGGATAGCGAATAGCGGATGCGTCAGCATTTTCGGCTACAGATGCATTGCAATTCTTTTGACCTCCAGTTAAACTGCCGAAAAAAGCGAACAGACGCGAATCGTTGTGGTTGCGAAAACAAAAAGCAGAGGACAGGCGAATGGACAGACGGACGGACAGACAGTCAGACAGCGAAAAAGCGGACTGAACGGGACAGTCAGAGAGATAGCCAGAGTTTTTGTTGGGGGAGGGGAGAAGGGGCAAGTACACATGTACAACTCTGGCAAACAGCAGGCAGAAGGAACAGCAGGACCAAAAGGAGCAGCAGCAGGAGCAGCATCAGGAGCAGCGCAGGAGCCAAAGGAAGCACTGGCTCCTGTTACTTCGAACATTTTCGCTACTTTCATTTGTTCACAATTTGCGTCCTGCCCTGCGGTGGAAGCTGCCGTTGCGTTGCAGTTGCTGCGGTTAAGTTCTCCAAATTGCAGTCATCGTCTGCTACATGACACACACACACACTCACATAGCATATAGTAGAAACATACACACACAATGTATATTAGAGACGATGTCTGGTCGTTTTTGAAGTTGGCATCGGTAGGGACACTGCCCAATAAGTGGCAAAAACGGCGCGTGCTTTTCAAGATACAAGTGGCAGCAACGGCAGCAATGCCTGACTCTTTAGTGTGTGCAACATAGCCAAGGTCCACTTTGAAGCTTTAAATGTGGAGGGGGACGGGGGCAGAAATCTAAACTGAGAAGGATGTCTGCCATTGGCATTGGCGCTGACGTTGTCTGTGTTGGGTGTGTGGCAAGCAAGCAGCCGTAAGCGGCAAGCGGCAAGCAGTGAGCTGCACGAATCACTCAGCCGCAGCCGCATAAAGTTCATGTTGCGAAACAGTTGCCAGGACACATTCTGTGGCAACTGCAGAGCCGAGGAAGCAAATACTATCGACAGGACTTCAACTTTTTATTGTGAACCCCAGGCGAAAAATGCCAGCTACACATATATGTATATCTATTCTATGCTATATATACACATGAGTGTATGTGTGTGTGTGTGTGTATACGACTCGTACGTGCACTATCAACGTCATCGGCTTGTGTGAGCTCCAGGCTCCCATTCCGACATCGCCATCGCCATCGCCATCGACTTCGATTCCGACTCCAACTCTTGCTCGGCGCCGTCGTCAGCGTTTAAGTGCCGCATCCGGTCGAACCCCCGAAACGGACCAGAGAGCGAGATGGCACACACTCACACTCTCACTCATGCTCACACACACTTACTCTCACACAGAGCTATTGAAGGCAAGTCGGGGCCGACATTGGGGCGCTATTGATTTTGGCTGCGCTCCGTTTGTTTGTGCCTCATGTGTGTATATGTGTGTGTGTGTGTGTGTGTGTGCGAGTGTGAGTGTCTGCGAATGTGAATGTGAATACTTATTGGGGTTGGACTGTGTGAGCAGTTTTGGCCACTACACATTGGACAAATGGGCGTGTGTTGTGTTGTGGTCAGTCCACATGGCGTATGCGTAATATTTTCGCCACTCGTATTCACACAACGCCAGGACACTGAGCTCCGCCCCATTGGACGTGGAACTGAATGTTGAATATATACACTAGATTTTCCAAATCGACAGAACTCTTTTCTTCATCCGCACACATTCAATTGTTCGCACTCGCATGCCACTTGCAACCACATTTAACTCTATAAATAGTTATGATTTCGCTTCGATTTCTGTTTTCTGATTTTGCTGGCATGCCAGCAGCCATGGCTGTCACCTGTGCTGTGGTTGAAGCCATTTAATTGTCAGTTGCACGTAGCTAGAGCCGTGTGGCAGATTAGTTCTTCCTGCTGCAGCTAATAGCCAAGCCATAAAAACAATACATAATATATACGGGCATCTCGGATCATGTAACCTAAAGTGTAACTGAAACTCAGCCACGGGCCAATGGACCATTTGGACTGGGCGACAACTTTGACTTATTGCAACAGCAATCGACAACAGCAACAGCAATCGACAGATACAATTACAAACGATTGCTCTAAGCCTTGCGGCGGGCATTTGCGGTCAATGAGTGTGTAAACGAATGAATGAGTGAGTGAATGAATGAATGAGCGAATGCATGAATGGTTAGATGGCTAGATGCCTAGATGGCTAGATGGCCAAAGCCAAAGAGTCGCAATGCAAGACAGCTTTCTCACCTTTGTCGCGCAAATCGGAAGCGATGCCAATCGCGATTTGTTATCATGGCTAACGACGAGACAAAGTCGTTGTCTCTTTGCCCAGTTTGGTTCAGTTGAGAGCTGAGAAACCATATCCGACTTTTGAGCTGTGAGATCATCGAACTTTTTGCGGTGGCATCGCATGCTGCTTGCTGCATGCTGCACATGGCATCATGATGCATTGTCTGCAATGCATCGCTTTGGCTCTAGCTTTAACTCTGACTCTGACTCTGGCCTATTGCGGTTAACCGAAAGCTGTCTATAAATTATTAAAATTGTCTCATTATTCATATAGAATACAATAGATTTCATTTACGTTTCATTTTATTGCAACAAGAACGGCAACAACAACAATTGCAGGCAGAAGAACCAGCAGCAGCAGCAACAACTGTAAAGAGAACCGGTCACAGATCGTTCAATTGCCTTTGTTTGTTTGTTTTGTGTAGTCTAGTGTCTCGCTTTGGCCACAAGCTTCGCCTTTTGGCCAGGCTTAGGTCACCAGGCGACCATCAGACGACCAGGTTGCCTATGCGTGGGAGATTTTTAATGAAACCACCAGACAAACGGACAGACAGTCAGACTGACTGCCAGACGCACACACCTCAAATGCTGGAGAAACCAAACCCAAACGACCACGACAAACTTGTAATGTTAAATATGACATTCGAATGCCCATAATGCATAATTTGTTATTAAACAATGCTGCAACTTACTAATCACTTAACAATTTATTTTATTTCTTTGCAGGTGAGTTGTCTATCGATAGATTGGCACAAAGGTCTATGCAAATCGAGAGAATAGGTAAAGTAAACTCATATCATTAGTTGCAAATCATGCTGATTTTTTGCTTGATTGCATGTCGATAAGCCGTCGATTACTTATCGAAACAGATAAGCGGCTCATTTAGAGTTCTAGGCATAGATAAAAGCATGGACTGTGAATGTCAATTAAATAATCTTTAACTATGAATGGAATTATAATTGATATCAAGTGGGCGAGCCAACGATAGATAGCTATCGATAACTAATCGATGCTGTGCACTAAATAAAAGGTGTTCCAACACTTTGCCAATTGCTGGCCATCAACAATGCTTGACATCCAACTAATTCGTGTACTTTTCGTTGAATACTCTCTCATTATGAGGGATAGGCAGCTAAGAGCAGAGATCAGAATAAGAAGAAGAAAACAAGGAAGAAGCAGAAGAAAAAGAAGAACAGAGACTAAATTTCCCAGCACATTTTTCGTCAGTCTCAGTGGTCTTCAATCGTGAACATTGCTCTGATTTCCCATACAGTGCCCGAGTTCTGTCTAGACGAAGACAGAGGTTGAACTGTGGTCTGGGACTGGGACTGAGACTGAGACTGAGGCTGCGAGACTGAGACCTGAGACTGAGACCTGACTTGGGTTCGCTGGCATTTCAATCAGATGGAGCACGGCTGTAACTGTAGCTGAAGCAACAAGTTAAGTACATGGCCCAACATGGCCAACGCGTGTAATCGCAACTTGTTCGATGTTGGCCTTTTAATTATGCCAGCAGCATATTCAAAGAGGCGCCCTCTCGGTCAATCCTGTCGACAAGTCAAGCTCGTTAGCCTCAGCCTTAGCCTCAGCCTCTGGCTCGAGCATGGACGGTATGTTTGATAGCATCCGATAGCAGTTCAGTTGAAGTTCACCTCATGCCCACTCAAATGGCCCATGATCTCTCACATAGACCGCGATGACATCTCAATAGTTGCGGCTTTTTGGCCTAACATGTCAAACCTCTGAGGGAGCATTGTCAATGTCCAAGCCGTGGATGTCAATTGCGGTCTGGGAACTTCAGCAACTTGGCAGCTGGAATTTTCGCTTGCCAGTGGAAAACGCAGAATATTTTCATTTCGTGTAGTCGACGAGTCGTCGACATTTTGATGCAAACTTCGCTTAATTAGCATCATGTGGGCAACGAAAACGGGAGACGAGCATTTGCCTAATTAGTAACCTGGACTGCCGCCTGACTGATGGATGGATGGCTGTAGATGACTGTGGTTGGGTTGGCCTGGCCGGTCTGGTCGACTAGTTAAATGCTATTCAACTTGCTGCCTCTTTGTTAAGCGACCGCTAAGCCGCTCCACTAAACACAACTCATGCCGCCAACTCGAAGTGAAACTCGGACTGCTCATTCTGTCCGTCTGTCTGTCCGTCTGTCTGGCCTGTCGTCTAATGTCAATCTCGTCGAGCACAGCTAGTGCACGTTGCAATCTCGCGCTGCCTTTTGTTTGTCATCATCATCAGAAGCAATACAGCAGCTTCATCATCGCCTTCTTCATTATCCTCATCTGTGGCAGGGTCAGGGCCTGACTTACACGACGCAACACGACGAATCGAATGTTGCGCGGTAATGTTGCGTGCATGTCTACACAATTCAAATCCCAACGACGCTCTACGCAAATTTCCCAACGCTGACATCGACGGCGACTAAGTGAAACAAATCGCAGTTGCAACTGCCGCATTCACACTCCCACAACAAGACAGAGAGAGAAAGGGAGAGTGAAAGGGACAGCGGATCGTGTTGGAAATTATTGGTTGGTGTCAATGCGTGGCAAGCTAACTGACTCTTCCTCCTCCTCTCCCAGTGCCCCCAACTGGCTACCAGCTCGTCTGTCCTGGCATTGCAACTTCCTTCCGTGTGGCAGCTTAAGTATTCACTGAGCACACCGTGGGCGAAAAATGCAATTTGGTGGCAAAAAATTTATGGCATTGCTACTAGCAGTAAATTTATAGAAATCGATTAGTATATCGTTGTCGGTATTGATGAATTATTTGCTACATTCCGTAATTGCTCTGCTGCTCAGTTAATCGATAATCGCAATGAGTTATCGTTGTATCAATCGATAATTAAATCGAAACTTGTAATAGCACAACTATCAAGATTCTTAATCAGATGCAATTTTCGATCAATTCACTAAATCGATAACTCCCCATAATCGATATGTTATCGGTTTGCTCAATTGAATCGACACATGTCAAAAAACGACGAAATATCAATATATTTATAAATAATAATTATAAATTAAGAATTTTAAGTAATCGATATTTAATCGGTACATTTTAATCACAATCACAAAATATCAATATAAATAAACAATTTCACAATTCTTTATAATCGATATGTTATCGATTTTATCGATTAAATCGATCATTGTTAAAAAACACAAATTATCTACATATGTATCTTATATCTTGAAATGCATAAATCGACGAGAATTGATAGGCCCACATAGTCGATATTTTATCGATATACACGATAAAATCGAGACATGTTAAGAAAGAAAGTAATCAACATTTTCGATAAATCGAATATTGATAACTTGACTTCATCGATATTTTATCGATTTGCTCAATACACATCCGCAGCAACAACCTTAAACTGCCACACATTCCATGCTCAATTTGTTCACTTTTGCCCACTGTGCTATCGCTTAATATCACCATCCGATTGATATCGAGACATGGGCATGGATGTGGATGTGGAGCTGGTTGGTGTGGTCCAGAGGCTGACGGCATCTGCGGATGCGGACTGTGTGCTTGTGGCATGTCCGACTTGTGGCAAGTGCGTGTAAATGCAAATGTTGTCAATGTTGCAGCCGAAAATTGAATTGGGATTGGCTTTTTCCTATGGCATTGTAGGGATCACAAGGCACAAGACAGAGCATGGCAAGGGGATGCGGGGTGAGTGGGGCTTTAGTTAAACGCGCAACACTGTCACCGACCGCATTGACTGCGGTCCATAGTCGAATCCTTAATACAAATTGCAAAGTAACCGCGACCTGGGCCAGTCGACGAGTCGTCAATGCATCTACTGATGTTGCAGTTGCAAATGTTGTTGTTGCTGATGCGGTTGACTAAGCCCAAAAGCAAATCAACTCACTGTCGCTGTGACTGTCGGGCCTGTACTCGAGGGGAAATAGGGGGGAGCGGTGAAGTGTGAGGGGAGGCTTAGTGTAGGCATTGAATGAATTCAATTGCCGACCGCAGACGGCAGGCCGAGGGCCAAAACTAACACGACGCTTGTTGTTGACGTTGTTGTTGCACTTTCAATGTTATGTGTGTGCTTGTTGTATTGTGTTTTGTTTTTTTTTTTCACTATTCGATTTGTGCATACCCTAGACTTGAAGTATTCAATATAGGGCATGGTGAAGTTGAGATGCATTATTGCATATTTTAAAAATATTTAATTTATTTACAAACTACTAGTAAGTAAATTTAGATAGCTACAAATAAAAGTTATCTTCAATAGTAAATTGAATAATATTACTTCGAATATATTTATTATTAAGTGCAGAGTATATTTTAGTCGTGCCAACCCCAGTGTAGCATTATTGCCATAAGGTTTTTTTCTTTATTTTATTTTGTTGATTCTATAATGTAGTCTTGTGTTTGGAGGCCTTCAATTGCAACAGAGCGACAGAGAGACGCACTAGGCAGCGCCAAAAGTATCTGGCAGCGATGGGGCAAGGGGCAAGAGGCAAGCTGCAGTTGCATCTGCACTTGTACACATGTATCGCAGTTTTAATCGTGCGCGTTAGCCGTCACATTTTATTTTGGCCACATTGATATGCAAGTGGCGACTGGTGGTGGTGATGGTGGTGCAGCTACCACAGAGGCAGTGGCACAGCCAGAGGTGGGTGGTGGTGTTGCAGGTGCCCGCAGATATGCAGATACTTTAAGTTTAGTATCTGGCAACATGACTTTCAAACGTAATACAAACAGTTCATACATATGGATGGATGCCTGGTCTAGTCAGGCTGCTCTGACAGGCAGTCTGTCCGTCTGTCTCTATGGCATCTGGCACCTAGGTCGCTCTGTCGGCCGTCTTCGACAGTCGGTCGATCACGCAGAGCAGAATGACGTGGCCAGCCGGTGGGGATTTGGTAAAACGGATTTTTTGGGCTTGGGCTTTGAGCTTGAGCTTCAGTGCTGTGCCTCGACTTGCCTTGTGGCGCATCTACTCAAGTATTTGGCAGATACTTTTGCCTCGACTCGACTAGACTAGACTCGACTCAACGCGACTCGACTCGACGACACTCAGCTTCATCTATAGCCTTAGCTGCAGCTTCAACTTTCAACTTTAGTTTCGCAGCGAGCGCCAAGTTTTGTTGGCTTTATTTGGCTGTCTATTTGGGTTAGTCGCGTTACCATTGTACAGTTAGGCTGCTGCCCCTTCAGCTGTTGCACGTTGCTGTTGTTGTTGTCGCCTGTTGCCTGTTGCCGCTCGCACGTCACTTGTCATTGTTTGTTTACCTTTTGTTTTGTTTGCCCATTTCATTCAACGGCTGCCGTTCAAAATCATCAAATTGAATTAATGCGCCCAACATTGAAGCCGCATTGAAGCCTTCAATTCAAGTGGCCCAGCGGCCCCATTTGCAGGAGCTGAGCAAACACTGCAAAAAAATGCCAAAAAAAAAATACAAAGCACAACAACTTCAAAGACTAGTGTCTTTGTACTACACAACACAACACAACACATTGGCAGCCCGAGATCATGATCATGATCACGATCATAATTATCTGTGTATATATTTTTATGCAAAGCTCTCGCAGTTAAAGTCTCAAGTGTCGATTAATTGATTATTCGCATTAATTGCAAGTGCATGGCAACACTGTTTAAAAGCCGCTTGACAGCTAAAACAACAACAGGGTTGCCTTCCTTTGCCAAAGATAAACAACTGCAACTTCGACATCAATCAATACAGATTGACAGCAGTTGAAAGTGTTTGCCAACAATTGCAACTGCAGCACATTGAAGTAGTCCCTAGACTTGACTAGTGTATTCTGGATGAGATTAAATCAGGCTTCAATCAACATTTAGTAGAAGACTTAAGTTTATAAAGAAATTAAAAAAAAAATCTGTTCAAATTTAGCCTTTAAAGTGGCAGAAAATCAAATTAAAAAGGAAATTTAAACATTGTTGAGCAAATAATAATTAAGTATAGTTAAATTTTATTTCATCCTATTTTTTAATTTCTAATATATAAACTTGAATATTAAATGAACTTTGATTTGGTTTTAATGTTTTAAATATATATATATATATTTAGTTACTATAGTTATAGGCTTTATCAATCAACGCAGCTGTCGATCTTTCGTATATAAATCAGGGATAAATTTAGATTGGCTTAGATTCATTTCGGCGATATCAATTACTTAGCAATTACCTGCAAAGGGCTACTAAATTCCTCCGCTCTCTCCCACGTCTTGTGCCATCAGCTCTAGGCTCTTTGCCCCTCTATTTACCCCTCTGTTTACCCCTCTGTTCACCACTCAGCTCTGTCTTGTAGATTGCTTCGCCTCCCACTCGCTGTTGATCTCCATTGGCGACCTTCGGTAGCTCTTGTTGTTGTTGCTGTTGCTTTGGAGTGTTGAGTGTGTGACCGCGACCCATTTGCTGGGTTCCCATGACACCTGCTCTACTCCTCAGGTGCCGTTAGACACCCATACACACATACACACACCACACACACATACAGTTTCGGGTTGTGCCTGACATTCATCAATCAGCTAAGGCTGAGCGTCATGTTCATGTTCACACAGTTTAACTGGTTCGGGGACGGGGGACGGGGCTGGTGAATGAGTACGGGTACTCATTCATTTTATTCATATCTCAGTCTGAGTCTCAGTTGCCGCTTTGGCGGTCTACAATGGGCTCTGTCGCTGCCGCAGTCGCAGTCGCTGCCACAGTCACTGCAGTTGTCAACAGAGTCTTCCCTTCCACTTCGTCCGACAATTCATCCGTCTGTCCGTCCATCCGTCCGGGCCGTCGAAGAGTGTGGGAATCTGTTACCCTTTCTCTCGCCAAAAACAAATACGAAACAACTGATAGCAACTGCGCCGAACGAACTAAGAGCTAAAGATGCAGACAATGCTGCCCCACAATGCTGCCACCGCCATTGCGACCAACCACAGCGCCAGGCGGCCCCGTCAGAGAGTTGCAACTTGGACTTGCTAACACTTTCCAGTTGCCAGTTGCCAGTTGCAACTTCGCTTCGAGCTGTGCCCGTGTCAGGTGCATTTGCTGGCCATTGTTTCAAGGCGCGCCCCCGCAAGCAGCGCAGTCGACGCTTGCGTCGACGCCAACTGCGAAGGGTGAGCCAGCATTTGGGTGAAGGTTGGTTGGCCAAGCCAAAGGGGGAGGCGAGAGTCGGGAGTTGAGTCGTAGTCGGAGTCGAAGTTGCAGTTGCAGTTGAAGTTGAACGTGTTGTTCGGATTATCCGTGAGATAATTTCTTTTTCCTCTACCCCTCCCCCTCCCTTCTCTCACTGCTTTTCTTTTCTTTTCTTTTCTTCTTTTTTTGGTCTATTGTGGTTACAAAACTGTCTTGTTCGCATTTGCTGCCTGTCAACGCTCGGACGCTGAGCTGTTCCTCCTACTCCTCCTCCTCCTCTCTGCCACCATAGTGTGTAACTGTGCATGCTCTTGATATGCATGTGTCTGTGTGTGTGTGTGTGTGTGAGTGTGTCATGTGCAGGCCATTGCCATTATTCCTAATTTCGTTTTAAATCAGATCTCCCAGCTAGCTGCTTCTGCCCTCTGCTCGACGCCTACTAAGGCATTCCCACTGCCTGCCCTCACGACCCCTCCTCCCGCAGCTCCTCTTGGCGACAATCGTTATCGTTTCAGGCCAAGCGC
This sequence comes from Drosophila pruinosa, assembly GCA_018150935.1. NCBI lineage: Eukaryota > Metazoa > Arthropoda > Insecta > Diptera > Drosophilidae > Drosophila > Drosophila pruinosa. The sequence goes on from JAECWR010000337.1 coordinate 2,971,330, forward strand.
CAGCAAACAACCAAAGCCGAAGCCAAAGCTTGAGCTTCAGTTGCAGCTTGAGTTGCGGCTAAAGGCCAAAATGGTCCAAGCCAAAAGCTGGCACAGATCAGGCCAGGGCAGGTTAGGGCCATTGTGTTTTCCTCTTTTTTTTGTTGTATTTTCGTTTTGTGTCTTTTCGGATTTGCAGCTAGCCAACAACAACGACAACAACAACAATTGCCTCTGTTTCGTTGCTGCCGTTTTATTTTCTATTTGTTATAGCTTTTCTCTTAATTTGAGGTCGTGAGAATCATGGCTAATTAATTGACTCGCTGACTGACACACACACACACACACACAAACATACACATATGAACTTCTGGACAATTAGACTGCCAACTTGCAGCGCAGCACTTGCAACTTGCCACAATGCATCCTGAGATACTTTTCGTACGTTCAAGCGAGATTTTTTAACTGTGGACTGGCGAAATATTATACCTGGTCATAGCTTCTATAGCTTCCCTGGCCTAGAGTATTCTTCCCCAGTTTATGGAAGCACCTTCGACTTTAAAAGAAAGCTAGAATTGCTGTCCAGAAAAAGAGAGTAAAATCATTTCTAAATCTAAATTTCTAAATCATGTCTGCCTAAACATCAAATTGAATAAATAAATAACATTAAAAGAATAAAATAAAACAATACAAAATTGTAAAAAATATAAAACAAATACATATTTGTAAATATAAATAAATATGATAATGTTTTAATTCTTACTTAATAAACAATTAACATTTAATCAAAAATATGAAAGCCATAAATGAAAAATGCACAAATAATTATGAATAGGAATATTCTTTAATTATTATTTGAAAAATATCTAACATTTTTATAATAAATTAATACAAAACTATAAATAATACAAAACTATACTAAATTAATGTTTTTTATTTATTATTATACTCATTTTTGTTGTTTATTTAATAAATCATTTACATAATTAAGATAAAAAAAAATTATTTAAAATATCAAAATAAATATGACAATATTTTAACTATTATTTTTTATTAATTAAATGCTAAATGTTGTAAGACTATAATAAAGTATAAAATAAAGAACCAAACTTGATATAAATTTAAATCAGAATTTGTACATTTCACAATAATTGAACCAATGAATAAATAAAATAAACTTATTTATTTTTCACAATAATTGAACCAATTTAAATATTTAAATAAATAAATAAATATAATGAACCAATTTCTTTTTGTCAAACAACAGCTTTTATATTCTGCCTTTTCTTTTATGTGGTTTTTCTTTTGTGGATGCTTCTCATATTTTCCAATTGTAATTAAAATAATGTATTAATGCCAGCTGGTTGTTCTTGTGGCAAGTTGTTGTGGCAGTAGGTGTTGCATGTTTGTCAAATTATGTTAATAATATTGAAAGAAAATCAAATGCAAATGCGGCAAAACAATTGGCCAAAACTTGAGCTGAGTTCTCAGATTGTTGAGCTCCAGTGAAATGAAGAAAGCTGCCGATTGCTGTTGTTGTTGTTGTTGTTGTTGTCGTGGTTGTTGCTGTTGCCCTTTGGTGTTGCTGCTTCCGCATCGATTTTCACATTGGCCACTGCTGCAGTTGCAGTTGCCGTTGCTGCTGCTTTGTTGTCTCTTCCTTAAGTTCATTACAATTTATTTTTATGTGTAATGCAATTATTGTTGTTGCCGTTGCCGTTGCATTCACTGCTGTTGTTTTTGCTGCTGCAGTTGCACTTTTTGTTTTGTTTTTGTGTTTAATGTTTATTCGCGCTACTTGGCGCGGGGGCGTTTGCAAAGGCAACAACAGCAGGGGCAGACGACTGGGGCTGGCAAGACTAGGTGAGGTGTGAGGGGTGAGGGGTTGCTGGGTTATGCAGCGAGGTCTTTGTTACACTCTCGGACATGACAACGGAGGCACGACCACGACACGTTGCGAATTTGCCACGAACATTTTGGCTGCTGCTGCTGCTGTGGGGCAAGCAGAAGTGGCTGCAACAACAACAGCAGCAACAGCGGGCAGTGGGCGGTGGGTTTGACCTGCCGTTGCACCAAATACAAATACACACACACACACAATCACACATCTGGCGCTGCAGATCGCGCGATTTCTTAATATGAGAATATTCCCACCATTGTCTTGGTCTCTTGGACTGCGCTCTGGGCTCAGCTTTGGCCTGGCCTGGCATGGCCTGGCCTGGCTTGGCTTGGTCTGCTGCAGCCTGGCGCTGGCTGAGGTGACTGACTCGACGAGAAGTGACGGCGCGACAAACCGACGACGTCAATGTCCACTCCACAGCCCATCCTCAGGTTGCAGTTGCTGCTGTTGCTGTTGTTGCTGTTGTTGCTGCTGCTGTTGCTCCCACTGCCCACTGCGGCTTCGATTGCATGTGAGCTGGCCATGCCCCCACAGTGCACAGTCCACACTCTACACGCCACACTCTGTGCCCCATTTAGCACTCGCGCTACCCACGAGCGCCGTTTTGAATGTGCCACAGTTGCAGTTGCAGTTGCAGTTATTGCTGCTGCTGATGTTGCTGGTGTGTGGTTTGGCGCTGCTTTAATTCCAGTTATGCGAACTGCACTTCTTTTGTTTTTGTACTCGTAAAGAGTGCAAATTCCCGAGCGCATTCACATGACTGCAACACCAACGTCTAACGTGTAACGTGTAACGTGCAACGTGCAGCGTGCAGCGTGCAACTTGCCACTGCAACGGTGGCCCTTTGTTTTGCGCTTTGAATGCCCCCTCCAGGGGTCATTACTGGTCACTGGCAGCTGCGGCAACCTGGCGAACGGTTCCCGGTTCCCGGTTCCCGCTTCCTCAATCCCCAATCCCCAATCTCGTTTACCATTTCCCATTTCCCGGTTTCTCCCACTCGCGTGCAACACGTGGCCAACTCTACTTGCAACAGCCGCAGTCGGCTGCTCAAGTTCTTCTTCTCACCATTTTGTGCGCTTGTGTTGAGCTAATTTATTTGCATTTCGCTGCCGCTTTTAATTAATAATTTATGCTCATCCCTCTCTCTTTCTCTCTCTCTCTTTCTTCTCTTGCAGGTGAGTCTAACGGTGCAACGGTCTAACGGGACTGCATTGTGCGTTTTGGGAGCAGGCATTAAAACCGAAACTCCCACCATACCAAGTATATTGTGGCAAGTTGCCAACAAACTGATCACACATTGCTGAGCAAACTGATCAAAGGTTGACCTTCGATTAACACTGGGATATTGCTGAATTATCGATCGATAACATGGCAATCGATGTGCAACAAATAGAGGGCAACTATTGACATTATTTCAATTAATATATCTGAAATTATCCTTTTAATAATACAGAAAACTTTGATATAACATGATAGATTAGGGCTCTGTTTTACTATTAAATTATATTCCTGGTTCCTTTTGTAAATTAATTCGATTAGTACCAACAAAATGGGTGTCTTCTCCGAGACTTTGATTATAGTCAACTAATTACACAATTCGTTTAATTAATTCGATTAACTTCAGTATTAAAAACTACTTCTTTTTCAACAAGCAATTTGCTTTCGCAAACAAAATAATTATTATATTATAATAATTTTATTTGTTTAAAACAATGCAATTTAAATGCAACTTAAATTATTTGCTGCAATCAAAAATTGTTTGATCCCCAATCTGTTTATTTAGTGTCTCTGATGCTGCATGTCAAATACAAATTTCGCAATGATTGGTCGATTGTTAAAATCTAATCCAGACACACACACACACATACACATACTACAGAGCTCGTCAGACAATAGGCACCTGCAAAACGATGGAACAATTGATCGAGCAAGGGGATTAACATAGATTTTCCCACAATTTTCGAGCAAAATGTTGTTGCTCTTTGCCCCGGAACAAGTCTAAAATTTCATTATCGAGTGCCCCCTGTCCCTGTTCCTGCCACTGCCACTTGCAACTGCTCTTATCCCATTACACTAAGCGCATAGCGCAGCAGTATTGCGAGGGCTCAGGGGTCAGTCAAACAGGCAGCGTCTTCATATTTCATGATCGACAAGGACATTGTCCTTTACAGTGCGCTACTTGAGGCTGCCCGCTGACACAGGTGCCTCCTTCTCCTACTTCTCCTCCTCTTCCTCCAGCGATTAGCTGCCTCCCGCGGAAAACGCTAGCAGAAAAATGAGAAAGAAAACTCGCTTGTCATGGGAAAAACAGGGAAAAGCGAGCAGGTGTTGCGACCCCAATTCGCATGTCCTGCATATATATAGAAAGTATGAAAATTGCTGCACTACATCGCATCGGGGAGTAATTGAATTGATCATGATTTGCCATTGTTGCCCCAGGCGGTGGATGAGGATGCAGATGCAGATGCAGTTAGAGCGAGTTGTTTGCTACCTGGAAACTGCGACGATCGCATCGGATCTGTTTTGTAGCGAAATCGCCGTTTGTCCTGGACAATGACAGTGCGCATTTCATTGGTGCCCCTGCCCCTGCCCCTGCCCCTTGCTCTAACCCTGGGCACAGATTTGCAACGTGTCACCCGGTTGCAAGATGCTTGAGAACATTTTTTTTTTGTTTTTGTTTTGTGGCCTCTTTTTCTTTATGCCAATTTCTGATTCGCCATTTCTCTATTGCTTCTTTTGCTTTCATTCCGTTTCTTTTTTTTATTGGCAGCGAATGTTTTTTGGTGCGTGAGAAAAAGGATTAAGGATTTGTCGCCGACGTCGACGACGACGACGACGACGACCGATTAACAAAGAGGTGTGCGAGTGTAGTTGTATAAGTGTATGTGTTTATGTGTGTGCTAGGGACAGCTGTGAATCTAATATAGAATACGGAATAATAAGAAAAGATGTTGCAGCTGGCAGCCAAAGTTGACAATATTGGAGCCAGTTTAGTGAGAAATATTTAAATAATTGTTGATTAGTTTTCAATTACAAATCAATTACTTAACTATCTCAGTACTTACTGCTTGCTTAATGCAATTATATATAAGTATATTATATAATATATTAAATATGGCTTTTTCTATTGCAATCTCTGCTGCTCTCCATCTGCGTGGCATTCGATTGTTAATCAAATGAAAATCAATTGCCAAATATCAACTCGACTCCTTACTCCTTACTCTGTCTCTGTCTGTAGCTCTGTCTTTGTCTTTGTCTTTAGCTCCAACTCTGACTGCCCACTCGCTGAGGGCAATGTCTGGCTACGTTCTGCCAGAGAGTTCGATAAGCATCAAGTTCTCACGAACTTTTATTGTCGTCTCGATTCGGAACTCGAACTCTAGCTCTAGCTTCTAGCTCTAGCTGGAGCTGGAGCTGCAGCTGGAATTGGAGCTGGAAGTTGTGTATGGAGCTGCTTTATTGGGGCGCCACCATCACGTGAGCTACGTGGGCAACACAAGCAGCAGCAGAGTCGAGCAATTAATGCGCCCAAAATGCCGACGACAATTTTATTATGCGACTCTTGAGATCAGCATTCAGCAGTCAAGCGTGAAATATGAGCAAGAGACACGCCTTGAAAAGCCTGCGGAAGCAGCCAGGCAGTCAGTCAGGCAGTTAGTTATTCAGTCAGTCTGTCAATTAGCTAGTCTGTCAGTCAGTCTGTCAGTCAGTCAGTTGGAGTTGCCACCTTGAAGACCCAAAGCTTGTCGACTACGCTGACCCAATTAGGTGAATACCGAACTGAATCATGCCAAGTATGTGAGTACTCGATAAGCTCCAGTTAACGTCGTATGGGTTCGGTTTAGTTTTGTTTTTAAATTCAAGACGCATTTGTAGCTCGTGGATAAGAATTGTTGTAGCTTGCCCCGCAGATGCGGGACATGTGGAAATCCAAAACCTAATTAAATTGTAAAATGAAATTAGCTAAATTCACATTCAGTTTTGTAACCCTTTTTTGGCAGCCCGCATCGATTGTTGTTCCGTGTCCGTGTCCGTGCCTGTGCCCGTGACATAATAAACTAATGCACCCGATAAATGCATTTCAACTGCCTTTGCCTTTGCAATTTGTTGCGCAGATGCATTTCGATAAATCGACGACCTCTCAATTTTGATTAATTGACGTTCTCTCACAATGTTTCGTCAATCTGGCTCAATTCCCAGGCGATTCATGTGTGTGCTGCAGTGAAGGGCAAGCTATTGAGAGTGGTTGAATAAAGCAAGTTGATGAATTACAAATCTGCATACTATCGATAACATATATACATATTTAATACATGTGTTAATCGAAAACAGTTTGTTAATTTAGAGCGATTAGCTTGTTGATCGAAATCGTACTTTCAGTAGCCAAGCTGCTTTGTAGTCGTCTTCGATTATAATATTATCGACAATTGTTATCGATAATTTATCGATATTTGGCAGAACTGCCAAACTTTGTTGGCTTCTTAAAGAAGCCAACATATACTTATTATGTACGTATTATCAGCACATTGCCATTATCGATGTCATATCGATTAATGCGACCTTGTATACTTTTATCATTTCAAACAGTCGGTAATAGTAAGCTATTACAATATGATGACACAAAAATTAAGACAACTCCCACCCATATCGATAACATATAGATGTTTGTTATCGATAACATATAGTTATTTAACACAACTTTATTCGATGGCTTTTTAACGAAAATTACCATTAAACATGTCATATCGAGAAATGCAGCGTAATTTACTTTTATCCTTTCTTGCTATCGATAACTGTAAATCATTACCATATGATGACACACGAATGATCACAGCTGGCACTCTTTGGCCCTAATTGAAGTGCAAGACCAGTACCAGACCCGCCTCCATTATGCGCTGCCTGCGGCGGCATCTGTGGCCACTTGTTGCGGCTGCAGGAGACGACACTTGGACACTTGTGCGGCATCCAATTCGATTGCAATCAGAGAGAGAGAGAGAAGCTGCACAATTTATATTTATGATTGCGCACAGGATCAAAACAACTTGTGTGTGTAGACACCCTAGCCCTCACCCTTGCCCTCGCCCTCGCCCTCACACTGGTCCTTAGTCAGAAACAGAGCACAATTGCTGCTACTGTTGTTGTGGGCGTTGTTATTGTTTGTCCTTAATGTCAGCGCCGTCCTTAATGTCCTGGCCAGTCCAGTCTGGCCAGCAACAACAACAGTAAATGACAGAATGTTTGTTTGTTTTCATTTGTTTGATTGTCCTGGTTGCGTTTTATTGCCTGTAAATCACAGTGCGGCTAGACCTTTGCCATTCGACAGGTAGAGGAGCTGGGCAAAAATTTGCAAGTGAACAAAACATTCCATTTGATTATGAAAAACATTACAAAAGACAACGATAACTAATCGAAAATGCAGCACACGTAAAGAAGAGAGAAAGAGAGAGAGAGAGAGAGGGAGCTGCAGATGAAGATGTGTCACTTGAGTAATTGTTGTTGCCCCAAAAGGCGACGGCGACGTCTTATTTTTTCCCATTTCCATTTTCATTTTTCGGCTTTGGGGCGGCCGCAAACAAAAGGCGGCAAGAAAGTGGCCAAAAGCAGAGCAAACGAGAGAGAGGGGGCAGCGGAACATTGGCTCGGACATGTGCAGCTTGTGCGGCTTTTGTTGCCGCGTCCAGTTGCACAATCTGCGTGTCAATGCGTCGCCTGATCTCATCACGGCAACAAACGACAACGACGCTCCCAAGAGACCCAATCTCTACTGTGTGCGTGTGTGTGTGTGTGTGTGTGTGTGCGGGTGTGCGATCGTTTGGCATGTCCAAAAACACTGGACGCTGCTCAACGTGCAGCTATTTAGGCACTTTGTCTCCGTCTCCATCTTCGTCTCCTTCTCCTTTTCGGTCTCTCCCGCTCCCTATCGCTGCTCGCATCTTTGTATCTCTCGTTGTCTTGCGTATTTGTATCTGTATCTCAGACTGCGACTGTAGCTGTATCTCTGTTTTGTATCTGATTGTCTTGCCATACGTGATCTACTATAGTTGTCCGGCCTGTCTGTCTGAGACTCTCAGACAGAGAAAGACCTGTGTCCACGTCCAATGACAACATTTCATCATCACGACAACAGCAAACGATAATGATGATGATGATGATGGTGATGGTGATGATCATCATGATGTTTTCGATGCCGCACATAAACCAAAGGAGCACCTTAACAATAATTGTCAAAAACACATTTGACGAGCCCTGAATGGCCTCGGACTGCGTCTCCTACTCCCTCGCCTCACCTCCGCTTGGTTTATTATGCATGAGACTGCGACTCAGTTACGACTATGACACGTATATTTCATTGTTGTTGTCCCAGTTGTTGCTGGGAATTAGCAATGCGACAAGCACTCCAATACAACAGCATCTACATCTACCAGAAATCTACTTACCAAACGAAAGAAATACCTGATTGATACGCTCGATTATGACAAGCGGCAACGGGATTCCTTATGCTTATTGTCTGCTGTGTCCTGCTTGGGTCAAGCAGGTTGCTGCCACCAGGTGAGGCAGCTTCAGTATTGCGAGTCTTTCAAATTGATTGAAAAGTACCAGCAGCTCATTGTGGGAAAAATAAGTAGTTGAAAAGGTTGTTCATTGAGGTTGAGGTTGGATTATTTCATTTAAGTTAGACTGTTGTAGTTTTTAATATTTCATAATATTATATATTAATAATGTATAATATTTCTGAAACAAATTTATGCAATCTTAAGATTAATTGTAATTTGTTTATTTTTTTTATATAAATACAAAGAGTTTGCCACAAAAATAGTAGTTGAAACTGCTGTTTGTTGAGGTACAGTTAAATTATTTAATTTGTGATAAGACTCTTGAGAAACCATTTGAAATTATAATTTATTTATTTATTTAAATTCAGATGCTTTTCAATTATGCAACATGGCTCAATTTAACACAATAATTTGAAATATTTTTTTTGAAGTAACATATTTCTTGGGTTGCACTTTTCATTTTATAATCAACAAACACTGTTGTATTATATTTTTATAATATTTATTTTGATTGATACAAAATAAAATCCAGCGTTTTCCCTTTTTATTTTATAATGTTGTCGATAATCAACAACTGTTGATAATATTTATGTTGGTTAATATAAAATCCAACTTTTGTCAAAATTAATTTTCATTTTTTTTCTTCGTTTGCTATCTCACTAGAAACCGTTATATTTTACACATCACTTCATTCTAATTAAGTGTTGTGCTGTTCTATTCTGTTCTTTTCATTCTTTAGTGTTTTTTCCTACAGTTATCAAATTTCCATGGTCGTTTTTTATCTGCAAGCAGTTTTTCAATTGCGCAGTTCTTAGGATTTGTATCTTGAACACGCAACGGTAAACCAACATCCTGACTATCAAAGTAAACCTAAAATTATGCAAAAAGTGTCGAAATTAAAAAAAGCGATAAAGAATAGAAAAATTAGAAACTGTTTCGAGACAAGACTAGAGGGGTTAGATCCTTAACCCGTTCGGGTACTCGTAAATTTTCCGTTAAAAACGAATGCATTTTTTATGCATTTGCTCATTTAAACGAAAACTACTGAAATCAAATTGAAAATCAGCCTGAAAATTATAAGCGAGGAGCAGGAGAGGAGAGAACACAAAGAACCGGAGACGACAATTGCCCGTCTTGGTGCTTGGCATTGTCCTCCTTGGCTCGTCCTGTCTTGTCAGGGTGCCTCTGGTTTATGTTTTTTTTTTCCTTCAGCATGTTTTTTTTTTCGTATGCCGCTTTTTTTATATATCATTGTTGAATTGAATTAAAAAAGCGACGGTAATCAATGCGCAAGGACGCAAGTAGAGTCCTGGGCCACAGCCGGCGAGGGTCCCTGTTTTGTTTGCCGCTCTGTCTAAATCAAATGCAAAACCTTGTCTGCCTCACACATGTGACAACCCTCCCATCTCCCATCGCCCAGCTATCCCGCTATCTCTCCCCTCATTCCATTGCATATTTCATATCTTGGGAAAATCTTGGCCACCACCCAAGAAACCCACGGCCGACTGACAGTCAGCAAGGAACCCAAGACCCAGGACTGACAATAAGAAAGAAAAAAACAATGAGAGCAAAAAACAACAAGGACACACACACACAGGACGAGCAAGACACGCACGAGGGGCATAAAAAATTAATATAAAAAAAAATTTGCATAGAAAAAAAATGCCGTTACACACACACACACACGCACACATAGAAAGAGGGGAGGGGGAAACTGGCTGCCTACCTGAGGCAGGGAAAACGTCACCCTCAGGGCCTACACAGCACACAGGACATACAGGACACAGGATCAAATTCGCAGGGTTGCAAATCTCCGCGGGTCACGTGCAAAAAAGAAAAGAAAACAACAACTGAAATGATTTTCTTCTTTATCGAGGGAAAACTTAAAGACGCTGCTGAGTCGATCGGCAAATTGCATAAAAAATTGCAATGCATTGCCGCTGACTGCCCCTTTTTATGCCTCTCCCCTGCCCCGTTTTCGTCCCCGACCCTGTACAATTTCCATTTCCCTGCCAGTCGTTGAATGCCATTTGATTAAACGCATAAAGCCGGTACGCGTTTTTTTCTACCACGATTTTTTTCGTTCGTTTTTTTTGTATTGTTGTTTTGCTGCTGGCAGCGACAGGACATTAGCAGCATCCTTTTACACGCTCCGCATCTAAGGACGAAGACGTTGTCGTTGCCGTCGTCGTCCCTCCTCGATCAGCCGTCAGCCGTCTCCTGGGCCAACGGCGATTGCAAGAAATGCGCGCGCAAAAAAATTACTTACCCCCTGAAAAAGGAAAAAGGATTAAGTTGAAGTAAAATAAAAAAAATAGAACGAGCACGCACACAATTGAAGAAAACTAAATACTAAACACCACATTACGGCATCCGCTGCCTCTCGCTCGCACTTTCAGCACACAATGCTATTATTAGAGCCTTTTCAGCCGAAAGGAGTCGCAGTAGGAGATGAGTACATGGTAGAGGAAGGGGTCGAGGCTGGGGACGGGGACGCAACCATTTTCGTTGCTGGCCGCCACGCTTATTGCGCAGCTTCCATATGGACCAGTATCCTGTGCTCTGAATCTCGCACTCTCTCTCTCTCTCTCTCGCTCGCTCTCTTTTCGACTGCGCACATGCCTTGGCACTGCGCAGAGGGCAACAAACCCGAAAAAGGATGCGCAAGATGCAAGGATTTGAGCAGCATCCAAGTGGAACGGCAGCACATTTAATAAAAGAGATCAGAAACTTTGTTCCATGGCTAAAACTGCTTATAGAATGCAGCACATTAACTGCCTAAAATTGTCCTTAGATTCCATTAAGATTATATAATATTTTTATTTCATTGTTTTACTTATTTTCATTAAACAATAGTTGGGGAGTATAGTAAAAATGTTGTTTGATTTGAGCATATTTATTTGACAATTCTTTTAAAATAAATTATTTATAACAATTGAACTATCCTTATGGATTAGACCCAAGTTTGCCATGTTTTTTAAAAGACTTCTTGGGTCTTCTTGCAAATGCAAGGAGAACTAACATTCTACTGCTGCCATATGTGCTTCTTTTGGCACCAGCTATGCCTGAAACTCTACCGGAAAAACTCATGTGGTTCGCAGCTAGTATGAGTATAGATTTTGTGGTTTAAATTCAGCCTGTTGCCTATAATAGATTGTTGTTGTTGTACTAATTGTTGGTGCTGCTGTTGCAACAGCTCAATTTGGTGCAGGGGCACGCATGTGCAACGGGAGCGACGGGAGAGCCATGACGTTGTGGCAGGAGCGCCAACAATACGCACACACACACACACACACACACACATGTATATTTTTATAATGCTGGCTGCGACTGCGGCAGAGGCAGAGACTGGCCAAGGCAGCAGCGAAGTCGAGTCGCAGTCCAAAGATGTTTTCATCCCCCTTTTTCTTAGCGACGTCCACTCGCCATGTGTGTGTGTGTGCGAGCTAGAGTGAGAGGCAAGCAGCAACTACCCTGCACGTATGTGTATGTGTGCGCACACACGTTTTTTTGGTCGATGTCCCGCACACGGACCGAGGGCAAGCTACGTCCGTGGCGCAGTCAACGGCAGCGTCAGCGTCAACGTCAGCAGCACAGCCTCAGTGGCACAGCGGAAGCGAGAGTGAGAGCGAGAGCGAGAGAGAGGCAGGGCAGGACTGTCGACTGAGACTGCGACCGTCGACAGCGACCGGCGACCGGCAACGACCGTCACAGGAAGACTTTCGATTGTCAGTCCACGTGAAGCCTCTGTGGGGTCAACAACACACGCGCTCTGTCCTCACACACACATATACATAGTATAAGCAAAGGATGCGTCTTAAGATCCCCGTGCTGGCTAATCGTAAAACTATCAACAAGACACACACATAACCGATTCAACCGTTTAATCGCTGTCATTATCGTTATCGTTATCGGTACCGTTACCGTTACTACTTTTTTTTTTTTTTTTGCAATTGGGCTAAGCACACAACGCAGGACAATTGGATTACCTACGATCGTGTGTCTGCCCCGGTGCCTTGAACAATCCATCAATCAATCGATCAATCGACACTCGAACAAATTAACTATTTCTTTTGTGCAACAAATTTGTGATGTGCTAAAAAAAACAAAAACAATTTGCAAAACGAAAACAAAACACAAGCAAACACACTTTTTTTTTTAAATGCTAAATGCCACAGTGAACACTCGCTACAACAAAATGTACAACAAAATGCTGTCGATCAGTGAGGATCATGGATTCCGTTCGCTGAGCCGTAAGTTCTTGCCAAATTCATTAATGCTATTTGGAGTTGTCGTTCAAGATGGCCAAGGGGGCAGGAGGGCAGAGAGGGGACTCTTGCTTATCACAAACATTGTGTGGAGTGCGTAATAAGCAAGTTTCGCTGGTCGAGATAGACGATCTCAACAGATAGTTGCAGCATTTCTAAGAATTCTCTACCTTTCCGGTTGTTCGGCTGTTCGACTGTTGTTGTTGCCGCTTTAATCATTTGCCGTCCTCCACATACAATAAAGTGAAATTGTGCTCATAGAGAAATACTATGCCTGTTTCAAGCTGCCCTCTTTTCGTTTGATAAGCGCCCTGTACCGAGAACAACACAACAGCAATCGTAATAAGCCAACGCCCGCACCCACACAACACAATCTGAGATACATTTATGTACAGAGAGCACTGTGACATATAGATACTTATATGGCCAGACCAACCTACCTTATATCTATGGCAGCTATATATGTAGATCGCAACTATTTACATACGCCATGTCCGTCGTTATTGTTGCCGTTGACTTTTCGGGGGAAATAAAACAAACTGCGCTCTCCGTTTCACCGCAAACATAAATACAAATACAAATATTTTAGCGACCTGAAAAAAGAAGAACACATTACAACATTGTCGCAAGCGGACAACAGCAACACCAGCAATAGCTCTCTTATCAACAACAGCAACAACAGCAACAACAACAACAACAATGACAATGACAACGACAACGCCTCATGCCACTAGGGCAAACAATTCGAGGTCTTTTGGACTTGGCCGCCGCCAACTATATAGCAAATAGCATAGCCAAAAGGCGCATTTATCGATAACTGCAGCAGTCGTTGTCGCATTGCTTGTGTAATTATGTAACATGTGTACTTTCGATATATGCCTATCGATAACTCGACTAGTTGTCTGTATTTCTTTTTTGCGCTTTCGCCTTGTGCTCAATTCCTTTGCAAGCAACTTATCAGCACAGTCGGCGTTGTCAACCGTCAGAGCCGTCAACTGTTGGCTGTTGGCTGTAGTCCCCCTCTCCCCCTCTCTTTCACACACACGCACACACACACACATACTCTACAGCGTAGGAGTTGTGTGTGTGTCCAGCTTTTGGCTTGACACGGCGGCATTTTGCAGCTTTACCTCACACACATTGCTTAATTTGTTGTTATTGCTGCTAGGCATGTTGTGTATGTGTGTGTGCAAGTGTGTGTGTGTGTGTGACCGACCACATTTAATGCTCGCTGCCAGGCCGGCTATATTTGCATATGGCTCATTCACTCAACTTGGCGGACTGTGTGTTTGTCCAGATACAAGCACACACACACACACACACATTTAGGAGTCGCACTCACACACACACATATATACACATATGCGGGTGTTATCAGCAGTTGCCGCCTGCTGCCTTCTCCTGCTGGATATCAGGGGCACCTGGCCACCAGCAGCAGTGCAAGTGGGGGAGGGGGCAAGGGGGAGGTGGAGTAAAAAACAACGTCGGCAAATAAAACCAAATTTGTATGCTAAAACACTTTGCGACGACGACGACGGCGACGACGTCGCTGGCCGCCAGTTTGCTGATAAGACACCCACACATCCATGGAGGGGACAGCATAGGGGGTAGGGGATGCCCGGGGCGCAGGGGGCAGTGCAGGGCGGGGCAATTGCATATGTGTTTGCTGTAGTTTCAGCTGCTACGAAGCGAAGCACCTTTAGCTCTCTACCCGTCTGTCTGTCCGTCTGTCCGTCTGTCTGTCTGTCTGCCTGCTTGGCCTGTTCTGGTCTGCTCTGTTGGTTGGTTATCCACGTAATTTGTTTAAACAAATTAAGGCGGCCGCTCGTCCCTCCCCTCCCTCTCCAAGCGGCGTGCTTTCCAGCTGCCTGACGTCGCTTTGTCACTGTCAAGCTGTATGTGCCTGTCCACTACCAATACGCCCCCACAACGCATATGTATGTGTGCGTTATCGCGGCAGCAACAAAATTTTGAATTTGTTTAACCTTTTTTTTTGTGCCTGTATGTTGTTATGTGCGTGTGTCGTCGTCAGCATTTTTAGTTAACTTTTTAAATGAGCCCCAGAGTCGTTGGCGTTGGCGTTGGCCAAAAAAACAACGACAACAACAACAACAACAATAAGACGACAACAAACAAAATGTGGCTCAGCATTTTTAAATATTTACACAGCATTTCTTTCTTTTCAACAACAACAACAAACGACGATAAATGCCTTGTTTTTTAGTACATAATTTATTTGTCTATAGACAACGAAATGGAGCACTTGGTGTCATAATAATGCTCTTGTTGTCTCCCTCTTCTGCTGCTCTTCCCATCGCTTCTTTTCTTTTCACTTTGTTGTTCTTTTTGTCGTTTGCTGCCTCCAGCTGAGAAAATTCAAAATTTGAAAATCAACTCGAAATATACTCGTAGTATTCGTATTTAGTTTTAAATAGAAACATTAAATGGAATCCAATTGAATTTGTATGCAGCTACAGCTAAGACAATATTTGTTTATTAGCTTCGCTTAATTATTATTTATATAAATGCGTATTAAGATGCTGCTGCTGTTTGACAATTCAATTTCATCAATTCAACTTTTTGGCTACTTTGACTAAGTATTAACTAATTTCAATATGCTTCTATGATTTACCATAATTAATCTTCAATTTTCGCATAGTTTTATTTATTTAGTATATGTTATTAATAAATGTAATTTCTTTAAGTACATTTAACAAATGCAAGCTATTGTAAAAATATATTTATTAATTTAATATGTCTTGTAATTTATTTTGTTATATTAATTTCATTAAATTTAGTTGCTTTTGTTTTGAATGTTACTTATTGCAATTAAATATTAATTTTACACAAATATGCCATACTCCTTGAGTTTATATCTGTTTGTCATTGACTGTTTATGAATTATGTATTTTTAATAAAATCCTACTTCTTATTTACTTCTTTGCAATTGAAATCCATTTAACAAAATCAAGTTTAGCCTTTTAATTTGTAATATCAATTCCCTTTGATTTATTTCCTATTATTTATTTAATTTATTGCTATTATTAATAATATTGAATATATGTAAACTACAGCTGTATATTTTATATCTAGTGGCATTTACTGTTTCTTTTTCATTAAACATTTCAAGTCAGACTTTAGTTGCCAGCTGGCTTTAAGCTTGAACTCTCTGGGAGTGTACTTACTCGTATAGTGTGTTAGGTATGTTAGGTATATGTATGTGTGTGTGTGTGTGTGTGTGATGACCTTCCGCTGGCCGCACATCAAAGCTGCAGCTGGCACATTGGGTCCACTGTTTTGCCATGGCGTTTCGACAATTTTCCGTTGTTTTTCAGTCGCCATTTTTCATTTGCCACTGCTCTATGTGTGTGCGAGTGTGTGTGTGTGGCACCTAAAAACAGTCGACCGTGTGGCGCTCGCCTGGTTTTTATGACCAGCCTTGGTCTAAGCGCACAACCAACCACCCGAGCAACCCAACCACATTGCTCAGCCAACTCGACTGGCCCATAACCTTTTTGGCCATAAAGCGCGTCCTTTGCCTCACATGTGTGTGTGTGTGTGTGTGTGTGTGTGTGAGTGTGGAGGCATAAATTAGCACAATCAACGTATTGTTTTCTGCCTGTGCCACGCCCACAGCAGCAGCAGCAGTAGCAGGTTGTGGGGAGTGTGTGGAGCAAGAGCAGGAGCAGCAGTTGGATGGTGGTGGGAGAAGGGGGAGAAGGGGCAGCTGCCGCAACGTGCAGTCAATAACATGAAAATGTTATAAATAACAAAAATACGAGCTGAGCAGGCAACCGCAAGCACTCAGGCAGCCACATAGATATATCTATATATCTGTGTATCTGTATCTCTATCTATGAACTTGTATCTGTATCTGTAAATGTATCTGGCGCAGCTTTGGCTTAAATTTCATATTTGTGCGTCTTGATAATTTGCGCAAAAGTCCTATTAATATGTTAATTCTTAATTGTCCTACTTTGCCACGGCACAGTCTCACACACACACACACTCAAACACACACACACTTACAGTTATGCGCATATTAATAGCCGCAGGATAGTTTCGACTCGTAGCTCGTAAATATTCTTAAGCTGCGTGCTTTACAAATCGACGCACTTCAATTTATTTCTGCGGCTCTATATGTGAGTGTGTGTGAGGGTGGGGGGAGGGTGCGGGGTAAGCGTAGTCAGTCAGAATTAATTGCAACGTTGCGATGACATCACAGCAATGTGTCGGCCATTTTGATGTGGCAACTTGTGAATTTTTCGCCAACTAGCAACTTGGATATATTCTCGGCTGTCAGTTTAGTTGGTCAACTATTACAATTGAGGGGCGGGGAAGGGTGGGCAGCTGAGTGAATTGTTAGCGCATTGGTTCCGGCTGCTTAAATTGCCCCTCCTCCCCCCATCACAGTCTGTCGAACCCTTTTGTGTGCTGCGTGTCCTTTTTGCCCTTTTGAGCAGATAATTCAATTTATGAGCTGACTTTATGAAATATTCGCCAAAATACACGTGAACTCTTTACACACACATACACACGCACACTCACCTAGCTACTGTGTTGACACTTGTCAGGCGACTGTCAGCGTCTGTCTGACATTTGACAGTTTAGGGCACTTTGAACACCCTTTCAATACACCTTTTGGCCAGCAGCTGCTGCTACTGTTGTTGTAGTTGCTGTCCAGGGCTGCTGTTGCTGCAACCCTCGCTCAATATTACAGCAGACTTTTGTGGAGCTGTCAATAAGTTGCTCATATTATTTATATTTACTTTTAGTTTTTGCGCTAATCTCCCTCACTCTCTGCCTCTCTCTCTCTTTCTCTCTATTGAGATCTAATCTTATCGCTTAGTCAAATAACTGGCAACGCCCCGCTTCCCACTCTCTCTCTTGACTCTTTCCCTGGCCATAAGCAGCTAGCGCGTTTTAACTGCCCGGCTACGCCTACAAATGAAAAAGAACAAAACAAAAGGCAGGTAAAAGCGGCAAGTTAGGCTACCTGCTTGCCACATGCCTCAAACTGGCCAATGGCAAGTCGAGTTGCTTGTGCGTGTGTGCGGCAGCAACACATGTTTAATTCATGGAGTCAAACAGGCGGCTAATTGCGTCCTGCGTCCATTTCACGCCAATGATCGCCAATCAATAAAAATGAAACGTATTTTTTCCATAAAAAAGAACACACACACAGGCTAAAGTCAATAGGGCAATGAGGGGGGAACGACAAGCAAGGGAACGGGAAGCAAGGGCGAGGGGAAAGCGCAAAAAACATATTTTTTGTATTGTTATTGAAACAGAAACCAAAACGAAGCGACAAACGATGCCTTGCCTTTTGCCCCACCCAAACAATCAGTAAAAAAGTCCAAATATATATAATAATAATGTGAGATGAATACACACATGTGTATGTGCGAGAGTGTGTGTGTGAGCAGCTTGTTGTCACCCCATCGCAGGACAATCAATTGATAAAAAATATGAAGCAAACGAGCGGGCGGAGGGCGAAAGAAACAGGACGATTGAATGGACAAAGGACGTGAAAGTTGAGCATCGCCTCAGGGTGCATTAGTAGCTGTGTTGTGCGTGTGTGTGTGGGTGTGTGTGTGTGTGTGTTTGGGCAACCGCAAATTGTTGAAACTGGACAACAACAACAAGCTTGACAAGTGGCAACCGACGGCGCCGTCAATAAATTTTTTTCTACTCTCGTCTTATTTTTTATGTCTGTTGCGACAGCTAATTGACAACGCTAGACAAACTAAGGGAGGGGGTGAACGAGGAGAAGGGGGCATATTAACTTAAATAAAGATACGCAATAAAATACATAGTGTTGTAGTTTCAAATATGCAATTTAAATTAAGCACATTATATTAAGAAATCTTACAAAAAAATACAAGATGAATAACAAAATAAACAACACGAATTTTCTTTGAAATCGAAAAGGAAAAATGGAAAATGGCAAAACTTCTTTAATAAAAAATATGCTGAAAATATACAATTGAATTTCCATTCAAACATTTCTTTTCTTCATTTTCTTTTTGCCACTTTGAGAGCGGTGGAAATTTGGTCACTTTTGATTGACCGATTTGCGACTATTTCAATCAAGAGGAAAAACTGTGGAAACTTGAGTTCTTGGGGGCTTTGTTGCATATCCCTTGTGTGTGCCACACCGTGTGTGTGAGAGTGTGTGTGTAACAAACAGCCTTAGGCGCTGCTAGTTTTAGTTTGTTTGTATTCATATTTGTTTTGGTTTCTTTGGTCAATCAAAATTCATCGATAAATTGACAAAAGTTGCCGCCGCTGCGGGGCGAATTGCTGTTGCTTGCCACAACCATTGTTGTTGTTGTTATTGCTGGGCGGATAAGCAACAGCAAGTAAGAAGAGGGATAGAAACAGGGACAAGTTTCATCACTTCATTGCGATGCGAATTAATTGCAGACCTCGCTGAATTTTTGGCTGGAATTAATGTTCACACACACGCACTTTTCCGCACTCACACATACACATGCAAATTGCACAGCGAGTGGTGGGAGGGGGGTGCTGTTGTTGCTTAGATTACAGCACGCTGCTGCTGCTGCTGCTTTTTTGGTTTGGGGTGCTGTTTGTTATTTGTTGTTGCTTTGGTTTTTCTGGCCGCACGCAAAATACATAAATTAAAGTGCAAGCGAATCGATACGCGCCCTCCCCCCTCCACCCTGCTCGACTCACACTCGGGCTTATCAAAGTCCATATGTAAATAAGTGGGCTGCCAGGGTTGTCATAGCTGCCAGTTGGTCATGGTTGCCTGCAATCCGATTGCTGTCGTTGTCGTTGCCCGTAAAAACCCAGCGCATAAATTGTTTGTTGCAAATCAATTCTGACACATCGCACTCTCTCAGTGTATGTGTGTGTGTGTGTGTGTGAATAAGTGTGTTTGGCTATTTAGTTAAGCTCGCTTAATGAATGCCCAGTGACAAATCACTCGCAATTTCTGATTAGCTGGCTGCTTGCAATCAATCGACAAGTTATCGATAGCAGACAATTCCACTTACTCTTGATACACATTTATCGATAGACTGCTAATTGAAGTCGATATCGTGCTTGACACAGTTTGACTGCCTCTCGCTTTGCCACAAAATTATTCATGGTCGCCAATTGCTGCCATAAAAGTGGCAACAACAACAACGAGCAGTCGACTAAATTAGACGCTGACTTCGAGTGCGAGTGAGAGATAGAGATGGAGATAGAGCGAGAGGGTGAGTGGAGAGCAAGTAGAGTTCATGTGGTTAACTTGGCGCGGCATTAAGCCAGAATTGATGGCCAACATTCGATGGGCCCATAAAAGCGACAACTCGGCAACCAAATTTATGAACTGCAAGTGCAAAAGTCTTCCCTGCCCCTGCCCCTTTCCCCATCCCCCTTTGGGACCATTAAAGACAATGACTAACAAATGTTTCCACCTTCTTCTCTTCTCTCCCTCCAGATTCTGACTCCACAGAGAACGATGCTGT
This sequence comes from Drosophila pruinosa, assembly GCA_018150935.1. Lineage (NCBI taxonomy): Eukaryota > Metazoa > Arthropoda > Insecta > Diptera > Drosophilidae > Drosophila > Drosophila pruinosa. The sequence continues at coordinate 2,991,509 of JAECWR010000337.1, forward strand.
CGCCGCACAGGACATCCTCACATGCGGCGCCTGCCAGAAGACCTTTGCACTGTCGGACATCGTCCGTTTCATACAGCACAAGGTGCTGCAGTGCAACAAGGAGAACTATGGCCAGTGCACCACACAGGCGCCCAGCATGGATCGCGATGCCGACGAGGGTCGTCCACTGAGTCTCGTCAATCGTCGTCCCTCCATCTCGGCCCCTATCACAAATGCAAATCATGGACGCAAATCGGCGCCGGCCATTCCCGTTGCCGTTGCCACCAATGCTGTCAATGCCAATGCGAATGCCAGCGCCAATGCGGTGGCATCCAGTGGAGCCAGTGCAGCCAGTGCGGCAAGCGCTGCTGCGGCGGCGGCAGCAGCAGCTGCCACGGCTGCCGCAGCCGCAGCCACAGCTGCCGCAAGCGGCTCACGCATTCACACACCGCCGCCCAGTCCGGCGGATCTGTTGGCCGATGGCGCCAGCAGCACACCCAAACGATTGGTGGACGGTAAGTCATGATGATTAGTTTGACTGGCGAGTGTGGCAGTTGAGCTCATCTTGATGTCTTCTTCTTTTTTGCAGAGAATGACAATACCACGCCGAAGGCGGATCTGGAACAGTCGGCGATCAGTCCACGCCAGCAGGCGCACATTGGGCGTGGCGATGACTGCGAGCTGGACGATGATGACAAGCCAAAGGTCAAGCAGGAGCCCACGTATGCCGACGATGATGAGGAGCAGCAAGTGGAGCTTGACAATGAGCTGCCACAGCCAGTAGCAGGAGCAGAAGCAACAGCAGTAGCTGGAGACAAAGATCTGGAACGAGAGCCCGCCGATGATTGCCAACAGCCGCTGGCCAAGCGACCCAAAATGGAGCTGGTCGATGCCGAGGCCAACACAGTGCATACAGGTGAGTTTGTGTTTGAGTTTGAATCCCAGTCCGAGTCTGGTCAAATGATGGTCTCGGTATTTAATTGTCGCATACTTGCCGCATAATGGAAATTAAAAGCAGAAGCCCCTTGACCAAATGCCGAACATCAAACGCGACTAAAAAATGTGTTTGATGTGCGAATGTGTGCGTATGTGTGTGTGTGTGTGTGTGTGAGTGTCAAAGGACATGCAGGCTGGCATCATAAGTCGCTGCTGATCGGGCCGCAGGGCTGCCCGCGATAAGCTGCAGCTGCGGCTGCATTAACACACTTCAACCTCCTGCCCTCACACCCACACTTTCTGACCAACTGCAAACTGAGAAAAAAAGCAGGACATGCAACAGAACGACTGAACGACAGGACAGCAAGCAACATCAAAGCGCGACTGCTGATAAACTGACGTGCAGCAGACAGCAGAGAAAAGCAGAGAAGAGCAGTAAAAAAACATAAAAAGGACACTCGGACAGTTGGGAACAGGGATAGCTTCGATTGTCACGCGGCTGCTGCCCTTTGACTTTGGACATTTTTCAATGCAAATGATGATGACGATGAAGCTGATGAAAAGCCAAAGCCAAAAGACAACAATAAAAACCATAACTGAAAGAAGGGGAAAGGGAAAGGGTAAAGCCAACAGGACATAGAACAAAAGCATGCAGCTAAAGCCAAAGCAAAAGTCGAGCTGCCCTCGGGGTTAATTTAAAGAGAAGCTAAGCAAAGGAATGCGAATGCGAATGCGAAGACAGCGAGCGAAAGAGACGGTGACAGGGACAGGGACAGAGAGGGAGAGGGACAACCACTTGAGTGGACAAAAGGCGCAGGACACTCGAATGTGAATGCAAAACTGGACTTGACACACGCACAAAGCCAAATCAAATGCAAAAGAATGCCAGAAAGAGGGTTAAACGTGAGCAAAAAATTGAAAGCGAAAGGGAAAGAAAAAGGGAAAGCAGGGAGCGGGAGATGTAGAAGGGGGCAAGGCGAAAAGCTAAAGGAAACGGAAAGGTAAAAGGGGGAAGTTGCTCAAGCGGTCAGTTTTGGTGACTTGACCACGTGCCGAGGGGTCAAAGTTCGTGCTGAGGTGACGTCGCGTGCCAGCGATTGACGGGCGTTGCGAGTGCGAGTGTTGTGTGTTTGAGTGTTGTGAATGAGTGCACTCGCTGTGTTCATGCTGCGCGTGTTTATGCTTTGCATAGACTTTGATTATGTAATGCACTCATACTCGGATTAGGCTTAGTTAGTAAACGCTTGACTTATGGATGCACTCACACCATTCATGGGTGTACTCATGAGTGTATTTATTTCATAAAAACACCTTCAAATGTATGTATACGCACTGCAAGTCATGAGTGTATTCACACTATTCATGAGTGTACTCATTCATTTGACAAATATATTAAAAACATGTATAACATGTACTTGCACGTGTATGCATGAGTGTATTCACACTATTCATGAGTGTATTCATTTCATAAATATTCTAAAAACATTTTTAACACGTCTATGCACGTGTATGCATGAATGCATTCAAACTATTCATGAGTGTATTCACGAGTGCAGTACCAAAATCACTTGCAACAAATACTCTAGCACTCGCAACTCAATCAAAACTCAAAACGTAACGCATCCTTGTCAACCTTGTCGCTGAGATCCGCACTCACACTCACACTAACACTAACACTCAAACACTTGCACACATTGTTGCTGTTTAACCCTTGAACTTTGCGCTTTTGACACGAGCAGAAACAAAGTTGTTTGACTCCTGACAATGCAAAGCTGTCAGCGCTTCCAGCAACATGCAAATACAGATACAGATACAAATACAGATACAGATAGAGAGATACATTTGTATCTGTATCTGTCATGTTAATTACGCATTGTTTTATTTTCTTCATTTTTTAGTCGAGTCGCTCTTTTTTATTGTTGTTGCTGCCGCGCAACGCATCTGAAAGTTGTTGTCGTTGTCGCTGCTCGCAATTGTTGTCCATTTGGTAATTATAAATATGGAGCGACTACTGCCATGGCAACTTGTCCCACCCCTTTTTGGCGGACTTCCCCCATGCACCCTCCCCCCATTCATGCTACCTTGTCAGCAGTCACCTGTCTGTGAAAAACTGTCAACAAAATGGGGAAAATGGAAATATATTTGTTGCGTTCACTTGTCACATTTTTACTTTCGCTGCCTGCCTCTTGTCAGAGAGAGCAGCACATGAGTGAGTGTGTGCCGCAAGTGAGTGCATGTGAATCATGTTAATTATCAATTTGTGTGGCTCGCTTCGTAGCGCAGCGTGTCGCGACCGCAACGACAATGAAACACCATCAGCAGTTCAGCAGTTGCAAAGGGGGTAAGTGGGACTGGGGTCAGCAAAGGACAACGCCGCTTGAACCCATTTACCCCATTGAAGAGCGTTACAGCATTTCGTTATTCAGTCAGTATTCGGTATTCAGTATGTACCGCACTCGCATTCAATTATTGACTCATGCTGGCACTAAGCCAGGCATTAGTGTGTCCTCCCGCACTCCTCAACTCTGCTCCCCCGCACATCTTGTCCTTTTCTTCCAATTCTACTTCGTTTCTTTTTTGGTTGTGCTAACGTTTCAATATCCAAATCAATGGCTAATGCGCTCGGCTCATGCAATTTCACGTCCTGCTGTCCGACGAGCCCACAAAAGGATTACGCGCGCCTTTCCTTTCCTTTTGCGCTTTGTGTACGCAACAAAAAAAAGAGAAAAAAAATAGAGATAAAGCAGTGCAAATATGGAGACAGAGAGAGGGAAGGGCTTAAGCCAAAGGTCGAGCCATGCAAATCGCCGCAGGAGCCCGCAGGACACTCGACAACAAAAAAAACGTTGGCAACCGAGCTGTGGAAAGGCTGCAACAATTATCCCATTACTGTGCAACCCTTTTGCTTTTGCAGCAGCCCACACGCTGTGTCCCCGGTCCTCGGTCCCCGGTTCCCGCCTCCCTCTCGCTCTGTGGCATTGCTTATACGCAACATTGTGCTGGCGCACTTCCTGGCTCCACATTTTTGCAGCAGGCGGTCAATTTGCCATTTCCTTGACTCGACTCGACTCGAGTCGCAGTTTTGTTTCTGCGCTCGCTTCCGTCTGAGCTGCTTTCAATGCAGTCACTCGGGTCACTTGAGATTGCCACTGAGCTGAAGCTGAAGCTGGAGTCGGCGTCGGCGTCGGAGTGCTCGACTCCCGCAGGACAATGCCAACAACAGCGACAACGACAACGACAACAACAGCGACAACGACAACGACAGCTGAAAGAGCTGCCAAAATCAGAACGTGCCAGTCTCAGGGCGAACAGTAGACATTAGGAAACAGACAAGAGGCAGGCAGACAGACAGACAGACAAACAGGATGGCATAATAAGAATATGCTTGGCGCGTGCGCTACTCGCGCAGTTAGCTTCAATCCTTTCAATGCTCGTTCTGATCCCTGATCCCTTCGATCGCAGCTCGCAGCAAATGCCGCACGTTTTTCGACAACTTTTGCCTCGTTTTTTACGCCGTTGAAAGCGGCTGCTGTTCGCCGCCGATGATCATTATCTGATGAGACGTGCCAAAGGGGTTAGGGAGCAACCCCTAACCTCGTTGAACCCCCAACGCGTGAACCCTTTTTGTGTGACCAAACAAAAATGATGTGCATAAACTTGGTATCTGTCAGATTCATTTGCATTTCCTGCCCGCATCGCATCGCATCTTGTTGAGATCCTTTGCCTGGCCGTTTGTTACGGCTGATCAGGCCTCGCGTTGTCCTTGCGCTCGGGTCGTGAGCAAATCATGTTAAGCAGCACACTGCCGCCTTTGGCGAGGGCAGGAAGTGGAAGCTGCAGTCGCGCGGAACGTCATAAAAAACAGCTAAAAACTACATGAAAAACTAAACAAAAGGAAAGGAAAGCAAAAGTGTGATGGGTATTTTCCGATCAGTCCTTTTGGGCTCGTGCACGACATGCGCTGCTCCTCTCGTTACCTTTTCTCATTCCCTTTCCCTTCGGCTTAACTCATTTCATTTTCATTTTCATTTTACTTTCCACTTTTTTTTTTTTGTGTTGTTAAAATTTTATTTTAAAGCGTCATTTAAATGCAGAGTGCGTTGCCAACTTCTCCTTCTATCGTGCTGGGTTTTTGCCGCATTTTCATCAACATTTTCATGTGCTGCTGCTGGGGGTAGTTGGCTTGTTGTAATAGTTGCGCATTAACACCTTGTTGCCCGCATGGACAGCCTGGTGACATGTGGCGACCTGTGCCGCAGCCTTTGACACAGACTTCGATTAGCCGTGGACCGCATTCGATTTTATCTATTGTCTACGTGTTTTGATACCCTAACAAGGCAGCTACTCTTCATTTACAATTCATCCACATTTACTACTGCTATCTTGTATTTTGTCGCACTCTCTCTCTCTCTCTCTCTCCCTCTCTCTTTTTATTATTAATATTTCTTTGTTGCCGTAGCAAATTTGCACATTTTCACATTTTTCATTTTAAAAAATCGCATCTGTTGCGCGGTCTTTTTTTTGCCCAGACCATTTGGCCCATTCGGTCCATTGGGCTGTGCTGTCCTCCCCCATGCTTGGCCATATCATCAATAGTTATGTGCTGTGTGTGTGTGTGGGCACACTTGTAATTTCCTGCCGCAGGACATGTTCAGCGCGGGGGTGTGGGTTGAGTTTACGCTTCGGTTTTTGATTTTTGGTTTCCGTGGCAAATTAACAAACGTCGCGACAAACCGCAAAAGGCAATGGCAACAAAAAAAGTCAGGCGAAACTATTACAGACAGGACACAGAGGACACACAGGACGTGTGTGTTGTGTATGTGTGTGTGGCGCCTGTTTGGGGCACCTGCTGCGGCATTTGTATGCAGTGCACGACGACACAGCACAACAGCTGTGTGAGAAACTGTGAATGTGATGTGTGAGTGTGTGTGTGTGTTGTTGGCTAAAATCAATAAATAAATAAATTCGCAGCCAGTTCCGAAATAGCTTTAGCTTCCCTCCCTGCCCTTTGCTCTTCTCGCTCAGATTTATTAATAATTAATAAGCCAAATTGCTGGCAGTCTCATATCCTGTCAATTCGCATATTTGACTGACAAAATAACTAATCTCTGTCTCTCTCTCTCTCTCTCTTCCCCTCTCTACTCCACAGAGCCCAGCAATTACACGTGCTCGACGTGCAAGACCCGCTACACATCCGCGTGGCGCCTCATCCAGCACGTGCAACACTCGCATGGCGTCAAGATCTATGTGGAGACGAGCGGTGGCGCCACACTCACTGTGGCCACGCCCGCCGCCCTCAATGCCGCCGCCAGTGCTGCAGCCGCCAATGCCAACAGCAGCAACAGCCACAGCAACAGCAACAGCAGGAACAACAGCAGCGGCAACATCAGCCCCAATCGCAGTCTCAGTCCATCGGCAGCAGCAGCAGCAGCCGTTGCAGCAATGCCACTGCCGTTGCATGCACTGATGGCGCAGGCAGTTGCCTCGCAGTCTGTGTCGCCAGCAGCCAAGCGCAGCAGCAGCAGCAGCAGTGGTAACAGCAACAACAACAACAGCAGCAGCAACAACTCGGCAACAGTTGCAGCCAACACGAGTGGCAACAGCAGCAACAACAGCAGCAATGCAAGCAGCGGCAACTCACCGACACAACAACTGCTGCAGCAGCAACAGCGCGTGCAACAGCAACAGCACCAGCAACAACAGCAGCACCAGCAACAACAACAGCAGCAGCAGCAACAGAGCATGGCCTCGGCAATGGCAGCCGGCATGCGTCATCATCCGCTGCTGGCGCCGCCAGAGGCAATGCATGCGAATCCTTTCCAGCTGCTGCGCATGCCGCTGCCACCGGCGCTGGCCCAGAGCAATGTAGTTCCTAGCGTGTCGCCATTGTTTGGCCGCCCCACGCCCGCCGATCACTATCGCATGGAGCAGCTGGTGAGCGAACAGTTTCGCCATCATGGCTTCAATTTGGCCGCCGCTGCTGCCGCCGCACAAGCGCAGTTTAACGCCAGCAATCAGCAGCAGCAGCAGCCGAGTCAAGCTGTTGCCGTCAATGTTCCTAATCCCGTCGAGCAGCGGCCGCCGTCGAGCAATAGCAGCCAACGTGGCTCTGTGCCGCCCGCCTCCTTGCCGCCGCCATCGCTCAGCTCGCAGCAACAGCAGCAGCAGCAGCAACAGCAGCAGCAGCAACAACAACAGCAACAACAGCAGCAGCAGCAACAACAGGCGGCTGCAGTGAGTCCTGCATCGGTGAGTTTGGAACCGCAGCAGATGGATTTTTACTCGCAGCGATTGCGTCAGCTTGCGGGCACAACAAGCCCTGGAGCTGGCAACATTGTTAACTCGAGCTCGCCGAGTCCACGACAGAAGCAATCGCCGCGCTTTGCGAGCCCCTCACCAAGCTCCCTGACGCCCAGCTCCCTAACACCGCGTCCCCACTCCCTGACGCCGCCCGAGAAGATTGCCGCTGCCGCCGAGAATGGCTCGCTGGCCAATGCCAGCAATCTAACGCTAAGCAGCACCCCACGCTCGGCCAGCACACCGCCCACCAAGGCGACCAGCCACATGGAGGAGCTGGAGGAGAGCTGCTTTGCCTGCGGCTATTGCGACAAGAAGTTCCGCTTCGAGAACAATCTGATCATACATCAGCGCACGCACACCGGCGAGAAGCCCTACAAGTGCACAGCCTGCGACTTTGAGTGCTCCCACATACAGAAGCTGATGAAGCACATGCGTGTGCATCGCAGCCCGGCCGAGGGGCAGGACGGCAGCAGCAGCAATGGTGGCGACAACAATCAGGATGGCCATGATGGCGGCAGCAATGCGGACTCGTTGGAGACCAATGAGGCGGACAATGACAACGACGACGACCCAAATCCCGATGAGTCGGATGAGGAGCTCAATGATGAGGATGCCGATGCCGATGGCGAGGGCGAAGGCGAGGGTGAGGATGACGATGAGGATGAGCTCGAGGATTGCGAGGATGTGGACTATGAGGCCGAAGATCTGAGCGTCAACAATCGCATCGATGGCAAGAGCCAGAGTCCCAAGACCACCAGCTCTGGTGCCACATCGCTCGTTGGCGAGCTGATGGACAAATTTGGACTGTCCAACATTGCCCAGTATTCCGAGGCCTACAAGCAGGCGCTGCAGGAGTCGGGACGCAAGGAGGCTGCCGCTGTGGCAGCTGCCGCAGCCGCTGCCGCTGCTGCCGCCGTCGACAATAACAATCGTGGCTCGTCGTCGGCAGCTGGCGGTGCGGTGGCCCCGCAACCACTGTCGGACAAGCTGAATGGTCTGCCGGTGGCAGCGCTAAGATTGCGCGATGAGTTCGCCAAGAACTGTAACATGTTCCAGCCGCAGCCACAAGATGGCCCCGCCCAGGTGCCGCTCTTCAATCCGTTTCCCAATCCCTTTGAGCTGTCCAAGCGCATGAAAATGGACGGTGGCGACTGGTGGGGCATGTCCGCCCTGCATCGCAACGAGGCGCTCTTTGAGAACCTCAAACTAAAGCCGCTGGGCCTGGGTGGCGCCAACTCGCTGCTGCAGGGACCGCTGCTCAAGAAGGAGAGCCGCCAGCGCAACGACACCTGCGAGTTCTGCGGCAAGGTCTTCAAGAATTGCTCCAACCTGACCGTGCATCGTCGCAGCCACACCGGCGAGAAGCCGTACAAGTGCGAGCTCTGCTCCTATGCCTGCGCCCAGAGCTCCAAGCTCACCCGCCACATGAAGACGCACGGTCGCACCGGCAAGGATGTGTATCGCTGCCGCTTCTGCGACATGCCCTTCAGTGTGCCCTCCACGCTCGAGAAGCACATGCGCAAGTGTGTCGTCAACCAGGGCAAGGCAGCTGCCGCCGCCGCGAATGCTGCCAATGCCGTGGCTGCCGCCCAGGCCGCTGCTGCCGCCCAGCAGTTGCAGGCGGCCGCCCAGGCGCAGCAACAACAGCAGCAGCAGCAGCAACAGCAACAGTTGCCCGCCCAGTCGCAGCTATCGCCTGCCTGCCCCATGGGCGTGGCAGTCGGTTTCCCGCCCCAGTTCGGACACAATCTGTCGCTGCCGGGCAGCGTGAGCGGGGACAACGATTCGAATGCATCATCCAGCCTGCCAGCGCACTCCATATCGCTGAAGGAGGAGGCATGACTTTTTAGCAGCTGGAGCAGCAGCGTACACCCGCCACCGCACCCGCCACCGCCACCGCACTCGCAACTGCACCATGCGCAACTGCAGCTGCAGCTGCCGCCTCATGCGTTGCAGCTGCGCGGCAGCAATCCGTTGCTGCCTTCCCTGCAACATCAGCAGCAGCAGCAGCAACTGCAGCAGCAACATCATCAGCAACAGCAGCAGCAGCAGCAACAACAACAACAGTCGCAGTTGGCCAGCAGTCGCAGCCGCCTCATGTCGCGCATCTTCTAAAGATGTGTTGCCTCCCCTGACTCTATGCCCCCACGGCCCCTGTAAATACCCCAAGTCCAAGAGCTCTTAAAGATTTCCCCCACTCCTCACCCATGATGCAGTTCTGCTGCCACTCCAAGCCAAGCTCAAGCTCCTTGAAGGCGACCATGAGACAAGACACGACACGACACGACACGTTAGGACACGACCAGAGGCATTTAATACCAAAGCAATAACCGTTATGTAATATAATTTTAATGCATTTTTTTTCACACTCTTTTTATGTCCAGCAAAAAAAAAAAAACGAAAAGCAAAATCGATAAAAAAAAAACAAACGACAAAAATATACATTTAAATTACAATTAAATAATTTGCACAATAATCCTTTTTTTTAAATATTTTTTTTTTATAAATATTTTTACGTAATTTATAAACGAATTGAGAAGGAAGAGATAGATAGAGAGAGAGAAGGAGCAGTCAGGACACTCGTCCGGCCAGCGACACATTTTCCAGTGTAATTATAGCAATTAAGTAACAAATATTTGTATAAATAACAAAACAAAAAACCAAAAAAAAAAACAAAAAAAAACAACAACTATGTGAAAAGACCCACTAAAAAAGTAAACCAACAAAGCAGAAAAAAACACACGAAATGCGCTCCCAGTGAGCAAATTATATGCTAAACTTTACTATATAAAAAACATTAATATTAATCTAAACAATATATACATATATCTTTTTTTTTGTGTGTATTTAAGGTCGCGTATTTGTTAAACATCGATGTACATTTTAGTAAATCTAAATCTAGAATTCTAGGCACTAAAGAGCAACATTTGTAAAAATCTTATTAAAATATAAACATAAACAAATCTATATATATATATATATATCTATATATATATACATCCACTATATTATTATAAATAATTATTATTATTTTGATTTGGCAAGCCCAATTTTTTTTTTTTCTTAGTGTCTATATGATATGATTTGAATAAAGTTTTTTGCCTAGAAAATAGTTCTATTATTATTAAATGTAATTAAAACAAAACAACAAAAAACACAAAACACGAAAGTAATCAAATTTTTTACATACATAAATAAATCTATAAATGTAAATCACAATTTTTTTTAAACAAAAAAAAGAAAAGTTTAGCCTAAGTATTTGCAGCAAAATGCGAACGAGAAGCAAATGAAAAACCCAATGAAAATGCAGTCGAAATGAATATTTAAAAAATGAAATTTGTACGTAAAACTTCAAAGCAATTAATAATTATTGAAATAGAGAAAACAAAACAACAACAACAAATAACTAGATTTAGAAGACTGAGGAATTAATATATGTATGTATTTTGTTTTCCTTGATGATGATTTTTTTTTTTTATCTTGTTTGGCAAATGAAAAGACAAAAGAAAAGCGCAAGGAATGGAAGACAAAAAAAAAGCAAATGAAATGCATTTTTTAAAAAACTGTTGATTTTCGTTATTAAACTTTATACTAAACTATAACTAAATCCCCATTTTGATTAATGTTTAAACAATTGTTTTTAGTACAAATTTATTTGGTGAGCAAAATTCAAAACAAAACCAAAAAAAAAGATTAGTTGAAACATTCTGTTTTTTTTGTTTGCTTGAATTTTTTTCAAATTACCCAGTGAAAATTGCTTCTATTGCTGCAGCACTGAGACACACCCCAAAAAGACAACCCTGACCTTTGACCCCTCACCCCTAATTCCTCACCCCTTACCACGTACTGCTGCTGCAATAATACAAGCAATTTTTGTTATTTTCAAGACCAACTATGAAGTTTATCGTGCATAATTTATTAGAAACAAGTTGAATGCGTAACAGAAAGGGAAAGAGAAAGAGAGGGATAGAGATAGAGAAGTGAAGAGGAGAAGATGCGGAAAATGCATAAGAAAAGATTTTGTTAAATGAAATTCGTAAACTGATCGACAATGCATTGTGTTTCAGAAGACAAGACATAAGATACATAAATAAAATTATATATATAATATATATATATGTATAGATAAAGTATATATACATCTATATACATACCTATATATAGTACATATATCAAACGATGAAAACTGAATAAAAAAGCAAATATTACAAAATCATACAACATTTATCTTTTATTTCATTACAAATATCTTATTTTCTTTCATTTCTGATTTGTATCCTTTTTTTAACAGCAAGCTAAAGGCAAGATGAAACTGAATTTCAAATCGGAAAAGAAAACGAATTAAAAATTGAGCAGTAAAAAACCGAAAAGCAAACTTAAAAGTATCACACAAAATTTAGAAAATTTAATGTAGCTATAAAAAAAACAAACAATAAATGATAAATATTTATACTAAAAAAAAACACATTATTAATAAATGAAAACTTAACGAAATTGTTGTAAATTGGAATGTGCAATTTAAGAAATACAACAAAAAATTTATAAGCAAATTGCAAAAAAAAAACTTTAAAAATAATACGCAAAAAAAAACCAAAATATTTTTCAGGTGTGTGTAATTTTTTGAACATAAACAATAACAAATACAAAAACGTAAATTAATAATTACAAATAGTTGTCTGTGTTACGAAATACAAATACAAAAATACATACAAATTGCAAAAACTGTAGCCATAAGCATTTTTCAATTCAACGATCACTTGCTATAAACACTTTATAGCGTCGCCCGAAAGTAGGCAACGACAATAGTGGGCAATCGATCGCGAGTTGCCACAAAACTATTGCATACTTTTCAGCGGTCAACGAATGCGCCAGGTGTCGCTAGCGTGCAAGAGTTAGAAATTCAAATTGAGCTCAAGTAATACACACATGCACGCATATGTACATGCACACATGCATGGTCACATATTCACACACACACATATGTTCGACAGCCATGTGTGGCGCAGCGCAGAGCGAGAAAGAGAAAGAGAAAGAGCTTGACTGTCGCCACTGTTGACCGCCCAATGGACGCCATTGGACAAGGCGGGCTGGACCCCATTGTCCCCCACACATACATATCGCACAAAACTCGACCAGCAGTGACCAATCCAACATAACTGGCCGCCCCAATTGGCAGCCAGAAACTTCAATTGGCATTGGAATGTTATGTCTGTGCGACCCCTTCGCTTCGTCTTGCCACCGTCTCACATGTGGCCAACGCGGCGCATGTGTGGGCCAGTCAGTCAGCTAAGCCAGCCAACCTCGACGTTGACGTTAACGCCGACGTCGATGTCGGCAGCGACAGCAACGCCAGTAGCGCTGCCAGCGTCGCCATCTAAGCTGTCGCATCGTTGCCACCCCATGCCCTAGGTTGCGACTGGCATGTGGCCGGTTCAAACTTGTTCGCCAGCAACATGGAACATGTTTGCTGCTGTTCGAGTTGCATGTGTGTGACAACTTCTTCCTCTTCCCCCCTCCCCCAACTCTTTATTAACATAATAATTGATGGCAAAATCTACTAACTATAAAATAATTTTGTTTAACAAATCAATGCAACAGGTTATCTAAAATTGTTTCGTTTTGAAAATTGCATTATTTTGTTGAGCATTTATTGTTGTTCAAATATTTATTATCACAATTATAATAAAAAATCTCTCAAATTAAATTAAATAGTCAAAGATTTACAATCACTTCTTTTTCTTGTTTTTAAATATTTGCTTTGTAAAATTATAAAACATTTGTATTAAATATTTCTATTCTGTTAACTGTGCTAAATAATATTTAGCAAAATATGAAGATTGAATAAATGAAGCTTAAAGAAAATAGAAAAACAAAAATTGCTACAAATTAGGAAATACTTATTCACAATTAGTCAATAATACTTGTAGTTCAATTATAGTAGATTTTTCATTTCTCAAGAAGAAGCAGTTAGAAGATTTGGCAAACATTTGCAATGGCAAGACAGATTATTGCGAGCAGTTTGCAGTTGGCAATTTCTGGCTAAAATGGCGACAATAACTACGTGTTGGCCCGTCTCTAAAGGCAGCCACTGAAGGCGCCAATATGCAGTGTGGAGCAGTGGTGGAGCAGGGCGATGGGCAGCAGGGGTATGCAGGGTCAACTTCTGCCCATTCAATGCGAGCAATTCAAGTGTGTGTGCCTGATACACGTACTACACTTAATGACTGCCCCTGTGTGTGTGTGTGTGTGTGTGTGTGTGCTCGACCGTAAGGGTGAAACTTCTGCTGCTTGCTTACAGAGATTCTTTTCTGATGATAAATTAATTTATTATGTTCGAATTGAAGCAACGGTAAAGGCAAAGGCAAAGACAGAACGGGAATCCAGAGCGGAGCCAATGCTGTGTTAATGCGAGCGGATGTAACAGCCATTGCCGGGCCAGCACACACACAAACACACGCACACTCGCACACAAACAGACACACACATAGAGAGTGATATACATATATGAGCATGTGAAAGTTGCCTCAAGTTTGGACTCGGCTACAAAGTCAGCTGCAGCTACAACTCATGTGTGTGTATGTGAGTCTGCGAGAGTGTGTATGTGTGTGAGTGAGTGTGCCAGTGTGTGTGTGCAAGCTTCAACCCTATCGCGAGTGTGTAAGCAATTACAGCAACAACAGCAACAGCAACTACACAAATAATGAACAACACCATCTGACCACTTGAATAATTTGAGAGCGTCGAGGGTGGAGAAGCCTGGTGCTGGAGGGGGAGGGGGAGGGGGAGAGACGAAACGGGTGATGTTTTAATTGAATGCATTGCAAGCATGGCGGCAAACATAATTGTGAGACAGGACAAGCCTAGCTAGCTAGCCACCCACCCGGCAGGACACACGATACAAAAGGATATAGAGAGCTGGCCAAACATGGCTGCTCACATCCTGTCCAGGGAATTATCTCAAAGTGTGTGTATGGGTGTGTGTGTGCGTGTTGTGGAAAGTTTCAGGACATGTTAACGCATCGTGGAACTGGCCAAGTGCAAAAAGGACTTTTTCGCTTTTATCATTGCGCAAGGCGAAAACAATAAAAAGAATTCAAAGCAGCCAAATAAAATGGCCAAAAACGCAACGCGAACTTCAGCGTTGAATTGGATTCTGCCATGGCCATTGCCATGGTAGCGTTGACTTCTCCGCACATACAAACACACACGCATTGTGGCCTGTGATAGGAGGGGGGAGAGTGGTAGGCAACCCGGAAAGCAAAGAAAGTCAAAGAACAAATGTCTAGGACGTCGCCGTCGCCGTCGCCCTTGCCATCGCCATCGCCTTCGCCCACATGGACACACAAAACATTCGTAAAAGCAAACAGCGGCGTCGCACAGTGTAGAGGCATACATGACTGTTGTATACCCTGTAAGTAAATGAACAAGAAGAGAGTGAGCTGTCCGGGAAAGCCAATTAAATGCAAAGCATATCGGAGAAGCATTAAGGTCTGCTTTCAGAGTTGTATTTTGTAAGTCGTTTAGTATATTTATTTTTTACTATTATTATGGTACACTTTATTTATAAACATATTTAAATATTACACAAATGTGAGTAGTTATTATTCATTAACATTAAGAGTCTTCTCCTTAAACATATTGTTCATTTAGAATATACTTGTAAATTTAAATTTCATATGAAAATAATATTGAGGGGAAAGTATTTCATTATAACTTGCTTAATCTTATTTATGTATTTATTTGTTTATTAACTTATTTATTCAATTATTTATTCATGTATATTTTTTTTTTTGTTTAGTTAAGGTTTTTTAATTTACTTAATATTAATTTTTGTAATTATTTATTTAGTTTGTTTATTTATTTTTAATTATTTATTTAGTTATGTATTTATTTATTTCTCCATTTATTTTATAGTTTATTCACACATATATATTTTTTTTTTATTCCTTAATTAATTTAATTACTTATTTAGTAGCCGAGAGTGAAGAAAAGATGTGATGATTGGTTTAAAGCAAATTAAAGGTAATTAACAATTTAGCAATTTGAAATAAAAACAATTATTCCTCATAAATTAAATTGATAACATAATCAATAAAATTTGAAGTAACTAGTTGATCAACTTACTTACTTGTACTTATTAGAATGTAAATTAACTTATTTATTCAAACTTCATTTTAATATTGATTTTCATTTCCTTAACATTTGTCGGCTGCGAGCAGCTGAAATAAATAAATAAATCACAACAAATACCCTGTAGATTACGCTATCATTAGATATAAAGTAAAACATGCAGTTCAATTGATTTAAAAATAAATGCATTAAAAATAGTCTGTAAGTTGTAGTTGGTTTCTTATTAATTAATTTGCTTTGTATTCTGAGACTGGCAATAATTTAATATAAAGAAGCAGAGAGAGAGAGTGAGAGTGTGAATATATAATAATAGAATACCCATAAATACCCTGTAGTATTTCAGCAAACAGGCAACTGATAAGCTACTAATATCTCGTGATAAAACAGGACAATAATATTAATGCAGTTGTTAATGAAATATTCTATAATGATGGCATTGAAATACCCTGCAAACAATCAATAAATTATTCGCATTTTAGTTGACAACTATCACTTATTTTGAGGGTATTTAATGCACTCATAGACCACTCACTGTGTAGGGTATGCGACAGCCAAAGGGATGCGCGTTTCCACCGCAAGGCAACCCAATAAAACCAAACTAAACCAAACCAAACCGGAGCCAGCTCGCAGTTCCCAGCTCCCAGCTCTCACCTCCCAGCTCCAGCTCCAACTGCGGCTCCAGCTCCAACTGCGGCTCCAGCTCCAACTGCGTCTCCAGCTCCTGCCACCCGACCAAGCACATGTGTGTGTGTGCGAGTGTGTGTAATGTGTGTTGTGTATGTGTGTGTGTGAGTGTGTGCGTGTGTGTGCTACGTTCTAACGCTGGATATCGTGCTCTAGAGACCAAATGGAAACTTAAGCCTTTCTTTTGTGCCGGGCTAAGGACTCTCATACTGTCCATGAACCTTTGTGGCGCTTTGGCTTTGGCTCTGCTCTGGTGAGGGGGAAGGGGAGTGGGGTGAGGGGTGGGCGAAGTGGAGAGTGGAGGGTGGAGAGAGAACCAGAGCCAGAACCAGAGCGCGTTGGTCGCGCGTACTTTCAATGCATCCTTTTTGGCGCGCACAAAATTCGTGTTGTTCTGCGACCAACTGCAATGAGTGTGTGTGTGTGTGTGGGGAGTGTGTGTGCGGTTGAGAATAGCATGTGGAGTGCACTGTCCTTACATTGTCTTCTGCTCGCACATAGAAAGAGAGACAGAGAGAGAGAGAGAGAGAGGGAGCAGGTGAGTGCAAGCGAGAGGCAAGCGGGAGTGATATGTGGTTAGCAAAGGAGGCAGCTGCATTGGCCTGGACAGGACACCCACACGCAGGACACATACACACACACATGCATAGAGGGAGGCCGCCAGGACACTGCACGCTCACTCGCGCACTTGCTGGCTCGTTAATAAGAGCCCCAAGGCCCCCTCGACGCCACTCGACTGCACTCTCGCTAGCCCTGGCTCCCTCTCTCTCCCTCTCTCTCTCTCTCTCTCTTTCGTTCTGGCTAAATGCGCGCCGCTGTCCAAAGCACATGCGATATATTCGCATGTAAAAAACGAAGGCAAAATAATGAATAAAAGAATCATTAAGCCGGGGCGAATGTGTATGCTGTTTGGGCTGCCAGGATGCCAGGATACCAGGATGCTGGGAAGCCAGGATGCCAGGCATCTACACAAGCAAAGGCAGCTCTGTGGGATGGTATAGTGAGACAGGGAGGGGAGGGGGACATGGGAGGCAGGTCCAAGGCTCCAGCTCGTTTCCCGCTTGACATTCAATGACTTCGCCAACTTTTCACTGGGTTTGTTGCTTGCTGCATGCCACATTTTGTAGTTGTTGTTGTGTGTGTGTGTGTGTGTGTGTTGTGCTGGCGACTTTTTCAAACAAATGCGCGAATGCGAATGCAATTCTGACTGCTGTCCCCCGCGCCTTCCGTCTTTTCCAGTTGTGGCTTCGTTTATTTGGAAAATCCATTTGTCCACCTGGGCAGGAGCATCCTGCAAGCATCCTTACTTCTCGCCTAAATGCCAGACGGACTTTAGCTTTGTTGCCACATTTTGTTGCACAACTGCACAGCCCGCAGACTCGCTCGCTTGCCAGCCTTAATGACCCTCGATAGCGTCCAACAACTACACAACAGTAAAAACAGTAATAACAACAGCAACTCAACTCAACTCAACGGGATTAGAGTTAGAGTTTAAATAATGCCAACTCTGCTTTGCATTTCCATTGCCAAACACGATTGCAATTGTTGCCAATGCATCGACCCAACTCCTCAAGGAAGATGTGCCCCTCAACAACTTACATATAACCTTCATATTAGTCGTCTAATTAACTTTACATTTATGAAATTGAAATTGTTCAACAAATGAAAATAGTTTCAATCGTTATCATTTTTGACAGTAGACAGTATAATTTATTTATTGATGGGTTTATTTAGTGCCATAACATAAAGTCAATTAACAGAGATTAGATAATATTAACATTTTCTCAATTGCACAATAACTTTAATTATATACATATTATTTATTTATAGAATTTTACATTACAAAAATAATACAAATATGGCCTAAAATATAGTTAATTAAAAAAAATAAATTATATATTGTAATACACTAAAATAGCATTGCTGTTTCTGTTTAATATAAATGTAATTTAAATTTAACCAATTTAAGATTGTCAACTTTAATTTAACATTCTTTAAGAAATAGCTACATAAAAGTATTTTCAAATCAGAAAAGTGGTCCTGACTCTATATTTTCTCTTTTTGAGGAAACTAGTTCTCTAATAATTCAAATTATTATATTAATAAGTTTATATCCTTTGGACAGACGACACTTTAGAGTCGTTAATAATTTGGCAGTGATATGACTATTTAACAATGGAGCACAGTCTATTCACATTTTACTTGTTTAATTGATTGCTGCATTAAATAGGTATTTAATTTGCAATTCAATTTATTACACACACATTCATTAACTATGTGATTTTTTTTTACCTGCACCTTTCATTTCGTTTAGCGAATTTTAGTTTAAAAATAATCTTTCCCCACATTCATTCGTATTCTCATTGAATACCTTTTTACTGCTTACCTTTTTACACCCTGTACCCATCCTATGCGAAAATTGTGCTGTATTTGACATTGGTGTTGTATATTCACATCGATTGACCTTTATGTGGAGCAGATTTTGGCGAATCAATTCATAAAAGACTTAGATCGGGCAATTTCAGAGCAAAAGCGCAGGTACTTAGAATGAGTATAGGGTATCTGTTAATTGAGCTCTCTCGACTACAGCTTTTTTCCTTGTTCATTGTACAATTGTTAGCTATTTTGTACAGTGGCATGCATAACTCAACGTATGAATAAACAATATATGAGATCAATTCTTTCAGGTGACGGCCAGCAATTGGCACAGTTAAATCATCAACTAGCCACGTAAGCTGTGTCTACAGTTGCGACTATCTTACTGGTTTGTGCATTGTTGTTAAATGTTTTAACTGCCCTGCACAGAAATGAAATGAGTTTGGCAAAGGCATGGCCATAGGACGTGGTCTAATTTAATTAAATTTAAAATCGCAGTGCCGCCCATTTAATTTCACTTTGCACAAATTTATGCCGGGGCGTGCTCACTGCTCGGACACCAGTCGAGAGCCAGGAGTCGAGTCCTAGTCGCAATCGCAATCACAATCCTTTTGGCAGTTCCATTAGCGAATAGTCAGGTCCAGTGGCAAGTGGCAAGTGGCAGTTGCAGGCTCAGCTCGCACATGTTGTCATTTTAAGAAGTTGCCAAAGAGTTGTGTGGCATGTGACATAGTTGCACGTTCAGCTTGGCTGCAGCCGTGAATTGAGCACTATTCAACTGATGGACGAACCTTGTCGAATGCTGACACAGCTAACTGCTTATAGCCTTTTTTTGGCACCACTCTTGTCGCGCCTTGTCTTGACTCTAATTAAATTCCCCGCCAACGGCAAATTGCCAACTAAATGCTGCGCAAATGAGTATGAGAATGAGAAGAGTCCACAGAGGTCAACAGGTCAAGAGATTAACAAGCCATCACACAGAGGTTAAGACCCCCCTACATTCATAATAAAAAGATTTCCAACAAAAAACCCTCTTTAAAATAATGTTAAAAAACTTGTTTTTAAGCTCACAGCATCCCAGAGTGAACTAACTGAGAGATCAGCGGATCATCAAGAGGTTAATTTGTCAGCCAAAAGCTGGCCAATGGGCAGTCCAGGGTTAGGGGGCAGGAGCAGGGATTGATCTCTCAATGGGCTCGACTGATGCTGCAAAACAGCCTGTGAAATTTGCCCTTTTCAGCCCGAAAAACGAACAAACAAACAACCCTTGCCCAGCTTCCCTCTCTACCCTTCTCTCTCTCTCTCTCTCTCTCTTTTTCTCACTCACTCACTCTTGCTCTGTCTCTGTTTGGTCGAGCATCAACCGGTTCCACATCCGGGCTGTGGTTCGCTCTGTTTTAATGTCGCACACTATTTATTAGCCTAAGGATTAATAAATCTATTTGGTCACCGTCCTAATGAAATCACCAACGCCTCAGCCTCAGCCTCAGTCGCAGTCGCAGTCGCAGCCTCTGCCTCTCTGTCCGCCAAGCCAAGCTGCTCGCAATCAGCCCCAGGCCAACACAGACCCCAATACTCGACCCCAATCCAGGAGCCCTTGCTCTTTCCCTTACAAATGCCGCAGGGGCAGAGCTCTGGCTCATATGTGTTTGTTTGTTTGCTGTTGCGGGCTGACGCAATGCCAGCAGATATGTATCTTCACACTCACAGAGTACACACACACACACACGCACACACACTTTAGCAAACTCTATTGCCGCCTTAACCCCTTGTAGCCCCCAAAAAGCAACAGCAGCGGCCAGCAAATGAGCTCAGGCCACCAACTGCGAGGTAGCAAAGAGAGCGGTGGCCAGCTGCTTGTGAGAGTGGGGAGAGGGAGGGGAGCGGGAGCGGGAGACAGAGGCAGGCCTGCTCAGAAGTTGCCAATTTGCCTTTTTGAATTTACGCATAGCTAAAAGTATCCTTTCGGAAACCACAAATATTTACCCAGCTCAAGGCTCAGGTCTGCGGTCGCTCCCAGCTCTCTCTCTCACTCTCCCTCTCTCTCTTAGCTATCGACGCCATCGCGCTCGACGTCTGTCCCTCTTTGTTCGCCCCCCTCCATCTCTATAGTTCGCTAGCTGCCTCAAGCTACTTGCAACGCTTGCCTGGCGGCTGTCTGGGAATCCTCTGGTCCCCTTCTCCTCGTCTGCGTCGACTAGCAATTTTCAAAATCTGTCGGACCATCATTTTCAATCCCAGCGCACACCTCCCCCTCCCCCCGCGGATACAGAACCCCAAAAAGCCCTCGACCAGAACTTATTTTTCCATCTGACACTAGCCAAGTTGGACCAATACTCATATTTACACCACACATACACACACATGTGTATGACGTGTGTGTGTGCGACGCCTGGAAAGGACTTTTGAAATGAGATTAAAAACGGTAAATTCCTGCAAGGGTTACACATCCTTCGGCTAAGAGTAATGAATGCGGTTTCTGCCCAAAGTCAAATTTTAGAAAGTGTTTTATTTGACTAGGTTAGCAGCAGACCCCCACCCTTCGCACCCCCCCCTCTTCCCCCCCTTGGCGCCCTCTCTCTGTCAGCCCATGCATGCGGCCAAAAGCACACAAAAGTCTGCAAGACAACGGTGGGGATTAAGAGGAGGGAGGAGAGGGCGAAAGTTGCATGCGAGGATGATAAAATTTGGAAATTTGTGCAAACTACAAGTATGTGTTGGCAAAGCCAATTAAACTCTAATGACAGTGTTGGTAAACACAGCAAAGATAACCTAACCTAACCTAAAAGCACAGCAAGTTAATTGTAATTGCAATTGTTCAATAAAAATCATAAATAAATAACACTACCACTCATTAGTTAATCAATTGTTTGGAAACATAAAATAATTAACATACTTTACAAATTTTGGAGCAACTCAACATTTAGTGGCAAAAGACAACTTAACAATATATACTATATATATTGTCTTATAAACTACACTATACTGTATTGTACTATACTATACTATATTGTATCATATAAATTGTTGTATATACTTGGAAAATAAAAAATTATTCGAATTCCTATATATTTATAACACAGAACAAATTCACGATGTTTAAATAAAAACTTACAAGCTTCAATTCCTTTGATTGGTGTACTCGTATATTCAACATTTATTGTGATAACTCTGGAATACTTTGATAAAATAACTACATGTATTTGCCATTTATATGCAATATTAAATTATATTTTGGATAATTGAAAAATTTATTACCTCCAATCTATCTAAAATGGAACCTTTTTAAATAATCAAACCAAGCAGCAATATTTTGAAATAAATCGAGAAAAATTACCTAGAAATATCAAGTAGTTGAATTATATTGCAAGTTGGGAAGTAAGCATCTAACTGCGAACATCTTCCATAATTAGCAGTTTTGCGAATCAACAGCAAGTTACAGAGTGGAGGCCTCTTTCTATCTCGCTCTGTTTTGCTGTTTCAGTCATGCATTATGGCTAGGCAAGGAGTGCCTGTGGCAGGTCCTTTGGCTAAATTGGCTGTACAAATGTTTATTGCCTACTTGCGGATGTCGGCGAGTCGCGTAGGCCGCAAAATTCGAAAACATTGAAACATTTTGTAGGCATTTATGCAACTCATTTGATTTACGATTCGCTTTAATGGGTTGGCCGGCTTACAGTGGCAGAAACAACGAGCACGTACATGCCACAAGCTGCTTTGCCAAGCTGCCACACACACATATACATACACACACAGAGAGAGCCTCATCGGGGCCTCATGGCAAGGTCGCGAGTGCTAACCTTTAATCTCTCTCCGTGCGTGCCTGTCCAACTGGCTCGAGAGCCTCCCCTTGTGCCGCCTCCTACCTCGATGTCCTGTGTCTCCTTCTGTTGCCGGGCTGAACGTGCATTGCGTTCGTCCTGTTACCTCAGCCCGAAAATCCAGTTGCTCGACCAGATGCAATGGCTGCGTCTCCCGTTACCATTCCCAGCTACAAGCTTATCATTTATCAAGGGTTGAAAAGCGACAAGCTCACAGGCACACTCATACATACATACCTAGCGACTTTTGTATGTGTCATGTCCCGCATGTGAAGCTCAACAAATTACCAAAGGCCAACGCCGTTGCTGACCGGCCGACCAACGGCCAGTGTCCTGTCCCAGCCACGGCCCATTGTGTGTAAATATTTTGAGGCACGCGTGTGTTCCTTGCTCTCATTATAAAGTTTAGCAAATCAACCCTCAAAGGACACACACACACACACACATACAGTCACATATAATTTAAACTTATGTACATTTGGTATTAGAATTAGAATTGAATATTTATATACTCGTACCTTGAACTGCCATCTACTCGCTACTGAACTTCAAAGGACACTCTCTTACCGGTCTACTTAGTTTAATAACATGCCTGCTTGCCCGCCTGCCGCCTGCCGCCTGCCTACTGCGTAACCCACCCCCTTTCCCCCTTCGGATCATATTCCTGTACGGCTCAGAGTCTCTCTTATTCCATTACCTTTGACTGCATAGACATTAGAGAACTTAGTTTGTCCTTAAGATAGATTTCATCCATTCATTTTGTACCTTTTTATACCCTGACAATGCATTGAGAATGTAATAAAATGACAACTACATTTACAATAAGTTGTCTTAGTTCTCTAGGTAATATGAAATGATTTGCAGGTAATTTGAAATGATTTCTTATGTAAGCCCAATTCATTTATATCTTAAACACAATTCAAAAATGCACTACTTCTTCTTGTTGTATTTTGAAATTAATAATATTATAATACTTCATAAAAGACAGACTAAAGTAGCAAAATTTTATTGTTTATTGTTAAAACAAAAAATATATGTTTATCTAAATCTAGTCTTCAATTCACAACACAAACTTATTTATTTCATGAAATAAAATCCTTAAAATATGATTAATAAAATATTTTATCTCTTTAGCTTGCAATTTAATAAATATTATCAGTTGACTTACATACATATATTACTATTTTAACCATATATAATTAAATAACGTTTTTCACAAAATATTTGTTAATAGTCAGTAATAATTAACTTCATAGCATTTCAAATAAGTTTATTTTGCAATGTGAAATGTGCATTAAATGTAATAAATAAATTAAATATAAACTATCGTTAAATTTGATTAAAAACAGAATGATATTTATTAAATGATTGATTGTTTATCTTAAAAAAAATATGCAAATTATATTTTTGTTGGCATAAATATACTTTAAAATATGCATGGAAATTAATTTACATTTTCTGATGGTTCATTACTCAAATATATATTTGTATGATAATAATTAATATTCAATTAATTCTATAGTTTGTATGGGTTTTCTTGTTATTAGATTATAGGAGCTTTATTTGCGAATTATTTATTTAATAAATATTCTTTAAAAATCAATAGAACCAGTTCATTATACAAACACTTCATTTGCATATTTTTAGTTAAGCACATTTATTTACCTATATACATATGTATGTATGTATTAATAAATACCATTTTAATATTATTGACAAATGTCAGAAGTGAGCTAAAAATAACTTAAGTTAAAAATAACACTAAAAAAATTATAAATATTATACAATTTTATCCAATTCCAGGATATCATTTAAAAAGTAATGTATATGTATTTTTTTCATAATCCTTGTCATTCTTATTTACAATTCCTGGTAAGATCAATTTATTTTCTAAATCAAACATTTGAATAGCATTTCATTGAATAAGTGAATAACTTTCTGAATAAGAATTGCAGAGAATACAAATTTTGTAGAATAGAATTTTCAATTTAATTTCATTTAATTTGCCATTTATTTGAAATTCAAGTGAATTTAAATGTTTGCACTGTTGGCGATAACTTTGTTGAATAACTTTTCGCATTTTGCTAATTGTGCACATGGAATTTGCAGTGCCGGACATCTTAAAACGTGAAGATAATGCAGCAATGGCCAACGGTGTTAGCAACCATTGAATATGCACATACACAGGCAAACAAACAAGCAGACAGACAGACAGAAGGACAATGGACAGAAGGACAGACAGACACATAAAATAGCGAGCTGGTCGTTTGAGAAATACAGTTACACCGGCAATAGCAATGGCCATGGATGCTCATCGTAATGGCGTCGTCGTTGTCGTTTCCCTTGTTCGGTTGTTGTTGTTGTTGGCGGCGGGTGGATTTACGGCTCGATGGTCCGTTGGCAGTCAGAGCCAAAGTCAGAGCCAAAGCCAGAGAGGCACATACACGTACAATGTAAGGGGGAGGCGGCTGCTGAATGCTGGCAAGTTGTCGGCTGTCCGTTGTCCACACAGTGGAATAGCCGGTGGTGTTTACTTGCCGCCAGCAATAACCCTTTTTACCACACACATATACATGCACATACACATACACAGATACGTGTACAGTTTGCTGGCATTGTGTTGGTAAGGTGCTCTGCCCACTCCCATTTGAGTCGGACGCAGTGCGCCTGCCTGTCCGCCATCGCCAACGCCATTGCCATTGCCATTGCCGGCAACAACCCGGCCGCAATCCACCTAAGACCCATCTCATTAAAAGATTCTGACCATTTGAAAGCGAATTTAACCTTTTGTTCTCGCCGAACGCTGCTCAAAACGAATGTGCGAACGAGAACGAGAGCAAAAGAACGAATTGGATTTGGAGTTGGGAAATGGGAAATGGAACTCGAATTGGCATTGCAAGTCAGCCAAGTGAATCTGCAGAGTCAAATAAAGAAACACAACAGCAAAAACAACTCAATGCGTCACACATGTGAGCACACACACACAAAGATACACACACAGACCATCACAAATACATATATACGCAGGCAAAGAAGTAGAAGAAGAGAAGCCGATGCTTGGAGTCCTTTGTGCTCGCGCTGGCGACTTGGCTTCGTTTTTTGGCTTCTAATTGTTGTTGTTGTCGTCATCCGAAGCCGCCCACTTGCCACACACATACACAGCCCTCATGTGTGCTGCAGTATGTGTGTGTGTGTGTGTGTGTGTATTGGGTGTAAATTAATTTGAGACCATTCGAAAGATATTTAAAAGCGCGTTTCTATACATATCTGTTATGCACATGTGTGAGTCAGTCTATGTGTGTGTGGGAGTGTCGTCGCTTTGTAAGTGTGCATGTGTACCTAAGAAAAGTATTTCAAACAAATCACAAACAGATATTCGACATTCATTGTTTTAGGTCTAGACGAGAGTCGACTTGACAAATCTCCCTTCAGAACTCCAACCCAATCCTGGCCTATTCAAATTACTCGTCGAGCCCAATCCTTACACTTGGTTCAACTACACACATTCCAAATCCGTCAGGCAAATAATTTGGTTATGATAAACATTCCTTGCACAACTCGCCAAGCAGCAAGTGTTAATGCTATAATCCCCTAAAAGTAGGCAACGCAATTTGATTCGCGACTCGCAATCACTCTTGACAGTTTAATCTGTCTACTAATTAAATTCAGTTTATTTGATTTGTTGTTATTCATTTGTATATTCTCAGAGTGGAATTTTGCTATTTTATATTATATTTCTTTATATTTTATTATTCTTTTCTCAAGGTCATTTAACACAATTAATTGCTGTGTTTTTTTATTTTCTCCATAATATTTCTAACTACTTTAGAGGGCATTATCAACATAGACGATACAACAGCATTGACGATGGTTTTTGTTCTTTTATTATAAACTATTAATTACATAGAGAAGAAAATAGATTGTGCGTACTGAAGTGTATTACTTTATACAATTAAAGTGGTGTATGTCATTCGATTCTGATAGCTTCCGACATTGTACAACAGTTTATGTTAAAAATTTTAAATAATTGTGAAACGTCAAATTTGATCAAATTTTTAAATATTGCTGATCATATAGTACAAAACAATTTGTTTAATATTTGATTAATTCTTTAATATTTATTTTATTTGTCATTTTTGCAAGGTGTAGTGTTGTAGTACTATTGACAACTGGGTTCAAAATTATATTCAATGCACTAATGTAGGTGATGAAAGATAATATATGCAATATGTAATTTATTCAATACCCAAATTTTCTATTCCACCTATTAATAAACAAATAATATTTTACATTACTCTACTTGAGGAATACTCGTACAATACTTCAGTCGAACTTATCGATAACATGTTCTATCCCTTTAATTTCAAAACACCCCATTTAGTTCAACAATTGAAATTGGAAACAATGCAAATACTTGAATAGTGTAAATTAAATTTCCGTTTACTCTTGGCATCTGATGCTCTCTTCACCATTTGATAGCCATCTCTTTCGCGCTCACTTGAACATTGCTCAACAGCAGGATTAACAAGCGTTTTGTTAAGGGTTGACTCATAGCAAAGATCGCTAACTACCCCGAAAAGTGCGTAGCATACTCCCGATTGGGCAAAAAGATATTCTAATTAGATCGGGGAGGAGCCCATCGCGTGACCTTTGTTGTGTCAAATGTAACAATATTTTGGACGCGACTGTAAATACGAGCAAAACAGAGAATCGCAATCGATCTAGTGGCTCAGTATTTGGCATTCCTTTGCCTGACTAGCTGCGTCTACAAAGTGATCGTGAGTAGAAAATATATATATTCATTTTGGGGAGCAAAGACGAGGAAATGGTTTAAACATTAAACAGGTGGGAATCGGAAAATTTTATTTAAACTTATGTTGAGGAAAATGCGCTTAATTTGGGAAGAACAGAAAAAGCTAATTAGATTGAATGACAAAAAAGTTGTAGCATTCAAACTTAATTTGATATTGCAAGTCAAAAAGTAAGAATAAATATATTTTAATTTGAAGATAATTTATTATAGATTGTCAAGCAATTTATATCAAAAATAAGAAGTTAAATATAACTTACTCCAAGTAGTTCGAAGAGTAAATAAAGGATACAAAGAGGAGATGTAGTCAACTTAAATATATTCCATCTGCATAAGAAAGTGATCAAAAATGCAAATATAATTACAAATGTGTTATTCAATTATTCAACAATTTGAAAATCTCGTTCATCTTCTACTTTTACCCTCAAAAGTGGCAAAACCACAATGATGATGATACGTAATGATTCAACGGTCTAATCAATTTGAACTTTGCCAGTATGTTGTGACTTGTGTGACTCTCAGTGCAAATCAAGATGCAGACAAAGATGTTCGAGCAGAGAAAAGAGGCCAGACCCAAGTTGACCAGTGCTCTGCAATCAACCCCTCAGATTGAGGTGCTTATCAACCCGTTTTGCCATAACACGCAAAGAAGGAAGGACCTTCTTGGCCAATGGTCAAATGTACGGCGACTTGACGAAAAGTGCGGTCAGGCCAAATGGCAGCACCCCAATTAGATGCATGTTTTGTTGAATTTTCCTGAGGAAAAGTGTGCGAATGATTGATTGGCTTTTCGCTGCTTTTGCTATCTTTGACAACTTGTACAACAACAACATCAACAAGAGACAGACAACCGGACAGCAGGACAACTGCGCTGAAAGTGCATACAAAATTAATCATGTTTTGTCTGTCAAAATTGTGTTTTTAAAAGTGAAGCGTCGACGACCTTGCAAAAGGGTGAGAAATGGGCCAAGTATCGACTACGTCATTGGTATCGATGTCAGCATTATTGTAGTTGTTGGTGTCGGATTACAATTCCGTACGACGCAGTTCTCCCTCCTCCTTCTCTTGCTGCAACAGCTCAAGCTCCAGCTTGTTGTTATTGGTTTTTTATAAGCCATAAAAATTGCAAATTTGGACCGCTGTCCATTTGCCAGATGGGCCATTTGACGTCTCTTGATATTCCGTCGGGAACTGTGGCAAAACTTGGCCCATAACTCTCTACCCCTCGCACTTGCCTTTCTCTCACACATAACGTAATTGACAGATTGCAATTAGAAATGGATTCAAAGGTCCAGTAGTTTCCCTCACCCTTTTCTCTCTCTCTCACATACAAAAAGTATCGTATTACGAATGAAAAGTGCTTTTCCAGCCGGTTCGATGGCAGCTTTCGAAACAGTTAAGGTTTTAGCAAACTGTGCGTGAAAATGGGCAAAAGGATTAGCAAAGCTAAGCCTCACATGAAGACAGCGACAACTCTTTTGAAACGATTTCAATTGAGCAGAAGTCTCTGATTGATGAAGAAAGAAAGTAAATTGAAAGCAATTGTATGAGTTAATATAGATATATTTAGATTTTCAATTGTTTTAAATGCAGCACAATTAAGCAGTAAAACAGACTTTGGACTTAGCACTTTGGACTTGAGTTTGATTTTGATGCAAAAAGAGCAAGCAATAGGTAGAGTATTTGCTAGTCTTCTAGACATCTTCCTTTATGCATACACTTATAGCAGGGGGACTTATTCTAATATATGGATGGTTACTATTCAAATGACGGCAACGAGTTGTTGGTTTGGTCTAACAGAACGACCGTCGTCCGTCGAGCGTCGACCGATGTCAAAAGGCGCAAAAAGAAATGCGTTGCTGTGTGGCCATAAAATACACGAGCTTCAGACTTAACCCCCCAAAGGCACACACACACACACACACAGACACACACGGACACCATACCACACGGTTGCACACATGCATGCAAATAGCCCTTTTACACAAGGACGAAGGACATTTGACGCCTGGCGCCTGGCAAACGTCCCACGTCCACACACAAAGTGACCGTCGAAATCGTAAAACGTAAGACGAAAACGAGCTGGAAAATAAAAACACATTAGACACAAGCAAATATCCTTTCTCGAAGGACATGCTACTGCGCCTTTGCTATGGTCACACACACACACATGCACACAGTCGCGTACACAAACACACACAAATTTATCTCCATTTGACCCTCTTCAAAGTGCTTTTTATAGTCATTTAGTGTTTTGGCCCTCCCGTCAAGTACTTTTATTATACACGTATAAATCCAATTCGGCATTCGGCGGAGCCGCAAAGCACACACATACACATATGCCTGCATACATGTATGTGTGTACTCATGTATACATATGCATACATAGATACAGCTACAAGGTAAGCGAAACGACAGTCCAACTAATGAAACGGAACCGGGCAACCGAACAAGCTTCTGGACCCTGACTGCCTACCAAAATATACACACACACATATGTAAGTGTGTGTGGACATATGTGTATGCGAAGAAGAGGAAAAAGGAGGAGAGTAAAGTTTGCGGCCCCACTGCTCGTTGTCAAAACTACACCCAAAAGCTCGTATGCAAAGCAGATGCCAAGGTCCTTTTGCTGGTCTGGCCCGTTGGCCCGATGGCCCGGACGACTGTTGTGTCCTTTTTAAAATTTTAAGACATGTAAATATAAAAGGTCCTGCGCTGTCCTGTCCTGTCCCCGTATCCATTGCGAAGCCACCCCCAACAAAAAGTCCGAGCAGCCCAACTCAGACCGTGTGCGCGTTTTGGGATCTCAATGTTGTATCACTCCACTTCGATCTATGTGCTGCCCTCTGTATGTGTGTATGTGTGTATATGTGTGCTACATTTGTGTGGGGCGACTGTGAGAGTCCTGACCGGTCCGTCTGCCCTCCCCCGGCCCCTCTGGCATTAGACTGGCAGCCACAACAACTACCCAGCAGAAAAACGAGAAATATCTGCAAATGTTGTTTTCCTTTGGGTTGTTATTATTTTAAATTTTTTGCATATGCTTGTTTCCTTGTCCTTATCCCCTCTCTCCTCCCTCACTACATCGCTCACTCTCTTTCTCTGTCTCTGTTTATCTTTTTGTCTGTTTGGGGCCATCTTGCGTCTTTGCTGTGTTTGTCTGTATTTCAATTTCTTGGCCACTTTTTGTCATGTTTCCCATCTCACATTTATTTGCCAGCATTCAATTAACCAGCAGCTATCAATTATGTCAGGTAGCAAAGCCATTGCTGCAAAAAAATAGCTAAAGAGTGGTAGATTAGTTAATTTTTTCAATCTGCATATAATTTCGATAGAATATGAATTGTTGTTAAGAAGAACTTAGTCAAGTTCAAAGAAGATTTGATAGGAGAAAAGATATACGAGTACTCCTTTTCTTTAATTTCTATCTAATAAATTCAAGCTAAGTTTATAGCCTTGCAATAGTTTTTTCTATTCGGAATTATAAGATGTTGTGAACCCAAATATCATTCCATTATACATTTAATTATATGTATTAATTATTGTATTAATTACCAGAAGTAAACCCAACTAAATAGGATCAGAAATGAAAGCCTTCAAAGCGGCTAAGAATTTCTTTAATTTCCTAATGTTGCTAATATATTATATTAAATATAGTATATTCATAATGCTTTCAGCTATTTGTTCCATCATATTCATTATTCAGTTTGTAAATACTTTTTAAATTAGTAGGCTTATTTAAATATCATATATAATATATGCAATAAGCAATATTTATTTATTTTAACTCTTTTCCATTACAATATATTTTTCTTATCAGCTTTCCTGGCAATCAAAACGTATATGCTGAGAGCTTAAGATTAAA
The DNA here is from genome assembly GCA_018150935.1 of Drosophila pruinosa. Taxonomy (NCBI): domain Eukaryota; kingdom Metazoa; phylum Arthropoda; class Insecta; order Diptera; family Drosophilidae; genus Drosophila; species Drosophila pruinosa. Next base: position 3,022,410 of record JAECWR010000337.1, read on the forward strand.
GGACTTCTTAGTTTTACAGCTTTGGCCACTCCATTTCATACTCTATCCCCTCTCTATCCCAATTCGATGTAACTCTCTTGATCAGCTAGCTATTCAAGAAGTTTGCAAATAATGAGCCAAATACCTTTAGAAAATATAAAGTTGGCCAAGTTTTGAATCCATAAATTTGGCTTGTAATAAAAGCCGCAAGAATGCAGACAAGGTCCACTCATATGCCACACACACACGCAACAAAGGGCAACCCTCACAGACCGCCCACCGCAGGGGCAAAACGCCTCCTATCAGTCAGATGGAAAATAAGAAAACATGTTCAAAGTAACAAAAAAAAAACGAAAGCGAATGAAAAGAAAACCCTTTAAAAAACAATACACGAGCCGTAACAGGGCCATTAATTTCCCAATTTACAGTCTATTCGCAAGCCGTTGCCGAAATTGTTTAAGGTTTTAAAACCCACATGGAGATAACCGCATATACACACACTCACACACACACACACACATAAACACATATGCACATATGCACTGATAAATGTGGGTCCAGGACTTGCTTGGGCTTTGGGTTTGGGTTTGAGCATGCCAATGGCCATATGTCCATTTTGGAAAAGGAAACAAAAAAGAAAAACAAAAAACATCACACAGGGCAAAAAAAAAGAAAATAGCAGGAACAACAACATTAACTTGAAGAATTTCAAACAGACCGAGTGTGAGCCAAAGGTGTGTCTGTGTGCGTCCATGTGTGGGGGTTGTCAGCCTGTGAATGGGGTGGTAAATGCTGCCCAAGGGACTTGTAGCCGGATACCAACAAACTTTTCAAAATAAACGAACAACCAGCAGCTTCGCGAGTAACAAAGACAACAACAAGCTCCTCAAAGCAAAGCCGTATCCTTAGTCTTCACATACATATCTCTCTGTCTCGTTGCGCTATCTGCCAATGTGTGTGTGCTGGCCCATATATGAGTATATCTTATGCCCGTCAGTCGCTACGTCTGTCTGCTGTCTGCTCTGCAGCGCAACCAGCGGTCGTTCTGGCCACAATTTCAGCACTCGCTTGGCTTGGCCAGCGGCAGCGGCAGTGGCAGCTGAAGACGCAAAAGGAACCGTCACCGTATGGTTTTATTATATTGTGAATGTGATTACCTTAAGGATATGCAATAAGCGCACTCACACACACACACACGCACAAAAGAGTCTGCTTGTTTGTGGAGCTATCTGCTGAGCCACCCTATGACCATGGGCTGACAGGCAGACAATCGGACTGCCGTCAACTTAGGCTGGACTGAAACAGTTGCCAAGGTAAACTGAAAAAATATATTGTAATCTAAAATGTATCAGTTTGTGGTCGCATCACAATATACAAATGACTAAGTAAATAAATATAATTATTCTCTTTTCCCCATAGAGATAATTATCTACCACAAGCAATTCTTGTCACAATAGATGCAAACAATTGTATCAGATACTTTGAGAGATGGCTTTTGGTATTCGACTTCTATATGTTGCCATCCATTTGCATAATTTGTTGATGCTGTGGAAGGCGATTTGGCAAACTATAGAAGTTGCTGTCATCCCAGAGCTGTGTGTGGCATGCGAGTGCAGATACCTTGTGAGGCAGATGCACTGTCATCTAGACCATGTGCAGCACATCCAAGTCTCCTCACTCTATGCTTGCGTGTGTGTGTGTGTGCGAATATCTTTAACCGTGTCTGTGGAAAGTGACTCAAAAGGGTAAAAACCAAAAATCGAGGATAAGAACGGATAATCTAATGTCGCTGTGAAGTAGGTAAAGTTAGTGCCAGTGCCATGCCACGTCAATGAGGCGTCGAGTCATGGACGCACAACACACACACACACACACACACAGACTGAGTGTTGGCTGGTGGCAGTTGAAGGCCTATAAATAACTGCAAATAAATCAAAATCTATCAATACGAACAATTCGATGTGTTACAATTGACTTCACCGATCAAAGCCGTGGCTGCTGTTGTTGTTGCTGTTGTTGTTGTTGTTGTATTTCATCCTCTTTTTCATACCTTTTGTATGAAGTGCACGACCAGAAAGTATCCTTTGTGTCAATATTATTAGCAACAGCAGCAGCAGCAATCGAACGGATAATGGCGAAAGGGTGAAACGGACACGGACACAGACACAGGCACAGGCACGGACAAACAGGACGAGAGACAGTTGACGGGAGGCAGCTACAACCACTGTGCGTGAGTGTGCGAAATTTTACAGTAATTTAAAAAAAAAGAAGACGAGGAAGAAGCTGCAGCAGTTTCACCAATTTAATCAATATTACACAACCCATTCAGACGAGCTACAGATACAGATACATTTACACAGACACCAGGCGTATCTGATAGGACGCGCATGGCCTAATGGACAGCATAGTGGCTGAGGGAGCTGAAGAGGGGAGAGGGAGGCTGAGGCTGAGGCAGCTCTGCTCTAATTTTATTTATGATCTAATGCGCTGCCAATGATGACGGACAAACGAGAACAAGGACTAGGACGAGGACGAGGACGAGGACGAGAATAATGTCGGGACTGCGACACAAAGGGGCGCTCTGATAACGCGGTGTGAAAGGGCATGTTTTTGCGGATTGATATCCCGTTGCCCTTGCACACACACCAACATCAGCATCAACAACAACAACGACAACAGTTGCAATGTTGTTGCAATTTTTATATAATTCTTTTTTTGACACAATTTATGCGCTACGTTTTGCCATTTGCCAATTGCCATTTGAAGTCCTGCCACATCGTGGCAATTTTTTAAAATTTCTACTAGGCGTTTACCGCAAAAGCATTGCCGTGCAAACAAACGACAAACTCAACAGCAGCAATTAGAGATGACACTGCAGCCATAGGGATGACAAGAGCAAGAGCAATGGGAATGCGAATGGGATTCAGAAAAGACTTCTAATGGGGGCTAGTCAAAGGTCAAACATATTAAATAATTCAAAAATTACTAGAGCAATGCAGTCAGCGAGAAAGTGAGAGAGAGTGAATAAAAGGTAGAGTAGAAAAGAAATTAGACTATATTACTTAGCAATACAATCACAATTCCATTGCTATGATTGTTTGTTTAAAATTATCAAAATCTAATTAAGTGTACATGTTTAGTGTTTCTCAAAAACAAAGATAAAACAATTTTCTAAATATGGGTAAGAAAACCAAAGTTCATTAACTAACATTAGTTAATGGAAAAAATAAAAATTTTGCAGAGTTGTATATCAATAGAAGTATGTAATAAATAGAAGTTAATAGATGTATTATTAATATGCTAATATAATACCAAAATGAGTTTTTAACTACAGTTCAACCAGGAAACAGAAGAAATTAGCAAATAAATCAATAAGAAGTTGCAAAATATTAGTTGGCTAGAATTGTCAATAGTTGAACAATAAAATAAACGAAAATGAAGATTCTTACTTAAGAATTTAAATAAAATGTTTTACGTTCTTCTAAACAGTTTCAATCAGTTAAAGTTAGATTTCTATTAAAAGTGGCTATTCTTACTCCACAATTAAATCACTTGTTTTAAATTAGAAATTCTAATTATAAAAGTCTCTTCCCGTATTCGAAAGTGGTTTATAAATAATTTTGATTAAATATAAATCTCTCTTTATTTACGACTACTCTCTATAACTATGTGCTTATAAATCTAAATTTATTACGGACTACTCCCCATAACTATGGGCTTTTGCTATTTACAACACTCTTACAAATGATGTGCCTTCGAAAGACTTGTGCAGTGAACTCCCCAAGTCAGAAAGCGAGACTAGCTCTGGTCGTGGTTGTCCTTGCCGTGTACAGTTGACCACTCGGCAATCAGTTTAACTCTTTAATCAAAAGCCCACAGAAGCCAGCAAAGGATGCAGGACTCAGGACAGAGCCCAGCGCCATAGACCCGAACCGAGACTAACTGGGGGGACTACGGACTTGAGACAGTCCCCCAAGGGCCGTTTTGCACTAATTAATAAGAGCAAATTCCCCAAACGAGCGTCAGACAAGCGCAGAGAGTTAAACGTATAGCAAGTAGTCGAATCACTCCGGTTGTGGTATGCATCCTTTACACACACACACACGCGCACACACATTCACACTCATTTATATGTGCTTGTAATGGGCGAACAACTTCTGGCGAGTGCACAAAACTGACAGTTAAAAATGTTGCATAGTTTTTTACATCTTTACGAGTGTCAACCACCCAGTTGCCAGCTACCGCTTGACTCACGTGGCCAGCTGCTTTCGAGATCCTTAAGGATGCCTTACAACATGTGTGAGCGTATGTGTGTGTGTGGTCCACTGTTGAGATACAATCGCAACGTTTCCCTTTTTGCTAAATTGGCAAAATTCTTGTCTATTCTTCCATTCAGGCACGTTGTCCTTTGAATGACCCCCAAGCTCACACCCACACCCATTGCGAAGCATTCCCAGCCAGCAGAATGAGCCACCCACCCGAATATGGCCCATTTTGGACATTCAAATGCGAAACGATGCTAATTCATATTCAAATGAATGCGAAGTAAACCCCAATCACAATTATTATGAGACATGTTAAATGGACCAAAAGTCCTGTATAGCGACAACAACAAAGCACACACATTCACATATTCAAATCGCAAGTACATATGTAGAGACACTCACACATACACACGTACACACACACATATACATATACATATATATGTATATACTCGGATGAAAATGGACGGGCAATGGGCGATGGGCAAATGGACGCATCCAACCAAAGGATAACACCAGAGTGAGTGTGCATGTGTGAGTGCGAATGCGAGTGTCTGTGAGTGCAATATCGCGCATGTCCCAAAAGCGGACATATGGCGGACAAGCGAGTGGACGGGCGGACATATGAGTGTGTCTCTCTTGGCTGGACGCAGTGCAATCAAGTCCATCTGTATAGAATCGGACTGTATGTGTGGTGTAATCATATGTAATAGGTAATGAATATATTTCAATATATATATTCATGAATGAATAGGCAGCACAAAGACTAATTGTTGTATATTCGCTGTATTGCATTCACAATACACAGTCTTAGGTTTAAATGAGCTTCGTAATATCTAAATTGAATATCTAATATGAATAGTGTTCACATTGATTCAGCATGTAACTGCTCGAATCAATATATTTAAATTGAGCATAATTGAGTAAATGCATGATTCATGATTGTATTCACTCTAGTCAAATGTCACCAAAGAGCAAAAGATTAAATAAGTGCATTTAAAATTCAAGAACAACTTTATCTTTGACTTTTAAAGTACATATCAAAGCTTAATTAGTGTGCACTAAAGTGAGTTTGTGTGAATGTATTAATGAATACATTGAATACATATTCACATTCACGCAGCTGTGCGCCGCATCATCATCAACTGGCCCCATGATGGGCTCAAAAAAAAAAAATAACGCCAAGCAAGGAAGGTGCCCCAAAGTTGGACGCTCAGATTGACACTGGCTACACTTGGGAGAGGCGGGGACAGGGACAGGGACAGGAGAGAGGGGCGAAAACAGAGGAAAACAAATAAACATGCTGTCAACTGCCGTCTGACACCACACGTCACATCGCCGAGTCGAGCCCAAGCCCAAGCCCAAGTCGAGCTGTGTCCCCCAGACGCGCCCATCTGCACATACAGCAAAGCCACATTTGCATACGTGCGGCCAATGTCCCAGGACACACACTGATACACACAGACACACATTCATTCATACACTCATATAGACTCATTCGAGTGCCGGCCTGCGTTATGTGCAAAAGCCGTAGGAAAAGTTTTTGGGAAAGAACTTTCATTAAACAATGCGACCAACTCGGTACATTTGTGCCCGGCCCATTCATCTCTCGACCAGTTGAGTGTGTGTGAATGCGAGTGCGAGTGTGCGTGAGTGTGGGATATGGGTGTATGGGTGAGTGCGTGATTGTTGGTTGTTTCTGTCGTCTGTGGGTCTGGGGCGTGGTTTTGGAGGTTTGAGTTTAACGGGAAAGGGAGAGGGGAATTTTACAGCAGCAGCCATTCAGTCTGCAAAAAATGATTTTAATATAAGCTAATGGATAACGCGCCAACACAAACACAACTCCCACATATACACTACACATTCATATGTGCGTGTGTGTGTGTGTGTGTGTACACATTGCGAAAGGACTCATGTCCCGCATCATGGTATGATATTTCAAATGCTTAATAATAGCACTCAAAAATAAGAAATGACACAGCTATTTTATTCCATTTTATTTCCCGCTCTCTCTCTCTCCCTTTCCTTCTCCACTTCTCTGTTTACAGTTATTGTTTTTTTCTTTTTTGGTTTCCCTCACAGTTTTGGGTTTTGAGCACTCATATGTATTCGCATTAGTTACTTGTTATTACTTATTTTTCATCTCTGTTTCTTTTTTCTGTTTTGTCTCTTGCACTGCAGGCCTCCCTTCGTTTCGCTGCCAAATTGGCATCCCAATGTGGGCCAATTAGGTTGAAATTGTCTGCAAAATGTAAACGTTTATTTTTAATGAGTGCTCGCCTCATTCATGATACACACCCATTCATGAGTGGGTGGTGTCAGCCAGTTAACAAACAAGAGTACTCTTACTGTGCCATGCCATGAATGTATATGAATAACTGCATCTTTATAAATGTGTGTGGGTGTGTGTGTTTGCCCAATCGATGCTTGCACAGCACTTAATGACTCCAACTGATGGTAACGATGACAACTTTGTATATGTTTATATGCTGAAAAGTTTTAGAATAATTCCAAAAAGCTGGAATTTGAAGTTCTTTTTTAAATGTATTTATTTTCATTTATTCTGTTATCAATTGAGAACAACTCAAGCGAAACTTTTGAAGAAATACAGTACAACTTTGACTAATATACAGTTAAAACTTATGACTTAATTCTGCAATTTCAAGCACCTTTCCAGTTCTGCGTACACATATACAAAGGGAAACGTAGCAGCATCCGAATGCTTCTGGCAGGAATCCATTACAAACTTATATATATAGTATAGTTGCTGTTATAGTTATTGGATTAAAGTAAAAATCATTCCAATTAAGATTGATAAAAATGTCATGTTTCGCTTAATACACAAATATCAATTAATATGCGTAGATAATTCCTTCATATGTCGTAGCGCTTTGCCTTTTAAATCACAGCTTAGTATATTGACAGTAATCCAATATTTGCATTTTCCCAATAACTGAACAGAAACTCGATAGAGTCCTTGAGAAAGAGATGGAGATGGAGAGAGAGACGGAACTTGATAAACTTTGACACCTGCCCATTGACCCGGGCATGGACCGAGGACCGTAAATAATCCGACGGAAATGTGTGCTAGCCAATCGACCGTATGAATTATGGGCAGTCAAGGCTAGAGCACAGATCGCTTGTTGGGGATAAAAAGGATGGGGCAGAAAGGTCAGAGGAATGCTGAGCAAACACTCAATCATGGTCAAATCTTGACAAAAGTATTTACTCGCATGCCCGGAATTATGTTTATCCACATGCATATTTTATGAATCTAATGGTCGAGGGTATCAGGTATGAATAGTGCAAACAAAGCAGACGACAAAAACACACACACACACACAAATACAGAGCAAGAAAGGATAGAGGGCCGCAGTCACAGGATATGGGAGCCAGAGGACAATGGGCCAACTTATTTCGAATGCTAAATCGTTTGAATCCTTTTGCCGACACACTTGAGCGGATCAGAGACAGGCCAACACGCTCAATAGCGCCAGGACAAGCAAGAACTGAAGGACTCAAGGATTCGCCTGCTCGCCTGCTGCTGGCCTGCTGCTTTTCTGCAGCTATCGGCATTTGAGGTAGCCTAAGCTCCTGCTAAAGTCCCTGGGCACATGTCCCATCCATCATCACACAATCACAAAATGAGTATCATGTAGCTAGCAAAAGTCCTGGTAGTCCTGTCCCGGTAGTCCTGGCCATGGCCCAGTCAGCTGAGCCAACCAAGCACACGTAGCATTCGAAAGGCATCAAACGTACTTATCAGCTTTTCCCCAAGAGCTCAGCCTAAGCGAAACCCCAACTAAAACTGAACAGAACAGAACTAAGGAATCGGCCGGAGTCAGAGGCAGAGCGAAAGCCAAAGCCACAGAGCACTGAGCTGAACTGCTTAAAATACCAAAACCAAAATCTCGAATGTCCATTAGCATACAGATCCAGGCAGTCTTGTTCCCAGTCGCAAACGCAGTCCAGGTTCTCTGCTGTGTTGGCCACGTCTCTGGCCTTTCCTTGGCTTTCCTTTCTTTGGCTTTTATTCTTTCGACTCACACACATGCGAGTGCGAAAGACAATGGGAGCAACCACGCAGGACAAGCGTCGAGTTACGGCCCCATGCCATCTCAAGACCATCTCAACCCTTTGTACTCAGATGCGCTCCTCTTTGGTCACACACACGACCAGGCCAAAATCCACACCATCTGCTACACCTTACCTACTAACAATCCAATTCCGAGTCAACAATATGCCTGGAGGCGCACTTCTGAGCCTGCCAGAGCGAGAGCGAACATGAAGTGGGGTTGAGAGTAGGAGGTTTCTTTTGGCCAGCCACAGTGCAACGCATGACCAAGGCGCAAGGAGCACGCATTGAGAACGTGCTGCTCCAGCCTGCCTTCCATACCTTCTCACATTTCTCCCCTCTGCCCCATCGCCTTCATCTCCTTTTGCGCTTCAAATTTAAATTTAACCTTTTGTCTTAATACGCCAATGGGGTTGCATGTGTTGAGCCGAGCACGAGATGAGATGAGCAGAGGACCAAAAGGATTGCCTCTATAAAGACATAGGACAGTTGCGCTCTATCTCTATCTCTCTCACTTGCTCTCCACTCTCCTCTCAGCTGATGTCTCTTTCTCTGTTTCCGTCTCTATTTTTGTCTCTGGAGCAGCATGTGTGGCAGCATTTGATGCGTGTAATGGATGTGGCATACGCCCGGCACTTGGACACCGACTTAGCCCCGGCTTATTAGAGCTACACATGTCTGTGGCAATGCGGTAAGCAATGTGGCAAGTAGCAGGCGGCAAGTGGACCAGGTAAAGCTGCAATGGCTTAGGAATTGACCCCAGCTAACTGTCGAATTAGTGCGATTTGTTGAGTTGTCATGTGAAATTGACCTCATGCACTTATTGACTAATGCGACGTTGTTTACAGCGATGGGGAAAGATAATAGAGTTGGAGGGAAATAAATGAACAGATGGGGAAGACACTTTTCAATTAATATTGGCTTTAAAGAAGGACAGGAGAAGCTAGTTATATTAAGAGAAGCTAGTTATATTAAAGAAACCCTTGCAATTATGTTATGCTTAGATTCTTGGTAGCTTATTTATTTGCACTACAATTTGCGAAAAGGGCTATACAGTTACCGTCCTTAAAAGGAGGCTATTAAGGAAAAACCCACTGCGAATAAAGTCCCTTAAGTTCTAAGGCGCTAGGCTCCCGGCTTTTTAAGACATGTCCTTTAATTCCACAATGTTATTATTTTAGAAAATTATTTAGCAGCTCAAGTTGGTGTTGATCAAATCAAAATTCCGCACTATAATAAGATGATTGCTTTGTTGCCGACTGTCCGAAAGAAGCTGCACAGATGCTTTTGGTCTGTATTGCGACAATTTCTTGACTGAACTTGGTGAAATGGTTACGCTCGGTTATTAAAATCAATTGTTGAACGATGGAAGGTGCTTGCTAGTAAAATTCAAAATGGCCCCTGAAAGGGTGGGAAGCGGATAACTGCGTCATACTGGACACACTCAACAACACAAACAAAATGCGGACACAATTCGCAAGCCAAACGGTTAAATGCGGGAGCAAAACGAGGTGGAAGCAAATCACACACACACACACCACACACACACAAAGAGTTCTATCAGCATAAAAGTCAATCTGTCCGAGGGGTTGAATGTGTACCGAAAGGAGTAGCACAGACCAGAGCTGAGTCCAGAGAGTCCAGACCAACAAGCTCTGCCATTCTACGCATTGACCCTTTTGTTTGGAGCGAGAATCGGACAGCAGCACGAGCAGAAGCAGAAGATGGGGAGGAGAGGAAGAGGACAGAAGGTAGAGTAAGGCTAACCACCCTCACACCGCGCTCTGCTGTCCACGCTCTCAACAAGCTCGATTGTGCCATTGAGTCTAAGCTGGCTGCTCGTTAGTCGCCGTGATGAACGGCACTACGACCTACTAGGTCCTGTGTCCTGCGTCCTGAAGTAGCTTGGACTGCGCGGCAGCATCGACATTATAGAGAGTCAACATTGGCAGCAATGATGGTGGTGGGAGTGTCGACGGTGTCGAGTAGTCGGATAGAGTGAAGTGGATTGAAATTGTACAATATTTGTCTGCTGAGGCTCGCTCGTGCTCTCGCTCTCGCTTCCTCAGCCGCAATCAATGGTCTTGGTAATATTTTTATTGCGATTCAAATCGAATCGAAAGTCCACCCTTAATGGCTAACGGACAGCACAACGACAGCGGCCATTACCCATTCAACCCTATGATGGCACAACGGTCTTAACCTCAGCACACATACACTAAAAGCCCAACAAGCCAACACAGTCCGCCCCCGCCCCCGCCCCCGCCCATGACGACTATTGGCATAAGCAGCCCACTTATACAATTACATATCTAAATGTTTCGCTCTGATATCAAGCAGACAAACAGGGGCGGACAAAACACATTCGCCATATTATTAAACAAATACCCAGACCAAAGAACACAATTGAATTTCTCGAATGTCCTTTGACAGTGCTTTTATTTTTTTTGCCAAACGTTTCTCATTCCCCTTCAACTTTTCGGTTTGGAACTGTATAAATTGGCCATAATCAGCTTGTAAGGAAAAAGGTTCGCTTTAAGCTTAAAGCTGTTGAATCACCTTGACAAAAAGAAGCACATGAAAAACGAAGACCACTTCAATGAAAGACATTTCCACATAATGGGATAACACTTTTCAACATTGGAAAATATGTTACAGCAGATGTAAACTTGTAGACTCATTTGTTGTGTGCAATAAATAAAACTGCTTTCAAAATGGTTTACTTATTCCTATAATCGGTTTACAACTCATAGCGTTTATCGGTTTGCGAAATAAGCCAACTTGAACAACGCACGTTGCCGTAATTTAAAAATATTATAAATTCAAATAGTTAGCTAACTAATTAAGCTCTTCTACCAATCGCCTAACCTCTTCTTTTGTTACCCAAGTTCCTAATCGTGCGATCTACATCGAAAAACACAGTCGCACAATAAAGATTGGCTAATTGATGGTACTTTTGTGACGGCTACTTGACTTGATCGCTGCATCCGATCAAACGAAGTTGCTTGTCCGTAAAACAATCCGAAGTACACGCAACCATAACACTCTGAGACTGTTAAAAGCGCAGACATGATGGGGCAAATCGATAAGACTGATGTGAGTGTGAGAGTGAGTGTGACTGATAATTGAAGAGTGCTGATTAGAGCACAGACGTTCGATCTCCAAACGGAGTTCCGCGATCGTGACGCTACACATTTGCCTATGTCGGGTCGGGTTGAGTTGAGTTAGGTATTGGGTTTGCTTGGTTCGATAGGGTTAACTCACGTTTGTGTAATTTGTAAGCACTTCTCCAACCCCAAGACAGCCGAAGCTTCGCTTTATGCACGTTCATTCCGCATTATTCACATTCCCAAACAGGACATGACAGACAGCGAGCCTGGCGGCTACCTGGCGGTACTCGAAACGGGAACGGGAATGGTAATGCGTAGTGGTAGGGGCAGGGGGATAGCGGCAACTGCACATTAAGCACTTTGGCATATTTTGTTATTGGAACATCGAGCGGGATGCATGCGTAACCCTTTCGTAAATCGAGTTAAGCCCATAAATGCAATGGATTTGCCGATGACGATCCCGATTCCGATCCCGATGCCGTTGCCGAACCCAAACCCGAACCCAGGTAAGCAAACGACCGACACACACATCATGTTAATAATTGCGTCCATGGAAATTATCATTTTTCATTTTTGCTTTTTAGTTGCACTTGGGATTTTCGGAAACTCTTCGGGGTTGAGTTTGCTGGCTCCTGGGTCCTGGGTCGAGGTTGCGGCTGTCGTCTTCGCTGAGATCATTGAGTTGCTCGCATTCTGGCCTTCTGGCTTCCTGAAGTGCCAATGACAAGTTGTCAAAAGACGGAATTAGGGGCGACCCGCAGATCGCGAACAATAACCCGAAATGTCACCGCGAGTAGGAAATGCGAAATGCAAGTTCTACTACAAAGCAGGGCATTTTGAGAACCCAAAGTAGTTTCAAGTGTTGAGGCCAAGGCATGTCAAGCCAGCTATCAAAGCTGACTTTATTCATTAACTCAAGCAGCCAAGGATATATTGGATAATTCAATCACAGACATTGCCACATATCTAAGGTAGGGTATACTGCATTCGTTGCAGCTTGATTTTAACAGAGCAATGAAAATGTGACTCGTTCGGAGAGCTTTTGTTGTTTTGTCGCCGGACATGCTTGGAAGGATACCTCACTCTCCCTCTCCCTCCCGCTCTCGCCCTCGTCCTTGACATCTACCTCAACAATGCTCTCTTCATTGTTTTACCTTACCAATGTGTGTGTTGTGTTGAGGGAGGGGACAAAGCACTGCGTGCCAATATTGGGAAGTACTGCCTGTCACATGTCACCAAAACTGAAAACTCACAATGAGCTACCGAACCCCGAAGGAAGTGCTCGAGTCAAAGGCAAGCAGGACATTTTTTGACAATTGCTCGAAGTAGGCTTTGACAAAGCCATTGACCTGAGTTCATTAGCCTTGTGAGTGAATGTGTAGTCAACTCTGTTTCAGATCTCAGAACATTTTAACTCTTTTTAAGTTAAAAATGCAGCTTATTATTTGGTGATAAGAAACTGAATTATGTTGAAAAAAGTTTCAAAATGTTAATAGACAATTGCCTCAATTGATTCATCCGCTTAAATTAAAATATAATTTTAAGCAGCCTTCGATCACAGCATTCACACTTCAATTCCAATCCAATTGCAAAACAAACACAACAGTTGTGCTTCTGCCAGGCTCAATGAACTGCACATTCTCCCCCAGCCAGGCGAGTGTCTATGAATGTTTCCGCATGTTTATCAATATGCCTGAGTCTGGGTCATATGAATATATTTATTGCAATTTCGATAGCTACTTCCGTATCTGACAGGACGACATAACTGGGTTGTTGTCATCATCTAATCCCTGAAATATGTAAAATCTGAAATGAAAAATTGAAAAACTAACTGACAACGCAGCAGTTGTAAAAATACGAGCATTGCAAATGAGGCCAGCTGGAGTAGTGGCAGCATAGACTGAGCTGGTGGGGAGTCTGGAGAGGGAGACGGAGTCCCAGTCTTTGCGGGCTTATCATAAGGCTGCAGACAAGGGCAGAGCATCAATCAAGAGTTTCCAATGAATGGCTATCGAGTGAATTAGAAGGCCAGTGCCATTTTTTCCTTCTCTCGCTCACCCCCTTTGGGCTTGTTTTTGCGAAAACTCACACACACATACAAAAGCTTGGTTTCTTTGCTACATTTTTTCATAACATGGCGACCACCACCGTACGGCACGACAGTTCGACGTACCCGGCAATATTTTGGCGGTTTAATATGTGTTATGGAAAAGCAGAAAGACGACGCTGGAGATGGAGACAAAGACGAAGAAGAAAACGGTAAAAGAAAAAAACAAGAAACGTTGCCGAAGTCAAGCGAAACGCAATGCTAAAAAATATGCGACAGTTTAGTGGCAACTAGAGAGTGGCTTGATGCGGCGAGGGGGGAAAAGAGTATGGGTAGTAGGTCGCTTGACTGTCTGGGCTTATCGTTGCGACTGTAGCCAGTGACAGGACATAACATTACCCTCGGTATCTGCGCAGTACCATGCGTGGGTCCTGCTGACGAACGGTCACCCCGGGCCACCTTCAAAGGCCAACAGCGGGTTATAATGGGGGGGAGTTGGCTTGTAGCACTCTCCAAGGCAAAGGGGTAAAAGATGCTGACTAAGTACTTTGCGAAATTGCTTACATGCGTTGCGCCTGGTCTCGGATTCAGCTCAAGCTCGTGTCCTGACTATGCCAATGGCTCTTGGTTTCTGGGCTTCGGCTTCGGGTTTTTGTGAATCGCAAACCGATGCGTCGTCGCCCGCCTCCGTTTAGCGGTAATACATTGTCATATGCAGCGGCTGGCTGCCTCTTGTCTCATAACCAGGCATAGACCCAGTGCCCAGAGTCGAGCTCCAGTCCCAGTCCCAGTCCCAGTCCAAGTTACAGCTCCAATCCCAACCCTGTGGCCATGCCCATGCTCACAGTGGACGTTGCCAAGCGAAGGATAAACGAAAGCGTCTAAGGACGGACATGAAAACAAGTGTTGGGTGCCATGTTTATGTTTTTCCTCCTTTACTTCTTGTTCCTATTCTACTGACTCCTCATGCTTTTGTTGTTATCCTTATCATTGTTGTTGCTGTTGCTGTTGTTGTTGCTGTTGTTGTTGCTGTTGCTGATGTTGCTGCTGCGTTGTCTTTCATTTCATTTCGTTTCGTTACATTTTGCTCCCTCTCTACCATGCTCGCACTCACAGTTGCTATTGCTGTCTCTGTTCTTTCTTTTTGAAGACAAGTTCGGATGGCTTTCCTCCTTTTTTTACTTCGTATTTTCTTTAATCTTTCTGCATATCGTTGTTGTTGTTGTTGTTGCTGCTGTTGTGCACGTAATATAAAAATTCAGCAACGCGCAAAACTTCACATATGACAACTCGCATGGCCAACAACAGCAATAGCAAGAGCAACAACAAGAACAACAACAGCAATGACAACGAGCAGACAACACAGTGACACTGAGGTAGTTGGCAACACACACACAGACGCACAGACTTGGCCCCTCATCATCTTCATCATTATCATCGCCTTCATCATCATTATCATGTATGTACGTCCAAGACGGTGCTCTGATGTTTCTGATTTTTTGAAGCGGAAAATCAAACGTCTTGCGATGTTAACACTGTGCCACAGCAACGCGACTTGCAACAGCTACAGCAGCAGCAGCAGCAATGCTTGCCATATACAGAAATATGTTATTATTATTATTATATATCAATGTTCGACTTGCATTTGATTTCTCTATCGCATTAAGTTGGAAATTGTTGTAGCACTCAAATTGCAACTGTCGTAATTGCTGTTGGGATTTTGTTGCCTGATCTTACTGCTTACGCTTCCATGAATATCTATCGATCTTCAGCAATGTTGTGGAGCTCTTTTGAGTTGCTGCTCTTGATGCTAGCACAGTTGCTGCTGATGCTTTAAAGAATGTTGCTGCTGTTGCAAGTTTCACAGCTGATGATGCCGCTGTTCTCACTCTCTGTTAATCTTCCTGGTATTGTTGCTTTTGCTTTTACTGCAGCAGCAGTTGCATTTCTTCTTTCAGCGAATACTTCTTTAAGAGTTGCTGATCTTTCTATATTGCTGTCATCACAGTTTCTGTCGATTTTGTAGGTGCTCCAAATTCTATTCTTCACATCATTTTACTACTACTACTTTTTTATTAGTAATGCTACTCTTTGCTATAATAATATTGTACAATGCTGCTATTTAAACGGCATTTGAATTTGTTGCAATATTATTCCTTAGTTGGTATAATTTATATTACTGTTGCTATTATTGCTTTTCCTAGTATTCTCGCATTTAGTGCTACCTCTACTACACTACTACTATTCTGATATTTTATCAAATAGCTGTTGTCACTGAGTGTCATTGCAATTGCTGCAACTGTTGCTCTGCCTACTGCTCTAACAGTTTTTGCCATAATTAAGGCACTTGCTGTTGCTATTTCTGTTAATCTTTTAATTGCTGTAGATGTTATTTTGAATACCATTACATTATTTGATATCAACAGCTGTTGCTGCTGCTGATAATACTGCTTTTGGTAGTACTGGCAGTCATATTGCAGTTGCTGTTACTGTTAATATCTCTGCTGTTGCTTTTGTTGCCACTCCATCTTCCTTAACTGCTGCTGCTGTTGCTGAAACAAATTGTTGCAGGCTTCAGTTGCTTTTACTCGCTTCTTTTATGTTGCGCAGTGTAAATGGGGTCTGAAGGCGCCAACTCTTCAGCTCCAGCTTCAGCTTCAGCTTGTCCCAGTGTGAGTGCGTGTTTGTTGTGTGTGCCTGAGTGTGTTAGTTGTGTGTGTGTGTGTGTGTGTGTGTGTATGTGTTTGGTTGAATTTCAGAAAATTGCATTTTTTCATATCATTAGGTTTTATTGGTTTCTTCCTGTTAAATATTCTTGGCTTTCCCCACACCTACCCCACCTCATCCCCTCGACACATATGCGGCACATGTATAATATTTTCTTTTGTGTATGTGTGTGTGTGTGTGTTTTGGGGCGCTGGTCGCATGTTGTCAAAACAACAACGCGCCGGTTGCGCTCCAAAAACAACCTGAAAGACGGAGACCCGAGGCACGCATTATATCTCCGCATATTGTTTCGTCTTGCCCCATTCCCCCATCTCCTTCTCCCTCTATCTATCTGCCATGCTGGCTGTGTCAGTCGGCCAGTGTCAAGCTGAGCCCAGAGACAAGTGCTTGGCAGTCATGTCTGGCCATGTCAGTCTGTTTCACGCTGCCACCCAGTGCTCAGTGCCCAGTCCCCATCCCCCTGCCACCTTCTGCCCCATCTGATATGAGGCGATAAATGCAAGTTGGCGATTTCCTTTGTTGTTCTTCCTAGAGAAACAACTTCAGTTCCACATTGAAGTCTATTACGTACGCTTTACCTGCCACGACTTCGATTTCAACTGTGTGCTAGGTATGAGAGTGTGGGAAGAGGGGCAACGGGGCGGCGGGCATAGCGACTGAGTGGGGCAAGAACAATGCGCATCGATTTGCCGGCTACGAGCTCCAATTAAATGCCATAGCAAATGGGTTATCAAAGAACTGAAAATCTGAGAATGCTTGGATGGCCAACCAACCGTTAAGCTGCTCAGTTTACCATGCGATTTGTAGGACTCTCTCTCACTCTCTCTCTGTCTTTTGGGCTGAGCCAGTTAGAGAAATTCTAATGTTCATACGATTTTCCTAGAATTATTTATCTCAATATCAATTTTTGCACTGTCAAACTCTTGTTATCATATGAAATAGCTAAATAATGCTTAAATACTTTTTTATTAATATTATAATATTTATAATTATAACTTATACTCAATAAAAAAACAATGTCCACAAATTACACCGATAATTTTGTTGAAAATAAATAAAAATTTATTTACATAAAGCATAGAGCATCATAATTATTTTCTGATTTGATGAAAACAAATTGTAACTAAGCTCAACTCAAATAAAAATAAATTAAAATAATTTATTAGTGAGTTGCCATTTGTGTTAACTATTATTTTAAAGATTGAAAATAAAATTTGTAAATAACTACAAGTAAATATAAATAAATTGAGAAACAATTATATAATAAATATGAATACCCATTTAATACAAACATAATTAATTAAAACCAAACACCCAAAACTGCCACATAAAATATGCAAATACATATGCATTTATTTAATCGTGAACTAGAAATAAGTTTAATTAATTAAGCTGGTTTGAAATTTATATTCCCCATTACACTTCACTTCACCTTAAATTGTGGCCAACTTTCGCTTCTTAAAAGTCAAGGTAGACTTCCTCATGGGAATGAAACTGAGCCAAGAAGCTTTTGAAAATGGTTTTCATACTTATGAATCTAATCAAATTGATTTGAATCTCGGTCTATCCAATCATTTTTGTTGACCAAGCATGCCAAAAAACTTGGCACCCAACCAAACATATTATTATCGAAAGGGGATTTCGTTTAGGCTGGGCCAACTAATGCACTGACATCCATCTACAACAACCCCCCAACGATGTGTGTGTGAGTATGTGTGCTGTCCTGCCCACAACAATACAAACATACACAGAAATGGAGTCAACGCTGATGTTACCTGCGTAAATCAGGAAATGTAGCAAGCAGGCAAGTAGCAACTTCTGATTGACTGCCTGACGTATGGATGGATGTCTGAATGGCTGGCAGAAGAAGAGGACGGTGGAGGGACGCAGAGGATAGAAAACTTTGACGTCTGTTGTTGTTGCTGGTCAAGAGAATGTCTCAAGAGCTTGGGCTCGTTTCCGAGCTAAGTCGCCCTAATGCAAATGGAAAACTGAAAACGGTTGCACACATAATTTCAATATGCCAGCTACAACCCTGCTGCCCCTCCCCTGTAACCGCCCTCTAAGAGCCAAATGGAGAATTTGACTGCGAACCCAGAGCCCAGTTTGAGCTCCAGTTGTACCACCTGCAGTGACTGACAGACTGACTGACTGGCTGACTGATAGACGGACGGACGGACGGTCGGTTGGTTAGTCGACTTGGTCGACTTGGTCTTGGTCTGGCCCCCGGGGTCGTTTTTGCGTACGCCCTTGTGTGCTCTTACCTCACATGTGTGTGGGTGGCTGGTGGGTGTGTGTGTGTGTGTGTGTTTACCGTGTGTGTGTAGCGTGTGGATGCTCTCTCTGGTCGCAGAGCCTTGTTGCTTCTTGATGCGCTTCGGTGGTCGCCGCCTGCCAACGGAAAAGGAAATGAAAAAAGGCGAACGAAATACCGCCTCGATGCTCGGACGGATTCTTAAGCTCAGCAACAGCTTCAGCTTCAGCTACAGTCTTCGTCTCAACCTTAGACTGTTCCTCTTCCTCTTCCACTTCGACAGCCACTTCCCGTTCCCATTCCTGTTCCCCATCCCATCGTTACCCTTCCTTTGCCAATTCCGCTTGGTTGGTTTGCAAAATTTTTGAATTGGATACTCCGGCGACCAAAAACGCCCACGCGCTGGGCATGCTAACTGCCTAGCCTTCTGCCCTCTGCATTCTGCCGAGTTCCCCCTACTGCCAACCCCCCATCCCCTTCCCCTCGTTGCCTTCCGATGCCACACGTTCAACAACGTCCGTCGTACACATGACCAAAAGAATCAACGAGTGTGCGTGTGTGTTTGTTTGTGTATACGCGTGTGTGTATGTGTGTGAGCGAGGACTATTTGAAATTTTGCATATTAAAATATCGTCGTGGATGCAAAAGGTCGCCACGTCTTAGTCGAACCAAAAGGTGGCCGGCGCCGTGTGCCGTGCGCTGTTCATCTCTCTGCCGCACATCGAAGCTGTTGTTGATGTCGCACAGTGGGACCAACTCAAGGCCTTTCTGCTAACAGTTGTGTACCATATAAATGATGTATATGAACGATTCGATGATTTGTCACTGCAATTTCACCCTGGCACTTTGCTATGTGATATCAAAATTATATACATTCGATACCTTCTTAATCAATTTGTTCAACATAAATTGACATAATAAGCATTAAAGGACTTATCAAAGATTAGTGTTATAGCAGATTATCGATTCTTTCCAATTGGTGGAAAGTTCATGCTCTTTTATGCAATTTCTGGTCCACTGTGCACGCCGCCAACTGCTGCTGTTGTTACTGTTGCTGTTGTTATTGGACGGCTGTTGTTGCTGACTGCAAATGTGGGTGGAGAATGTCGCCGCACCGTCACTGGCAACTGGCGACTGGCAACTGGCGACTGGCAACTGGCGACTGGCAACTGGCACTGGCAACATAACATTGGGACACAGACACATCGCCTGTGGTAACACAATAACGAATTTCCGTACCAACTTCATCACCAGCTCCCGAAGATGTTGCTGCTGATGCTGCTGTGATGTTGATGTTGCTGTTGCTGTTGCTGTGATGTTCTTGCCTTTTGCCTTTGCCCTGAAATGTTATTCACTTTACATGGGGCTTTGGTCTCTGCTGTGTTGTTTCGTTTGGCAACGTTGCTTCGATTTCTTTTGCTGTTTTCATTTTCATTTTTCCTGTTTTGCTTTCTTTCTTTTCTATTCGTTTCTTTTCTTATTTTGGCAACAGACATAAATGAAATTATACACTTTTCAACACACACAGACAATACGCACATGCCGATAGTAACAGTAATAACAATAATAACAATAATAATGTAAACAAATACAATAAACAAACAAACTGAAAATAGGAAAAGTTGCGACATAAACGACGCTGAAAATGGGAGCTTCAAATAGGAAGCAGTTTATTGGCCACATTTACAGTCTGGGAACTTGCAACTGGACGTTGCACTATTCGCATATTTGCACAGCTGTCTGGGCATTTCTCATAAGGAGTAAACCCTTCTAACAAATATTTTGAAACTCTCAAGCGCTCGTTACCCTTGTCGCTGTCTTCTGCCTCCCGTCTCCTTCTTGGCAGACAAACAATTCAACTTAATCAATTACCCAAGAGCAAACACTTTTACAGTTTTGAAAATTGTCGAGCCATCGATCGATCTGTCGAACTGTCCAACTGTCGAACAATCGTAGCGATCACAAAGAGCCCGTTACATGCCAAAAAAAAGGATAGGCAAAGGATGAAATGAATTATTGTGCAAGCTAGATTTTTTCCTTTTCCCTTTTTTATAGATTTCGATTTCACTAAATTTCTAGATCGTGAGAAAGTCTAACCCCTTCGCTAGGGATGCGTCTTTCCACAAAGATGCGACTAGCAATTTGGCTGAAGATGACGCTGGTCCATTGCCACATAATTTATAATGATTAGGTACCGTCGCATTGCACAAAGCCAGCCCAAATCGGAAATCGCAAGAAGGAAAATGAAAAGGGAAACAGTTGCAAGCAAAGGCGCCTCCTTGAGCCGCAGCGAAAAGAACACAACGTATGGAGAGGGTGACCGCGATAGAGGCGTCATCCCTCAGCGAGGGGCCTCACGTCTTAGGGTGCCTCACCCCGTCCTGTGTCCTTTTATCAACCTCCTGCTAAGATCATGCAGCATTGGCAGCTGTGCCAACCTTAAGAGAAGAAAAGAATCCCGTAAAATTGCTTACCAAGCATTACGTAGGCAAAATGTAGGCGCAAGATTAAAATTTTAGTTTAATATTAGAATGGATGATGTATTCATTAATTCATAGTAATTATATTAATATTGATAATGATAATAATAATAATAATAATAATAATAATAATTATAATAATAATACAAGTAATAAAAATAATAATATGTAATAATAATATTTCTAATAATAATATTTATAAGAATAAAAATAATATTAATGAGAATAAAAACAATATTAATGAGATAAAAAAAATAATAATAATAATAAACATAATAATAATATGTCTATAATATTTATGAGGAGAAATCCATTTATGTTAAGCTGATGAAAACAACAACTTGTACGTTTCTAAACAGTTTCTCTCTTTTCATTTCAGACAACTATTTGATAAGTCAATTAAAATATCAATAGAATCAATAAAACACCCACCACAGTACAGGATCAAGAGGTCACCAAAACGGTCTGACCCCACGCAGATCGAATGACCGCCAGCTAGTCTTTGGTGCCATTAATCTGGCAATTAGTCAACTTTGATTAGCCCCTGACAAAACACAGACTCATGGATACACTCACAACGAGTGTGAGTATGAGTGTATATGAGTATAAATATCAATTTGATCTGTCAAATATTGACACATCAAACCCTAAACAAACCAATGACAGGCAACGAGATAGAGAGACCCAGACCCGGCCTACCTTCTCCCCCTCTCGGCCATTTAGCGGCAATTTATGTGCAACAAAACACCAAAAAAAGAGTCCTGAAAAATGGGAGAAATAATAAATGAATACACAAAAACAACAACAAGACACAAAAGGGATGCTATTATTATTGTTGTTGTTGTTGAGATCATTTTAAGGGTCCTTGACTTTGTGCCGGCAATGAGCCAATTGAGTGATGCTGCCGTCCTTTGAGAGCAATTATGTTATGCTATTATATCATGTGATATTATGTCGAAAATGTAGTTTTTTACACCAAAAATATTAGAGCGAAAGGCATTAGATCATGCTTAGGGTTTGCTATGGTTTCCCTTTCCCTTTTCAATTTTTTTTGTTTAGGGGATGCTGAACGAATGAATCCTGGCGAAAAGGTTCAAAGTGCGTGTGAAAATGAGGATATTTGTTGTAGTTTCTGTTGTTCCTGTTCCGGATGCTGGCAAAACTTTTGCGGTGTTTTTAAGGTGTGAAGCCAATGACTATTAGGGACAAAAGGATGCTGCTCAACATAACAAAAATGGGAACAGTAGCTGGACAATTACTTGTTCTCATCATAGCGTGTAATGCGATAAAGGCGCCAAACTTAATACCCGATTCACAATTATCCATATGATCTCTCATTGTTGAGCCGATAACCCAGGCAAGTCTTTTTGGGTCAAAAGGTGCCGTATTCTGTGCCTGTTTGTCCGTGTCCTCTGGGCCAATTAGTCAAGTGGTTAATGAGTTGAGTCGAAATCGGATAAGAATGCCGCATAGAGTACAGCTGAATGCATTGCGACAGGATAACTGTACACTTCATCGGTTGTGCATTTTCCATTTGCAATTTGGAAAAAAAAGGAGTTGGAAGGGTTAAGGGCTTAAAGGGTTGTCAAGCCGAGGATCTGCGGCTGCTGCAGTTGCAAAAATCGAGTTAAAAAATGAATGTGAATTTTCAACAGGCAAATTTATTCTTCATCTGCAGCAACACCAAAAAAAGGGGTTGTAGGGCGGAAAAACAGTGGAAAGCAACGATGTTGCAAAATGATTCCAAAATAATTTGCTGAAATGGCGACGTCATTGAAAATTACCATTACACAGAGCAAAAAAAAAATGGAGGAAAAATTATTGAAAAGCAATATGTGACATTTACCAATGCAATTCATCGCAATAGAAGCATTATAAATAACAGATATTAAATAGTTAAAGAAATACAAAACAAACACAAAACAATTAAAAATGGTAATCTTACAAAGCATTTGGCATAAGGCAAAAATAATATTATATATATTAACAATATGGGATGAAGGCCAAGCTGCTAGCGCCTGCTTTCTAATAAGTCTAATTATTTCTTTTTAAATGTAATAAATAAATAAATATTTGTAAACTATAACCAAGTAAATCAACTAATAAGTTCATATTAAATACCTTTCTTGGAAATACGAACTGGAAGATTAAATAATATATATAGTTAGAAGATTAAATATTAAAGTTGAACTTTAATATATGATAAGCTGACAAAAGTATTTATATAAATATTGAAGAAATTCGAGGAATAAATTCCTTGAATGAGAAAAACTAAGCCATTGGTAAATTTATGTAACCTGAACTATATAACATCAATATATTCGAGTCTCTGTGCGTGAACATTGAGATATCAGAGACTAAAGATAGCTAATTTTTCCTTAAGTTTGCTACTTTATTCTGCATTCATTTTTATTGTTTAATTTCCTTATATTTATTGTACAGTATTTTCTTCTACTTTTAAGCCATGTTTCTCCACATTCATCATCTAATTCCTCTCTTCTTGGTGCTTCTTCTGCCTCTCGATTCGCCTCGCCATCGACTCGTTTGAATATTCAATTTGGCATCGTTTAAAGTTGTGTTGTGGCAAGTATATGAATCGAATTGAGTTCGATTTCGATTGCAAATGTTGGCCAGGTGTTGCTTTGATGTTGCAAAATCCGCTGAGGGCCACCCCGGTGCCTGCCCTCTGCCCCTACCCCTACCTCTACCCCAGCCCTGGCGACTGCTGCTGTCCCTTGCCACACGGCAACTGACACACACACACACATGCTGTTGCCACATGCGGGCTTTGCATTTGCATGGCCTCCTTTTTTCCTGCATAGCATAATTTCAAATTGCGAGCAAATTTTCCCGCTCAACAGAGCTCACACACACACACGCACTCGTGGATGTGGCATAGTTTTTCCACACGGAAAGGATTATTTATTTATTACGAAAATTTTCGTCATTCGATGCGCGGCTGGCGCGTGGAAAGCTGCAAAAAAAAAAGCAAAGGTGGTAAAGGTAGACGACTCGGCCAGGATAATACACGGGCACAGCCAGGAGGACAAACAGGACAGACAGTACGCGTCCAGGCAGCCGCAAATGTCGAATTATTCAAATGATGATTCAACCCCCTCCTGCACCCCTCTCTCACACTGTCTCTCCCTCTCTGCTGGCATGCGATATGCAAAAAAATAAAAAAGGAAAAGAGTTTGAAAAAAGGCGCAGGAGCTGGATGGAATACGCACAGGACTCGACACACGGGATACGGGACACACGCCAGAGAGATACAACAACGCGGCGTTGATTTTGTGTGCACTTTTTTTTCAAATATACCATATACACGTACCTTGCGGCAATCTGGCGGCACACACACATACAGAGAGACAGACAGGCTTTGTTGTTGTTGTTGCTGCTGCTGCTGTTGGTCCTTTGTAGTTTGCATGTCCCGTTTCGTCATATGAGATCGCGAGCGCTTACAAATTTTTCATATAATTTGAAAATAAAAGGTAAACGCACAGACAGGACAGCACAGGAACAGGACTTGCCCATAGGCCTACGCCACACACACACACATAAGTGAGCGAGTGAATGTGTGTATGTGTGAGTTGATAAAAAAGTCGCATTTAAGGACATCTGCGTGTTTTCCCCATACACAATATGCAAACCTTCCACTGCTTCTAGTGGTCTCTATCTCTATCGCATTATTTCTCTCTCTTTCTCTTTGTAGCGACCACATTTGAATTCATTTAATTTGCACCTTGTTCGCTCAATTCGGTAATATTATATTGTGTGTGTACGCAAAGCATTATGCTGGCTAGTAACATCTGCCTCGCCACCTCGTCCTCATTTTGATCCTGATCGCGATCCTGAGACCACTTGACAGTCGGCCACCACTGTCATGCATATGCTGGTTGGCAGCTCAGTTGCTAGTGATTTATCAGATAATATTGCCACTCAATTAACTTTGCACATTTCAATTAATTTATTGAAAATTCTCACAATTATATCTACAAATTGCTTAAGTTCTCCAAATTGTTTTTGCAAACTCACTGTTTTTACTATTGCTATTTAAATATTGGAATTATTTAAATAAAATGCATCCCATCTGCTTTTGTAGATTTATTCACTCGTTATGTGCTAATAATTATTTCTAACTCAATTTTGGAATTCACAGAAAAAGTTCAAATAAAATGATGTCTATGTTTAATAATTGATTAAAATTACTTAAGACTGATTTCAGTCGTTGAATAGAATAAAACAACAATTCTCGTGGGAGATAAATTGCAAAGAAAATAACATCGATATCAACAAACTCCTACATTGCTCTACTTTTTTATTAAATTTGCATTTTACTCTATTTGCGAGCTTCACTTCTGACCACATTATTTGGCACTCTGCACATTCCATCGTGAGTCTCGTTAGACGTTGCCAGTGTTTATATGTACATAAGCTAGAATATATAAACAATTTGTATATGTATAGTATGTGGCAGGTCCAGAGACCGAGCTGGACTCAAGCTCATTCCAATAGCTAAACTAAATCCCATTGCCCATTCCCCATGCCAATTCCCCATACCACAGTTGCCCATTCCCCATTCCACATTCCGCATTCGCATTCGAATTCGCAATTCAAAGACGAAGGCGGCAACCCACAATGAAAACTTTGCATAAATGTCCGCAAACATGTGTCCTGGTACCCACTGCGACTACCCGACTACAGAGTACCCAGTTAGCTGTATCACAAGCAGTCTCAAGTAACCAGTTCCCCAATTGGGCAGAGAGTCCTTGCCGAATTGTTGTGGGGCGCCTTGCTCGGCAATGGCGGCGACTTTATAAAAATGTTTGCCTTCTGTTTGTTTGTTTGTTTGTCTATGTGTCGATTTGTTTGTTTGTTTGTTTGCCCGACTGCGTTTTGTGTCGTAAATTTAATGGACAACAGCAAAAACAACAACAACAACTGTAACAGCAGCAGCAGCAGAAATCGAAAAGGAATCGAATCGAATTGAATGGCAAATGGGAGCCATGCATAAAAAATTGTCAAAGCCAGCCAAGGGTTAACTTCGATTAGCCCGAAATGTTGTCATGGCCTGTGGTCGCACATATGTGCGGGTGCCCAACAGCAGTGTAGCAAAAGGGGCATCGAGGGGGTGTGTGTGTGTGTGTGTGTGTGTGTGTGTGTGGTCATAAGGCCAAAGCACAAATAATAACAGTCACGCGTCGAGGAAAAAAGCAGCAAACGCGGCAAAAATAAATAATAAAATAAACATGAAAAAAGAGAAACAAATAAACATGGAGATGAGGTATATGAGACTGACAGACGCCCTACAATCTGCAATCTAAATAAATTGAAAACATAGTTTAAGAACAAATCTAACAAACCTAATTTTCAGCTAATTTAAAAGATAAATTTACAAAATTAACATTAATAAATGGAGGTACTTCAAAATAAAGTCAATAATTATTCAAGAACTATTTTTATACTGTACCTAAAAATATGATAAACTCAAGAGCAGTGCCAAAGTTAATTAGTTATTTAATTTTTTTAAACAGTAGTTTAGTACTATTCTATTCTGATTCTTATAGTAATCAAAAAATTCACTTATATAGCATGTATAAGAACTCGATGCTGAGCAATAAATTGGAAATATCACAGTCAAAGCTATCGCAAAAGTTATAATGCCCGCTTGGCAAGGGTATGAGGCAAAAGCAAGGGCAGCAAAAAAAGGACAAAGGACCAGAGGATACCCAAAAACGCCAAAACATGCGAATGAATATGAGAGCGGCGAGGCATTGAGTTCGATTGGATTTGGAGTCGCAACTGGTGTAGCGCCAGGGTCGAAGTCAGTCTTGGGGTTGGGGGGTCCTTGGGCTGGGATTTGGGTTGGGTTGGGTTGGAGTTTTGGTATCGGGTATTGGTCTCGTTTGGCGGACAGCGGACCAAATAGGGCCATTGATCAAAATTGTTACAATAATGGCGAAAAATCAACCCCGTGTACAAACCAAACGCCCACTAAGTGCCACGTTGACCGTGTGTGTGTGTGTGTGTGTGTGTGGTGTAGTCCAACAGGGAGGGATGGGCAGTGGTATGCGGCATGTGGCATTTGGGTTAGGCCAGAAGCAATGCAAAGGCAGCAGCAAGGGCACATACTAGAACGAGAGAGCGAGTGAGCGAGCCAGCAAAGCCATTGCTATCCTTCGTGTGGCAAACGGACACGGGCCACAGCTCACGGCACCAGGGACATGGAGGAAGTCAGGGATGGGGACATGGACTGGAGGAGTGTCGGAGTGTCGGACTGTTGGACCGTTGGACTGTTAGACCGTTTGGACTGCCGTGACGGTCGTTGCCGGTCGAGCAGAGCCCAATGTCTGCGTCTGCCATTGAAAGCCTTTTGATGGCAATGGCGGCGTTGGTGGTGGCGGTGGCCGAGGCGGTGGCGGTGGCCGTGTTGCTGTGATGGAGGAGTGGTGGAAGTGGTGGGTTGGACTGTGCTCGAGTCGAGTTCTGGTTGCTGCGTTTTGGCTTGTGGATTGGTCTCGCAAGGTAGCGACGTTGCTACGAATGTCCAAAAGGACCAAACAGTGGCAGGACGTGTGTATGTCTGTGTCTAAATGTGTGTGTGTGTGTGCTGTTTCACATGCTCTCGCATGGTAATGGCCACAGATGTTGTTATGGCAAAAGTTCGTACGTGAGGGTCGAGCCGAGAACGACATCCTTTTGCTTTGCGTCGTCCTTTTCCTAGCTAGCCGTTTGCTGTTGTTGGCCGTCGTGGGTCGTTTGTATATATTGCATCAAAGAAAAGTTGTGCTGTGAAAAATAAAGCATGAAAGTCCTGCACAAGGACACACATACACACACATACACGACCACACGCAGTCGCAATGCAAATAATAATAAAAACTGGGCTGACAAAATCGTTTCCTTGACTATGCGAGAGACGCCATGGACAACGCACTAGGATCTGACTGCCATACAAACATACGCCATCTGTCTGTGTGCGCTTACGTGTGTTTTTGTGTTTATGTGTGTGCGTTGGGTATTTGGGCATAAGCATGCATACAATACTCTCAATCCCCCACGTGCTGCCTGCACAGCCATTCTGCCTGGCCCCAACTTCGTCTGCGTCTCTGTCTCCGTCTCCGTCTCCGACAGCGACTACGACTGCGACTCCTCCTCGAACGCAGGCATTGGCGTTTATCAAGTCAAGACGCGGAAATTGGCTGCCATTTCGATCTGCCTCACAGCCTTTCGTGCTGTCACACACACATACACACGCACCGCCCAACCAAGGATAATGCTGTTTAAGCATAACTGATAGCCATGGTCAGAGTTTTAGCCATAGCAGGCAGCTAACATTAGAATCGAAGCTGAATAATATGCCTCATCAATTGAGATCATTGGCTTAGGATGCCCTTTAAGGCCGGCAGCTCTGTATTAAAGTTAACTTAAAAAAGCTGCTTGCTATAAATGGTTGCACGCCTGGTCCGGTTGGCCTAGGAACCTAAGCTGATTGATATGGTCAAAAAATGCACATCACGCGCAAATGCGCACTGTACAAAGCTGATTGCTGTGGAGAAACTTTTTATAAACTCTGCCGCTTTCAAGAATTAATTAAGAAGTTCTGGCTAAGGTGTGAATCAAAAGTACAGTTTAGCATATAAATAATTTTTGTGAGTTGCAATTCAACAACCAATGGGCTATATTATTTTCACTGCAAGTGCAGTTCCTTAGACTCGACCAAGAGATCTAAGGAAGGCACTATTCCGGTTTCAGTTACAATCTTTTAGGGTTGTCGCTCAATCAAATTCAACGTCCATGTGCTACTCAAATCCGGCAAAACCCGTTGAGGCGCAAAAACCGCAATCTCTAACCCAAAAACACCACAGCCGAACAGGGGCAGAAGATGGAGTCGGGAATGGTGAATGGGGCTGGTGCTGGAGCTGGGGATGGAACTGTAGTTGGAAGGCCACATCACTGGGATCTGTGTAAAAATATTAGTTCTGTCAAAATAAATTTCTTTGAGTAATGTAATCCCATTTTGTGGTCTTGACACACAAACGCACATGATTCTTTAAAATTTTTAGCCACTAGGAAGCAGCTCGACCGCTCAACACTGTTTGCAACCACCTCCCAGCCACCGTAGGCAGAGGCAGTGCCACGCCTATTCATTCTTCACATTTGCCCAACGTCTGCCCTCTTTTTCGGTCACATATCGCATCAAGCTGAATATGAATGCGATAAATCTGTTCGTGATTGTTTTTGCTGTCGCACATGTTGCGAGGGGAATCAACCCCCCCCAGCCCCTATCAGGCAACGGTCTAGAGCGTATGGGTCTATCGTCGACGGTCTACGACAAGGTGTCCAAACGCTGTTTTGCTTCGTGGAGTGCGTAAAAAATGCCAACGGAATTCGCTAATCCAGCCAAGAAGCGAAGAAGTGGAGATGGAGGTGGAGCTGGAGTTAGGAACGAGGTGGCGCTTGTGTGGTTGCGAACTTCAGCTGTCCTTTATTACACTATTCGTTCGTTGGCTAGGCACAAGAGTATGGCAACGATTACGGTCACATGTATGCTGTTTTGGCATGTAAACGCAATAACCAAGCCTATGACCAGGTGGCTGTGGATGGGCAATAATGTGGCTGGAGGAGGGTGTGGGCGGTGGTCGCCTTCTGCCTGCTGACTGCTGATGATGACAATGTGTTCTGACAGCTTTGTGGCTGTGATTGCAAAAAATGAGAGACGATGACGAGAAAAGAACAAGAAATTGCAAATTTTTGACACACACGCACATTCACATTTACCATACATGCGTGCGTTCGCTTGTGTATGTGTGAATATGAATATAGCGCAAAAAAATCGTGTAATGTAATATAGTCAAAGTCGGAGTCGGTTTCGAGCTGAACGTGTCGATGCTCACAATGGTGATGCCTGTGCGTGCAATGGCCTTTAAGAGGGGAAGTGTGTGTGTGTGTGTGTGTGTGGAAGGTGTGTGCTTGTGTGTGTATGTAGTTGAGTTGTGATTTGAGAACAAACATTGATGAGGCCAAATTTCTGTGATTCGTCATCTAAATAGGTTTTATTCACAGCACAGTGCTGCGTGTAAGTATACGCCACCCACCCAACCGTTCACATACACACACTGGTGTAAAATTACAACGCATTACATGCACACACACACACTTACAAACACTCACTGCAATTTCGGGCAGCTGATACATCAAATTAGTTCACATACAAATTTTAAGCTTTAAAGTAAATTGAGCATGTTCTATATAAACTGTTTCTAAAATTTTCTTACATACATATGTATGTATATATATATGTATATTAAAACTACAATTTCGATCAATCAAAACATGTTTACAGAGTCAGAAAGTGATAAAAGCACTTATAAATCTATTGGCCCACTAAAAACACCATGCAACATACATTTTTAAAACGTAAGATAAATTTTGAGTTCGCGGTTTTAGCAAATGAGATAGTCAGGAGAATTGAATGGAGTCAACAGAACATCTACAGCTTGCAAGATATAAAGAATCGATATAATTCACTAGCTAAATTGCGGAAGAAACCGCTCAATGTTAAAAGGAAAATGCCAACTCAATTAAAGTTCTCAGAACGTCAAATTCGCAGAACCTTCACAATATATATCAATAAAAGCAAATCTGTGGTGGTCTGATAAGCCTAGTGGGACTTGACGTATTATATATTTATACCCGCCTACCCAAAGGGTAGAAGGGTATTATGGCTTTGTGCCGACCGAAAATGTATGTAAGAGGCAGAAGGAAGCATCTCCGACCCCATAAAGTATATATATTCTTGATCAGCGTCAACAGCCGAGATGATATAGCCATGTCCGTCTGTCCGTCCGTCCGTATGAACACCTAGATCTCAGAGACTATAAAAGATAGAGCAACAAATTTTTCGCGACAGTATGTCTTATTGTTGCACGCAGATCAAGTTTGTTTTTGATTTTGGCCATGCCCCCTCCCGCCCCCATAAATCGAATAAAACCGAATTGCAAGCGTTGTTTTAAACCTAGAACGTTCAATTTTGGTAGGCACAATACTAATCACCATCTTAATGATCTCTGCGAATTTGGTTACAATAAAAAACACAGAAGTTATTAAGATATTACTTTTATAAGGCGTTACCACGTGCAGCTGCTAGTGCTGCCTAGTTAGTTGCTATGACACTCCGCGACATAATAATGGTGTTCAATAAACCAACTAAAGAACCGCCAAGCTAATAATTTCGAACAAAGAAAATGTTGATATATTATTTTGGTATTTTTAGTATATTTTTTTAAGTATATTTTGTAAAGTATTTTTTCAGTTAATTTTGAAAAAATATAATATTTGGATGGTAAAATTGGGTGGCGGGTACCTCACAGTCGAGCAAACTCGACTGTAGCTTTCTTACTTATTTTTAATTATTTTGCTTTATTCATATATATATTATATGTATGTATATTATTTATTAAGCTCTGACAAATTCCACTTTGAATAGTTCATGATTTAATTTAGATTTGTTTATTTTGTAAACTAAACACAGATGAATCAAGGACAGGGGGACAGCATTTCTTCGATGATAATAAAAATTTAAAAACATTGTAAGCACGACCTTTTCAAATAATTCATATTGGTAGCATTAGAAGGACCAACTATATCGACTGGCATCGATAAGATATGGAGTCATCTAAAGATCCCAACTTGTCATTTTTCGAAGTGCCTAAAGTTTACATCGCAAATTTTCTGTCACTCCCAGGGACGATTTGAATGTCTGTTGGAAAAGGTTGAATGTAAATTGTCTTGAATTCCAAGCTCTCGAAGGTTTCACCTGTCCTGTCAGTTTACAGCAGCACAAATTCGAAAAGTTGCTTGAAATAAGCGCCAAATGTTTAAAAATCAGTTATGACCAATCAGCTGATCTGTGAAACGGTGGCCACTAATGAAGTTAAGCTTTTCCTATGAAATGGATAATAAAGTATAGATTCAATTCAAAATTGTTTAGCCATTTTTACAAAAAGCACAAAGTTTGAAGGTAAAATTTAATTCTAGATAGTGATTTTCCTGTAGTTTTTTAAGCTTTTCTTTGATTTTCTTTCACTGAAGCCCAAGCGATGGCGCAAACCCAAAAAGCTTAGCAAAATAACAGCCATGACAACCCTCGCAGTTGAACAAAGAAGCTTAACGAAACACCATATGCACATTTCGTTAAATTTCAACACTGACAGTTTATTGGATATGCAAACCAAGAACACGTTTAAAAGCAGAGGTGGCAAACTTTGCTGGGTTGAAAACTGTGCTAATCTTTAAGGCGGCAGATTTGAACGCAACTAAAAAATATTTATTTTGTACATATTACATAATTCAGTTAAAATTAGCATGTACTTTGGAAACAAACAGTCGAACAGACTCATCGAGTCTGTCACAGTTTTAATGCCACATACATATGTGCAGCAGTTTAGCAGAAATCACCGTGGATGACCATCATGTTTGATGGCTGACCATTGGGCAGTCCAGCAAATACTTCTGTCATCCACATGGCAATATAATGATTAAACAGATCCCATGTTTCAATTCAATCCTGATACTTACCAAGAAACTGTGAAACTCGATTCTGTATATTCGAATCGGAACGTAAATAATTTATTAGCACAATAAATCCGGAAAACTTCAAGCAAGACACTTTCCATTTGTCATTTAAATAGAGTGAAGCAAAATAGAACAATTTGAGAAATATAAAAACAATTGAAGTTACCAGTATGCTTCATGCACCAAATCAAAAATAAAATAATAAGTTTTTACTGCTTTCACATCAAAAGACAGCAAATAAAATTAACTGATAAAAAAGTAAATTTTGTCTAGTTCGATAAGATATTACTCGACAATTTTAGCATAAATGTTTACGGCTTGTGTTTCATTTCCAGTGCTCGCCATAAATATCCCATTGCATCAAAATAGAAGGATGGAGAAGGATAAATTAAAGAGGTGGCAAGCAGTAGGCCGAGCAAGGGCAAGTTAAAAGAGAGAGAGAGAGCGAGAGACAAATATTAATTGCAAGTAATTAATGCAATTAATTATCCACTTCAAATTAGCTGATTGAGCGCTGGCCAAGGGAACTGTGACAATCAAACGGCGTCGAGAGATTAAATGCCGAACCCAAAAATAATAATAACGAGGCAACAATAACAACAACGGCATAATGAGGCAAAAAATAAACGCAAGCTAAAATGAAATGGAGGGCAAAATGAACAGCAGTCGCGGGAACGAAAAACAGGAAGCGAATCATTTCGTCAATTCACAAGCGCATCCTGCGTAAGTCCGGCTCGACTACGGACTAAGGGTTGTGGGATACCATGGCACTACGCATTGTTTGTGGCCGGGATTCAAATCGCATTCAAGGAGAGCCAACAACAAATGACCAGGACGGACAGACAGACAGGCAAATAGATAACACTGATATGGTGCGTACGCTGGAGATGGACGGTGGGGCTGCTTTTGATTAAATGTGCGCTTGATTTGAAAATGATTTCATTAATTAAACGCTTCCACCTTTGGCACTGCCCTTTGGCTTCTGCTCTTTGCTCTTTGCTCTCTGCTCGTTGTCCCTTTTTTCGGTTAAATTTTTTTTGTTTTTGATTTTCTTCCCGATTTTTGACATTTAATTATAAATTGTGAAGTCAGCTTTCATTGGCATTTAACGCAATTCGCTTTGTGCCGCGCCAGAGGCGCCAGAATGTTGTATACAAATTGTTGCATTCATTTACCCACTTTGCATACCTCGTAAATTGGAGCAACAAGTCGTATACGCAGTATAGATCTGAGAAGCGAGCTTGCCATTCATTCAATTCTGTTTCAAAATTGTTATTAGCTTTTAACCAATTATAATATCGAATTTTCTTCCTTATTGTATAATCACTCACGATATAAATTTGAAATGTTATCCGATTTCTTGTTATACAGAGTATCAGTTATTCGCGCATTCCCGTTTTTTTTAGTTATTCACTCAACTTTTTCAGCTGCACTGAGCCCCTGCACTTTGATTGCAATCGGAGCAGCTCTTAATTGAACATCGCCGTAGGCCATTACCGAGTGACCCTTTTCTCCATGTTCAGCTTCTCCTCTGTTCCCTCTGCTCGCAGCCTTCGCTATGATATACATGTTGGTGAGATATATTGCGCATTCACTGCTCTAAATGGGGGTATCGCTGGGCAATAGAGGAAAGAATGCAAATCTGTCGAATTCCCACATATAATTTCAATTTATTTATAGCTAAATAATCACGAAACATTGCAAAATGCTTGCTGATGAGCTAAACAAAATATCAAATTGCCTGCGAATTTATTTGTTATTATTTATGCACATTCAACACTTTAAATAGCATAGTGCAAAGCATATTTACAAAATTAGGTTTAAATTACACCAAGTACTTGCAACCACTTAACCAACAACATCCATTAATTCTATGATTAGTTTTTCCTTTTATTTTTGTTTTCAATCAATTCAAAGTGAGGCAAATAGGAAAGCGAACTACAAACTCTGAAAGACGATAACGGCCAGTACATATTAAATTGATTTATGTGATAATAAATTCAAATTCATATTCGCGAAAGCACGTTAAAGCATATGCATTATTAAAGAGATTTATGCAAATTACAGTTGACCTTAAATATAAATAATTCGAGGGGAAATCCAAATGGTGTGCAGCCTTAAATCGCAATTTGGAGAAAGGCAAGTCAATCCATTTGCTGTATTCAATATGACAAATTTAAAATGATGACTCAGATCTGTTAACTTGAAAGAATAAATATAACATTATATATTTTTTAATGTCACTAGTAAAGTCATTCAATTGCTTAATCAAATTGCATATTGTAAATAAGATCAGTTGTTGTGCTTAATAAAATATCCAATGTACTGAAATACGAGTATATTGCATCAAGAACTGAGAATATTTACATTGAAATGGAATAATGCCATTTGATCGACTCAGCATCGATCGAATTCAGCAGTGTCTGAACGATCATAGCCGCCCCTGCCCTCTCTCTCTCTCTCACACACACACTCTGCATGCCTATCCTTTCTGGAAAAGCACTCATTACGCCATAAATAGTCGTAGGCACGCATCCATTTTGGGGCTTCTGCCAAAGCCAAACTGCCAACTGGGCTAATTAATTTGCTAACTGCGTGACTTGCATGACCAAAGCGTTGCTTACAGTGGGTGCAGTTGTTGGGTGGGTGGGTGTTTGAGTGGCCGTGGCGGTGCTGTGGTGGTGTTGGCCATATGCCCATATCGCACGGACTGCACTCGGCTATTGGCAGCGAGTTTGACTAATGATTAAATGCGTGTTCCGGTCACTGCTGCTCCCCTCCTCTATGGCAATTGCAGTGCTCTCCCACACTTGCACTCACTTGCCGCTGATGTCGTGTCATGGTCAATGCTCAGCTAGCACTTGCCACAGAACTTCAGCGCCTTCCTTCTTTCGATTGATCAATTGGCGCTGAAGTGGCGCGTGTTTGTGGTGAGTGTGTGTGTGCATGCTGTGGTTCAAGGACTTGCTCTTTGGCCACACACTCGCAGCTTAAACTTGATCTAAGTCGAGGAGAGGCAGTGCTTTAAACACAACTGCGACTACAGTCTGAAGGGGTGTTTGTGCGCGGGGGTGTTACACATAAATTGCACTAAGATATGGCGCAGTTCATTAGCTTAATATATACACTAACACACACACACACACACTCGAATGTGCTTAGCCAGGATTTGCCTATGCCAACAGGCAGACAGAGCAGCAACAACAAACCGAGCAGCAACTCGAATAACAACAACATTTACAACAAAGAGTCGTAACAATAACATAAATAAACAAGCTTAAAATCAACGTTGGGGGCAAGCCCGAAAAACTTCATCAACTGGCAACAAAAGCAACAACAACAACTTTAGTTATTGAAGGTGAACGAAGCGTGCACAATAGAGAGTGTGAGGGAGATGAGAATGGTGGGGGAGCTCCGCCTTTGGCATTGCTAACAAGTGCAAATTTTCAAGTTGCCGTCGCCCTATGTATGTCTCTCTGCCCAAAGGCAACTGGACAACTAAGTTGCCATAGTGCTGAGGGAGTGGACTGAGTGGGTTGCTGTGTACCAAACTCAAAGTAGTAGTTGCTTGGCAAAGAGGAGGGGGGAAGCTAACGTAATGCTATAAGCTTAAAGCTTCACTAGGGAGTTCACTGTGTAGTTTGGGCTGAGCCATTTCCCAAACATATGTACGTATATGAAATTTCTGTTCTCTCTATTTTTACAACAAGTAGTTAAACATAGTTTTCCAAAAAATCAGCAACTGCTTATTCTTTTATAACCATAGGGAGCTCCTGTTTCTTCAATCAGCAACATTTCAAAACAAATCTTGGCAGCATTCGTTTAATGTGAAATTTTCATAAATCCAACTGTCATTAACATGCATTAGATTTTAATTCACATTTTCTGAGGTTCATCGTTGACTTGGATTAGAGATAAGTGAGCTTCACGCGAAGTCGGCTTGAGTGCCAACTATAACATCTTAACATCCGGTCGAGTTGCAGCTTTGGTATAATAACAAACCAGAAACTTTATAGAAAAAGCTGGAAGTATTACAAAAATGTAATCAATTATAAATTGATTTATTATTTTTTACGAACGACTATTTTAACATACATACATATATATAATAATTTCATTTGATTACATGGAAAGTGCATTTGTATTAAGGCGCTTTGCGCTTGAAAAGTTCTTTCAAGGTGCGATCTGACCTCAAAAAGCTCAAGGAGAAGTTCTTAATGCGTCTCCATCGTCGTCTCTCTTATTCCCTCTTTCATATTGTTTAACACCTCAACAATATATTTTGTGATATAATAATAGTTGAACGATCCGTTGCTGCTGCTGCTTTGTCTGTTTGTTTGATAGCGATAACCCGCATTGTTGACCGAATTCTTTGTTCTTCCTATCCACTTGCCATATGCATACATATGTACATACTATGCATACATAGTACTTATCTTCAGTCTGATAAATTCACCGTAGTCCAGACAGCAATATCAACAGCATCGAATGGTTTGTCACTTTTTGGCTTAACTAGCAAGACTCAGACTTTATACTGACTATTACACACACTCGCACACACATTCACCTTCGCATACACACACCGAATTGACACTAGCTTAGAACAAGAGTTGTTGGAGCTCCTTAGGCCGTTTGGGTGGCCACATCACGCTGACGACTGCGCCGATAGCTGGCATAGGCCTCCAGCCCGTTGATGCTGAATATCGTGAGGCCAAAGAACTGTAAAATAAACACGAAATAAGAAGAAGAGACAAGGTCAAGACGAAGTTGAAGAGCAAGTTCAACGAGCTACTCACCGCAGCCGCTGTATAGGAGGCAATATCTAGAGAGAGCACCAGGCCAGACGCAATGAAGTGGGTGAGAGCGAGGGTTGCGTACACGCCGAGGGACCAGCGCGTCGACTCAAGTCGCCAGCCCTGGCCGAGTCGCAGGTAACGGGAGACAAACAGCGCCAGCGTCGCCACAAAGCCAACCATCGCGACAATCATATAGAAGCAGCCCCGAAAGTTGCTCAGCCGCACTGAGCTGCAGGCGATGCACAGGAATCCAATAAAGCCGCATAGCTAAATAAGAAATGATGAAGATGAAGAAGATAATGCGAGAATAAATGGAGTGAACGGGGCGAGGGGCGGCTGAGCTTACTTACCAGGCAGGTGATCTTGCGCAGGCCCTCAATGCTACGCAAATATGCGCGATCGTAGTCACGGTTAACAGACATTACAGCAAGCCACTAGCGATGCCGTAAACAACAGCAAAGCACACACAAATAAACACCAATAGCAATAGCAACAATAAAAAAAACAACAAAGAATAACCAGCAAACTGGCCCAACGCTGTCACAGAAAAAAAATATATCACATTGCGCGCACAGAAACAAACACGAACTGCCTTTGGCGGTGGCGAATTGACTGAAAGCTTAGAACTCAGTCACAATAACACGAATGCGAGCGAGAGCGCAACCGGGAGAGAGAGCATTGCACATGCGAGCACGGGTAGGCACAGCAGTAGCAGAGCAGACGCACTAAGCACACACTATTCATATTAACAATATGTAATATTCGCTTCTGTCCCAGCACATTATATTAAGCATACTTTTCGAGTAGCCGTCGCTGAATCAATAGCGTAACGACTCTCACAGTTCGGCGCTCTCGGAGTGGCTGGTCACTCACGTCAGTGATTGTTGTTGCTCTTGCCTCAGTTTTTCGGCGTCTGTTTTGTGTCTGTTTACGGCTATCGCTTTCTGATAAATTGGCTGAGCACAAAACTCGAATGGAAACCAAACTTATCAGCTGGTGATCCGCTTCTCTTTGCTCAATTTAGCTCTGAGTGGCCTTCATTTCGTAGCATAAAACAGCGAATTATTACTTAAGTGTTGCAACAAACACATGTACAACATATGAATTGTAGTGTAGTAGTGTTCATGTATGCTTGCTCTTGAGTTAAAGTTGCTCACTCTCAGCTGTGAGTCATTTTCAGGTGGAGAAATGCAATTTGGAGATTTGTGATTCATTCCTCACACGGCGCATAAACAGAGATAAACAAATTGAGTAAAACAGATGATTAATACCCTAACAAAAAAGTTGTATATATTCTTTACAAATATGTATATATTTGAATATACACATATGCAATACTAGTTGGATATTAGTATTCTGTATATAGGTATGAACACAATTTAATAAAATGTAAAATTTTATTATAAAAGTATTATAATAATAATAAGAAATTCAGATATATCAAACACAAAGTAGAGTATGCGAAATCCCCTATGCTCTATAAAATGGGCATTCCGGGTGTATATTCATTTTAATTAATTCAAATTCTCTGAGTGTGTCAGTGGCTGAGGTGTTTGCGTGTGAATAGACACGGAATGCTCAAGGTGAGGGGGAAGGCGTTGATGGACTACACATTCAGCGGTTCACCTACTTGCCCAAGGTCATTGCCTGCCACTTGTCTCCCAATTGGGACGGAAGCATTTGGCGTAATCAACTGAGTGAGGCGCAATGCAAGAGAGATGGGACGGGAGATCGAGCAACCGGTTGATATGGGGGCAGCAAATCTTTGTAGGCCATGCCCAGTTGCAGTTGAAACGGAAATGGGCATAGATCGCTCGCTTAGCGCAACAAGCAGGAAATGATAAATGCAACAACAGCACAAGTGTTCTTAGAAATACATGTGTATGTTGTTACATTCTTTGAGATTCTTCGCATTTACATATTTCGAGTGATGCACCATGCATCATCAAACAATCGTAGCGAGTGCATTACGTATCTGCTGTGATTCAAATTGAACCACAACGTGATTCAGAGAATCTGGCTAATGATTTTCAAGGCTTCCAAAATTACGGAATATACGAATAGAAATGAATATGTATACATATGTATATGTATATATGTACATATATGCATGTCATTATGTTGACAGACGAATGACTACGTTGTATTTGGCAAGTGTGTGCTTTGCACTTTTGAAGTACTATATTCTTTCATCGAGTTCCAGTTAAATCGCTATAGATGCTGATTCACTTGTCGAATAATTCCGCACAAAACTCAATTTTGCGCTTCAGCTTACATATTAGTGTTGCTCAACCGGGCTGAGTTTATTGACTGACAAACCTAAGCAAACTGCCACTATTCATTTATACAAATAAGTTTGGAAAGAAAACTTGCACGCTAATAATAAAGCGGGCAGATAAATGAGAAAGAAAGAGAGAGAGAGAGAGAGCTGTTACTCACCACTTTAGCTTTCGCGCGATATTATGGCGGGCTGTAAATTATTAGAAAAAAATGTATCTTACTAAGTTTGCAGGCTGAAAGTTAACTGCATTTTTCCTACCCTGAGTCCATATAAAATTACGCCAGAAAAAAGTTTAAACCAACTTGATCTGGCTCTATATTTTGTACTCCCTAGTAATTTATGCGGACAGACAGACGGAGCGGGCTTAGTCGACTCGGCAGCTTAAGCTGATTACAAATATATATACTTTAAGGGATCAAAGATGCTTCCTTCCAGTTGCAACTATGTAAGTTTAAATACCCTGCTATCCTATGGCTTGCGGGTAGATCAAAAATAATCTGCATGTCGCATATTCTGCTTCAATGTGCGTGTACCCCAGATTTGCATTGTATATGAGGCAGAAAAAGCGTTCGATTTGTGTTTCCAAGTCATTTGACCTACATTAAAGTAGCAATTTGAGTGTGTGCGCCAGTGTGTGTGAATCGTGTTGTGATGCGCTGTTGTGCTGTGTTATGTTAGCTGTTGGCCATTGTGGTTTGTTTGTGTGCTGTTTGTTTTGCTCGAGTTGAGTGCACTTCACAAATCCGCTTTGCCATTGGGTGTGAGTGGCATTTTGTGCATCATGCATTGCTTTATGCCACCATGCTACGACGCGTGCAACCAAATGCTGCAAAAGGCAACGGCACTTGCAACAACTTACCTAACGCTTACAAACCATCAAAAAACGACAACAACACGCAAAAATTAGCCATGCAACAAACGTGTGGCAGCCATACTGTGGCATTATTGTTTTCCCCTCTCCCTCTCCCTCTCCTTCACAATCCCTCACTATTTTCGTCCTCTCTCTCTATGAGAGCTCACTTTGCTTTCCCGGCATTTTGCAATTCACTAAAATATAATTTTTATGATTTATGCACATGGTTGGGCATCCATTTAACACACACACACACACGCACTCACACACTTGCATACACCCACACACACCCACGAGCATCCTCGCGGTAGCAAATGCCAATTTCTTTTGTGCTCTTTTACGTATCGCCTGCCAGACTGCTGTCAGCTGCGTCGTATACGCAATGCACGCACACCAACACATTCGCACAACCGCACACACTCTCATGTATTGTGCGTATTGGTTACAGCATCTAATTAGAAATGCAGTAACCGTAATTGGCAGCTGCAGTGCCAGCAGTTTTTAGTCTTCACCTGGCAGCAACAACAACAAC
Source organism: Drosophila pruinosa (assembly GCA_018150935.1). Classification (NCBI taxonomy): domain Eukaryota; kingdom Metazoa; phylum Arthropoda; class Insecta; order Diptera; family Drosophilidae; genus Drosophila; species Drosophila pruinosa. The sequence continues at coordinate 3,063,386 of JAECWR010000337.1, forward strand.
AACATCAGCAAGTTGAATGAGTCCTCGACATAGAAAATTTATGAAAATATGTCACGCGGTAGCGACAACTACAACATTTACAGTTGCAGCAGGTGTTCTGCAAATATTTGTTGATATTAGAATATAACTCATAATTTGCACAGCATTTAAATGCAATCCGACAAGGCTTCAATAAATGGGGATAGCTATTAAATCTAAATGCGACACAGCGCCAACATGTATTTTCATCACAATTCTAAATGTAACATATATATTAGCAGACAGTGCTTTGAATGCGATACGCATGTTTATGATTAAATATTGCTTTAATTTGAAATACTTAGGCTGCTATTTAGCGCACCCTTTAATACATTAGGCTTTGGATCAAACACATTATCATATTCTATCACATTTGATTTAAAATAATTGCGATGGGCAAGAACCGTAGAACCGTAGCTCCAAATGAGATTTTTTCGTTCCTGCTTAATTATAACATTTTTAATTGCATGCCTACTTTCGAACCCTTTTTATACCCGCCTACCCAAAGGGTAGAAGGGTATTATAACTTTGTGCCGACCGAAAATGTATGTAACAGGCAGAAGAAAGCATCTCCGACCCCATAAAGTATATATATATATTCTTGATCAGCGTCAACAGCCGAGACGATATAGCCATGTCCGTCTGTCCGTCTGTCCATCTGTACGTATGAACACCTAGATCTCAGAGACTATAAGAGATAGAGCAACAAATTTTTCGCGAAAGTATGTCTTATTGTTGCACGCAGATCAAGTTTGTTTTTGATTTTGGCCACGCCCCCAGAAGTTATTAAGAGATTACTTTTATAATGCGTTACCACGTGCAGCTGCACCTAGTTAGTTGCTATGACACTCCGCGACATAATAATGGTGTTCAATAAACCAACTAAAGTGCCGCCCAGCTAATAATTTCGAACAAAGAAAATTTTGATATATTATTTCGGTATTTTTTAGTAAATTTTTTTAGTATATTTTTCAGTATATTTTTGAAAAATATAATATTTTGATGGTAAAATTGGGTGGCGGGTATCTCACAGTCGAGAAAACTCGACTGTAGCTTTCTTACTTGTTTTCAATGCTTTCAGCCAAGACAAGACTGTTTCAATTTGCTCAGGCACTTAATGTACAGCACAGTGAGGACTGCTTATGGTGGATGGGATAGAGCGTGCGCCATATGCCAAATACACGCACTTTATATTCAGCGCAACCAATTCCAATGCAAATTCGTTTTGGGGAACGCCCCCTTTGACAGGACCCAGACTTGGTTGCCGCTGCAACTGACAGGCCCAAGCTGAATCACTTGAAATCCGTCGACCGCCTCTGCTCCGCTGTCGTTTGTCGTTGTCAGGGAGGACTTGTCATAATTTCAACGACCTTAGCGCATCTGGCAAGTGGGTCTGACACTGAATCTAAATCTGAATCTCACACTGAATATGAATTGGAATCGGAATCAGAATCTGAATCTGTGCGTATTGCGACGACAATGTCTGCTGGATGAGCGAGTGGCCAATGCCAGTGAATGTGTCTAGTGTCCAGCAAAAAGAGCCTGAAGCAAACATTTATGCGCCTTATAAATGATTATCGTGCACACTCAAGTGCCATCATCATCAATCAAATGAGAATACTAGTGCGAGTGCAACAGGACTGATATTACGAGTATATTTACATCGTTGTATCTTGTATTTTGTGTCTTGTAACATGGCTGTTGCCACTTTGTTAAGTGCGAAACGATTGCAGTTTTGCAAACGGAAGCAGGGAAATGAGCTGGCACTCGAATGTCTCTCTCGTCCTTCGACGCCTGCTATGGCTTGGGCCTGCGGGTAATTTATGCTAATGAATTGCCTTCAGCTTTGCTTCGATTCCGATTACATTTGCTTGCTGCCGCGCCATCAATCAATCAATCAATTTCACCGCTGTCTCAAGTGCTTCAGCGGGCAGCTCATTAAAGGCACAATGCCCGCAGTCCCCGTCCACTTCCCCGTCAACTCACTCCATAAAGCAGAGCTCCTTTGGCGATATGATATCTGTCAGCGGCAACCAAAAAAAAAAAAAACCAGAAAAATAATAATACGAATAAAGGAAAGAATGAATCGAAATAAATACGTTGAATTTCAAACAAGTTTAATTGGCGTCTGTTGGCGATAGCCACGCCTCCTTCTCGCACGCCTCTTTGCCAAAGTTTGGCTCGCTGCCAGGACATGTTGAAAGGAATTCGCGGAACTGCCGTCGATGGAACTGGCTGTGTTAGCACATTTTAAAGCAATTTCCTCAACGTGATTTCTGATCAATTTACAGTGTTCTGCCCTAGCACATCCCTCGACCTGCTAAGGACTCTGCAATTTACGACTTGGGTTACCCCAGCGATATTTGCCCACTTATGTAAGTGGCGTCCGGAAAACGGGAGAGCTTCTTCTTGTCTACTAGAGCATTTTGCACGCTCTGGCAAATAAACGTCCCCTCCTTGAGGTATGCAATGTTCGCCATCAATTGTTTTCAGCTTCCGAGTACTCGATTATTCGAATATACTTGTACTCGTACTCGTGCGTATTTTTCAATTTGAATCGCATGCAGTGCACTGGCAAAGGCACGTAGTCCACCCAAGTCTATCCAAGCGTAGCCCATGGCGTTTACGTAACCCCCATTTGCAACTGCAGCGAGGGTCGAGAATAGATACCGTCAAATGGCTAAGCTGTTGCCTAGGGTTAACCCTCGCATAGTCGATTAGCGGTCAGCGGTCAACTTATTGAGCCACCCTCGCCGTGCCATGTGCAAACAAATGACTTTCGTGGTAAGTCTAGATTTGATTCAGATTTCACTTTTGATTGCACTTTCAGTTTGATAAGTGTGTGTGCGCTGGCAAAAGCTGTCAGCTATGCCATAGAATGGCCTCAATGCTATAAAACTCAAAGCAGCTTGCTGCTGCAAAACTCTGACATTTTTTATTGTAGACATGAATGGCTGCAATTCTTAAACAACTCTTCTGATTTGAATGGTAAAATATAAGTGATGGTGGACTTAAGGTGAAGTAAATAAAGATAAATCTTTTACTACTCGTACTTAAATGAAAGCACTACTCTATTAGGTACATATTACATTTTCACAGCTCCTCAGCTTAGTTTACAGATCTGCGAGTTCCACAGAAGTCGAAGCAAAGAATCGTATTCGATGGGCAATGATAATACTGTAGGAGGAGCACGTGATGCAACTGCTTGACTTGGCAAAGTCGTCCATAGTAGCTGCATTTCTCCCTTTCTTTGGCACTCTTCTTATGGTAATCAGCATTTGCATTTCGTTTTAGAAGCTGCAATTTGCGGCAGGTGCTGCTATTGCTGCTGTGGCAGGACTTTGCCTGAGAATGGTAGATGCAGGTAATTTAACTGGCGCAGAAAATCAAAGGCGCCTCATCAGCGTCGTTAATTTGATTTGTCTTCATTCACAAGCGACTAGAAGGGACAACAACAACAAAAGGAAGCAGCAGGGAAACTTTTGCTTAATCAACTTCATGAATAATGCAGCAAGAAGGACAAACGCGCATACTCACATCCACACACACACACACTCGCAATGGAGGCGACTATTGAGTTTTGTCGCTTATTGCCTAGCACTTGACTATGCTATTGCCATCTCGTTCGCTCCCTCTCTCCGTCTCTCTTTGATGTGCTGCTGGCTCCTCGTACCCCAATGCAATTACGCAATTTATGAAATTACAAAAGCAAAGTGACTTTAGCAACAATTTTCGTTAGAAGCCAACGACTCACATACACATGCACACACACACACACACACATGCACAATGCACATAACGGAAATTGCGAGTAAAATATCTTTGCCCCCTAGGGCAGATGTATTGAAAGAGAAACTGTGACAGCAAAAACAACAGGAACAACAACGACTCGCCCAGCAGCAGCTTCATAAGATGATGATGGTGATGATGATGCTGCTGCTTGTACTACACATTCCCTCTCATGCTGTCTCTCTCACTCCCACACAGTCGTAACAATCAAATTACCAGTTATGCAAACCGACTATTTGCAGCGACGTCTTCGTATCAAATACCAAATCACATTAAGAGTTATCAATTTGCAGTGCATCCTTACGTGAAGTGGCATGTTGAACGCTGAATGCTCGCATTTCCACACAAGCAGAATGAAAAGGAGACGAAGCAGAAACATGAAACATAATCCTTGAGCTTTTCGAGTATCTACATTGACAGCGGTTGCAAAATGTTTAGCGCTCTAACGCCTTGTCGAGATTTGAGCGAAATCCAAGCCCACAAGTGGGAAGTTGATCGTTAGATCATAGAAAAAATAAATAAGATTCTTTTAATATGCTGCCGGCTATTAATTTTGTCTAATCCGGAAAAATAATCGAAAATGCAGTAAGGAATAGGGTTTTTTGTTTTATATATAAGCAGAATATTTAGTATTCGGATCACTTTGAATACAACTCGTCTGTACAAACATTTTCACTAAATGTAAGACTGAAACTATGATAATGTTGCTGGCAAACAAATAAAAGCGAAACGATCATAAACTGCACAGATTGAGTTGCATATTTACAACAAGACGTTCTGAATAAATGAATGTTGCCACGTGGCACAATGTTGCCGCTTTATGGTGTCGTAAAAAAATCTCAGCGGACAGTCGACAATGATGAAGACCAACTGCAATGCATCAACAATGTGTCAACAATTATTGTAGTATACTTTTCGGGCCGTGAGTGCAAACACATACGCTTGCTGAACTTTGAGACAAAACCAGTATAAATAGAAAAATAAGTAAGAACGCTAGTCTAGTTGAATATGCTCGACTAAGAGGTATTCTATGGCCATTGAAAATAAAATTGACAGACGGACAGACAGATAAATTAATGCCATTGCTAAATCAACTCTGCTCTTAATGCTAATTTAGAATATATTGGTCGAAGATGTCTCCTTCATTTAACTATACATAAGTATAATAATGAAGAGGATATTCTTTATTTTATAATAGTTTTCATCAAAAAATTGATGTTTTTAAATGTCAGTAAGATGAGAACTATCTTGATTAGTTTAAAGAAAGAGCTTCATCAATGCCCACATAATTTGTGTTATTTAAATTCGATTAATATACGACGTCCACTGTTGTTTTAGCCTGTTGCATGGCCTGTTGCAGCCACATAGTAGACTCCTTTTAAATCCAAATACACAGGATATAAAAAAGTGCCTTTCGTTATAATCATAAAAAGCTGCTTAGCCCTTAGATTTAACTGGGGCCAGCGACTCGACACGTGCCAAGCGCAATTTTTATTACCGCAAGCACATTAAGTAAATAAGCAGATTTCGATGTCTCGACTCAGATATATATACAATATATTTATCTGTTGTATAGACTCGCATTTTGTGTATTTTTTTTGTTTTTGTTTTTGTGTGTTTGTGTTTTTTTTTTTTTATTGTCTGGCCAGACAATGCGTCGCTGTCCAGTGGTCAGGCACACACACACACATGTTGTGATTGTAGCAAAACGAGATCGTTAAATCAAAACAAGAACTTAGAGCACGTGTTGGCCTATTACCATGATAAATGGCCAAGGCCAAGGACGTTAGCCGTTAGCAGCAGCAGCAGCAGCATGATGCTGGGCATGGATTATATTTACTACTCCACAACTAGCAGAAACTCCTCTAGACTAGCTCTATTTATTCAGCCTGCATTTGATTGGCATTTGGCATAATTGTATGTTAATATCGAGGCGTCGCAAGTGCCTCAACAGCTGGCGACTGCTCTGGCTGCCTGGACAATAGCTAATATAGAATTTATCACACACACACACACGCACACTAAGCTAATGACAAGAGCCAGAAAGAGATAGAAAAAAAGAGAAAAGAGACAGAGAAACAGCTTAGTGCTGTTGTCATACGCGCTTATGAGCTTGACCTTGACATTGTCACTGAAAACGCTGATAAACTAAGCCCTAATCCACTGGCATTATGTACATTCGCCACTTTGCCAGACAGCCACTACACACACACACATACACCCGCACCACACACACATAAACGAGCACACAGTGCCAAAGAGACAGCTAAAGTGAAACAATAGCGGGGTCTTTTGGGCCTTTGATAAGAACAACAAAGTCGAAAAAAGTATCCAAACCAAAACATGCTGGAAAGCGTCAGGCAAAATGTATCGACTGACAAATACCCTGTACATAAAACTAGTGTAGTCGATTTTTAAATGTAACTGATACGATATGCTATATACAGAACTTAACAAAGCCAAATGCAAAATTAAAACTCTATATATACATATGTGTCCGTTAAGTTCATAAAATATTCTTTAATTTATATTCAAGAAAGCAGTATTAATATAACTTCCTGGAGATTTTACACTCTCTCTTGCAAAATTGCACCAAAAACCTAATGTCAGACGGAAACATACCCAACTAGAGCATACATGCAATTGCAGGGTATCAACGGAATGCGAGGCAAAAGCAAAAGCTGCTTGGATTCCGAAATAAAATCAATTTTCATTGTAATTGGCATCTTAAAGGTTTAAGCGCCGTCCATTTCTATTATTGAACTGGCCAAATAAACAAAACCAAATAAAAAACAAATGAGCGACGGACTGCATGCTGCACAGTGGTGCAAGTACAGAAGAAAATAGATGAAATAAGAGCAGAAAAAATAAATAAGCATATAAGCAATTGTATTTATAATATATTATATTATATTACATTTACATAAGTTAACAACTGAGTTCATCAAAGTGCACCAGCATTGCATAAGGGCACACACTCGCAGTACACCAGTAGCCAGTCCTGAACTTAAGGACGTAATAGTGACATTAATTAGGGACGCTCTCCAAGGAGGTGAAATCAAGGTGAAGAAGACCGTCGACAGAGTAATGGCTATCTTTAAGAGACAAGAACAAACATACAAATACTACCTAGTCACGTTAGCCATATGCGGAAAAATAGTAGGTGAAGCAGAAACAGCACTGGAATCATTCCACACTCCCTTAAATATCTTGAATAGCTATATCTAGATGCCTCACGGAACATTTCTTGAATATGAGTTCCAAAAAAATTAAAAATGATTTGCGTCGTCTAAGACTAACAAAAAGAGTGACCAGATCAACCGATATATTAGGGTCTGCTTCGAAATGGTTGGCCGGCCGGTTGGCCGGTTATAACCTTAAAGGTCAATGAACAATTAGAAAATAATAATAGACAGGTTATAATTAATAAGGAACTAAATACAAGAATAAATGAAATCAGCATAAGAACTAATAACGTAATAAAAGCAACAATAGAACAAACAAAGTTTAAAGAACAGATAATATATATTTTAAAATATAAGTTACAAATTTTCAGAGACGAATTGTCTAACTTAATAAACGCTATCGATTGGGCTAAAACAAATACAATAAACTCAATAATTTTGTTCGAAACAGAAGTAAACAAAATAGAACAAATAGTAGAAAAAGAAAAAACAATATTCATTAATATAGAAGAATTATTTGAATTTGCAAAAATAAAAATAGCTACTAACGGAAAAGAAATATTGTATATGATAAGCATTCCAATAATTAGAAAAGAATCATGTACAGAAATGTTAATAAAGCCAACAAAAAGAAACAAAACAGTAAATGTAATTAAATTCGAAAATATTTTAAAATGCAATAACATTTTGTATGCCCAGATAAATAAATGTGAAGCCCACAACGATAGAACTATTTGTAACAGAGAAAGTATAATAGACTTAAGTAACGACACTTGTATAAAACCTCTGCTAAACAATTTAAAGCCACACAGTAGTACGGTTAATAGCCAACATGTCCTGGACCACGAATAAATAGTGACTGGAACGATGCTGCTGAACGATTACGTCGTAACCACCAGAACAGACCAAGAGGAAGTAGAATTGAAAGGGAACTATTTAATACAATTCCAAAATTCCACCATAATGATTGGCGACGACGAGTACGAAGCTGGCGAAACAAAATACGCAGAAGCCATACCCCCATTATTCCAAATGCTAGCGGAAAAACCAGAGCAGAGGAAGTGTTATCGCTACAAATGCTTAATGAGATGCACATCAACAATACAAAGAAATTGGAAAAACTGAAGATCGGAAATTTCACGATGACAACAGCCAGTTTCTCCATCTCTGGAATTATAATACATATATTTAATTTGTAATAGTAATAATGGCGGTACCTAAAAGAAAGTCAACTTTACGCAGATAGAACCCACTTGAAGTATGTGCAGTAAAATTGTTATCGCTAAGTTGAGTTGGCAAGTTGGGCACACTGTGCAGTGCGCGCCCCGCTTCACTTTCTCGCCTCTTCAGTCTGCAGGCGATATAAAATTGCCTGCACTCTTCCTGAAACTTACTGCATTTGCCATTGACTTGAGTCTGCGTCGTTTGGTTTATAACTCGGGTTCGGTGTGCCTTTGTGACTGGATTGTGAGAGTCTTGTTGGAACAGGGCATCTGGTGCCCTTGGACGCAGCATTATCCACGCTTATTGTCGTATATCAAATTTAATGGCTCCACTCGCAGTCGGTTTCCTGAGCTGCTTTCATTGTCTGCGTGCGTGCGCTGAGCTTTAATGGCTCGCCTGCCTTTAAAAGCGCCTTTAAAGGATCTATGACTACTCTACCACCCTTTTTCCCTTTTTCCCACTGCTTGAATTCTTGCCCCCTTTCTTTAAGACTGGTCGTTGGCATTGTGTTGTGACAAGCAGACATCGCCCATATGTCGAGACGAGACGCGCAGCAATATCTATGCCCCCCTCTGTTCATCAATCAACATTCAAATTGAGCACTGACATCTTTAGAAAACCGTCGCTTAGTAGATCAAGACATGCATTCCATTGCCTGCGCTTCCAGCAAACGTTTTAGCAGCAAATTCCCCTTAAAAGTTCGACCGGAAATGGTTTGCACTTAACAATGAAATGAGCATCAAATATTAATGAGACTATTAAGGCAATTGAATTTGTGATTTCACAACATTTTTTCACCATAAAAAAAAGATAAAGTGACTAGAGGAAATTGAAAATCAATCGCAAATGACTTCATTTGGACAGCAGCATTCCAGCAAAGATTTTCGCAAAAGGCGGAAAATTGCTTTGAATTTCCCAAGAAATGAAAGCAATATAAATTACTATTAATTCTTAGGAAACATTTGAGCTGCTGCTGCAGCACGTTGCAATTGCTTTTAGACTCCCCAGGGAGGATAGGGTGTGAGACGTAGGTAGACTGGCAGTTCAATGGCATACCTTTTGATTTGCAAGTAATTTCTGTAGAGCTTTTCAGCTGTCAGTTCTTTGCAACGCCACAACGCATCACCCTCAGGCGCAACACGCAACAACAAAGCGACACAAAAAACAGTAAGGGAATGGAAAAAATTGGAATTCGAAAATGAAGTTGTCGCGTGTCCCAGAACGAAGCTGATGCCAATCCTGATGCCGATGTCGATGCTGATGGTGATGATGACAAGTCGCTCGTCGATGTCGCTGTTGTGGCAGTTGATTCAAAAATTTAGTTGAATATCGAGCAAAACATTTTGCTCTAGAGTGGTGGCAAATGGGTCTCTACTGGCGGGCCTTGTTTTCACTTCGCGCTTGTCCTTGGCGCGGGCCATGGGCCACGCGCCGGGCTGCTCACACGTCAAATTATGCTAATCAGGTGGCTGCCAATAGTCAGCCGAGGTAGAGAGAGGCAACTCAACATGTCTAACGCGGCGTAATCGATTGCTGCTCAGCCGAAAGTTGAATGAAAATGCGCATTGAAAATTTAATTTGCTCCAACAGCATCAGTACAGTAATATACACGTATGTGAAGGATATCAGCCTCAGAATTTGGGAAAACAATTGCATACAGTGCATTAAAAAAAACCACACAGCAGTACGACAATGATTGCCCAAAATCCCGTTGCAATAAAAATTCGAAATATAGCAAGACAGATGGACAGACAGACGTATAAATACCAAGAATCAGATAGCTGGTCCAGCGAGAATTGCGTTTCCAATTACAAAAACACCAATTGTAAAAAGTGCAAGCTGCAGTTTCACAACAATTGTTGGTCATAACCAAACTTTAAGTGCTCGTAACTTACGAGCACATTTCAAACAATGTATATAGTACTCTGTGTGCTGACTATTTAGAGCTGGTGGGGCGTATACATAATACAGTCTATCAAGGTTGCATATACATTTATTGGCACATTAAAGTAGACTAGAATTTGTTATATTTTAAATATTTGTTCTACTCTATGCAGAAGTAACTATTCATATATTTATATACAGTATAGATATTATGTTATAATATAGGTATATTTTATAATATAATATTAAGTAAGTATTAAATAATTATGTTAGGCATGCGGTCAAGATGCAAAATCACTTGTAGAAACAACTGATTATTGTATGTGTTTTTCGTGCAATGAAATTACCCATCACAATATTCCATTTGACACAGTGTGGTACTGGGTATCTGGCAGTGCAGCAGCTGATGCAGTGTCGCTGTTAGTTTTTGTGTTATTGTGTCATGAAGCGTGTGTCGATGATGTGCAAATGTTAAAACCAAGCACTGAATGTTGCATAAACAAAACGTGTAATAAAAGCAAAATTTGTCAAGGGAATTGACTGCAGTGCAGCAGAAGCAGAGGCAGCAGCTGCAACAGTAACAACAACAAGAGTTAGAGTAACAATGACAACGACAACAAGCTCGAAAACATCAATTTGTGCGAGGCCAGACGCAGATAAAGCATGAAAATAGAATTGCAATGCTGGGGTGCACAATGATGGAGAGTGTTAACTGGGAATGATGGCATGTGGCAGAGCATGGATGAGGGGCACACACACACTCAGTCACATGCAAAAGGGAACCAACTAAATTGACAGTGCCATCAGTTTTGAAGTGTTGCTGCCACGATTGCTGTTGCAATAGATGAAGAATGTTGCATTGCGAGTATGTGTGTGGCACTTTGGTGGAAGGGGAATGTTTCTAACATATATAACCAGCAATTTGTAAATACATTTGCAGTTCTCGAGTGTAGCATCAGACTTTGGATAGAAATGATTAAAATGCACAAATTCTTATTTTCAAATTCAACAGTTTTCCACTCTAATTCCCTCAACTTTATGGTCTAACTATATGAGTTTAAGATAGCTTTTGCAATGTGAGCTCAAATTGCATTGGAAGTGGCAAAAGTAGTCGAAATAAACTTTGGCTAATTCACTTAAAGCTCATGGAATGATACCGAGAATATTCCAATTTGTCTAAGATACACTGATACACTGAAATGCATGGCTTAAATAAAAAAAGACTAAATAATTGATAAACATTTATAACAAAATATTTCGAAAGGCTCGCAATATGTTGATAATTATTTTAGTTAAGCTTAGGCTTAAGTTTAATTGGAAAAAAGAGTCGAGGCTTTCGAAATTTATTGCTTATATATAGTGAAAATATAAAATCATATGTACAATTTAATTAATAGCCAAATTGAAATGTGAAATTTCATTGGAAATTTTCCAAAATATAAAAGATTTTTGGTGTTCAGTTTTCTCGCGGTGTACTTTAAACTTAAGTGGCTTTAAGTCTGCCTGGAGTCGCACCTGGATTGGACACAAATGGCAACTACTTACTTATCTCCTGCTCCTCAGCTTCCTTGAGTGTATTGCGCTGCTTTCTCTCTCTCTCTCTCTCCACTAGCTTATTGGCACTCATTTCTCTCTCACTCTGACTGAGGCCGCCGAGTGTCTGGTAAGACGAGACAAAATTGTCGTGTTCGAGCGCCTGCAGATATGCAGCAATTTAAATAGCTTGGCTCAACAACAACTGAACTGGGCTGAAGAGCATGAATAACAAAAACAATGAGAATGAGAATGAGAATGAGAGCAACTACAACTCGTCTCTTATTCAGCTGGAGGCGCTTGTTTAAAGTTTGCACTCCAGGTAATTACTTAATGTAAATAAAGCCCTTGGGCGCCACATACTTGGACTACAAATGGCATTCATTTTGTCTAGGCCAGACTGGGGATGGCGATGGTTTAGCAGACATGGCTAATAGCCAACAACAGACAGCAGACAGCAGACAGCAGACAAGCGACAACAGCTACCAGCCAAGTTTTGTTATCAAAGTCAGCCAATGAATGGCAATAATCACAGCGAACTATTTGACAAACGCGTTGTCCTTTTACCTTCCCCTGTTACTGCTACTTCTAGTGCCTAGGGGATGTAGGGGATGCTGAGTAATGATGCAGGCAAAAAGAAATCACGCACGCATATTGCAAGAACAAAAACAAAGCCCACACTTAAGCTGGAGACGGGGAACAGTGGCAGGTTATAAGTATCTCGCAGTTAATGGGCGGTACATGCTTTACGCTATAAGGTATGCTTTATGCTTTATATGGTCTTTATACATATATATATATATGCGACGAGTGTGGGCGACACGTCAACGGCAGCGCCTCGTGCCCCATTTGCAGGCATTTATATGTGTCAGCATGTCAGGGGCATCATCAATCACTTTTGAGTTATTTGTCAGTTGTGTTCGTTCCTTTTTTTTGGGGATTCTACATCTAGGCAACTGACATTTATGAGCTGCCACTAGCCGCAGCCCCATGTGGCACACCCACACACAGACACACATAAACAGGTACTGCAGTGGCTGCAACTGGCGAGTAGCGACTGGAAAAAATTCAGGGAGAGAACTCAGTCCTCACATTTGTCTAGCTTAAGTGAAGTGCCAGCATATTCAAGTCATCAAACATTGCCTAGTGCCACGCCCACGCCAGACGCAGTCCCACAACAACACCAACCGCTCCCCCCTCTCTTACCACCCTGGCCAGGGCTACGCCCCTCTGTTGCCAGGCAATTGTCATCGATTTCAAAGGCAACGACAACAGCAAGGGGGTCGAGGCAAAGCTTGAGCTTTTGATGGAAAATTAAAAAATTATGCAATGTTTGTTGAGTTTTCTAGGGAGCGTTTTAGGGGAAGCAGGGTGCAGAGAGAGGAGTGTGGGGTGTACGTGTGTGTAGGCGCATGGACAGCAAAGACAAACACAACAAGATAAATAAATAAAGAAATGTGCAAAACTTTTAAATATATGCAGATACACGCAAGCACACACACACACACACACACACACACACATACACTTTACCTCTCTCTTACATTATTCGCTCTACTCTCTCTTTCCCACACACAGGCACTCTTTGCATATGAAAATGAGTTTACATTTTTTTATAATTTGAATTCTTTTTTTATTGATTGCTTTTTGCCATTGTGCCTGTTGTTTTTTTCCTTTTGCAAATCCAATTAAGAAAGTCAAATCGAAAAACTATCAAAACGCATTAATGTTAAAAACCCAACAGCTGTAAAATATTTGACATTTTGATGGGCAGCGTTTAAATTATGTGGCAAATTGTTTGAAATCATTGTTGCATTGTAATTGTGACTTGGTGATACACTTTCCACAACAATTATAATTTTTCTGATGCTTCAAATAACTCAAACAAGCCATTTAATTGTCATTAGCTTGTTAAAGTTATTCATGATTTTGAGTTTTTAAAAACTGCTTCAAAAATATTAGATTTTCTGAGAAATTCCATCATTATTTTAAATATCCAAATTTCCAACTATACCAACCATTTTTTACTCTTACTTACCGCAGCACCTGCCCCATCTATAGCTCATTTAATTGTTATCAACCAGCGCTTTTTAAACAATAATTTAGCCTTGAATAAAGTTTAAATTCTTGTCATGTCCTCTATGAAATGATGTGTAATATTTCAACAAAACTAAGCTTGGCATCTTTGAATCTTCCTTTATGCAATTGCGAGTGCATTAATCATTTTATGCTGCCTGCAAGAATCTCTGGTACAGATGACAAAGATCGTGCTCCAAAGGGGCACCTGCGTAATATATCAAACTACAAATTGCATTCACTCTTAGCTGAGCACTTAATTACACTTCATTTAGCTCGTCTATAGTCAGTATTCAGTTTCAGTTTCAGGCTGGAGCTGAGCACGTGACACGGGCATGGCTCGACAAGTTAGTTGCAGCACCTAGCCTGACTCTATTATAATATCCCTCTTATTCTATTATAATATTTCTCTCTCTGGAGTTATGCTGCAACAATCAATCTTCTGCAACACTGGCGCCTATTGTAATTTGGGGTCGTGTCACAGGCCCATGCACGACGTCTCTCATTTAACTCAATTTCCATTTACTTGTATCGTCGTCACCATCTTCTGCGTTTTGTGTGCGTCATTGCCCCATCGATACCATTGCCTCAGTTGGTTGGTGGGCTAGTTGGTTGGTTGACTGGATGGTTGTGCATTCGCTTTGTGTGCGCCAGTGTTGGGTAATGCCCATTTAATTAGCCTAATGATGCTGGCAGCAGCAAAGTTCTTGGCTTGGCATCTGCCTCGTGTTCACAACTCATTTGCAAGTAATTAAATTTTTGCAGCAATTTGTCAAGCCAGCAACTCGCAATGCGCACCGTGCCACACGCCACACGCCACATGCCACTCGCGCAACGCGAAACGCAACTCAGCGGCAACTGGCGGCAACTCGTAAGTTCTCTAGTCGGGTCACATAAACTTGGTAACTTTTCATTCCAACTCATTACGAGCTGATGCTGATTCACAACAACTTTCGTCGCCTCAACATCACTTCTCTACCCTCTACTCCCCCATCTTCCCTCTTCCACTACTGCTTTCCTTGGGCCTTGCCTCGTCTAATTCCATTTCCGCAAGCGTAGTTTTTGGCCATTCTGCAGTTGTAGTGCTTCTAGGAAATTAAATTACAAACACTATCCGGCTGATTTACAAAAAAATCTATTTGCTGTTGTTTGCTTTGCTCTCTCTCGCAATTTCAAGGGTCCCAGACGACGCGTCGTCGCATCCTGGCATCGTTTTGGTCTTTGACATTTGCCTCAATTTCCGTTTGCTAGAGCATTTTATAATTGTGACGCCTGTGGGTTGGGAAGCTAGTGGTAGATTCTTCACCTAGACGGTCATTGTCGTTATCTCGTATTCGCATGCAGCCCAACGCCTTTCCTGTGTCCTTTTTTTCGTTTTCATTTTCGTTGTCTGATGTGCTCATGTCCTTTAGGCATCATTTAGTTAAATTTACCAGTAAAACACACACATACACATGCAAGTAGAGTGTCGTGAGGGGTACTCAAAAACTTGTTGTGACCTTCAAATGCGCAGACAAAATAGTTTGTGAAGTTCATTAACAAGCCACGCATGCGACAGTTCCTGCGGCATTAGTCGCACCCGGCTCTCACTTCCCTTCGCCCTCTCCTCATCTGTGCATGGCTTTGAAAAGTATGTTTTTTGTAGTTTAGTGTTATGCTTTAATCAAGCAAATAGTTCTTATCTTTGTTGTGGTTTTCCATGCTCGCGTCGTGATTTTTCTTGCAGTTTCCAGAATCTCCTATTTTTTTGTGAGGTCTCTGTTACCACTGGGTGTTCGTAATGCAATCTCTATTTGACGCTGGCATCGACTTAGTGAAGCTGCCGTGGCCTTAGTGGGGAGCTTTGGGCAGCACACTATGTATAGTAGTTGTGGTCACCGTTGCTTTTATCCTATTTAAAGTACATGCCTCGCCCCCCACCCTCGCGTCAGAGATGACGGAGTTTACAATGTTTTCCTTTATGTGGGGAACGGCTTCGGTCGCGGCGTCAGCGTGGAATGTATAAGTCCTGGTCTTTGGCTCTGTTTACACGACTGTTGCTTAGTCTCATCTACCTAGTTCGCCTGCTGCCTCCTTGCTGCAGCTGGTTGCATTGCAGGGCGGGTAAGCCTGACCAGAAACAACAAGAAGCGGCAACAACAGTAATTAACTGCATGTACGACTTGAATGATGAACCTCTAGGATATCCTATTTATTTGTTGGTATTTACTATTTATTTATTCATTGGTAGTTACTCTGGGTATTTGCGTTATATTTTCCACAAATTTGGAAACTTTATCGCTGCTAGTTTGCTTTAAATATTGTATTGTTGGGAACTGAAATCAGATCAAACCTTCCGCAACTATTTGTGGCGTAAGGACTATGGTTGCACAGCTGATGTTTCTCCCACAATCTATTAGCTAGCTAGCCATGCCATTGCACGACATTCCACTCCACTCTACTCCACTCCTCCAGCTCACTTAACCTTTGGTTCGTTTGGCAAATATGAACATTTCTGCAGCCACTTTGCGCACAAATGCAAATTTTGTTTGCACTGTCTGTGCGGCGATGTCGGGATGGCGAGTAGGGCTATAATTAAATTAGAAAACATTAGCAGTTAACTGAACTTTAACAGAATTATAGTGTTGCAAAATATTTGCAGCAGTAGCGTCAACACACAAAACGATTGGCATGGGCCAGCTCCCAGTACCGCAGGGAGAAGCGGTTGGCGAGAGGAGCCGGAGCAGGAGCAGGAGCAGGGGGAAGACCATCGTGGTTGGCAAGCGTGAAATTAAATGACGGCTACTATGCGCAGCGATTCACACACAGACAAACACCACACTCACATACACACACACATACATATGAAGATTAGCCCACAGAGTGGCATTTGACACATGCGCCGCGAGTCGCACAATGTGCAGCAAATATACATTTATATGCAAAACTATGCGTCGCCTGCCCAATTGTGCGAGGGCAGACAGTGGAGTACTATAATGAGTGGAGTACTGAATGAGCAAATTAAAAATGCATAACATATGTCAAGTTTGCATTTATAATGTATTTAATTGGATAGTAGATGAAATGAATTTTTGATACTGATCAAATAAATGGGGAAGCTACTGCTTTAATTAGAGCTAAGAAGTTGCTCATATTTTTGTAAAATCTACTAATATATTCAAACTAAAGGAGACACCATTCCATTAGGTTTTAGTCAGCTCTAAATATTACGTAATTAAGCTGTTTTTAATAACTTGAATTTACAATCATGAACAACTAACTTAGGAATGCAATTTTATGAAGTTTTTCATAGAGATTTTCAATTTCATAAGCGGCCCTCGCATGCTGCCGTTGTGACTCGACAATTGACCAATGAGAAATGATATCAGGCAATATCATTTTTGAGGCAATTGAGCCCATTGTGCCCACCCATCCTGCTTAGAGCGCGCAGTCGGCTTTTGATGGTAACGGGATTTGGTTGCAAGCCGCAAAACCGCAGTCGCTTCATAAGGATGTGACACAAGCACACACTTGTACGCTTGCACACGCACACACGCACACTCGTACTTGCACGTACTCGTACAATTACTGACACAGTTCCATCCCTCAGTTGCAGGCGCTTTGCCACTAAACGCGTCTTTGTTGACTGTCATGTGGTTTACTTTGTCTCTGCAGCTGCATTTGTCAGTGTTTGACAATGACATGAACGAATCGATAAGTTATTGTTTGCCAACGAATCGATAGCTACGATATCTACAAATCGCTCAATCGAAAGTGGTTGCTCTGTAACCAAAATTCTTCCCTTCGCCCACACACAATGTTACACATAAAGTCAAGTCGAGCAAGCACTCGAGTTACAACAATTGCTTCGGGTGCTAGGCCTGGCCTAAGTAAGTTTTAATGAAAGTCTAATTAATTGATAGATGATATTACTGCGGCTTACGCAGCACTCGCAACACACACACGCAAACAGTCGTAAGTAAAGGACAAATTGACTGAAATTGCATACATATTTCTGGCAGGACTCGAAGCAAAGCACAAGTAACAAACACAGGATGAGTGGACAGCAGGACAGCAGGATAACATAATGACAGGGAGACAAACAATGGTACTTGTTCATTCCGAGTCTTAGTTTTCATTTCGTGCACAAAGTTTATTGAATTACACGCATTACACATACGCCACGTTGTCCGGGCAACAACACAACCAGGGAGGCAGAAAGTTTTTGCAAATTACTTGCAACATCTTCGCAACACTCGAAGCCTACAACAATTATTATCTATTTGCTGTCAAGGATGACGACATTTACAGCAACAGCAACAAAGTCAAATTGTTGGCTCAGTTCATTCAGAATGGTCCCAAAATAGCCTGCCAAATGACGCTTTAATTAAACTCTCTCTGACATTTCAATTCAATCAAATTAATTGCAAATAACATCAGCTCTCTCTTTGTCATATATTTTGAGCCAACTTTTCAGCTCAAATTGAAACTCAAGGCTATGAACATTTAATTTTAGCTTTCATTTGTGTACCTGCAATTATTATATATGTACATACATATATGTTTATTAAATATATACACTTATAAACAGTCACAGTTGGGGTTCGATCACAGTATTGTTTTGCATAAATCACACTTTGGTTGACCTCGAATAATCCTCACACTACGCTCTAGCCGAGTCGAGTTAATGAATATGAATATCAAATTTTGAGGCAAGCCACGCCCACATGAATCGCCTGCCCCCTTTCCGAAATTCATATGCGTAGCTAATTTACGAGTGCCAACAACACAGTGTTATTAAAGCTAATTACGTAGATTCATAAATTAGAAACACCTTTTGATTGTGCACTCGTGACAAATGTCCGTCCCATTTTAGCCACACACACACTGCTGGACTGTGGTTCTGTTCGTCCTGTTTGCGTGTGCCACACTATAAGTAAAATGCTAATGGCTCAGCTCGCACCTGCCAGACAGCCAGACAGACTGACAGACTGGCTGACTGACTGGTCGACTAGTCGACTGATGATTATGTCGACCCAGTTGTTGGTGTGGCAAAGGGGCATTTAAATAGAAATAGCAACAGGATTTGGCATGGATACAAATAGGTATCGGAAGGCAGATGTAAATATAAATAGGCATTGAGATAAGAATGGGAAAACATAAATTACATGCATAGAAATGTTAAAGGTTATGGGCTTGGTTATATAGTCATTAATATCAGTTTGAATTTGAAATTAAAACTGGTAAAAGTAAAGGTAAAAGATGACATAGAACATTCTATTAAATAAAACAATATTCCATAAGCTCAATTTATGCACACTCCCAATTTGCAATGAGTTGATATTCATATGTAATACGCATTTATTTATTAACCAGAGAATAACTAATTTCCATTTCCATTTTCTTTGTCATTTCCATTTCTATTTGTATTTCTATTTTTATTCCCATTTCCATTTGCAGGATATGATTTGGCAAGCTCAAGTGCGGATGGCTTGCTTTCGTATTTGAGCAAATGAATGTGAATGCAAGTCATGATCTAACACTCTCATTCATTCATTCATTATTATACTCGAAATGATTCGATAGTCATGCTTGTTAGTTAAGGGTGATGGATGATATTCGCTTGTCGACTTCAATGAATTTAAGAAATGCTTAGCCAACTTTCAGCTTAATCAAATAACTCTTGAATTCTAATTGCAGTATGTACTTATGCCATTTGGTCTTAATTAATACCAGCACTTGGTCAAGTATATCACATTCAGTTTCTGCTTCTTTAATCCATCAATTTTGAGCACTTTTGAGTGGACCGCAACAAAGGCAACAACAAGGACAAATTGCCACAGATTGTCGGTTAGTTTGCAGCAAAAATGGCATTCGTCTAGCGCAGGCAAAATTGTGTTTGGTTTTTGCCCTGTTTGTTGACCTCTCGAAGGGACCGAGGGTCCAAGGCAGCTAATTATGTGCCAAAAGCTCATCTAGTGCACAACCGCATTTAGAAATTGATAGTTGTTGCCTCTCTGTTTGCCATTGCGGTTGTCGTTGTTGTGGTTATTGCTGTAAAGGATATGCGTACACAATTAAGGCCTCAGTTCAGTTCACAATGGTCCAGTTCCAGTCCCAGCTTGCCCCCCAAAAACATGACCGGAACATTCGGGCAGACACTGCCTCCAGACCGCACTCATCCCTGGGGCTCGGTTAGATTTTAATTTAAATGCATGCGGCAATTTTTTATATAACATTTATGGTGTATTTTTTGTGTTTTTGGGTAGCATTTGTCTGCGGTTTGTCTGCGCGTTTTTGAGGGTTTCTCTTCATATATATTATTTGTTGTTGTTTTTCTTCATTTTTTTTTTTTGGTTTTTTGGGCTCTTTGGTTTTATGTTTAATTGCAAAGGGAAATTTGCCATTTGCCGTCGTTTTGGTATCCGTTTTGTATTTAGTTTATGTTAACGCTCTCTTGTTTTGTAATTTTGTAATTTGCTCTAATAGCCTCAAGGCGAAAGTGTACACAAACCTATTAACATTAATGAAGGACTGTAGAAAACTTTCATTACAATACTCGTATAGCACAATGATCAACTGTCTAAACCATTGCTTATTCTTTAATCTAGTAGTCAACTTATATTTTGTAAAATTTAAAATCTGTTCGAGTGCAATAAAAATTGTATTAATTTCTAAACATGTGGCAATTTTTACATCCGGTAATCGATTTTATTTTAAATATTTCACACATTCCCATCTACCTTACTTGGCTTTATACACGACAAAGAAGTCGTCGAGCAAAAGAAGAAGAAGGTAACGGCACAAAGATGAGCTGCGATTCGATTTTGGAGACTTTACGTGCAGAGAGCGAGGACGAAGATGAGGAGATGAGAAGTGTACGTGAACTGCTTCGAGGACACAGTCAAAGGCTGTGATAATCTTCATGAAGCGTGAAAATTCAATGAAGTGCTTCAATAAAATGCTATTTTTAGACGTTTTAATGCTTCTATTGTTGATATTGTTGTTGTTGTTGTTGTGCGAGACGCATAAATTCAATTGAAAATTAATTAGAGCATGCTGGCAGCAACAACTACAGCAGCTGGGGAAAGAACAATTCTCAAAAGCCTAATTGCCTTTGATTATATACGTTTATCGATACTTGGGCATTAGTATGGGCTTAGTCACACACTAACGCACATACACACACACACACACACACACAGTTAAAGATAAAGAGGGGGAAGCAGACGCAGCATTAGATTGGCATTAGGCAGCGGGAACAACAACAATTTGTGGGTCCAGCCTTGGACTTGGACTTGCTTATTTTCGGGTCAGATGGGTGCAGATTAAAAGAAGAGCGAGTGTGTGCGTGTGTGTGTCTGTGTGGAGTGTCTGCGCTTAGTGGTTGTGGCAGCATAACATGCCACATTGTCGCTTTGACTTTTATTTATTTTGTTAGACGCATTTTGAAAAGCCAATAAGCAGCTTCTGATTGATTATCTGTTGCCCTGCTCAATGTACCAGCTCATTCCCATTCCCATTTCCATTGTTGCTGCTGCTGCTGGTGTTGTTCTTGCTTCTTGCTGCTGTTTACTTTAATATGAAAGTTTGCCACGTTCTCGGCGTGGGCGTCAATCAATTTTGAGTGAAATAAATGAGGCTTGAGGCGGATTTTTTTTTTGGTTGCCTACTTTTCGGGGCAAGGCTTAAAATTGATCAACATGCTACGAGTCTTGTTGTTACTCTCCCATATTACACTCATTTTCGGGAGACTGTCGACATTGTGCACAGCACAGAGCCAGGAGCAGAGGAATGCCTTATTCCTTAACTCTGCCAGACTCAGCGTTTCATCCTGGTGAGCACTGAGCACGGAGACCGGATGCCTGGCATCAGTTGCAGATGTTTGAGTGGCAGCCGAGCTGTTGCTGCTGCACTTTGCTCAGCTTTTTCTGCCACACACACACACACACACCCACATACTCGCATGCAATTGCCGGCAGCTGAAAAGCAACGAAATCTCATGACTTTGACGAGAACTTTCAAGTGTAGCGCCGACAATGCCGGCAAGCGGCCGCAGCCCACAGCACAGCTATGTGTTATCCACACTGCCACCTCTGCTACTCCCCCCTCCTTGCTGCTTGTGCCACACTTTTGTAGCAAGTGCATTAAATCTGAATGGGGCAAAGAGAAAACGAGGCAACCTTTTGCAATTTTCGTTGCATTTTTTGTTTGAGCTGCAGTTTTGTTTTATGACCTCTGCGCCACCACTTTTTCTGTCTTCCTTTCTTCCTCTTCACCCCTCTGACGCCAAGGGCCTTTTACAATTCAAACTTTGCCTTTGCATATTCGTCAGCTTAGGCGTTTGGGTGGGCGTGGTTTTGTTGCCGTCATAAAATTGTTTAATCAGAGGAAAACTTAAACCGCTGAGCGTTCAATGCAAATGAAAATTCCCTCGTTCAACTTTAACTTCATTTTACTCACTTTTCAGTTGTCAGCAAGAAGAAACTTTTATTATCTTATGATTAACTTAAACTTTTGCTTGCAAATGCGTATTTTGTGTATTGCAAGTTGCGAACTGACAAGTGCAACTATTGTCAGGGAATTGCACAATTCGAAATTCGTGGAAATCGCTGCTCAAATCACATTAATTAAGTTAAGTCAGAGCGATAAGCAAAATTGCCTGATAGGCGAAATACACAATGATGGAGAGAAGGTGAGAGACAGAGAGCCAAAAGAAGAGTCGAGAGGTAAGAGGGGTAGACAGGCAGGCGAACACATAGACCCATCAATGAAAGACAGACGGACTGACCGACATAAAGACAGGCGAATAGACAAGCTGGCAGACGGGCAGGTATTCATATATGCAGTCAGACAACTACAAGCAGGAAATCATCAAGTCAATTCTGACCAAGCCCCTGCATCAATAATTGCTTACCTCAGTCAGTGAGTGTTGATAATTATGACGACGTCATCGAGCTGAGTCGCTCTGAGACACGGTTCTGGCTGGGTATGGAGGGGTTATCAGGCGGGGGCATCTCGGCGAGTTGAATTCCCTTTGAGTGAATCGCTCGTATTATCAACTGATCGCCAAATAAATACACTTCTCACGCAAAATTCAATTCAGTTCGAAATGTGCAAACTGCAAATGAGGTTCCGGCTGCCCTGTGTTTTACTTTCGCTGTGCTTACCGTTCATTTACGGCAATGACTATCCCGATTATCTAAGGCGTCACATGAATCCCGACGTCGATGCTTGCGTTGACTTCTATGAGCACGCCTGCGGTGGCTGGGCTGAGGAGCATTTGGATGATCCCTATAGTAGTCAGGTGGAAAAATTGGACTACGACTTCGATGACAAACTAGCCAGTCTACTTCAACTGCCGCCAGCCGAGAACGAGCCGCATTTTGTGCGGCTGCTGCGTGACAATTTCAAGTCGTGTAGTCACATGCAGGGGAGGTTCAATGCATCGCTGTTTGTGCACTGGCTGCTCACGCAGTGGAGCGACTTTGCGCCAGAGAACATCAAGCTGCAGCAGCTGCTGCATTACGGCTTTGACTTGGATGTGCTTGAAGGGAGAAAGCTCGAAATGGATACAGAGTTCGACTCGCCATTGTCTGCGGTGCAGTTGCTGCTGGACTTGAATCTGCCTTGGCCAGATCCGCAGCCGACAGTGGCTGAATTTCGACCACTTACATTTGCCCAGTATGGACAACTCTACGAAGCAATGCCGCAGTCTTGGCATATGCATAAAATGAAACTGTGGCTGCGAATCGAGTGGCTGGAGCGGCAACTGACAAGACCGAGAAAGCTGCCGCGGACAAGCAACTGCACATGCCGAACAAATAGAAGACACAATTGCAGTTGCCGATGGGACACTTGGTCAGTCACATCGAATGCATTTCCCCAGCACTGGTTGCTGCCCTTACCACTACAGCGAAAGTCAGACACAATGCTAGTCCATCATTGGAACCGCTACTTGCAACGCCTGCCCGCCATACTTACCACGATGTCGCAGCGAGATCTTTTGTGGTATGCCCTAATGCGACTGCTGCACAAGATGATGTTGCGCAAGGCGGCATCGTTCGGACGAGAAGCGTGCAGCTCTCAGACCCGTAAGCTGTTGCCGCATGCCGCCGCCTGGATGCTGCAACAGCAACAGTCGCCGGCAGAGCGACACCTGGCTATCGACAGCATCCAACAGCTATTCGAGCAGTTGCGTCAACGTCTCAAGAACAAGCTGATGGCGAATCGCAATCACTTTGCAGCTGGCACTCAGCGCTTTCTGCTCGACAAGCTGCAACGCATGCAAGTGCAAGTGGGCATCTTGCCTGGCGGGGATGAGGCCAAGGAGCGGGCACAACTGGTGGCATTGTATGCCACACTGCAACTTAACTCCAGCGACTACTATGGCAACTTGCTGGTCTTGTTGCAACAGAACGAACAGTGGCAATTGGAACCGCCGGCTGGCATGTATGCTCTACAATCCGATGGCTTTGGCACCTTTGCTTCGCCCTTTTTTCTGCCTAAACTGAATTTAGTGATTCTGCCACAATCGTTGCTCGCCACGCCCATCTACAGCCCACAGCAAGACGAAGTGTTTGTGGTAAGCGCCTTGGGTTCCCTCATGGCGCACGAGATGTCCCATGGCTTTGCGCCCACCGATGTACACTACAATGGGCGTGGCCAGCCGTCAGAAACGGAACGTTTGCATCTGCTCAATAGCACACGGTTCGCCAACAAAATACGCCACCTGGAAGCGCGCTATGGCCAGATGGCCGACGAGAAGTTTGCCGACATCAATGGTATTTCGTTGGCCTACCAGATTTATGAGGACACAACAGCATCAACAACATATGCAGACAACAACTGGTTGCAGAAGCAACGCTTCTTTCTCAACTTTGCACAGTACTTTTGCAACGATGCTGAGCAGGTGGACGAGAGCCTCGTCCATGGCAGTAGTCGTGATCGCGTCAATGATGCAGTCTATAGTGTCGAGTCCTTTGAGAACGCCTTTTCCTGTCAGCGCCATCAGAAGCCATTTGGTCAACTCTACTAAATAATTATTAAAATTAATCAAAAGTATACCAATAAATAACGAAGACAACCAAGCAATTGTAGTGAAGGAATCAGACAATTGACAGATCACAAATCTGTGTCAAGTTTAAATTGGATACTTGCTGTTTGAAAGCTGAGAGCGTAGTTGTCATTGAAGCAAACGGACTGCTTAAGTAAACTATGGGAGTTTTCTTCAAGATACCCTTTATTATATAACATTTGAAGTCAACACTTGTATAACACTTTTACTTTCACTTACAGGGTGTTCTCCCATACATTGCTGAATACTTATTACGTTTATGTGGCCACTTGAAATGAAAGACATTCGATTCAGACGGAAAACTTGAAGTTTTGGTTTTATTCGTATTTTGCACTTATCGAACTAGTTTACATAGATATACGAGTAAAACATTTAAACATCAGATTTGTTTAAAATACTTGTACACAGACAGATATCAACATTGAATCATCGCATTATTATTCAATTAATTCATCCTATTATTTACTTAGGCTAATGCACAAAAAAAAAAAACAAAGTCGAGACTATACTAGGAAATATCATCAATGAATTTGTTTAGTACATATGATGTAGTATATGTATTATGTATTATATTATTTATTTTATGTAATCGCATTTATTTAATCCGCAACCAGCGAAAAGATTGAAACTTTTTCAAAAATTCGTTTTTCTTTTTTTTTTTTATTGATGTTTCGTATTTATTATTTGCCTGTCATTTAAATCAGTAAACTTTGGGGCTCAAAAGGTTTACAAATTTAAATGAGTTTCATACTTTGTTACTGTTGTTCTGTTGTTGTTTGGCTTACGATTAGTTTTCACTTACACAAAGTCAGCTTATTGTTAAAGTTTAATTAGTTTTTTGTTTACAGCAACTTTTTTACCCGAAAATGCCGCACAAAAATCGCACAAAAATAAACTTTTGTTTTAGTATCTTTCATTTTGGATTATGTTTCATTTAGATTTTACTTTGTTTGCCAACCCACTTTCAATTGTGTTTGTGTTTATAAGTAGAACTGTAAATACTTTATAATAGCTATGTTTCTTGCATAGGTCAGCTGTAGCTTCACCAACTATGCATTTAGTTCCTGTAATTATTATTATTATTATTAGTACATTAATTACATTGATTTGCTCGATTAAATACACATACTTATCATACTATGTATATTGTACATACATTAAATATTTGTATTTATTTTTCACATCGATGCAAGTGATAATTCTTAGCACTTTATCAAAGGGAGACTCAACCTTACGCAACCCAATTGATGCTTTCAATTAAGGTAGAATTAACATAAGTAATATTTTTGCTTTCTTGCTCGTGTTCATGTTGATGTTCTAGTTTATTGTTTACTGTAATATGTATAGAAGCATTAATAATTATAGTTTATGGTTCGTTAGACACATTCATAGACACATAAACATACAAATCGTATTAAATTCAATTGTTTTGCATTTAATTCGTTTATCGCTTGTTTAACATTTTAATCAGTGAACTGGAACAAACATTTAACATTGAAATTATTTGTATTTTTTAGTAGTTCTTTATTTATTATTTTCTTTTGTTTCGAGTTGATGATGCATTGTTTAAGTTGAATTGAATTCTTCTGCTTTGTTTATGCGCTAGATATCTTGAATGCTTGCGGTTGCAATCAATTGGATAGACAGTATTCCAGTTGTTGCTTTCGCCTGCAATTCGGTTTCTTTTTTAGTTTCAATTGAGGAGATAGCAATTTCATAAGCTTGGCTTCCAAATCTTTTGTGTTCACACTTTAAGCACAGTCTTTCTGTTATCGTTATCGCCGCAATTTCACCAACTGATTAGGCAAAAGATTGTGGCAAAAGCGACTTCACAAAGCCTTCAATACAATTTGCACTTATGCTGCGACTTAGCCAATATTTCGGTATTGTTTTGTTAGCATAATGAAATAAAGTTTGGTTTGTGTGGATGGCTTGAAACCAAGAGTATTGGCCCCGCTAAAGGGGAATCCTTAAACGTTGCGCTCCTCGTCAATAATTTCCATGTTGCTGGTGCGTCGCTGCTGCTGATGATGATGATGATGATGCAGATGCAGATGGTTGTGATGTAGATGCTGATTAGGATGCTGATGCTGCGGCGTGATATTATCGGCAACGGCTGTGCAAACGGCCTGACTGCGATGATGATCGCTGCTGCCGCGCCGCGGCACCAACATCACTAATTACTAGAGGACAGTCTCGTTGGTGTTGGTGCAGGTGCGTTGTCCATTCACCATCGAGTATTTGGACGAGCTATCCTTCTTGCCGACCATGCGACCCAAAAATATCTCTTTGAATGTCTCACGAAACTGTCGCGACATGCCGCAATAGATGCCAAAGTTAATTGGATAGCTTAGCACCAAAAAGAAGTTTGTCAGCATTATGAAAATGTTGGCAATGCCGTAGTCGAGGAACTCAATGATCAATGAGCTTACAATGTGCATGGCTGTGACGACAGCAATGGGAATTTCGGCAATTAGAAAAACAGATACCACCACAATCAGCATCAATGTGGTGCAATTCGAGTCCCTTAACTTTTTGCACTCCTTCTTGCGATTCTCACGGAACAGCAGCTTGCGTCGCTCCTGTGCTTGCCTCAAGGCCGCAAACAATAGTATATTGAGTGTGACCAGTATAATGCAGGGCAGCAGATTGACGAACAGCACTCGAAACAGATAGTAGCTGGTATAGTAGAGATCGACGCCAATGTATTCGTGTACCCACAACGATGTTTCCACACGGCACACCTCTGTCAAGTTGCCATTCCACTCGATGTCCATTGGCAAGTAGGTGCGATCAAAGAACCTCGGCAGCTGATGCAAAAATGCCAGCATTGCAATGTAGAAGGTGCATCGCTTGACACGCGGCATTGTGCACCAGGTGCGTGCCATGGGGGCGTGGCAAACGTAGATGTATCTATGGGAGAGTAATGCAAAGTAAAAGTTACTTTTAATGTTAAGCTAAAACTGGTAAAAGAAACACTGCTGGCTAGAAAGATATGTCAGCTCTTGCTGATAGCTTCGTATAGAAGTCGTATTTATAACAAGTTAATTGCAGATGCTAATCAACAGACTCTTCTGGCACTTTACCGGCAGTAAAGTCAAGCAAGTCATTGCCACTGGCACATAACATTGACAAGGTCAAAAGTAAGTGTTTGAATGCATTATTGAGTTGGCCATTTAATGAGCAAATGATAATACGACCAGCGAGTATAATAAAATGTCGAGCTGCTGCTTCATTAGAGATTTCAATTCAGGCAGCGCAACAGGGCGCGTCCTTCAAAATGTATTTGTATCTGTCGCTGCATCTTTAAATGTATCTCAAAGTGTAGCTGTAAGCATCTTAGAGGCGAATTGCTATGCTATGTGCCACATGCATCAAGTTAGGGACTTTATCTGACGGCCATTAGAGTGTCTGGCAATGGATTTTATTCATACAATGTTAGCCGAGTTAAGGCATAAAAGCCACGTTGGCAGCGCGTACATCTAAACGCATTTGCCTAATATAATTTTATAGCCAGCCAGTCAGGCAGTCATCCAGTCAGCCAGGCCAACGACTAACCCAATTTTGCAGGTGCAAATTTATGATAGCAACGTGTTGACAATGTCGCCACCTGGCTGCCCTCTGATCCCCAACCATTCCCATTCCCATTCCCAATCCTGATCCTGATCCATTGCCAGGAGAAACAACACTTGGGGCTTATGGCCACACGCAATCAAAGCCAATCTAAAGAAAAACCTAATCAACTTGGCGTTTTATAATTTCATAATTTAAGTAATTTGTCAAAAGTGCTCTCGCATCGCTCAGTGTCAACTTGGGTAGGAGCGGAGTCAGGATCCCCATGGTGCTCCGAGTCCTTCGCAGCGTCAAACGCGACGACTTTTGCGCCGCTTTATAGTTTCAACTTGATGGCAAGAACATCCAACCACCCCCCCTTGGTTGCTCCTGCTGCTTTCCACTTGATGTTGTGGACCTGCGTTAAGCTCATGCAGCTTTGCCAGACTCTGGCGAACTTGGACTTAGGCTTAGGAAAAGAAATTGGTGGCAGAGGAGAGGGTGTCTCAAGGCTGTGCGCCTTTGCCTAATTTATGCGCATAATTATTGGCACGCCCATCGACCAACGCCTACGCCTCGTCGCCTTGGCTTTGGCTTTAGCGTTGGCGTTGGCATTGGCCGGGTCTGGTCACACTGGCACTTCAAAAATGGTTTTCAATCAATCTTTCATTGAACCTTTGTCAAGCGGGGATTTCATTAAAGTCGAAAGCAATCGTAAACAAAGGACTCCAGTGTTTAGCCTTAAATGGAATTGATATTAATAATTGAATGAATAACATTTAGTACCACTTCTCTCTTCTCCTCCTCGCTTTTTGCTCTTCAGATTCATACAGTTAATTTGGTTGCAAAAGGGGCGACAGCATTCAGTATTCAACGCTTATCCATTTATCCGTTCATTCATTCAGCCAGGCGGAATAATAAATCAACAAGATATGCGCAATTCAACCGTCCAAATAATTAGAGTGGGTAATTAGCATATTCTTCAGAAGAGTCGCAAATAACCAGCACGATGAACCCAAATTCTAGTTTATATTCGCATTTGACATTTTACAAATTATTATCCTTTTGAAGAATACAACGTTTGGTCGCATTCAATCAATTATTCACTTGAGTTGATCGTTGTTGGCAATCAAATTGTCCAACTACAGCTCATTATGCACTCACTGCACTCATTACTCATTGCTCACGCTCATTGAATAACTCATAACAACTGATGGCTTTTTTTCATTTTCATTTGAACTGTGCATAAATAATTTAATAATTTGAATAGTTATCAACTATTTGATTGAAATTAATTTAGTTTTTAATTTCACTTATTCAATATATATTGACTGTGTGCCAAGTATTGTTCTACAAATTTCATTTGTCACAAATATGTCACGCATTGTGAGTTTAGATTTATTTTAAATGACAATAAATTCAACATTACATTGATGCTGCAGTACAAATTAAATAACTAAATTAAATATTTATTCATGTTGTTGAATTTTCTTTGAAATATTTTTGAAAAAATACATGAATTTGACAGAAATTTTAATCTTGATGGCAGCAGCAACTGAATGGAATCGTTTCATTAAATGTACATTCAAATATTGGACTAGAATCTTATCAGGTTTCCTTGATTATATCTAGCAGTGGGCCTTGTCAAGCTCTAGGCAACAAGTAACTTATTCATTTCATACACATAATATTCATTTACTCATTCAATTTATACACAGAAAGGGTGGGGGGGGAGAGAGCGAGAGAGAATGATGATGCAGCCAGTGCTTGGCAACGTTGACGTGCCATTCTTCTACTTGTGGCACATGGAATGCCCATAAAATCACTTGAAACACAATAACTTGACAGCGGCAACAACGACAACAACAGTCACAATGGCAGCAACAACAACAACAGCAGCAAATGAAAGCAATAATAACAATAAACGTTGACTGTTTTATCGCGCTATTTGTCCTTCGGGCAATTTTCAACGCATTTTAGAAAATGCTCTAGCAAAAGGGATGGACGGACGTTCTTCAATGTGCCCCCTGCCACAGCATATTATTTAGCTATTTGCTGCACACACAAACACCCACACACCCACATCCGCATCCACACATACTCACACACATACTTATATAGAGCGACCACTTGAAGCGGTCCAAGTCGCATAATGGCACAAATATTTATGACTATTTTCATAGAAATTTTTCTTTTTTTTCATTTTTTTTTTTTGGCTCTTTTGTTGCCGTTGCTGTTGTTGTTGTGTTTTCAGTGGGTTTTGAAAATTTATTTGCAAAGCTGTAAAATTTATGATCCCACACATGAGTTAATAGAACAATGCGCCGGCTTTGGAGTGGTCCTTATAGTCCTTACAGTGCTCGAAGTCCTCGCTGTTGACCCATTCCTTTTTCTCTCACTGCCACTTGAAAATTTGTTGCTGTTGTATTCTTTACGTATTTTATATACATTTGCCACACACACACACATGCACTCCCTCACACATAAGCATGCTGACGATTTATGTTGCCAATTTTATATTAGTTTATTGTTTTGTTTTTAATATACATATAAAACATTTAGAGCCTCTGACTTGACCCTGTCTCCCGCTCTTTCTTCGCATCCTTCTCACTCTCTTCCTGTTTATCTTTCACATCCTTTTCGTTGGTTTATCGGGCTTTCACAGTTCGTGGCGTTATTTATGGCTCTAGAAGTTGAAAGTAATTTCACTTTTAAAACTACCGAAATCTCATTTTCCATGTTCCGTGTGAACTGATTGGACCATGCAGTCCTACTTTAGAGAGACTTGAGTTCAGAAAACAAACAAAATAGTATAAATTTGCATAAATGGAAATATTACATATTGACACACTGATTACTTGAAGTATTTTGCGGGATTTTGCATCAGTGTCTAGGATGTGTTTCTTCAGAGAACTCGTAATTAATTAAGAGAAATTCTGTTAATTTTAAACTAAGAACTGCCTTAGCAAACTAGTGAGAAAATGACGACGAAAGCTCTAGAGCTGTAAACGAGAGCAGACAAGGTGCATTGATAAATTATCTCGAGTTGATTTCTCTATAAATTTGCTATTCATTCGTCCACTAGAAGCACAGACGACAAGGTTTGTGCAGATTCATAATTCGATTTCATTAGCGTAAAAGGCTGCATGTCCTTTGAGCTAGTCGTAGTTCTGTCTTTCATTCGTTTAAGTGAGCCGCGAAAAGTATGCTACACAAATTGGCAGAAAGAGATTTGCGAAACAAATGCGATTGATTGAGCTGCACACATACAAATCGATGTGAATGTGTGTGTGTTTATCGTTTTCAACTGTATCGCCTTTTGCCATTGGTCGTGTGCTGCCTCAACACGCACATTACTCACACGCAGCGGTAGCCGGATGAGAGGCTGCGTTTGCCACAAAGTCACACACACGCATACACACACAGATTCTAGCTCACAGCATGTATAATTTGTATTGGCAACTGGCAACTATGAGTGTATTGGCAGCAAAGACGACGTGAACAACTCTGCACAGACGCATTTTGATTTATTGTGGCATTGACAAGCCAAGAACTCGGTCTGTCATCCAGTCATGCAGTCATCAAGTCGTCCAGTCATCCAGTCATCAAGTCTGTCATCAAGTCATTCTTCTAGTCACTCATTCAGTCAACAACAATGTCAGTACGTTAAGAATGTACTCTTGTGACGCCTTGCCGTCTTTATTATCAAGCTGAGATAGAGTTCTTATTGAAATTGCAGTTCGAGATGAAGTAATAATAAGCATGTACTTATTGCATGTGCAGTATAAACCCGTTGTGAGCGAAATGAACAGAGGACTCAGCTGAAGTGCCTTGTTGCAACGAAATGAAAAATAGAGCGAGTGGAAATTGTAATTGCACTTTCCGTTCAACTGGTAATTGGAGTCCGAGTGCAGTTAAAAATGTATAAAGAGCTTTCCAGTGCTGAGCTTCCTTATTGTGTGGGAATTGAGGGCAGATCGAACTACTGTTCAAGCTGAAGTAGCTGTTCATTTTGGAAATGTTTTCGATAGTTCACAACAATATTTGTGGGTTTATTGAAGAGAAAACTGCAATTGCATTTCACTTTAATAGTTTTGGCATTTCAATTATGAACTTTTATATTAATTTGTATATTTTTCTTTAACACTTTACAAAATAAATATATATTGGACTGGAATTTGGATGACAAAGCAATTTCTAACTAATTAAAAAGTTTTAAACTGTAACCATTTAATAAAAAAAATATATATATATATTTAATAAAAAGCGCCAATGAAGAGGTTTACCTGAATATTTAAATATTATATATTTACCTTTGCACGGCTAGAGCCAGAGTAAGCCAGACAGAGATGGTGTGGCACATGGCAGGCATTATCTGTAAGTTGACACAAGAGCATATATAAGTCAAATATTAAATGTGAGTGCGAACCACAAATGCGAACATGTGCAGTACAATATTGAGCTGTATGAAAGTGAATGCGCATGTGAATACAAAGTGAAAATGAAAATTAAGATAGACATAGAAATGGAAATAGAAATAGACAACTACACTTGATTACAGCTGCCATAAGAACTATGTGTGCTTGTATGAGTTCATGTGCGAGTGTGAGTACCTGTAACTATGCAAAGCAATATTGAAGCACTCGTAATGGCACTCATAATCGCAGTCAGTTCCATTTACATTTCTGGCTGTACCTTGGCTTGTATCTTTTGTTCCGCACAACTGTTAACTAATCCGATTTATGAGCAGTCGCCCCCCTTAGTCTCTTCTCCCAATAGCTGCAATTACAGCTAGTGTCAGATTTACTTTGTCTCTGTCTCTATCTCTTCATCTTCATCTGCCATTCTCTTTCCAATGCCCATTCCAATCCCATTCTCTTTTTCTTGCTGTTGATGCTGTTATGAGCTTGTTTTCAAGAAGTCTAACAAAGAGTTGTGTCCTGTTTCAGCTCCCCTCACACACATTAACATGCCCATTAAACGAGCCACCCAAGAGTGCGAGAGAGAGGGGCGACTTCTTGCAAGGAGCACATATAAATTTTCTAGGGGAAATGAAAGAAACTCTTCAAGTTGAGCAATGCAATGGCCGCCTGGTGGTTATTACCAGCCTCTGCCTTTTGTGTATGTGAGTTGAATTTTATGGCCGTCACACGCAGATAGCCAGAGATATGCCCCTCAACTAGCCAAGAGAAAGAGTGAGGCCGTGGAAGAGTGGGGGAGCGAGGGGGTGCTCAGCATGGAATTTAGCTGGTACAAATCCCTTGGGAGCCCAGTCACAGCACGTAGCTGCCAGCAACAACAATGGCAACAGCAACAAACGGCGACAACAATGGGCACATTTTATCAGCTCGACACTACTCCAGTTGAAGTGAGTAAACAGTTTTGCTTTATGCCGCCATCTTTCGACAACCCAAAAGCGAGTGCCATAAATTGAAAATGTTGATTAATCAAGGCAAACGTGCAACATACATAGATGTAACGAGAGGGGATGGTGGCTGGGAGGGATGATAATGTAAAAAGCGCAAAAGATTGAATAAATGTGAGCGTATCAAATGAACGAATGGGCGAACGCATGAATGAATGTCTGAATGAATGAATGTGCTGACTGAATGCCAGTCAACTGTGTGTTCATGTGTGTGTATGTGTGTGTGGCATGTGGCAAGTGGCAACTGGAATACTTTCATTATGTTGTCAAAAATGACAAGCAAAGTGCAAAACGTAACGTAGCTTGCAATTGCGATAACGATAACGATAACGATAGCTATATACAGCGATAACATTGCTCACGATTATTATGTCTAAGGGTACCTGCCACAATCCTTGTCACATGCTTACTATACATCAGCCAAAAAGACACAGCCAAGCGTTTTATTTAGGTCAATGAGTGCCTATGTCTCCGCATTCCCCTGTGTTTTATCACCCTCTCCCTCTTACAAACATTCTAACTGTGTTGGCCCGTGCGCCAAAAGCAAACAATACTCCTCTCGAATGGCAGCGCTGGAACCCTCTGGAACCCTCTTGAACTTGGCTAAGCAATTAAGATTCTTCTAAGGCTGCTACGTTGCTTCTTCAGCTTTTGGTTTAGCTTCGTGAGCTACTCGAATTTTGCTATGCAGTGTCTATATTGTCTAGTCTCTGCTCCTCTCGCCCCACACCACCTAAATGGGGTATTAATAATGCTGTGTGTAATAGGAGGAGGAAAGCAACTCTAAGGCCCTGCACTTCTTTTGATCTTAGACGAGTTTGGATTGCTCTCACTGGTTGCCAGTTCGAGTAGTTCAATCTCAAGGATTATAACAGATATGTGTATCGAATTCGATATTTAATCCTTTTATAAGATTGACAGCTTAGTCTAGTATCGAATGCTGTTCAATTTGCAATAATTTATATTAATTAGTAAGCACAACAAGTTTTCTATGGTGATGCAAGCTATTAAATAAATTGGCTGGCTTATTTCTATTATTTTTCTAATTTTAATTTGTAATTTCTGCTTTACGTTGATCGAGCTGGTAACTGACTTTGTTAAGTGTGTAAATTGAGAATTTTATATAAAATCTGCTAAAAAACAGAGATACAGCGCAATAAACTATTATGCAGCGTATTGAAAGATGAAAAAGAATAAACTGGCGCCATCTAGCGCTCATCGATTACTTGTGTTTATATTAAAATGTACGCAACTGCATGCAGAGTATCTGTAGGTCGTGCACACTCTACGAGACCGTGTTTGATTACAGTGTTGTTGACTTACCTCATTGAAAATGCTGTAGGCCAGACAGAGTGAGACCGGATGCATCGGCTTATAATGGTTGCCGAATGTATACATATACCAGAGGCCGGGGGCGGGGAATAGAACCGTCAGCATATCGCATATGGCCATGCCTGAAAGGAAACGGCCAAAAGGCAAAAAAGCAAAAACAATGCCAACAATAGAGATAGAGAGAAAAACAAATTGACAAATTGTGTTAGCCAATGGCTTAAAGACCAGATGACCAACTTATTTTTCGGCTTAAAAACTAGTTTACTTCCCCTGCTCATCGCTTCCCCGATTTCCGTTTTCCGTTTTCAGATTTTCGTCGCTTGCTTGTTGGCCAAAAGCTCATGCTATTTCTGGCTAAGCCAACAATTTGCCCCAATGTCATGTGCCCCCGAAACAAAAACAAAAAAAAAACAAAAAACAGGAAGGCTGTAAATACTTTTACATATAACACACATATATTGTACTATGGGTATATAAATACAAGGCTGACTCGGCAAAAAGGGCGCAAACATGAAAGCAATGAAAAGCCAAAATGTTAAGCTAGTCGACTTTTGATCCCCTTCCTCCCACACCCCCTCAGCTTGACTGCTGCGATAAGTGGGGCACTGATTGAATCAGAGCTGCAGTGCTGCTTACTTAAGCTTTAATTGAATTAATACCTGTAATTAGTTGCGATAGGGAAAGGGTTAGACCAGACAGAGGAAGAGAGGCTGCTCTAATCGAGTTTATATTACCTTTCGACCTGGTCAGCTGCATTGAAGTTCAAGTTCATCATACGCTCCGTATGACTCGAGCGATTCTCTGCTTCGTCCTTGCTATCGGTCTCGTTCTCGGCCTCTGCCTGACCCGACCTTTGCCCCAGGGGGGTTTCGTGTTCAGCGTCCGTTTAAGTTACAGTCTTGTTGCTGTTGTCGGGCGACACAAAGTTCATTTCATGTTTGGTCTGCTGTCATTTATCGTCGCTTAGCTCGCCTATTCGTACCGGTCACCGTTCGTCACCATTGCCAGTCTCAATTCCACAACCAGTTCTAAAGGGCAGGCAAATGCGATTAGCCTTCAGTCCTGCAGTTGACGCCTTACTCCATCAACCAATCTCAGCTCAAATGTACTTGGTGTGCAGCTTAACCCATTGACAGCCAGCCGTGGCTGACAGTCTCATTTGTCAGTTTATGGCCAGCTCTATCGTAAGATGAAAAGCCGGAAAAACATGAACGAAATGTCATTATGGCATACTTTAAGGCTTACAACTGTCCAACTTTCAACTCCATATTTTTCCTTTGGCCCAGTTTGTGTTGTGCGGCGGGCATGGGTTAAGTAATCTGCTGCTACAAATTGCATTGACACGCAGCTCAAATTGAATCGTCTGCTGCTGATAGCTGTGCTATGCTTTGCTGAGAGGCCATCTCAAGTCCAACTCGTTGCCAAAGCCACTTACAGCAAGCAGCCCTTGAAGCATGGAGGGAGCATGGAGGCATCTTCGTGCCACATAGTCAGCGACTTTTCATAAATCAGTTGCAAATACCAGAGCACACAGCACCCCTGTGCCTTGCTCTCCTCCCCTCTCCTGCCGTCAGCCAGCCATTAGCATTACACACGCTAGTAGAATATCTCAGCTTTATTTGAGTTGTGGCACGCGGAATGCTCAGACAGAGAAGGAAAGCCAAACCCCAACCCGAGCCCAACGCGACTCAACGCCTCGCGAAACGTGGCACGCACATTGCCAGCTATTTTTGAAATCTCGCAAAACTTCTGCCTGATTTAACATTGTGACGCATTAAATGGATCCCACTGTATCAAGGGGGGTGTCATGATGGCAAACATGGTGTCCGGGGGGAAGCACAAATCACTTCAAAGATGAAATAAGGGGGAATCTAAAATGCAAATAATAATCGTTAAGGCGCCTTACCAAGAGGGGGTTAAAACAAGCGGGAGCTGCAACATTCGATAATTACTACCAGTTTTAAGCGAAATAAATTCACAAATTTATTGCACATTTACTTAGTTGACAAAACTGATGTAGTTTTCATATTTCTTCTCTCGACATAAAAGCTAAATTTACTTATCGAATCTTTTGGTTAGAAAAGCAACACAGATTGCTGACTCTCGTTTATTTTTCTGTTTTGACCAACTAAAGAAAACCATGAAAGCAAGTTGTTCATGCAGAAATCAAGT
Organism: Drosophila pruinosa; assembly: GCA_018150935.1. Classification (NCBI taxonomy): domain Eukaryota; kingdom Metazoa; phylum Arthropoda; class Insecta; order Diptera; family Drosophilidae; genus Drosophila; species Drosophila pruinosa. The sequence goes on from JAECWR010000337.1 coordinate 3,100,632, forward strand.
TTGTTCACATATACTAAGGCCAGTCGTGTTGTGAACTACATTTTGTCAACCAAAAATCTCGTCAACTTTCTGAGCAAACACAATAGTGGCTGTTTTTGTCTGCTATGTATTATTCGAGAAAATATTATATATTCTTAAATAAAATCGATATGTCAACATCTATTGATAGTCTCTTCTTTAAATAGTGCATGTATGAATTTTGTATCATTCCCAAAATATCAATTACTAGATATGTTAAATTCAATCAAAAGTTAAGTTGAATCTCTTAACCTTTTCTTTTCTTTATAACTTCCAAGTTATCGATAGTCGATAACTAATATTGTTTGCAACTGTTGACTTACCCATTAGCACAAAATTTGTGGGCGTGGCCATGCTCTTCTTGCTCAGCACCAGCACAATCAGCGAGTTCGATATGATGGTCATAAATAGCAGGAAGGGCATACAGTAGCCGTAGAGGGGCAGGGCGTAGTCCAATGGGGAATCGCAGGTGATATTCCAATAGCTATTATTGCCATCCATGGAACGGCAATCGTTGCCACTCAACTGCTGCTGATAGGAGGCATCATCGATGCTATCGTTCATGCTCGTCGCGTAGTCCACGAGCAGAAAGTGTGTCTCATTGAGGCTGACGGGTGACACGCCCATCAAGCTGGGCACACGCTCCACTGTGGCGGCGGCGGCGGCTACAGCGGCTGCCGATGCAGTGGTGGATGGGGATAAGGTCGATGCGGATGCGGATGCGTGGCCGGATGCTGTGGGCAATGGGTCGCCAGCAATGCCAAGACCAGAGCCAAGACCAACACGTGCGCCAGTGACCGCTGCGCTCCATTGATAGAGCACGTCCGTGGCGGCGATATCATAGGAATAGACCGTATTATTATCCATACTGGATGCCATAGCAACAGCTGCGGTGGCTGCGGCGTAGGCAGCGTAGGCGGCGGTCAAGGTTTTCGTGACTGCCGTTGACATTTCCTGCAGTTCAATTAACAGGCTTCGATCAACATCAACAGACCTGACCAACATGTGTTGGCCAACAACAACATGTCGCAACCCGCCTTGAGTTGTTTCACTTCTTTACTCTTGACCACGATTTGAACTCGGGAATGTCTTGGTGCTGCTCGTTCAACTGTGGTGGCTTATGCGGTTGCGGCTGTTGGTGCTAGTGGTGTTGATGGCGCTGGTGCTGGTGGTGCATTCATTGAATTTGGCACAACTGCTTTCATCTTTTTCTCTGATGCCTTTTCCTTTCTTTTCGTATTTTCCTTCGTTTTTTTTTTGACCAGTCTGCAGCGAGAAGCAAACGAAAGAAATCAATTTTAGTTCGAAATACTTTTCACAAATAAAACTCAAAGTGGAAAGTTTCCCATGCACGTATCTATGTTTGTATATGTGCCCCTTCTTTTTTTCTACTTCTACTTTTTCTGCTGCTTCTTCTTATTTAATGGCCCTTTCAACCGAAACTTTTCCCATTGAGCCCATTATAATGGGGCTTGGGGGCAAATATGCCCCAGTGTCCAGACACAAACAGTTGATAAAAATCATAAAAAAAAAAAACAGAAAAGCAAAGGAGAGTAGCAATGCAAAGGAAGGAAGAAACAGCAACCACAGTCAGTACTTTGACTCTGCTTGAGTTAATTGTTAATGTTTATGATTGAAATAACAGAAATTATGATTTATTACTGCAGATAGCCAGCAGGGTTTCCCCTTAAGCCATTTAAATTAATTTGTATTTTATAAACTTGCCGAGTTAATTGTTGTTAGGCTTTGAGTCTGGCTGACCCTGTGCTTAAATTTTAAATATAGCTTAATAAGTCGACTTGTAATTTTTAATAGATTTACTTTTTATATTTGCCAATGCAATCTTGTTTGTTTTGTTCAACATTATCAAAGATCAACTTTCTCAATTGAAGAAAGAATCTGCTCAATTTCGAAATTGAGCATTTAATATCGAAATTGAGCAGCTACTTTGTCGATTCGATTAGAAGTAAGTACATCAACACTTGGTTTTAAATTGCAAACTGTAGTTGAATTGCTCTTTGCCATCATTGGCAGCACGTTGTATGCAACAAGCTGCAGCTGAATGGAAAATTACATATAGAGACAGAGACAGAAGAAAGGAATTTGGAATGAATCGAATCAAAGCACATTGGACCATTGAATGGCTTTTATGTAATGCGCAACTTAAATTGTAAATGTGATTGCTGACTTTTTTTTTAGCACTGGCTGCCAGCTGCCATTATGATCTCACAATCAAACCGGGTATCCTGACTGCCTCAATGACGGCATTTTTGGTATGTTTATGCTTTTTAATGGCCTTATTTTTCGCAATCGAAATGGCAATACACACACAGTGACATAGTTGTAGTCAAGTCTTTGGCTTGGCCAAAGGCCACATTAACCCACATAAAGAAACCGAAGCCTGAAAGACGAGCTGGCGACGGGTCGATGGGGGAGAAGTCGCGAACTTGAAAAGAGCAAAATTGAAAGGCATTGAAAGGCATATGTACATGTGTTTGTATTTGTATATGTATGTGTTGAGGGAAAAACACTTTCCCTTGAGGCATGTTGAACATGCCTAATGCGATTTAGTTGCCCATTGATAAGGCGATGACAAATGTTGCGCATACGCCACGCTGGCCACCAAAATAGCACTTAATTGCCAGCAAACTGAATGGAAAACATATTCGTATCAATAATCTGTAAAATGAAACGATTTGATTCGATTTGCTTCTCGTTTATCGACTCACTGTCTCTCACTCTCTCATATGGTATATCCCATCAATCGCAGTGGCAACAAAGCCAGAGCTAACAGTCAATTTGCTGGCCAGTTCTCTCTCCGCATTCCACAAACCGCATGCCGCAAGCCGCAGAACGTGAGCCGCGGCACAAATATGCCAACAAACGAGAAAAAAAACAAAATACAAACGAGAAAAGCCGGGTAGCATTTCTCGCCCGGCACATTCCAGTGGTGGTCTCGCTCTGACTGATGGACAGAATGGTTAGATAGATAGATAGACACCGAGTCCTTCTTAATTGGCCTTTAAAATGCCAAGCAATTGTTTAGAACAAGTTCATGACATATGCTGACAGCTTGAAGCAAATGAAATTGCAATTGAATTTCATTTCCAGTAACTGTCTAATAGTTTACTTTGACTGACTGACAGACAGACAGACAATCAGACAAATGGACTGACAACTTGCCTGTGCTTGTGTAATGCTTTTGCTTGATCAACTCGCAATTGCAAATGCAAACATAAAATGCCAAATGCATTTTCCAATTGCCAATTAAGGTGGATCTACCTTGCTGCATTTGACAGCGAATCGAATGCAAATGAATATAGTATTAAGACTGTTTAAGTCACGAGCCTAACTACCAATCTATTTACATGTATAATTTGCGGTTTCACAAACGAACAACTTTGACTTAGTGGGGGCTTACTTCAGCTGCTAGATAATTACTGTTTGTTGTACTAAAAGCATTTGAAATATTTATTATGCTGAAACGACGGCTATGCGAGGCTAATTTGAACTATAAAGTTACCCAAACCATAAAATTTAAACACATGTATTAGCTTTAGCTACAATAGACATTCGTGTCAAGTTCCATTAATATAACTTAAAAAATCAGCGAGTAGCTTGCCAACAAACGCATGGACAGATAGGCAGACGGATAGAGGCTTTATTGATTCAGCACCAGTTTCAATAAGATTTTATTCATCTGTTTTCCAGATGCCATTACCATTTTTATGCCAGCTGGCTGAGCATTTGTCAGGCAATTTCCGCAGACTTTGCTCGGAGCCTTTGATTAGCTATCGCGAGTCATTTTAATTTGTTGACGACATTAACAATGCATCAGCACTTCCATTAGCCCCGGCCATGAATGCCACCAGCAACTACAACAACAAGAAGAACACGTAGATGGTAAAAGCTGGCTTAGGCGTTGTTGTTGTAAAAAGAAAAAAGACTTTAACTAGCATACCCAGCTGCAAGTTGAGCTTGGTGGTGATTTCTAAGAGCCGCCTAATAGTCACACCACCTGCTTCACATTCACACCGTTACACAGCCATCATAAAAACACACACACACAACACATACCCAGACACACACAATCATAGCGAAGACATCATCATAAAGCGATTAGTGAAACTAAAACTGCCATTAAAATGCCTTGGGCATTGCCTCGAATGGCTCGGCAGCAACTGCCGATTGTCGACTGAAGGACATTTGGCATTCAGCCTGGGTCCTGCTCAAATGAATTTCCAATATTTGCCTCACAAATCCTCTATTACACAAGCGAGAGGCGAGACTTGTAGGGTATTAGCGATGTGGTGCTGGCAGGCAGCCCAAGAGATTAGCGCTTATATTGTGCAAGCTACCAGACAAAGCATATTTGCTATTTATTATGTTAGAGTATATGAATGTCGTATATGCTTATACACCCACTTATCGCCCAGTTTGATGCGCTTGTTTTGATTCTGTGGCACAAAAAACAAACGCCTGGCGAAACTAGATCAACTAGAGCAAGGACAATCACGAGCGAAGCATAAAACAAGAGCACACAGTTCAGAAGGGGTGTGTATGGCCAATAAATACCCTATGTGGGGTAGTAGCAGAGGTGTGTATGATTAGCTAAGATAGAAGACAAAGATGGTCAACTAACTTACTTCTGCTGAGCATTAATTTATTGCAATTAAGAATAACAGGGTATCAAGAGTCAGGCATGACAGAGAGCGCAATTTAATTGCTCTTTCGACAGCAAACAAAACGACTGCACTACATTTAAGCGAGGAGCAGTAATTGGAGTAGGACTAGGAACAGTTAGCTACCACTTGCCAAAGAGTTGGGGTAGTCTCGGCCTGTCTGGCAAGTTGCGAGCCGTGGCTTAAGTGCGCTTTAGACGCCACTGTCTTGGACATTGTAAGAGTCTTTACCAAAAATTTGAATGTCTTGCGCTTTTGTGGTCCAATGAATAAATTTCACAGCCAGCGACCAGATCCGTATGTGTGTGTGTGTGCAGGGCTTATAGCGAGCAAAGCATAGAGAGAGAGAAAGAGAGAGAGAGAGAGGGGTGCTGGGCTGATGCGGTTGCCGTATATCATTCAGAGCACATAATTAATTCCCTAAATAATAAATGAAAATGAAGAAAATTTACTCGGCTCGCTTGGGGAAACGAAAGCCGCAATTTTCGCAGACGAAAAAGAAAAGAGCAAAGTGTACGGGGTGCAGGGGGGGGGGAAGGGATGGCTTAACGTGGGGGTAGTTTCCGCAATGTTGCAAAAACAAAAACAAAAAAAAATGCAACACATTTGATGTGGGACACAATGGCAAGCAAATTTCACGCCAAGTTGCAGACTTAATCATTAGTAATCGTTTAATGCTGTATGCCAAACACCAGAGTCAGTTAGTCCATTTTGGAAGTTGGAAGTTGGAAGTTTGACGGCTAAGCCACGCCCACTTAGTGGGCCGCAGTCAAAGCCTGCGGATCACAGTTAGGCATACGAAATGAGCTTGGCCATCTGAAGAAACTTCGCAGACATGCCGAATTAGTAGTTCACATACGCAACGACATGCCACGCCTCTTACTGAGCGATAGAGAAAGAAAGATAGACAGAGAGAGAGAGAGAGATAGAGCACAGCCACAGACAAAGCCTGAGAGTTTGGGCTGCTTAAAGCGTTTAGTGTTTTTAGTGTAATGGCAATGGCAAACTTTTTCGATTTGGGAATTAAAATAAAGCAGCAACAACAACAAGTCACGCTTCTTTTTTCCCCTTATCCAGCTTTCGCTTTCCCCCCCATTTTCCTCTTTGTGCTCCACGAAAAAAGTTTTTGCGCAACGCATCGCTGACGCTTTTTCGCTTTCACTTTAATGGGCAAATCCAAAGCGTATCCGCCACCTCCAAGCTGCCCCTTGCGACCTCCGTCAGATAAGTGATAAGCCGCCATACAAATTGCTTGCGCCAGACGCCCGACGTCCAAGTTCGCTGCACGCGAAGAGAGGAAAAGGCATTGCCTACTCTTAGGCGCGCACTCGCGTGTTACGGCTTAATAAAAGGATTGTCCAGGGCCACCGTTAGACCCCTCAATTAGTGGCACAAATATGCTGCCATACCGATAAGTGGGTATGCTAATGGCTGTGTACTTCTGCCCCCCACCCTTGATATCTTCGATCTGAAAATTATAGTCAATAAGGCCAAAGCAAGAGTTGAATGCACTCGCGACTTCTTAAGTTACAGTAGTTCTAGGAGTGTGTGTCAGATTTGGTTCAAGCCAATGGAAGCATTCCACTCTGTTTAAATTTTAAGATTTCATTGAGAAATTGTGTGTGAAAGCACACAGCTGTAAATAGCGCACTTTCCGCTTGCTTGTGCATCATTTAGAACACTGCAATCAACTGGGGAGGTAAATACTCGTAGTCTGCGAGCATTTGTTTTCTGCAACTGCAACGCCAACTGAAACATTTAAGTAGCTGCAGTGTCATGCTGCGCATTAGCAATTCAATTGAAATGCCAAGTCAAGGAAAGTCAACTTGAAAGCGGGGGAGAGAGAGAGAAAGAAAGCGCCCGCTAGGTGGCGAAATAAATACAATAAGAGCAAAGCTAGGAAAAGCGCCGGAAATGAAGTCCAAAATGTTCATTCAACTTAAAGGACAGCGCAAAGTTCAACAAACTCAATGGAGGACAGGTGTGTTAGCAATATAGGGTGTGCTACGTTATGCATGTGTGTGTGCGTGTGCGTGTGTGTGCATGTCAGAGAGAGTGTGTGTCATTGCAATGCAGTTTGTTATTTTGAATGCGACGCAATTTACATGCCAAAGCCAGCGCTGAGGCCAAGTTAAGCAGTTAACAGAAACAGTTAGCGCAGCAAAATATGCAAATGGCCGACAGTCAGCTAGACAAACAGTTAGGCTCTCGGTGGGCGACAGTCTGTCGAAGGAGGCAGAAAGCGGAGCCTCTTAATATTTAATGTTGCATCACATTAAATTCCGTCCAGCCGCAAAATGAAATTAGAAATTGACAGAAAAGGGTGGCAGCTCCACAGGGGGGAGGGGGGCAAGTAAATGGATTACGAGGGATTTAATACGTATGCGTGTATGGGTGTGTGTGTGCATGCGGCTAAACACAATTTACTAGATTTATAAATCTATTTAGCTCGACAGCAAAAATAAAATGCGGCGGTCGAAGCGTTGCGAGCCGAGTTGAAGAGGAAAATGTAGATAGAAGACGCAGCATATGAAATACCAGAGTTGCCACAGCAACTAAATGCGAGTGGTAAGTGTGGAATGCGTACTGGAAAATTGTCGTAATTGTAAATGGTTAGCTTTAGCCTGAGGACTCACAGAACCATGAGCTTCAATAACAGCTCTGAACTACAACATTTAAAATTCTGAAGCAAGTATTTAACAATTTAATTTTTCTCTCAATTTAACAAAGTTATTTATTTCATTTTATTGTTGTTCAACAATATGTAAATAAATTAACCTTATTCCCATTTGCATTTTTTGTCTGTTAAACAATGTTGGCTCCAAGTCAAATTTCTGATCTTTGCTTGCTCAACTGTCATCAATTTTTTATTTTTGCTCACATCAGCAACAATCTATAACGATATCGATCGATATTATTTTGAAATACATATCATTGTAGCTTATTTTGGCATTTCGGACAATTCTTTTGGCAAAGAGAATGCCAATTTCGGTGTTTCAAAGCATTTAATTTTGCGCTCTATCGCCAGTTCTTTATGTAACAAGACTCTGGCATGCTGTTTGCTATAACGTACACTGAATATGTACACTGTGTGTGTGTATGTGTGTATTACTATTACAGAAGCTGGCTGGCGGCACGTGCTGACTGTGCTGTCAAATAAGAAGCAGAGCTCCAATGGCAAGCTGAACCAAAGGCAAACGCGTCGTTAACATATGTTGTAGTCGAGTTTTCCGACCAACTTCTATGCATATACTATATATCTCTCTCTTTGGCTGAGCGCGTGTATGTGTCTCTGCTGCTTTTTCTATAACAATTTGCCAAATGTTTGTACAAAATATACGAGTTTTTCATACCTATACAATCACACACAACCACACACATAGCACGAGCATCCAAGTCGAACAGTGTGGCTAGCCAAAGGGGGGAGGGAAAGTGAGGGGAGAGCGCAGTCGAGACGATTGTCTCGATTCAAAAGTGACTAAAGTGTTGGACCCACGAGAAACAAACACACACACACCCACACAAACACATACACTTGAGACAAAACAAAACGAAAAATAAAATACTACAAAGACAAAAACGAGAAAAATACAAGTCAATAGATGCCGGATGATAGCAGCAGAAATACCCTGCTTTCAAATATTCATTAAGTAACTTCAGACTACAATTAGAAAATAATTTTTATAAACTAATATTATATTATATGTCTTTTTACGGGGCTTCCAATAATTATTAATAATTGGAAAAGCTCTAGTAATTGGCCCATAATTTTAATATAAAAATTTACAAAATACTGCTATATTAATATATAGTAAGTGCAACAAATACATAGATTGAAATTGAAATTCTTGTATGTAAATCTTCATAATATTCATTATTTAAAAGTACAAATTAAAATAAAATATTAAGTGTTATAAATATTAAGACGTGTGAATGTGTGTTGCCAAGCTAAGACTGATATATATCAATATAAAATTTGATTTATGCAACTTGTGCGCGCAAGCAACCTACCCCGTATAGCGCAGACTACAGGGCATAACAATACTGCAAAATTACTCATACTGAAATGCGACCAAGAGTTGAACAAATTTAAACGGCCCAACAACACATGGCTCACACATACATATACGCGTATACAGAGATAGGTGTACTTGTGTTGGGACACAAAATATGTTAAAAAATAAAATAAAGAATAAAAACAAAAAACAATTTCATTTGCGGCGCGTCTTGCGACAATTTGAGGCAAGGATTTTGGCAAATTTTGTGGCTGCAAAATCTGCACTTGAAGACTTAACAAATTGCCTGGGCGCCGACAGCATGGTGCGAATGAGATGGGCAGAAAGAGAGAGAGAGAGAGATTGTAGTCAACTGATCAATAAATCAAATGGAATAAATAAATCGGGACTTAAATTGTTTTTAGTTTGCGGCAACTGCACTGCTTTTGGGCTAATAACGGCATAAAGTTGCAAAGTCTGCTTATCTTGGCCTGGCCAAAAAGCTGCTAACAATCGTAACATGTTACCCCAAAAAAACTTTCGCAGCCACTCAACTTCCCTGTTAGCCCAACCCCTTTCAGTTCAGCATGCTCTGCCAACTCAACCCTATCCGCCCGCAATCGTATCCGTATCCTTATCCATCTGGTTGGGCTTGACTGGATATGTAGTTTGCTACCCTACAAATAGCAGGCAAAGGCAGCGTTTATGGCAGCTCTTGTAACACTTGAGTGTTTACCAGAATTCAGTTGTTACAGCGTGCCTGTAAGTCAAGTGTACTCGTTTGCAGTCGTTTGTCTGAAATGCTGCTGACATTGTGGAGCTCATATCATAACATGTTAGCACAAACATTTCATTACATTGTTGGTCTCAAAAGAGGGAGGCTTGCAACATGGCCAGTTGCGCAATAAGCTCAGACATGCTGCCAAATTCGCATACAAGTGCAAAAATGTTTCTTTATATATTATCGAAATGGCATCTTTGTTGCAGTTGCCAGATGTTCTCAGTGGCTTGGTCAGAAGTGGATACCACTGCTGAAAACAGCTACTTGGCTAGACAATGTTTAATGTGCTGTAAACTCGACGGGCTGCCAAAATCGAAATAGTTTGGCGAGCATTGTCTACGTTTTCCGAGTGCTTGGCTTTTATTTTATTTTATGGCCCAGTTGCCATTCACCTGCTCGATTTTACGCAAAATTTAACATTCCACAATTGAGATTGAGATCTTGTGACTTACTCAGAGCAATAGACGAAGAGGGCTGTCTTCGAATTGATATTGATAAACATCTTTTGGTATTCCATATAATTGCACAACATTTCTCATATTTTCTAGCATTTCAATTATTTATGCCACCTGCAATATGTCGCCGGCTGCCCCCCTCCCCTGCCATCTACAACATACCACTTGTTTTTATGGCCAATCGGCTTTATGAACACTTACTGCGTCATTAGATGTACAGCTCGGCCAATTTAATAACAAATAGTGTCCATCAACCAAATGGCAGCGCAACAACAACAACCTAAATAACAACAATGATATTGTATAAACAGCAAGCATATCTGTAAATATCTAATGTGACAAGCTACTGATATGAGCTGATGTCTCCTGTCGCCTGTCTGCCGATATTTATGGCGCACACTGTTGTCTGCCCCAATCATGCCTTATCACTGAAATGTGGCACAACCGATAGCAGCACAACAAGTGAAAGTGAACTCAGCAAAAACGAGAATTTATTAAACATATATTAAGTATGTGACCTCGACTTGTAATAGCATTAGCAGATCTGAGAAGAGGCGAAAGACGAGACAGAGTTGGGCATTTATTATTCAAGTCAATAGGTTAGTGGGCCAATTATTGAATTAATAACCGATTTATGCATTTATTAGTTATGTCACAAATTTATTTGCACAATTTTAAAGTACTCAAAATTCCACAACAAAATGCAATTAATTTGGATTAAATTATGTGAGCTGCACAAAAAGACTCTGCATATTGAGTAAGTTAATAAACTGTCGAGTATTTGCACAAAATAATTAATTTACAAATATAATACTTTGACTTGCTAAAACTAATATTGTTTTGAGTAAACAATGCAAAATGAATTTCAGATAAAGAGAAGTATGAAAATTTGTTGGAATTCAAGAGAAACAGCAACAAATCAAAAATAAATGAACGAAACTATCAATTTACATACTACTCGTACTCGAATGACTTCAGTTCTTTTTCTTTTGACAAATGTGAAACAAATTTAATCAATTACTCAACCACAAAACCCACAACACTCACTCAGCCATGAGTAGTTGCCCCCTTTTTTTGAAGGGAGTTTTCATTCGCATGTCCAATTTTGCTCTAAATATTTAACATATTTTAAACAAAACTGCAAATTGAAAAGTTCAACACGAGCGAAAAACTTTAATAATAAATGCAGACCATAGTCACAAAGGGGATACGTATAGAGATGGGGATGTGAACAGAGAGGGCGGCTACCAACTATAAACTGACCACAGCACAAATGTTCATAATGTTTAAATGTATTAAATTTCCAAAAACGCTACGCAAGGCATAAACTTGGCTTTTGCCCTCAGCAGTACTGAGAGAGCAATCAAAAGGAGCGGTTGGCAAAGAATCTTATTTTTTAAAAGTTGTTAAACAAGCAAAGTTTGTCTTCTTCCATGTCAGTAAAATAAGAATTAAATTGCCGTATATCAAGTGCTTCAATTGGTTTCAGTTCCTTGATTCAACTAGCGCTTTCTGTGCTGAAAACTAATATTGCAAATTACACATTTACCGCAGTTGCCATTTCTAAGTTTGTCAACTACAAACACAAGTATTTGCGCAAAGGACAGCTTCAATTTAGCGCTAGAGATGGTCGCGTGAGCGATTAATAGTCGTGAGTATCGAGAAACATATGATGGAATTTTAAGCAAGATAATAAGATGCATGAACTGAAGTCTCTTAAATTGTTAATATATAAAGATAATGATAAATTGTGAAGAAATCTTTTTAAAAAAATACTGCCAACGATTAACTAGAAGATCTCTTATATGCAACGTTAATTTTCGAATTTAGCTCAATCAGAAATTAGTTGCCTGAAGCATACACAATATACAGAATACATAAATAATCAAATAATAAATTCAAGAGTTAATTTGATTACATTAAAGCAATTTAATACCAATTTGATTTAAGCACTGTATCTATAGCCATTAATAACTATAAACCATTCAAAGGAACACAAAGCATAATTTGTGAGTGGAAAAACATGCACGTATTACAAGAGAGTCTCTCTCTCTCTCTTTCTCTCTCTCGCTCTCTATCTGTGTATGTGTTTATTTCTATATATGTGTGTGTTTGGGTGTTATTCGAGGTCCATCTCCAATTTGGCAGAGTTGGCTTGATTGGGGGGACAAATTCCTTCATTGTTTATCGTGTTGATTGCGTGGATAAATACTTGCTGAGCAAGTTGAGGGTTTTTTTGGCTTTTATTTTGTTATTTTGAGGGGTTTTCATTTCGTTTTCAAGCTTGTTTTACTTAGGAAAGGAGGGGCAGGATGGAAGGAAGCTGCTCGTTTTTCGTGCTGTGGTTTTTGGCTTTATCTAATTGAATTGGAAGTGCAGCTGGCTTGCGTCAATGGGCAGTCCGAAGTCAAAGAGCAGCATCATATGAATTTGAGTATTCGCAATGGGAATCAAATTGTGATCGCAATTGGCGAAGGGATTGAGGAGTTCAGTGGTCAAGTGGTAGAGGGGAGAACAGAGCAATGGGTAAACTACGTGCCGTGGATAAACAAAATCAAACACATTCGAGATTAACGACGGGTGCGTAGCCAAGTCAAAGTCAAAGATAAACGATAAACGATAAACGATAGTAAATACATATGCTTATAAATAGACATTGCCTTGTGTGGTCTAAGAGGGGAGAGCAATTGGCTGAGTAAAGCACTGGGATCAGCTGGTGGCCGTTGGACCATTGGGGGCGCTAAGCGATTTACGATCTTGTCAATGATATATGCCCTGCTGAAAGTACATAATTGAATTTAATTAGTTGATGCTTGCTTCGTTTGCCTGCTGCCAATTAGTCTTACTTCTCTGACGCCCCCATTTTGTTATTGTCTGCATCTTCCCTCCATTCTGCTGTGGCATGGTCCAACTTTTGATTGACATTGTGTAAGGGAATCTGGCACTGGCAGTGCCTCTAGCAACTCGGTGCCCTCGTAATCTACAATAGCTTCCTCTGGTTTCAGTCTACTTTCTTTCTGCATTGTATTCTGTCGCTGCTTGGGCGGCATGATGATTGCTCTTGGCTTTCGTTTTGGCCACAGACAATAGCTTAAAGTTTTATGACAATTGTATTTAATTATGCGCCGCCTTCAGTCGGCAGCAGCAGCTTCATCATGTTAGCTCTCTAATCCCATGGAAAGACAACGACAACCAGAAGCTCCTTTGTGGCCAGCCATAAGCACTTCCCTCAATTATGCACATTTGACGGCATTTCTCTTCTCTCTTAATGGATTCGAAATTGTTTTGTGTGCGAAATTATGAAAACAAAAACGAAAATTAAAAACCCAAAAGAATATTAAAAATCAACCAACTTGCTGAATTTCTCCATTAAAATCGTCAACAAATAAAACGGAAATTAAGAGAAGCAAACAATGGACAAAAAAAACTGTCGCTGTCCTCTTTGGGGAAACATTATATTATTGTTCCCCTGACAGTGATATGATATAAGTACATACTATATATTTTTGTATTTAGCTTGAATTTGAAAACTGTATTTATTTTACAGTCTACCACACTGGCAAAGTGCTGACCTGATTTTGTATACAGCTTTCCTTAGACTGTGTCAGGGTGTTCTAATTAAGCCAAAAGTAAATATGAAAAGAGAAAAAAAGATGTTAAGACGTTGGCCAAATAGAAGCGAATCAAAATGCCAGTATGGTACAATGAACTAAACGCCAACACGGTCAAACTGAAGACAACTCAAGATGAGTTGAATGTAGAAGATGATTCGTTTGATTCGGGTCGACACTGAGCTGGGATATTGAGCTGGGAGTGGGATTGCCACTTGAATGATGTTTACGGCGCATTCATAAATACCTGGGTAACAAGAAAAACGCTGGATGGCTTCAAATGGAAATGAAAATGAAAACGAAAACGAAAATGAAAGCGAAAATAATAATAATAATAATAATCCAAAAACAGTTCAACAGACACATCAAGCAAACAGTACGGCAACTCAAGGCACGTCAAAGACCAAAGACAAGGATGTCGATGATGTGGATGTCGATGCTGATGATGCTTCAGTTTCTGTTTCTGTTTCTGCTGCTGTTTCTGGTTGTCGTTCTTGGGGGGATGCTTCGCGAATGGTCCATTGGGGGCATCGCTTGCTTATTGCGTATGAAATCACTTAAGTCTCGGTAAACAGCTCCCAGTGGCAACATAAATATGAACTTGAAATAGCGTCAGTTCGAGTCGAGTAGACCAGCGACGACCTAATAATAATAAGCCTTGGCTATGCGGTCTTTCAGACCAGGCTTTCCAAATGGAGTCGGAGTTGGAGCAATGGGAAATGGCAGATGGAAATGGAACTCTAGATGAATGTGACATGGTAATGGGCAGCGTGAATGGCAATGGGGCATCTGCATTTATTTATAGAGGTGTCAGCTGTGGCTTGCTCACAAAAATAGCAAACAAGTGGCCAGTTGCCAGTTGTCAGTTGCCAGTTGCCAGTCGACTGTTGTCTGTTGGCTGTTGTCTGCTGCCAATTGCCAGTTAGTCGCCACGACAATAGACGCCACCGCAGGGAGCCAGATAACAAGAACTTCTAAACAGACTCGTAACATTTACGATGACCATATCAGCCTGGACGTACAAAAGTTTTCACAACAAGTCTTTGACGTATGTAGAGGCATTAAAGAGTTAAAGGCCCAACTAATAGTTCATTGTTTTTTTCATAAACTGAAATATGCTGTCACATGAGAGTTGATAAATATATATAATAATAACATAATAATAATAATATAGAAACTAAAACTATAGTATAATTGATTCAACTATTGAATTGTGCCTTAAAGAAATATCATACTGGTGAATTTAAAATTTTTACTATGCTATATATTATATTTATATTTCTATTTCTAAATTAAATTATTAAATAATTATGTAATTATGCAACAAGATCACAAATTATTGAGCTGCTATTTATCTAAGAAAATCTAGGAAAATTTAATAACATTAATATAAATATAACAGACATTTTGTCCACTCAATTCAACATCAGTATTTAAGCCATGATTTACAAGTGTTCAACCGCAGCTCATTTGTCAATCATTTTTATTGCTGATCTATCGATAATAATATCGATTATGCTTCATATATTTGTTATTGACTTGGCAAAGTCGTCGTAGTCGTCTTAGTCTGTTCATAATGAGCTAATTGTATCCCACTTTCCGCCCCTCGCCCGGTCCCCTGTGCAGCTTCAGTGTCTTGAGGCCTTGGCATTTGATGGTTAAACCTAATGAGCATTAAGTGCGTGGCTCCTAGTCTGATTCCCTCCGATCTGCCCCCGAAATCAATCGAACTAAATCAATTGTGGCATTTGGCAGCACTGTCACTTTCCCCTCCCTACCTCCCTCCTTTCCTCTCCAACCCTCTCTTGTTGTTTCCTCGCGCTGAAGCTGACGTTGTCATGTCTCCTGAGGTCGTCGAACGTTTCGCCCTGGGACGCAGGGGGAGAAGGGGAGAGGCGGCAGGGGCAAAAACTCGAATGCGTGTGTATGTGTGTGTGAGTATGTCGTTGTGTGCTGCTGCTAATCGTAACAAATTCTGTTGACTGATGCGCACATATACAAGGATTCCACTTCATTGAAGCGTCGCCAGTGTTGCCACACTGTCGCCAAGTGGGCATAATTACATGCTTCTCTCTGGGTCTATGAACCGTTAATTTCCATTGAAATGTGCCATGTGCCCTGCCCCTGCCCCCTCTGTTGTGTTGTTATTGTTGCTTGTGCTGCAGTTAAATAAGCATTGCTTAAGCTTTGAGGAACTTAAAGTGGAAAGCAGTTCAATAGATTTCCACGTGCCAATCGCTAAAGTTAGGGATAGAAGAAAAAATTGACTGTACTCGACTGTTAAGTCAAATAAAATATAATCAACTTTTGAGGGAAATGTATGTTATATTATTAAACTAGCTTGATGCTCAACATATTAATTTCAACTATCAAGGATGGCAATTACAAAATGTTAAGTGTTATCAAAGAATCTGTGCCTATAAATTATTCAGCATTTTTCTTTTTAAAATATAAAGTTCACATCCGTCTATTCATTTTTCTATTTTGCATGGTATGCTGGCTGATACGCTCGTCTTCTAAATCTTTAAAAATAAACGCAACTTTTAGCTATATGCTCATCTTACTAATATACTCGTACAGTTTTAAATATGATAGGTATTGTCGATTTATCTGGGAGTGCCATTACTCGATCTTACAGGGTATATGCAAACTGTTACGCTCATCTTGCTGCTTGAAATGGCTGCTGCGTAGCTCTGACTGCTGTTGACAGGCTCTCAGAGACGGACGCACACAAAAGCCACACAAACTTGGCACCCATTAAATTGAGTTTTATATAGAGACGACTGGCAGACCGGGTAACGGTTATTGAATTAAATGTCTGTCTCTGTCAGTCACAGTTACAGTCTCACTCTGTCTCTGTCGCTCTGTCTGTCTGCAACTACCTTGCTGTCTGCAACTACCTGGCTTTTAGTTGCTTTACAGCAATTAAATTAGAATTTGGCAATTTTGAATGTGCTTTTAGCATAGTCATGACTTGCATGATATAACCATCTCTTATGCAATATCTACAGAGTCTATTTTGTTTTTCAAGTGGTGTAATGGTGTCCTTTAATTCATGTCCATATCCGTTTTGCCTCTCGGCCTTGTCTCTAATGTGTGTGTACTGGCCAATCAGCTCAGCTCTTGATTTTACCAAGTTCGTTGACCAATGCCGCAAGGGCATTTTGCTCTCTGGACTCTTGGCTATTTTTGGTTCAATATTCGAGTGGCATTTGTCTCGAGAGCAATTTAATTAACCATTTAAAAGCAGCGAAAACATGCTGATATCATGCCCAGGGCCCATCAATGAGTCCAAACTGCTCTGTATCGTATTAATTCTGGAACTGGTTCAATTGACAGTTCAATGGCACTGGCACATAGTTGGTTTAATTTTGCAGACTAAACATAAGTAGGTACACTTAAAGCTGATTGAGATGGGATGCGAAAAGTTAATTGGTATTTATTTCATCGCTAATTTTAGTAGCCGTCAGAAAGATGAAAAAAGCAGTGAAGGATTGATTTAATTTGTGCTTAAAACAATTACTGCCATAAGAAATCCCCTTATAATTCTCATTCAATTGCATCATTAACGAACACGCTGCGAAATTCCACTCGAGTAATAAACAAATGTTTTCACACGCTGCTCGGGCTGCCTTTTATTTTTCATATATCAAACAAGAGCAGGCCAAAAATATTACACATTCGCAACGTGTGGCATAGTAAATGGCTGAAAAAATACTCCAAATGCGATTTGTAGTATATTAAAAAGCACTAAAGCCACCAGCCAGTTGGTATAAATAAATTTATTGACGATTATATGCTGTGCGCAGATTTCGCTTGAGAAATCTCTAACAGAAACACAACAACAACAACAACAACAAGAATAACATTGTTTGGGGACCGCTTTTTAAAGGGTCCGCACACCGAGCTACTGGACGTCTGTGAATAATATTGCAATACCCTTACAGAAGGGCATAATAGCTAATTGGCTAGCAAAAATGTCCAAGAGTTGAATGTGAATTTTTAAATTAGAGAACAAATACTTGTAGTTCATCAATGAGGAGAATTCAAAATGATAATGGTGGACTTGAAATCGATATTCCAATATTTAAATCACATTCTTATGATGACAACCAAATTGATTACTATGGCAATTTATACACAGTGCTAGGGTATTCGCTGGTCTGCCTGTCAATGCCGTTTTATATGTTATGTTATTGTTGCTGTTTCTACTTAGAGTAGCTGCGGTTGAAGCAAGCGGCCAATGTTCATATGCAAGCTGTACGCTAAAGATAGCAAACGAGCAGGCACCCCCCGCTGGCCAGGGTGAGGGCGAGGGGTAGGGTGGGTGACTGTATGAGAGCTGCGGGGTACTAGGAGACTGTGGCATAGAGGGGGGTGGTAGGGGAGGTGTGTGCTGTCATAGCTGAGGGCAAAAAACAATAACGCAATATTGCACGAGGCTGGACAGGCATTGTCATCTTTTGATGGTTCCCCAGTGTTTGTGCGTGTGTGTGTGTGTGTGTTTGTTGTGTGTGTTTAGTGAGATTTGGCTTAATTAAATTCCGGCATAAAAGGATTCCTTGGTTAGCTGTGCGTGTGTGCGCCTTTTTATGCCTTTTGACAAAAGTCTTAACGGCTTATTTGTGGCGACACACACACACACACACATGTGGCGGCACAGAGGCCTTTGATAGCGCGCATAGATTTTAATTACAACTATAAATCATAGCGGGGCATCCAAAACCCCTTCGACTCCCATTTAATAATAACACACACACACACTAATACACATATGTACACAAACTTTAAATACATATGCGCGAGTGTGTGTAATCTGGCTTATTATGAAAACCGAAACGGAAAAACCATTAAAGAACTTGCAAACATACATACGTAAAATATTCACATTTTCCAATGCTGATTAAGCCAGCTGTTTTTTTTTGTCTTGTTTGCCTAAAATGAGAAAATTATCCTCATTGTTTTTGGCCATTGTGTTCGCCTCCTGGCCGTGCTCTGCGTAATCAGTTGGCTATACCAACTACCAACAAATTTATAGGCGAATGGCGTACATAAAAGTTGCCTCTGCATTAAAAAGTTAAAAGAGTTCGGCTACTATTTAGCATCGAGTGCATTGCCAGCTGGCAGACTGCCCGGAAAAGGGATTTACTGTACACCACCTAACAAGGCCAACCAACCAACCAACTAACCCACCAAGCAACCACTCTACAAACAGCACCACCGTCATAGAAACCACTGATTTGAGGGCGGGTTAATGTTGGCTGGGATGCTTTATGTTAGGTTCCTTTTATGCTTTCTGCTTTCATTGTGGCAAAACTATGATAATTGCTAGCAAGTGGAGGCAGCTTCGATTGTGCCAAGCAAGCAGGTGGGGCAAGCGAGGGGAAGGTCGAGGGGGGCGACCACACAAATTAGGGGCAGCAAAATTTATGGCAAATAAACTAATCATAAAACATTCTTTTGTAGGCTTATAAGCGAAAAAGAATTCGTATTTGAGGGAGAGCAGAGTCAATTTATTGGAAAAGTACAAAAGTAGTACTTATCGAAGGCATGAATTGTTCAAGTAATTAGTTTAGATAGCACTTTTGTTGCTCTGTAGAAGTAGAAGTTTGAGCATTAAATAAATGATTATAATAAACTATTGGCTATTGTAATAATTAATGGAGTGGGATAAAAGCAAATATTTAAAACAAAATCTAATTAATGCTCTGTACTAGATTTTATTATTCTATTTTCTATTCAACTGTTCAACTTTATGAGTTTGACAGTGCTCCACTTTATAGCTCAAATAGCATTCTTATATCTCAGTTATTCATCTGATTTTATAATCTGTTCGCCAAGCATCAATTTCCTCACTTCAATTGTGTGTGTGCTACGAGAAAACTCGATGCTTTTGTTCTGTTGCCCCTTGTGCTTCAGTTTAACGAGTGTCTTGCTAGTACATTTAGATTTTATAGCTCTTTTTTTGCTGCAGTTAAGATTCCATTTGGCAAAGGACTCTTTCCCATCACATCATCGCAAGAACTGTCAACTTTATGCTGTCTATCATTTAGACTTTTCCCTCCCTCTATATAGTCGATGGCTGTCTTGAAGTCAAACTTTATAATTATCATTTATGCTGTGTCACCTCAACGAATTGACTTGCCAAGTTTGTTCCCTCGGGTTGCATACCCCGTGTGTGTCATAAACAAGTAGCAGCCGCAGCTGCTGCTCGACTTGGCTAATTGTGGATGCTGAGAATATTTCCCAACTCGATACCCTATCACAGTAGTTGGTGACTTACTTAGTTAATTACTTACTTAATTAGTTAGTTAGTTTTTAATGGTGGCAAGTGTGTGGCATGTGGCATGTGGTGGCAAGGCGACTGTCAAGTACCGCTACCAGACTGCGGCGCGTGTGGCACATAAACTTGTTGTTCGACTCTTATTGTCAGCCATTGCCATTGATGGCGCTATTGTTGTTGTTACTGTTGCTGTTTATTATTTGTGATTTCAGCATTTGCCACTTGTTTGTTAAGCATTTTAAAATCGCTCGTCAAGAGGCAAAAGCGGAGATGGGAGATGGAAGATGCCACATGGGAAAGGGATTCGGAATAAAAGTTAGGGCAACAGCAAGAAAGGTCATGCCGTTCATTGTCCAGCGCTGTCATTGTTGCTGCTTTTGTTGCTGCTGCTGACGCCACACCCTCTCCTGCTCCCCTAGCCAGCCTCTTTTCAAAAATAAACGCCCACATCTGTCGCTGCTTGTGAGAGACAAGCCAAGTGGCATTCAAAATGCCAATCAAGATACAAGCACACAATTTACGATTGGCCAGTAACAGCAGCAACAGTCGCAACAACAGCAACAACTGCCACCAGCAGCAACAACAAAGATCAACAAACAACAACTTTGAGTGCAGCTTAAGATTGTTAATTTTGTGCCTTCTTTTTGCTTTCTAATAAGTATTTTTGTCGCCCCAGCCCCTTTTGCAATCCCAACTTTAGTAGCCACACACTGTTGCAATTGAATACTCGTATTTATACCCTTTAATGTGCCCCAAAAGGATCGTTTCGCAAGTCCGAGAAAATAAAGCAACTATAACTGCCAAAAAACAGTTCTTACTTGCTCAGTACTGAGCTTAAGTTATGTGACATTTCCTCGACAATAAAAGGAAGTACAAGCAAAGCAAGCCGAGTCCTATTTAATTCTCTCTCTTTGTTCAAAATTATATTTACATCTAACAAAAAGTATGCACAAAATAGTTGGCAATGCTTTTCAACATCGGAAAGCCTATGCTGGCGCCATCTATAGTTCGTAGTTGACTCGCATTGCCTTGCTCGTCAGAGTATCTCCTTGGTGAACATGCTTGTTTGCCGTTTGTCATATTTTATTTAACTGAATTTCTTATCCCAAGCCTCTCCTTCACCACTTCAGGTTGTGGACCCCCCTCCCACCACAAGCAAGCACCCAATATTGACATGCTCACAAGTGCTGGCAGGGTAATGAATATTACATTGAAATAGCAGCAAATTTTACGTTTTACGACACAACTTTAGTACACAAGAAAAGGATGTGCAGAGAGAGAGAAAGAGAGAGACTCAAGAACTGTAGGACTCGACTCTTAAGATGAACAGATTTTTGATGTAATTTAACTTTTAGCAATGTTCAACTGAATAGCCATAATTCAATTTAGATTCGAACCAGAGACCTCAAGGCAATTAAATGAAACTTTGAATTGTTGTTCTTTTGCAAAAGGCTACTTACATTGGTGTTAGTACATTGTCCTTGTTGGTCCGTCAGATTCTGCAAAATGAAACAAAAATAATCAAATCAGTATTTTTAGCTTGAGTTTTGAATTTTATTTCGTTTACTTTAATTAACAATTTTTTGTTGTTTATGTTTATTGCATATTTATTCCTATTGATTAATAAAATATCCTTGGTCAGTTCAACAAGCATATGCTCGATTGCCAACACCAACTGGCAGGCAGCTGATAAGACTTTGAACATTTACTCAAATCGAAGCATACACACATAATTCAACTTTGACCCAAAGGGTCAGCTGCTAAACATTTAATTTTTGATCTTTACATAGATTTTTCTCGTTTACTTTTTCCCTCTGCTTTTTTTTCAGCATAATTTTTGTCACTTGCAGGCGACGCGAGCTGACGATGAGTAATGTCCTTCGACTGGAGCGAGAGAAGGCAGAGCTTTGTCGCGATTTGTAATTTGTTTGGGCCGTCGCAAAATGTTGCAAATAAATTGCTGAAGCCTCGGCTCAGTTTCAGCTCTCTCTGACTCTCTCTCTTTATTGCTCTCGACTCATTAAATTTTAAATAAGGTCAACAGTTTTACAGTGGGGGGAGACAGTCCCTCAAGCCCTTGGTCTCTATTGCTGATGCTGCTGCTGCTGCTGCTAATTGCTACAAGCTTTGGCCTGTTTGCGCTTGTTGGAAAGCGCAATAAATATGCGCGACCCTTGCTTGAATGAGGGTCAATGTGAGAACATTTGGGCAAACATGCAACAAAAAGCATACACAACAAACAGTTTGAGCTTTTCAATCCTAGATTTTAGCCAAATGGCCCCTCTTCTCCTCCGCTGCTCGTCAGGCACAGTGCAATGCACTGTGCTTTGCTCTCTGCTTGTCGCTTGTCATGTTGCTTGTCACATGCGACGACATTAAGTGACAGCAAGAGCAACAACAGCAACAAAAGCAACAAAAGCAACAACAGCAACAACAACAACAGCTGCAGAATACATAAGTCAAATCTTTGTCTGACTGACTGCTATGCTCAGCCATCAGCCATCTAATTCAAAATTAATGAGATTAAAGCAATTAATCGAAAATTGCTTACTTTCAGATGAATTTCACAGTGAACTTCAACTTATCCATTTAATGATAACATTAATCTGTAATGTTAATTGCAAAGCAATAGAAAACAGTTGATGAGCAATAAACCCATCTAGCATCTAATCAATTTGAAGTCCTTCACTAATCAACTGTTTTATTATTAAATTGACTGAAACCGATCATGGTTTGATCTTTTTCACCTTAATAAAAATTCTATTTTACAGTCTGCAACATCCATAAAACTAAATCGTTTTAAGTGTCGTGCTTAGCATTTTCATGAAGTCCACAGTCCACTTTGTTATATAGTATTGTTTATAAAAGATTTACAACTAGTTATAAAATTTCTTGTTAATTTGGTTAATTATTTTCTATTACAAAAAAGTCAATCAATTGTTAATTAAGAACTTTTTGCATCATCTTACAAGTGCAATTACTAGTTGGCAAATTTCATAAATGTTGTGTGGTATTTTTTTCTTAAGGTCCCCAGTTGGAGTCTGTCACTTTTGAGTTGCATATGAACTTTGAATATGGCTTGCGACTCGATGACTCTTTTGGCCCGCATTTAAGCTGAAACTCGTGCTTGGCCTTAACATGAAAGTAATTGCAGTCTCAACTGTCTGCCCGAGAAGAAGACGCTGCATAATATTGAGACTGGCAGCTGGACAAGCAGTCAGTCAGACAGTCAGCTAGTCAGCTAGTGGCGAGTAACTGGCTTGGATGACAACATATCCTGTCCGGCCTGTCTGTCTGTCCAAATCTGTGTGAGCTGAAGATTAATATACAGACGCTGCGATTTGATGGGCAGTTCGGCTAAGGGACAGGCGGACAGGCGACGAGGCTGACAAGTAAACAAATTCAAATGAAAGGATATTAGGCGCATGCACGCGTACACACACACATACACACACACACACATATATATATAGTCATAGAGAAGCAGAAGACACTTGGACAGGATATAGGCAAATGCTTGCATCTCCTGGGCAGGCAGCTCGCATTAGCAACGTTTGACCAAACATTGCCTGGCATTTCAAATGTGTTAATAATACAATTTTATTTATCTCGCACACAGACTCACGCGTGTGTCTGTGTCTGTGTGTGTGTGTGTGTATGTGTTGGGGGCATGCAGTGCGAATGAAAAAAATTGCGGCAAAAACGAGCTGAAAATTTACGATGCGTGTTACTTTCTAGCTAAAACCAGCTACATGGGAGAAGCGTGGGCTGCGGAGAGAAGAATGTAAATTGTGTTAGCCTGTCTGACTACGATTTTTGAAAAGGGTTTGACATTTAAAGCACACGTCCAGCGCTTGCCCCTGCCTCTGGCCTCCATAAGTAAGCAGCTGCTTAGGGCAGCAGGGCAAAGCGAGTGGGGGATGGGGGAAAGCGGGTAATGGGTAACGGGTAGGTCGTGGGGGTCAGCGCTGTAGCAAAATGACAAAACGATGTCTAAACGAGCGTTGAACGAGCAGCAAAGAAATTGACCAACAAAAGAAATATAAAAATAAAATAAAACAAAAATGGTTTAAGTGTAGTTCGGCTGAAAGCGCAAAGCAAGGTGGCGCGAGGGGGGGGCGACCAAGGGGTCAGTCAAACCGGGCGACCCTTTAGTTGGTCAGTGCTCAAAGCACACACACACATTGGCATCTGCATATGCATGAACAACGTATAGAAAATTGGGCACTAAAATGCAAAAACGAACCTTTTTTTTTCTTCTTTTATTTTTTTGAACAGCAAAATCATTGCACAGTGGAACGAGAGACAAACAAATAGCAGATCAAACAGACAAACCACTGCTTAGGCTGTCCCCCAGTTCGATTTCAATTTCAGGCCCGGTTGACACCACTGTACGCTAGTGAGCGTGTTATACATTCATTACACACGCACAGCTGAAGCAAGAAAAAAAAAAGAAAATATGAGAAAAGGTAAACGGCAGCGTCGGCCTTTTGTTAAATGTCTCAATTGATGTAAAGACGAGGACGCACACTCGCTAGCATGCATACGGGGCGTATGCTTAATGTTTTATGTGCTCAGCAAAATGAAACGAAATAAAAGCAGAGCAAAAAGCAAATAGTCTCACAAATAATACACTTAATTTATTCATATTAAATGCGTGTCCAGCCAGACAGTGTCCACCGTGCAACAATCCCAATGTGCTCGCACTGTCGCAATTTGTCCCAATGTGCCACTGTGGCAGCTACAATTACGAAATCAGGAATGTTTTAGGCATAAATTTATGGCTTCAAGATACACAACTCCAACCCATACAGGTGTGTATTCGTGTGTGTGTGAAAAGCATCCTTGTGGGATAATTTATTTGTGTGGCTGCCATAACAATCAACATTTTTAGTTTCGGCATTTGCAAAAGGCTTGCCGGGTCACGCAAGCATCAATATGCCATAGGTAGATCTGTCTCTGTCTGTGTGCGAATGTGTGCTAGTGTGTGTGTATGTGTGTCGTGGAGTGTGGCAAATGTGACAGGCCAAATTACACAAAAGCACAATTTTGAATTGAGCAATTTGTATCTGAGCTCCATTACCATCAACAGCTCTGTCTCCTTGTCGTCTCTAATTCTCCCTCTCCCTCTCTCTTTCGCTGTCTCACTTACCCCTTTCACTGTACCGTTATTCTACCCTCTATGCACCATCGTTTATTTCGCAATAATGCCAATAATAACAATGGGCGCGCGTTTGTTTGTTTGCCACTTGATAAATGAGATGCCAACTGGGTCGCCGACAAGCCCCAAACCCCTCTGGGCTTCCCGCTCTAGTCGCTAACACACCCCCCCTTTTTACCCTTGCTCTCAGAAGGTGTTAACTGT
The DNA here is from genome assembly GCA_018150935.1 of Drosophila pruinosa. Classification (NCBI taxonomy): domain Eukaryota; kingdom Metazoa; phylum Arthropoda; class Insecta; order Diptera; family Drosophilidae; genus Drosophila; species Drosophila pruinosa. The sequence continues at coordinate 3,125,822 of JAECWR010000337.1, forward strand.
CATGGTCGCATCGGTATTTGTATTTATTTCTTCTCTCATTGTTCCCACTCTTCTTCCGTTTCTTGTTTTCGACAGCGGCCTGCCTTTGATTAAGTTGTTGGGCGTGCCCCAGTTAGCATCTGCTCTGGCCAAATGGGCGGGCCAACCATGCCCATCCAGGCCAGGCCAAGACACAGGCACATACTCGTTACACTTAAAGCATACTTAGACCATATACTTTTGCCATACACACAGCCTTATAACACATGCAAAAACCATGAGCACTCTTTGCGACCAAAAGTCAAAACAAAAACTAAACAATTGCAATTCGCTTTGAGCATTTTGCCTTTTGGATTAATGTGGCCAACTAACCCACAAGATGAATGCTTCAAAAGATACATTGGCAATGAGTTCAGTCAGTGTCAGGGTCTGGCAAACAAATCACTTTTTGCCGGTCACTTTCAAATTAACATGTCTACCAAATAGAAATATCACTCACGCAATAAGTTAAGCCTAATCTTGGCAACCATTTCAAATGGAATTGTATGGAATTTAATTGCTAAAATGCGCATTTTTCATTTAGTTTTCTTTTTAAACTGCACAGCAATCGATCGAAAATATACTCAATGTAAATAATTTGTACACTTTTTAATTTCATATATATTAGTTGAACAAATTATAAATTAGAATTGCTTCTAAAGGCCATTGCTTTGATCCTTTGTTACCATTATAAATATCTGATAATTATCTAGCACAAAACTTAATATCAATAAAGAAAAAACTGTTACTGTTAATGTAGCATTTGTTAAACTAATGTTTCCTAACTGAATACTGATATTAACTATTTGCTAACAAACCCATAACAATTTGGTACAGCTAATAAAAATAGTGGCTGAATAACTGACATTTAATGGAGATTGACAGAGTATTTGAAATATATTAACAAGTAAATTAAAACTAAATGAGATTTGTGTCAAAATTGCAAGTTTCTTATATAGAAAGAATGTAATTTTTAGAGCGAAATTTTTAAAGCTGGAATTAAAACACTAAATAAATGAAAGGAAATAAAAAACAAAAATAAATGCACATTCAAGAGCACTTTAAATACATGAATAAATAATTAATGCTTATAAAGGATTAAATTGTGTCTGTAATATGTAACTGAATAAATATATTATAAATGCAATAGATTGTTTAAGCTAGCATACAATGATAAATATATACTATTGTAATTGTCATTTAGCTAAGAAAAGAGGTTTAAGAAATTAATGAAAAAGAAAAGAAGCTGACTTGGCCAATTTATAAGTCAAACTATAACAAAATCATTTTAAGTAAACAATTTTATCAACCATATCAAAGTTTGCAGTATAACTACAACATCTAACAATTTTGTGAGTAACTGGCAGTCGAGCAGGCTCAACTGAAGCCGCATGCTGGCATGTTTTAGATGCCGCTGACGCACATTTTAATGGCGGCCTATGGCCATTGTTGTTGGGCGCGTTGCTGCTACAGCTGGTGTTGTTGTTATTGTTGTTGCTGTTGTTGCTGCTGTCGATTGTCAACGTGTCGCGTCATCAGTTTTACGCACCACTTGTTTCTCGACTTCAACCCGGCTATGTAGTGTGCGTGTGTGTGTGTGTGGGTGAATTTCAGTGCGTGTGTGTATGTATCTCTTTTATATACACACGACATTTTATGCCGTTGTTAGACACACCAGAAATTTACATATTTTTATGTTGTTCAATTTAACTAGAATTTGTTCAATTGCCGCAGACAGTGAGCGAAATAGAGACAGAGAGGGACAGCGAAAGAGGGAGAGAATTTGGCAAATGGACTGCTTGATGTTATTGTTTTCTATGTTTCGCTACAAACGAATCAATTGATTTTTAGTACAAGCAGCTTTGCTACATATTGTTGAAAGCAAAATAGATATGAAGCATTCAGAGAGTGGCTTGGGGAGGGGGGAATGATAAAGAGAGAGGAGAGGGAAGAACAGCACACATTTGAGCGAAGCTCTCGAATCGAAAGAATGATTTGTATACGTGTCCTTATCTTTGCTGCCAATCAACTTGAATTGCTTTTTGTTGGCACTTAAGTGGCGCAGAGTTTGAGAGTTTGCAACTGCAACTGCAACCGGAGTTACCACAGCAGTGGTTGCACATTCATTCATTTGTCGCTGCCCCAGTTGTTCGCCAAGTTGTCGGCTACACGCTCATTTAACAACGCTCTTTGCGTAATTTTTCAGCTGGTTTGCTTGCAACAACTCCAACTGCACACTGCCACAAGTTTCTTTTGTGCTTCCTCTCTATTTACTTCAATTGTTTTTCCTGCTCATTGTTGTTGTTGCTGCCGCAAGTCAGCCACTTGTATTAGTGTAATTCCATCTGCTCATCTGGCTCGTCTAGCAGCTAAAATGCCATTTCAAACCCCGAAGTCAGTTACAGTGATTGTGGCTGTGGCTGTGGCTGTGGTGCTGCTTTTGAAGTTCATTAATTTTTATAGGGCAACTTGAATTCAAGTTAAGTCAACTTCAAAATGCGCACTCTAATGCAAATCTCAGGTCCGCTCTTGTGTCCTTTTTTTATCCTCCTTCCCCCTCTCCCGCTATTTGCAACCTCTTGCAACATAATAAAAAATTATTTTTCAAGAATTTTCATATTTATGTTTATTGCCTGTTCCATTCTGAGTATCTCTCTCGCTCTCTCTCTCTATTTTCCGTTGTCTGGGCCTAGCGAAAACAAAATGTTGCGGCGCGTGTTTCCACTTCAACATTTTCTTTTCTTTTCTGTTGTTATACAAATGTAATGCGAGTGGCAATTGGAAACGGCATCGGGAGCAGTAAACGACCCAGCCAGACACACACAAGGGGAGTGAGAGAGGGAATGACAGAGCATGGTAAGTAAGCAAAATGAACATGAAAATTCCCACAGAAATGCAATAAATTACTAAATATGCGAGTTACCTGCAGCGAGCCAACATTGCGTATACGTAATGTATGTGTTTCACTGGACGGGCTTAGTCAACACTTGCCAGCAGCAGCTGAGGCAGCTTGCAACAAAAGTGGGAACAGTGAGAGATGTACGACTACGACTACCTGCAGGAGGTCGACTATTTGAATGCAAATAATGGATCGGGATAACAATGAACAATGAAATCTGCATAGCAGACAGCGTAACTTTGCAGCAAGTTCAAAACACTTTTAATGACACAATAGCCAGCGTATCTAGACTATAACATTTATATGTACTTTTTGGTACAATCGAAGCCATAGGATGCGACAATTTAACAGCAGTAGGAATGAGGAAACTATAAAAACACTGCCATTGTAACTCGGTCAACTTGACAACTTAATCAACACTTTTTAAGTATAGTTAAAGCAACTTCATTTACTTTTGAGTCGAAGTGCTAAAGATGTATGTATATTCTATGATTTATTCATTCCATAAAAGCCGCACTTACTTTGTTTCGAAAAACTGTTGCTTAATTTCCAACTGCAAGAAAAGATTGAAATAAAAAACAATTATAAGTTTGTGCGCTGGTACATTAAAAGCATTTAAAATTACAAAAAACTTTATAAGTGTTATCAAAAACTTATTGCACTTCTTGTTTAACAACAAAATGCTGCTCGACTGTGAGATACCCGCCACCATCTATTACCATCGAAATATTATATTTTTAAAAATATACTGAAAAATATACTTAAAAATATATACTAAAAATATACCAAAATAATATACCAGCATTTTCTTTGTTCGAAATTATTAGCTTGGCGTCATTTAATTGGTTTATTGAACACCATTATTATATCACGGAGTGTCACAGCAACTAACTAGGTGCAGCTGCATGTGGCAACGCCTTATAAAAATAATTTCTTAATAATTTCTGTTTTTTTTTTATCAGATTTGTAACCAAATTTTCAGAGATCATTAATATGATGATTAGTATTATGTGTGCCAAATTGAATTCCATTTTTTTTATTTACGAGGGCGGAAGGTGGAGTGGTAAAAATCTAAAACAAAGTTGATCTGCATTCAACTGTCTACTGTCCCGAAAAATCTATCTCTTATAGTCTCTGAGATCTAGGTGTTCGTACGGACAGACGGACAGACGGACAGACGGACATGGCTATATCGTCTCGGCTGTTGACGCTGATCAAGAATATATATACTTTATGGGGTCGGAGATGCTTCCTTCGGCCTGTTACATACATTTTCGGTCGGCACAAAGTTATAATACCCTTCTACCCTTTGGGTAGGCGGGTATAAAAACAAAAGACTTTACTAAATTGAATACTAAATTGAATACTAAATTTGATGAATATTTTCCATTTTTCTTACTCACTTATACCCTACAGAAAGCATCGTCAAAGTGTTCGCTTTAAATCACTTGCCTGATTGCAAAAACCAAAATCAATATCATAAATTCTATGCAGTTTTCTTACTCATGATAACAATGGCAGATAAAAAACCACGGCTAACTTTTGAGCAGGTCGATGGCAGGGAAAGTAAACAAATATCAAATCCAAAAAATTGATTAAATATAGTGGCTCCTTTTTTTCTGCTTTTAGATTGCCGAACGTAATCATGTTATCGATAACAATTGCCTGTGTGCAAAAAAATGAGGAGAAAAAATAAAGCGTGTCGTCCTGCAGTTCTTCATGTGCGGGGGCCGAAAGAAATAAAAAAAATTATTGCTAGTTTCACCTGCGACAGCGACACGCAACAAATGTCGCCCAATTGCAATAAAAGTAACAACAATAAACATGCGAAACGAGCGACAGACAGGCAAGGATAACAGACAGCGAGATACGGCAGATAGAGCGACAAAGAGACAGATAGAAGGACAGGTTAAATTGAAGCTGGCAGCAGCAGCAGCAGAAAAAAAGAAGTAAACGAATCACAGTCAGTCACAATGTGTATATTGTATATTGTGTATACGCCATGTGTGTAACTGTAACTAAATGTCTCTATGTGTGTGTGTGTGTGTGTGTGTGTGTGTTATCCACATGATATTCGCATTTCGTAGCCGTTGTTGTTGAATGCGACTCGTATGCAAATTGAGGCATGATGCTGCTTTTAATAAGCCTGGCACATAACGTTTTACAATGCCCAATATAAAGTTGCTCGCAGAGGGCACAATCGACACCAAAGACGTAGCCAACCCCCCCAACCACCCTCTTATCGTTATGGTTCTCTTTTTTTTTGGCCCTGTCTCTGTCGAATAATTGTGGAAAATAATAATGTTGCAACTAATTGGCGTGGCTAATTGTCAGGCTTTGGCTTTGTGTGTGCGAGTGTGTGTGTGTGAGGGTATGAGGGTGTGTGCTCAGGGGGAGTGGTCGCAAAGGAAAAATAAATAAATAAATAAAGTAAAAATAATCCGAAAATGGTAACGTTTTTACTGTTTTGGGGCTTGTCCCCGACACAACTACAAAAAATAATTGAAGCCAGCCTCATAAAACTTTGCCAACCTACACACACACACACGCAGCAATTAATGGTTGTGTATGTGTATGCATAAGTGTGAGAGTATTTGATGTTTGTTTTGCTTGAGCTGCTTGAAGTTGTTGAGGCCCCATAATACGTATGAATACCCGTAATACTCATTGCTTGCTTGCCTTCGAGGCAGGTACTCAAATTTTTGTGTCATTTGTTTCCAACTTTTCTGTTTGCTTACTTATTTTTTCCGCTCGCTACTCTTGTTGTTGTTGTTGTATTTAATGAGTTGTCATTTTTGCCTTGACAACGCATCGCTGATAAATCTGCCAAGTTGCACTCATTAAAATTCAAATGAATCACTTTTGAATGGAATGAACTGACGCACAATCTGTGAACTGTTTGTTATCAGTTTTGTGCTTGTCTGAAGTGTGCTGTCAGTCAATATCTAGTTACCACTGTGCTGGCCACAACGAAACATCATCAGCATCAGCATTAACATGATCATCGGCAAGTTCATGATGTGCATCATAAAGATCATCAACTATGTCTTAATCAAGGCAAAACTTGCACGGCATTGCCAAGCCGAAAGTTTTTATGCTTTATTACGTTTTAGTTACAGCACTCAGACACGCACACACCCACACTGACACACACACATACGCTTACTATAGCTCAGTTTTATGCGCAACTTAATAACTTTGATAAAAAGCCAGGCAAGTTGAGCGCCGAAGTTTATCAAAACAAATTAAAATGCCCTCCCCTGCGACACTCGACTCGACTGCAGTGCTCGCCAAATGCTGTGATAACTAACAAGTTGGGCATTAACACATAACAAGCGTACAGCTCTTGCCTCTTTTTAGGAAATGGCTGGGAGGGAGGGGGAAAAAATGACAGACACCTGCACAAAATCAATGAAAGTTCGCCCCGGCCACATATTACGTACAAAATATATGTATGTACACATGTTGTTGCTCAGCAAGGCGACAGGACTACAAGGTCATCATCACGGTGAGATAACAACAAGACAAAAGCATGAGGAGGCAGCCAGAGCCTGCGGCTGAAACTAATGTAAGTTTAGCTGCGCATCGGCAGCTGGCGACCCGTTTTGCCCCGCTAGTTTTTTAATGAGTATTCATTGCGCATCGCAGCCGCGTCAAGGCGACAAAGCGACAAGCAGCGTCCATGCGACGTATACATAATGTCTATATCACTGTGTGTGTGTGCGTGTGTGTGTGTGTGTGTGTGTAACGGCTCTCGGGGCAGCGGCTTTTGTTATTCATTTAAACGTGCCAGCCAAAACATTCAGCGAGCGGTGCCGCAAATGTTACACATACGCCCCCAGCCCGTTTGGTAACAGCCTGCAGACAGGCAGGACAACAACAACAACAGCTCTTGCTTATTGTTTATTGTCACCGGGCTTTGCGTTTGCCACTAAAATTGCGTTTAGTGCTCGCTGCTTGGGGTTAATCCGCCTCTTTGTCTCCCTTCTTCCCGCATGTCTTGCAATCACTTGATAGCCCTGTGTCCTTGCTCTCAAATCAAACTGCAATTAATTAGGCTTATATTCACATGCAACTAGCATTACACTATGCAACAAAATTGATGGTATCTTACAAGCTTAAAGCTGCTCTAAGCCTGTGCGGCTTTAAAATGGCATAAATCACATGGTCGCAAGCAGGCCACATCACCAATAAATCAACTCTGTTGACAAGCCATCACAGCTCGGGTGCGAGTGCGGAAAGTGCAGTTTCCTTGTGCAGTTTGCAGTGCACGCTCGACAATTTACTGCTGGCCATGGCCAGCGATTCATTCATCTGACAATTTAATTAGTATTTATTTATGTGACAGCAGATAAACCATAAGGAGCACGAAGTAGTTCTACATATTTTAAGTTCTTGTTCTTGATGTGGCCAAATTATAGCATACTTTGTGGGGCTGGGCAATGAACACGACAATCAAACATGAAACAAAACCGAATGCGAGCATTTAAGGGACATTTTTTAGGTGACGAAACAACTGTTGGCGATAAAGTTGCCGATAAAGGGTCGACAACAACAACAACAACAACAGCAAGCAGAAGGTACTCGCAGTTATCAAAAAACCCCAAAAAAACTGGAATGAAGCGAAAAGCTGCAAAGAACAGAGCGGAAAAAAAGGGCGAGCGAATCGAGAAGCAAGCACTTTATTATATTTGATTTGTGTGTGCGTGCCCATCTGCATGGGCGTTTTATGGGCGTGTGCCACGTCTGTGCTGCCGTCCGTTCCCGCACCCTTCCTTCAGGCCCTCGGGCTGATAGACGCCGGCGAAACCAAAAAATGCGCATATCAATGTAAGCATAAGCATACATCTATATGATATATGATATACACCACGAAGTATGCTCTTCTATTAGGTGTCGGTGTCGCTGTATATGTGTGTGTGTGTGTGTGCGTGTGCGTGTCTGTGTGCTGTTTGCATAATCAGTAAATTTGATTAAATAAATGATTAAATAAAATTGATTGATACAGCGGCAACGGCATCAATGCCACACAAAAGCCTTTCACATCGAATTCCTTTTGTGTACCCTACGAAATAGTTGGAAAAAAGTGTGTCAGTTAAGGATGGAGAACAAAAAAGGCAACATACACATGCATTTAACGATCAATGTAAATACTATAGTATATGGCTGTCTAACCTTTTCATTGAACTGCCTCTTTATCAATTGATTTCACTGTGGCATCTGAGCATCTACTAGTCGGTCAGACCCTACTCTTGGTTATACACTTGCCGACCGAATTGATTAATTCAATTGTTGAGCTCATCAATTTCAGCAAAAAATGCATACATATACATATATATATATATATATATATATATAAATATATGCAGAATAAGACCGGCGGTCCTACAGTGCGTATGCGTATTTCACAATGTATTTAAAGTATATTTGAGTATATACATACATATATATTTTAGCTAATATTTTCCTCAACCGATTAATATAGCAATATGCCTAATAATATATTAAAAAATATTAATTTAATTTTAGATGTTCAATATTAATTAATTAATAACACTTTGTATCATAAAAAAAACTAAATTAAAATAAATTGAATTTAACTCTATAAAAACATAAACTAAGTTTCAGAAAGTTGTTGTCAATTATGTATTAATAAATTAAATAAGTAAAAATTCAATTAGAACATACGATATGTACATAATTATCTATGCTTATGCCAGCTGACATTCCATTCATGCTTCTTGTCATAGAACTTTACTCAATTAGTTGGTATACGAGCTATTTATTTTCATATTAATCCATATGTTTTGCTTGCTCGCGGCTCTTTTAAGGTCATGCAAATCAGCTCAGCAACCAACCATTAATTTCATGATTCATGATTCACGATTCACGCCTTTGTCTGATCATTGCTCGCTTCGATCTAAATATAAACGAATTTCGGCATTGTATAAACACACATGTCGTATCATTCGAGGTGGTTTCTGTGCTGTTGCGTTCTGCATTTGATTGAGTTGCAACAATATTGAATTAAAACATAAACACAAAGGGAGAAAGCCTCGCACACAGTTAGAAATTGTCTAATGATGTGTTAATTATGCGCACACAACAATTATGAATTATAAACGTTGAGTGCTGCACCCTCAGCCCTCTCACCCCGTGCACTGACGTTGTCCTGCGATTGACTGTACCACGGCAGGTGTCCTAATTACGCACAGGTGTGTTTCGGTATGGGGTGCAGACATAAACAAGCAGGAGCAGACTGTAATTAATTGCAGACATTAGTCAACAGCATCACAACAAAATTTAACAGATATATATATACATGAATATATAACAACTATGAGCAGCTACTGATGGATTCAATTTCAGTTTGTTTTGCTGCTGACATAAGTATCAATTAATATTTAAATACCTGACCAACAAAAGGACAAAGACAAAACACGTTGCTGTAAATCAATGCAAATCGATTCAGATCTCTTTGCGAGATTATTTTGCTTACATTTGCATAACCATTGACAAATGTAACGAAATATATATGCATTTGTAATTCCATTCCATTCCGTAATATACTCGTATAATATGAGCACACTCGCACAGGCTTTCGTATGTGAAATTTCAGTTACTTTCCGGCTTCACAAGCCTAGAGGCGGAAATTGCAATGGCGAAGAGGAAATGCTCACAAGACAAAGGATAAACCTGGTGCTCAATAGGTTATCAAGGCATCTGTTCAATGCATATGTAAACTCAATTCAAACAAGCCTTTATACAAAAGCCGCACACCAAATGCTCTTCTTTCTGGCTGAAGTATAGTACAAACAAAAGTGGCAGAGAAACTTCGCAGAGCACATTGACATTGTTTTAAATTTCATATAACAGGAAATATTTAAAGAAAGTCCTCTATTCATTCATTTAGCACAAACTGATTGACATAACCAATATCAATACTAAATATTTCATCTTCTCGAATGTTAGCTTGTTAACATTGCTGTGGTTGGCATAGCCTAAGAGCTATTTGGGGATACAGAGATAACTTGAATTGTTGAAATGCCTTGGCTGCCAACTCAAGTTATCAGGTTAACGTTTGGCACTTACAAGTTTAACGCAAGTGCAACACGAAATCTCTTGACGCTGAAAAGTATGCTATGCTTTATTTGGGTTGTAGTTTGTCGGTTGCCCGAGGACATGAGAGTGACATAACCGCAGGCACAGAGAGTTGTGTGTGTGTGTGTGGCAGACCACCTGTTGCACGATCAGGAAGAGACATCAGACCGCAGTGGCAATGCGGCAAGCGGCAAGCGGCAAGCGGCGGGCAGAAGGAGCAGTTAAAGCTGGAATCCTTTCATTGTTTGCTCAATATTTCAAAGGCTGTCGCTGTTGCTGTCGCTATCGCTGGTTGCTTGCTACCTGGCTACATGCCACATGCTGTACTGCATGTTGTTTCTGCCATGTTCGGTTTGCTGCTGGCATCAAAGAGAAAAAATTTGCTTCGCTGTTTTTTCAGCTAGTTGCTGCTTTCTTTTCAATATTGGGCCGGAAGGCGACTCGCAATGGGCCAGGGATGGTGCGAGGATTGGGAGGCAGGAGAAGACTCATAAGCGCTGCAACATCGTCGTCGTGGTCGTCGTCGTCGTCGCTTGCCTTGTGATTATTGTTGTGCCCGTAATTGCCTCACGCCGTCTGAATACATTTACATAAGTTACCATCACAAGGTGTGCTGCCTCTCGCTTTCTCGCTCTCGCTCTCCCCTCCCTCTTCCTCTCACACTGCTCGTTGTTTTTTCATTTTCCTCACATCACTCATTTGTTATCTTTTCATTTTTGAGACCAGATGTCAACGAACTGCGAGTGCCGGCTCGATTGGACGCCGCATTCTTGCCTCGCATCGCCTCTGTTGACACTGCCGCTTCCCTGCTCCCTACTCCTGCCACCTGCCACCTGCTGCCACGCCTATTCATCGTGCCTCCTCGTGCATTTCCCAGTCCTGTGAGCTGCCTATCGATTCGGGGCTCCTGCCTGCGCCACGGCGACACTAAATCTAAATTCAATATGTTGTCGATTTAACATATTTCCTGCTGTGCGTGTATTCGTGTGTGTATTTTCTTTACGCCTCTTCTTCCTCGCTCCTATCTCCTGCTTCTGCTACACTGCTCTACTTTCTGCTTTTTTCTGTCGTGAGAGAGTAAACAAAGTGTTGTGCCAATATTGACAGAGCCCATGGGCTGCGCTTACGTCTACCGGCTACGTCATTGAGCATCCCAAAACCAAAACCAAAACCAATTCGTAACCGAAACCAGAACCCAAACAGTGCCAAACGATGGGCGACAATGGGCTCCTACATCGGTTCCTTCCCCTGGCCAATCACTGGCCATCACGGTGGCATCACAATGAAATTATTGAAATGAAATATATTTTGTCTGTTTGTTGTGGTGTCGAATTTGGGCGATTATATTACCCAAGGACAGCTGTGAACTCTGTTGGACTCTGCGAGGCGTCACAATGCCTGACCACCAGAAACGAATCCAAATGTTTGACAATCGCAATCTGAGCATTGTCATCCGATAGGCGATGGCCCATTGAACGCATCTCTCACTCCCCTTATTTGTTATTATCATTGCTGTTGCTATCCATATGCCAAATGCTAAACAATAAATATAATTAGAGTCCCTCGACAGCACTGAGTGACCTTAGCTTCAGCTGTGGCAAAAGCCTCCAAGATCAATATCTATTTATAAATCTGATTCGTTGTCTTCTTTTCAGATTCAATCTTTCCATAGCTAGAGCAAGATTTCTTCACTGAAATTTGCGTTACTCAAAATCTGTCTATTTCACCTGTTCTAATCTGTATACATATATTATATTAATCTTTCCACTGTTATTTTTAAATCTGTGCATTATTTAATCTATCTAGTTTCAAACTACAATATTATTTTTATATACTTGTTTGCTGTTTTTTAATTGTAACTTTTAAATCAATCAGCCGCTAATAAAAACTTTCCACTTAATTCAATTTCTTACCAAAATTCATGGCACTAATTTGTTTGAAATTATAAAATCTATCAAACCAAGAAGTATGTTTAACTATGACTTGCAAGATCTCATTGTCCTCTCAGAAAAACAAGCTCAAAGCATTTTACAACTTTAAAAAATCAGAATAAATAATATACAAAACATTTTGCATTTATTTTTAAGTTTGATTTGATTCATTTACATATTAAAATATTTTGATATAAATGAAAATGTATTTAGCATTTTTTCAGTATGATCGTTTGCATAAAAAAACAATTCCAATAGCAAATTTAATTTGCCAACGAAACTTTCAACAAACAGAATTTTGAAACAATGCTGTTATTGTTATTGCAATTTATTAGCACTTTTTTGTTGATGTTTAGTGAACTTTTGTATTGAGTTTTGCTATCGAATAAAGAAGCTCTGAAAGTTTGTGCTTAAGTCAAATGTGTGCTTAGCACTCAATCAACACAAAGTTTTTTATTTTTTTATTTTATTTTTTTGGGAGGTAACAGCATTAAAAAGCCAGTGGCTAAATAATAATTTCATTGTTTAAGCCGCAACAAAAACAACAAGGCTAACAATAGCCTGGCCAAGTTGTAAAGCATTTAAAAAATTAATTGCAACCTTTTTGCGTGGAGGCAACACTGGTTGATAAACCTTTCAGCGCACCCCACTCAAAAGACAGAGCGAGAGAGGGAGAGAGAGTCCCATGGTCCAGCAGGCGTGCAAAGTGGGGTAAAGCAACCTCTGCTAAAAGTCATTAAAATCATGATTAGCAGGCAGCCACAGGTGCTATTAAACACAACCCGGCTCCGACAACAACAACAACACAAACTTGGCAAAGAACAAAAAAAAAGGCAACACATTGGGGCTCAGACATGGCCGTGTTGGATTCAAGAAGGAAAATAAAAATGGCCAAAAGCAAATAAGCCAACTGACCGCAAACAAGCAACAAAAGTTATGAGAGAAAAGTGTCGAAGGGGGAGACGGGGCGTGGCAGGCCGAGGCGGGTGCATTATTTCATCTTAATGTTTTTCTTTCTATAATTCGCGCATTGAAGCTGGTCCCAGTTCGACAGACGACACCAAAGTGAATAGCTGCACGGCCGGATTGCTTGGGATGAAGGGTAGGAAGGGGTGGGTGGCAGATTGGGCCACAAGGTCAACGGCAATGCGGCTGTTTGGCAAGGGTTACGCCGGGTTATGGTTACGGTTACGGTTTGCTCTGCTTGCTCTCGGGTTAGGTTTGACTTTAACAGAAGCTTTGGCTTCGGCTTTGCTTTGCTGCTGTTTCAGTTTCGGTTTCAGTTTCAGTTAACTCTTTTGCCTTTTGTGCTGCATTTTTTGGCCAGAAATTTGCGAAATGTTTGCGAACCATTTTTACTTTATTTTCCTTTGTTTTGTTTTCGCTTCTGTCCCTAGGTCAAAAGTCAAATATCTTAAAAGGGGGAAAATGTTCGAAAACAATGTTTGGACAGCAGCTTAACCACAAGGATTTGATGTGTAAGTGCGATTTACAGGGTATTAAGCTGGTGGCATATCCTTGAGATGTTTGCTCTTGGCAGTGGCTGTAATGTGACTAACTTTTTGGCCGCTGCGGCAGGCTGTCAAAGGTCCTGGCGTAGCAGTTTAATGCCTGCTGCCTGGTTCATTAATGTTAATGACCATATTGATTTATATGTGCGGCACGTGTGTGCCACTGGACTCATGTGGCAGCCGAGCTGAGTCGAGTTTAGCATTCGACTGGAATCGAATTGAATTCTTCAACTTGGGCATCGAGTTAATATTTACCACATGCGGCACACTACATCATGTGGCATGCTGCAACGCATTTAACTAAATGCAATTACAAATTACAACTTAATCGCATTCGCATCTAATTTGTTCACTCTTCCTCTCTCTCGCTCTATCTGCTTAGTCTTACTATTCCTAATTGCCTGACAAGAAAATCGATGCTAGTGAGCACAGACAGACGCACAGTACCAAGTTCCATCCAACTGCTGCTATCTTAGACGGAAACTGCCCAACCAAACTGTCTTATGAAACGCATACAGTTTTCGACAGTTTTACAGTCTTCAACATGACACGCAAAGCCATGGACTAAGAGGGCAGAAACCTCTGACATTAACAGGCACGCTACACACACTATATTTGCAAAGCTTGTGATGCATTCTGACTCTAGAAAGTACAAAAGAATTACCACAGATCAATTTCTGTTTATATTTGTAACACTATTATATTTTTTAGTTGCCATCTTCTTTTGCTTCACATACAAGATGTTTGCTTTTAGTCTATTTCTAATACAATACTTTCAAATTAAACAATGAGTGCTAATAAATATTTGCCTTTGCTTGCAGCAGTTTTAAATTTACATTTATACAAATACCACATTTTCTCCCTCTCTAAAATACATTTAAATATTTTGCAAATAAAACATTGAAACTTTCGTTTCCACAACGACCAAATGATATCAGGCAGACATTAAGGTAGCTCAAATGAATGACATAGTAAATAAATAATGTAAATAAATACGCGTACATGTGGACAATTTAATCAAATAGAATGTTTTTAATGCTAAGTAAAATTGGATTCTATTCCTATCTTTTATTTCTAAACATTGCAGAAAAGCCAATTTTCTAATTTAAAATTTACATGTTGTTAGGCATATTGATTTACTAGAGCAGCAATTAAAGTCTGTTAAAAAGGTATAACAATACTTGTATAATATAATTCTATGATATTTACAAAACTCGAGTATTTTAAATTACAAACATTCAACTTTATCACTTTAAACCATTTTTAAAATATGAAATTATTTTAAATCTATTTTTTCAAAAAACAATTTAAGTGCACTAGCTAATGTGCTGGTAGCCAGAGATGAACCAGATCCTGACAAGTTTGCAACTTAAGTTTTTATTTTTCTCACAAAAGAAACGGAAATTTATTTTCATATTTTTTTTCGTAATATTTTCTTCTTGCATTTTAGTTCAGGCTCTTGTTCTTATGCGACTTTTAACTTGTTATGCTGCGACGTTGCAAACTTGGAGCAGGGCCGGAAAAGGAAAGGGCTAGAATGTGATTGTGTGGGGGGGGGGGGTTATATAAACAGAAAGCTTACTCAAACTATGCGCGAACCTTGCAGCTAGTTGCAACTTGTTCAGGGCCGTCATGTGCAGCAAGGCATGTAAGCCAACTACGTTAGCTATCATTTACCATTTACCAGTTCGCGAGCCACCATTAATTGTTTGCTGTGCATAAATTCCTCTCATTTTGCCAAACCTCCATTAATGCCAAATATGTGGGCAAATGCTCCTTTGAACTGAAGTCTTGCTAGAATCAATGACAGATCCCTTAGCATTTCGAGTACAAAGCATAATTGCAACGATAAATGTGTTTCCTGCCCACAGCACAAGCAAAAAATATTCTTAGAAAGGACTCGGACTCTTCTCCCACAATAGAGTGCTGCTCTAATGGTGTGGTATTGTAATAAATAGCATTAATTTAAGATGATTTACTTGCTTGCTTCAATTCAATTGATTTAAAAGGAGCACGGGGCGCATCATGGCAATACAATTCAATTTTGTGTGATTTTCTAAGAATGTTACAATGTTTGTGCTTTTGTCTTTTGGGCCCCGCAGGCACCAAACAATAAATTCGTGGCCATTGTGTTGAGCCCCTCTCGGACAGGCAATTTGCACAAAACTATGCCGGGTCCCAAGCATAAGTTGTATTCACAGACAATTTGATGCATTTACCTGTTTTTGTTCTGCCTTCCGGAATTTGCAACACACTATGCGGCTATCACTGTAACACTTAACAAAATTTAAAAAAAAAAATCTACAAAATAATTTATTAAAAAAAAAACAGTATTTGAACAATATTGTTTGCTTTCGTTTTTTTTTCTTTTTGGAGATTTTTTAAATTTTATTTTAAGAAATTGTCGGCATTTTGCCAAATGTTTTAATATTAAAAAATATTTATTTGTGTTAGTTTCAGTTTCAGTTTATTTATTTAAACTCAACACAATACAGCATCGATTCGATTTGGTTCTTTGGTTTCTGAATTGGTTTTTTTCGACTTGTTTTTGGCTCGCTTCTGGCTGTGTCTGCTCGCCTTAAAAAACCCGCAACGACTGAATCAAAACAAACAAATTTCTTTGGTTATATTTGAAAAAGTTTCCTATGCGCGCCGCGACGTTTTCTGCCTGCTGCTGCTGCTTTTGCTGCTGCTGCCTTTGCTCCCTTTGCTGCCTTTACTGCTAGTGCCTTTACTGCTAGTGCTGCTGCTGCTGCTTCGACTGTTCCCAGCGCTTGAGTTATCCGGCATGGTTTTATCCGCCTTATCCGCCTGCCTGCCTGCTTGCTTGCTTTATCCGCGAGTCTGCGCGCTGCCTGCCATTCAACTGTTGTTTACATGGCCCCTGCTTGCTTGCCATTGTTGTTGTTGTTGTTGTTGTTGTTCTTGTTGCTTCTATTGTTATTGCTACTGCTCTTTGGCTTCGACTGCTTAAACGTTTTTTATATAAATTTAGCTATGCTTTTGTTTTGTACAGCATCATCAGCCCATCAGCCACAACCACATCAACAGCATCTACTATACATCAGCATCAACATCAACATCTGGCGTTTGCATTTGCGGCTTTGCTCAGCTGTTGCCGTCGCCTCCTCTTTCCCTCCGCCCCCCGCTAATCCTGCTCCGGTTCTTGCTCTTGTTGTTATTACTTGTTGTGGACGGAACGTCGTCGACCTGCAGTTTGCGTTGCTTTCGCTTAGGTGTTTGACACTTTTCCGCAACATCCACAATAAACTCACTCACTCAACACACAACAATAAAAAGCAGCTCTAGCTGATGCTGCATTGCTCTACCAATGGCCTTTTGTCCTGAACTGGAGTAGCATTCATTACAGCGAACAACAGCAGCATGACACAAATGATACAAGTTATAAATAAATTATTGAACAAAAAAAATAATAAATAATAGAATAAAATATTGAAGATCATTGTTTACACTCACTGGCAGTTAAAAATAAATAAATAACTAAAATTGAAAATATTTGTAAGCTTATCATTGAAAAGGACCGCAATTATTAAAAATCTCTCACAATATTATTTAAAAATAAAATAATTAAAATAAAAATTTAAATTTTTTAAAATTTGTATTATATTCACTAAAAAGATTTGCAATCGTTGAAACTATTCCACAATATAATATTTACTCGATTAAAAAACTACTCTTAGCAGACAGGAATATATATAAATATATATGTATACAAATATATTTAATAAATTCGAAATGATTAAAGATTACAAAAGCTTAGGCAATAGATACTTTTCATTTATTTGTTTAATTAATTCAACCAATAGCAGCCGATAAAGAGAATATAATATTAAAAGAAGAAATTATAAAAAAAATGTATAATCTGTAAAATATGAAGTAAATAATTGGTTCCAAATTTATATAGTATTAAAACTCGTTCTAATTATTAATAATTATTGCATCTATGATATAAAATAATAGTAGTAGCTAGTAATAGTGTAAAATAGTTTTTCAAAATATTACTATCACATTTTTAGCCAATAAAATGCACAAGTGTTGTTTTATGTGCAAAACACATGTCGGGCAAACGCAGTCAACTAGCAAATGTACCCCATTGCAGCTAAAGTGCGTATGAAATTTGTTTTATGATTTTGGCTCAGTGCGTTGCGTTTTGTGTCCTTTTATTTCTGCATGCTTTCGACTTAACTTCTCGTTGGTTGCTTTGGCCATTGACTTGCCATGCTTAGATGTCAAAAGTCATTAACTTTTATGCGTGCTTCAAACACGTGCATAAAAGTATAAATATTGAGATAAAAGTAATATTGTTTAGCCTTTTTCTTGGGCACCGCTAAATGCAATTTCCTTATCAGTTTCATAGACTTTTGAGTATTTACGAGTTTCGTTTGCCTCTTAATACCATGATTCCCATGCTTGTATTATTTGATTATAAACGAATTTGATTGATTCTTTGTCAACGCTTTGTTCTGTTATCCTTATGCTTGTCCTTATCCCTGTCCTTATCGCTGTCCTTCTATGTTGTGTTTGCTGATGCTCTCAATTTCAGCTGCGTCTAGGATACAACAATTAGAAGTTCACTTTTGGCAGCTCAAGTTGAAAGACTTCTTATAAAGCAACTCCCCATATTGCTGCTTTCTTATTTTCCAACTATCTGCTCGTCTATCTTACATTGTTGCTTTGTTAAAAATGAAACAAAATTGATTTCCTGCTACCCATTGGAGTCTATTTTTGTTCATCAGTTGCTTGTTTCATTTATCCGCAATAAAGCGATGAATTCATATGACAAGCATTTGATTTGAGTGCCACTTAGAGGACATGCATCACTAAGCCTTTGCCCCCCGTCCCCCGTCCAAGTAACTGCTATGGCAATAAATCGCCTACTTGACGTGATAACTTTGCTGGGATTGTGCTTAAAATACCCGCCAAGGCTAGCGTATATATTTATAAATTGACAAGCAAAGAATTTTCAATTGCTTAGAGATAAGCTCGATTTGCAGTCGAAAGTAAAATTAGAGCAATTGGCAACTTGCCACGAAAAACAAAAGCAGCAGCTTAATTGTGGATCAAAGTTTACAAATGACAAACGAATTTAAAGTTGCAAATTAATAGTTTAATATACATGTCATAATGCAAGACATATGTGCATGGCAACTTGTTTTGTATTACATATTAAATATTGGTAAGTTACGAATAGATAATTGAGTAAGAAAAATATATGCCTTGCAATTGATTCTGTATTATTAAAAGTTGTGTGTTAAATATAAACCACAGTATGGTGCGGTAATTGCCATACTCAAGTGCAATCTGTGGTTTATTGCAAAGGTATCTAAATCCTTTGACAGCTCTTTTGGCACCTATGTACTTCAGGGCTCAGAGCAGGACAGTTGCAGTTTTTTTCAATGCAAACTTTAAAGGTGACATTATAATTGCATTTTTGTGCGCTGAGACGTGGTCTGACAGTCAGGACAGTCAGGACAGTCAGGACAGTCAGGACACCAGGTCATCAGGACGTCAGGACGTCACTCTGTTGACCAGTCAAGGGTAAATTGAATTGCGCATTTGTCCAACATTTGGTAAGCAAATTTGCAGCAACTGAGCACCAGAAGTGATTTACTCAAACAACTTTCTCACTTCCACACACTCAAACCTTCTCTAGTGTACTGTGTTGAGGTGTGCATGACCAGGCAGGTACTGTACGAGTCTGTGTTTGATTTCGATTGAGTTTGGCATCTGTGTGCTGAATAAAACGCCACATCTGCACAAAAAAAAAAAATGTTTCTGCACTTCAAATGCATATTTCACTTGTCAAAAGTGACCAAAATTGCATTCTGTTTGCAAATATTACGCATACGCCATGTGTGTGCGTGTGACAAATTGAATGCTCGTTATGAGTAGGTTGTGCCTTCTGCGCTAGATAACTGCTACTTATTATGCTGTAAGCAGATAAAAGTCGGCCGGCCGTCGTTTAGCCAGTTACACTTACAAGCACTTCCGCTTCCGGTTAGCTGCGCCTGCTGCCAACGTCTTCACTCTCCTTAGTCTGCTACAGCTGTGCCTTCATTTCATGTTCGTATTCAAATTTCGCTGTAAATCACTCGAGGCAATACCAAAATGGCATCAGCCTGAGTCTGATACTCATATAAACTCACACACAGCATCATTTGACTTGGCTCAGCAAGAGAGAGAGAAAGAGAGAGAGAACTGGTAGCATCCTTGACTCACATGTTAGGGTTAGCCTTTTTCAATGATTTCCCTTTGCCTTTACCCATTGGCTTCACCTTTTTTCTATACTCCATACTCTACAGGGCTCGAAAAGGGGTTTGCACAACTTTCTTTGCATTGAATAAGATTGGTATTTATGAATTTTACAGTCTAGTTTTCTTGCATTTTGTACAACTTTAAATATTCAGCTGAGCAGCCTTTTGCCTCTGTAATTTTACAGGGTACTCAATAGCCAAATATTTGCAACTCACTTCTACTTTCATATAAGTTGCTATTTGTTTATTTGCTAGTTGCAGGATTGTTTATCAGATGTTGCATTAAAGCGTATCATTTAGTAGACATTTGCAAGTTTTTGACATTTGCTATCTTCCTTTCACTTTGCTCTTGTGATTGTCAGTTTTATCCATGCGATAGTCGTTAGAAGCTCATTTAGTTTTTCTAAAGACGCTGAGATGACCTTTCGTTCTTAATTTCAGTTTTTACAGTTTTAAATTTTAGGTCTGCCCAAATGCCAAATTAAATCTTACTACAGGGTAACTGCCAGTCCAGTTATTGAGTTATCATTCTGCTTTGATCGTTTAAACTGCCAACTTAAGTCTGCTCTTTAATAATTGCTTTTGCAGGGTATCGTTTATCTTTCACATAGTTATTTCATCATTAAGCTTTTTCCTTTTCCCAATTCATTTAACACTTACTTACTATAGGATATCTCAGAGTCAGCCTTCTGCTTTCTTTGCGCATTTCTTTTTATTTTTTAGCTGAGTTTTTTTCTGCGCTTTCCCTTTGCTTTTCCTTTTGACTTGCAGGCTTGCCTATTTGGTAGCTTCAAAGATTTTGCCAAGCTGCACGTAAATGGCTTTGTTGTTATTCCATTCAGTGTGACACTCCCCGCATACCCTTCTCTATAGCGCACTTACTATCTTTCTCTCTCTCTCTCTATATATATATATATATGTGCCTCACTCTCGCTTTAGATTTGTTGCTTCTCAATATGTTGCGTGGACTAAGGGAAGACGAAGGCAGCCACAAAATATCTCTGGCAATGCGTGTATTTTGTTATCGGTATTTTGTTTGCCTCGCTCCGCATCCCCCGCTAAGCTGCTACCCTTTCAAATGGCAGTTAACCCCACCGCAGTGTGTGTGAGGTGTTTGTGTGTTAGTTACAAATTGAATTTAACGTATTTACTTTAAACGCCTTTATGCCTTCGCTCTCTTAGTTAAGGGCCGCTCGAAAGTCCTTTGCTTGCATATTTAATATGCATTCAAGGCGTGGCCATGTCAGAGAAACTTAACCGAACTGAATTGAACTTAAAGGCAAACACTTTTCGGGCATTGGCAAAAAGACTCTTATGTGATTTACTTCAACTTCAATATCACGTAGCACATCCATGAGCCATGGCCCTCGGCGAGTGTGAGAATGTGAGTGTAAAGCAGCTTAGCGCTTAAATCATGATTACCACAGCAGCTGAAGTTGTAGCTGTGGCACTGTGGCACTGTGGCTGTGTGCCAGCAACAAACACCGCCACAGTAATTAGGAGATACACATTTGTTGAGCTCGGTACGTGCAACCAGCCACAGTCTGACTGCTGCTATAAATACTTGCTACGTTGCAGCTGGGTATCCTGTGTACGAGGCATTCCAAAATGCCACCAATTTGCCATTACTTATCCTGGGGTTCTTCTTATGCGTGTGTGTATGTGCGTGTGTGTGTGTATGTGCTATGTGTGTGTGCATTTCCTTATGTCGCCTGCGTGCCAATAACCCAATCGTCAAGCGATTGGCAAAGCCACTAAACTAGACTAAATGGTAGTGGGAGTTGAATTAGAAAGTGAATGTCGAAGTGGCATGCGACATTTTTGTACTTGCCGCAGTTGAAAGCTGTCAACAACTGGCACTGAGCACATGTATTTCCGCTTTTATATTTTAATTTCCCCCCGCCAAAAATATCGTATCGTCTGCCAATGACATGTGAATTCTTCAAAGCCAAAATTGAGCCGACGATAGACATTGAATTCGTAATGCCAATGGGTTGTCGCCCATAGGTTGAAGGCAGCTTTAACTTGTTTAAAGACGTATACTTAATATGCGCACAGTTTTTGGCTGCTCTTAGTAATAGCTTAGTTTTGTAATCACTTATGAGAAATTAAAAATGAAATAAGAGATGGCCAAAATAATAAATGCAATTTGACGCCATTTTGTAAACAATCCCATTAAAAAAGTATATTTAATCTGAATTGATTGAATAAAGTGAAACAAGAGCAGCAGTCAACTTAACTATTGACGCAATTAAGCAAATTATACTGCACTTAATTCTGATATAAACATAGCTGTATTATCAAATCCCATTAATACATTTTTTTTGTACATTTTTTTAAACAATTTGAAAAATCTCTTTTGTGCAAAATGTGATTAAAGCAGAGCTTTATTTATTTAAATAAGCAGCTTATTTTAGTTTCGCTCAAATAACCAAATTAAAGACAACTAAATGCGCTATATTCCAATTTCGATAATATCTTTTTTTTGTACATTTTTTTTAAAGTTTGAAATATATTAAAAACGAGTAAATATGTAATTTATATCGCTTACTCTGACAACTGAATAGGCAAAGGTTTATATATGCTAATACATATTCTAATACATTAATTTTCCAACTCCAAATCGGCATACCCTTTTCCCAGATCTCTTTACTAGAGGGTATAGCAGAAGCAATTACACAACTGGCTAACTAACCCGTGCATAATTCATTAACAGGAACATTTTCAATTTCGTTGAATGAATTCAAAATATTTTGATTACATCAAAACCGTTAGCTCTCTAAAATGTTGTTGTTGTAGTTTTCATAAGCTGGTGTTTTATTTTATTTGTTTGCAGTAAAAACTAATTTAATGCTGGGATGATGTGGGGGGGCAAGTTGAGCCAAGTTTAAACTCAGTTCGAGACGAGTTAATTAAAATGGCAACTGCAGAAACGGAATTGCAAATGATGCAACTAATTTCGCTAAAAACTTTGCAACTGTAAAAACACACATCAAAAATGTGCGAAAAGTGCAAAAAAATTAAGGAAAAGCCAGGAAAATCCTTAATGAAAATGTTGCAACAAAATGTCAAAACATTCAAATGCAAATGCTGCACATTGACTTCAAAAACTTGGATTAAATGGGGGGAGGGGAACTTGCACGCACAGCTGGTTTTAGATTATGCAGAATATTGCCCTCAACTGCTTACGAGCTAAATTAAAAGCATTAAGCTCGAGATTATATCAATATTAGCGACACATAATTGCCTGATTAAGTAGATGCTCTAACAGCGGCTCACGCACACAGTAAATGTCTGGCATGGCTGTTGCGTGACGCTCGCTTGGCAACGTGTCGTATGCGTAATGTAATTGCCAGCTTTTCGATTTGCCTGTTTAACGAGTGGCAACGAAAGGCAACGTAGACACAGCAAGGATTTTACCTTGAGTAGCAGCTCATGCTGGCAATTAGCACGTGGCACTAGCAAAGTTATAGCCCACAAATCGAGACAGCAAAGAGACTAGGCCACTTCATAACCAGATCCCTGGCTTAAGCATATGACAATGAAACTTAACTTTCAATGCAGTTACATGACCAGATCTCTGTTATAATACTGTTAATTGGTCCATTACGGACTGAAGGGCCTTTGGCATCGGCTTATCGAACCAAAAGTAAAGTGCAACTGAGTGCTGGCTGAGCAAAAGTTGCTTTACTTACTTAATGACTGAATAGTTGATAGACTCAACTCAGGCAGAAGAAGGTGTGGCAAATGTTTGCATGGCGCTTTATCAATTGTATTTTTACGCTGAAATTTGAACGGTTCAAATTAAAAGGGGTTTGTCACACATGCTCACAGCTCACAGCTCATCGAAGACTCAGTCTTGTGGAGCATAATGAGAATGTCGCCTCAATTATAACTTCAAACATTTGCTTAGTCTAATGGACAAGCCCGCCATAGACTTGGGCACATAATTGAAAGCAATTTTCTGTGCTCCTTTCGCAATATTTTTTTTTTTTCTTTTTCTTTTGCCAAATAGGAATACGTTGGGAAATGGGGGAAGCACCAGCACAACAAGAAACACAAATAATAAGTTAACGTTTTAAGCGGCTTGGCAAGCCCATAGAACCCTGTGGGCCATGGCCTATGACCTTGTCCTTGCTGTTGCCATCGCCATCGCCATCGCCATTGCCATTGGCAAAATGGAAATTGCTGAGCGGCTGCCTCATTACAATTTAATGCGCTTTGTTTCGACTCTCTCGCATTGCAGGCTTAGTCAAGATTTAAATGAAATTACTCAAATGACATGTTCTAACTCGCACCCAAAAAAGAAAAACCCAAAACTCTAACTCTAACTCAAACCCAAAATCCGAAACCCGGCAACCCAATCCCATTCTCACTCATTAAACTGTCGCCCATTAAAACGCTTTTGGTTAATTAAAATGCCATCCGAGCTGACATCCATCTCCATGCGAGCTCATACGCGGGATTAGAGTCCTGCATAAACAGGACGAGCCAGCTCGAAAAAAAAGGGTACGCTACAAAGCGGCCGAATCCTTTGATTAGTCATCAATCATTTGCCTGCTTCATGTGTGCCTTTCAATCCCACTTCAATTGACCAATCAATTGAGTTCGAATTTAAATAAAATATGCAACTGTGCAATAAACTGTAGTGCAATCAACAATGTTTTGTCAATCATTTGGCAATTAGTTGTTCAACACTTGCTCTTCAATAAGGTAGATATTGATTTGAGCTTCAACTTCATATTATATAAATTGTATTGTTAATGTATTCATGGAGCATGCGTTAATCAATTGCCAATGGTTTGATTGGACATGAGTCCTTATTAATCTATTGTATTTTATTCTCTTATATAAGCATTGTTGACAGTTAACTTTTTATTATGTTTAATAATCATTCAATAATTGACTTTAAACCGTAATGGTTAATTCATGGATTATGATGAATGTTTGACAATATTGCATAACTCTTAACTCCTTTTTTATTGTTAATATTATATAAGTTATATTAAAATTGCATTCATGGAATGCATTCGCTTAGGCAAAGATCTGCTTGCTCTTTGCCAAAACCAACGTTTAGCTGCAAATGCGATTCAAAGTGCGCTGTCAGTTAACACAACCTGTTCGCACAATAAGGCCGATGGAGATGCAGCTGGAAGTGAGTCAAGGTGGCCGGGGAAGGGGGGGAGTGTTGCCATCGTGCACAACTTCATTGAAAGTGTATGGCCGAGTTCAGTGACAGGCCATAAGCTTGCGCTTTTATCGTTGGACTGCACTTCACTTCACTTTTAACAGCATCATGAAACTTAACAAAGTGGCAAACCGACTTGGGTGCCACCTGGCCAGGACAGGACAGACCAGGCCTCCCCCTGCGCCACTTTCTCCTAGTTACTTTACCTCAATGCTTACCTCTCTCGCACTCTTAATGTCTCTCTCATTCACAGTCTCTTTCTATCGCTCTCTCTCAGTCTGTCTGTCTGTCTGTCACTCGGCACCCGGCAAGGTAATTTATGCATGGCATAAAGAACCGCTGCACTTGGCAGCCATTGGCAAATGTAATCAGGGCGTTGCCTGCGCTTTCCTCACTACCCCCTCCCCCTCACTACCATCCACCACAGATCTCTCAGCTGTGCGCAGAGCTGCTAACAAAATGCACTGGCAGGTCAAATGTTAAGCATTCATCACTGTGGGACTCTGTATGTGAGTGTGTGTCTTATGAAATAAATCGCAATTTGTATTGCAAGTGAAAGCTTATTCAGCTGCTGTTTCTATTTGTATCCGAGTTTCAAGTGCACAGCTACTCATACTATATTATATCATAATTGATATGATAAATCGCTGTAAGTAGCCAGCAGATAGACTCCAGGCAGCTTCGCCTCATATCGATTGGATATAATATTATTTACAGTATATGTAAGACTACTGTATATTTCAAACCTATTGTAGATGAAAATTTCTCTTGTCGAGTAAATATAAAAATAGTTGAATACTTTAAAGTAGTTCTAAATAACTCTAAAATTAAGAGTTATGAAATGCGTAAGATCTACATTTGAATTTAAAGTTGGTTTATTAATCTTGTACATTGAAACATAACATAATTTTATTAGTAGTATATGATAATTTAAACTTATTGCACATGAAAATGCCTTTTGCGGAATAAATCGATAATTAATTAGCTTATATTTTCAGTCTATCTATATGAATTTCAAATAATATCAGAATCTGATTCATTTTATTTTATTACCACAACGTGTTTTTAAACTTTTTAATAAAATGTTGAGCACTAAACTCTTAATGTGTTAATAAATATATTAATACTTTGTTATAATTATAGAGCAGCGATTGATCAGACTATAACGCTTAAACGATTTAACAACTCTAATAAGCACAATTGAACTACTGGATATCTTAGCTAAATGTATTATAGATTTGATGAGCTTTTGATTTCAATCACAATACAATGCATTTAGAACCCGAATCAATGAGGTTTTTATTGTACAAACTGATGGCGCGTGCTTAATTAAAGCACATTACGAATCATGTACCATTTGATGATGAGCTGCAAAACAATGGCATCATTTACACATTTCATTTGGCATTACAAATTTCACAATTACAACTCATGTGCGGCCTTTAATTGTATTGCATTGACAACTTTCCCGGGACACACTCTTTGCCCCATTCGCGAACTATCTTACTCTGTGGTTGAGTCTATATATAATATGTATGTATGTGCGTATAATGCCAGCAAATTAAGCAGTTTTAATTACAATCAGGAAGCACATAAAAGTGCCAACAACAACAACTACAATGGGCTTAAAGCCACTTAATAAACTGGCCACAAAAGGTGGCATATTGTCATAAGGCTCGCCATACTATGGTGCATTAAGCATTCATCGAAGTTGTCAATTAATTGGAGAGCAGATGTACAGTGTTGTAAAACGAGGCAATGCTCGAATTCGTAAGTAACTTCTTCCTCAAGTTGCTGCCTTGTCTAGTACTCTTGTAGTGCCAGTATCTGTTAGTCGAGCAGATTATCTTTAGACTAAGCTCATCTTGAGTTTAATTTATTGTATATAATTTTTCTTCCTTATAATCTATTAGTCCATCAAACTCGAGCTGAGTGCCGCAATTTTTAATAATATTACGCTGCATTTTTTGCTTAAACTTTAATTTCAATTTCCGCAAAGAGACCGTCAACAAGTGGGCGTTTGGTTGGGAGTGGGCGTGATCAATTGAGGCTAAAGTTGGCAAGTTAATTGCAAAAATGCAGCGCATAAGGTCAGCTGCCACTGGCAGAGTCGACGCCTTGTTGCATAGTTGCAAGTTTCCAATCAATTTTTAATGAAATCAAAAATTGCAATCGATTGATTTTGTGTGGACATGAGGATGCATTTACTTTGCCGGCATGCTTTTGACCAAAAACATAGACCAATATTTCAAATTGACTTAAAACTTACATAAAAGGCAGCGAAAATTTGATTTTTGGCTGCATATAAGAGTGCTCTGTGTGGGGGGGGGCGATGTGGCAATTAGGTTCTCATCCACGTTGGCCGCATCAATTTAATGGGCTCAAAGCAATCCAAGACCCATTTGCCAGCAACATTAAAAGCCACTGAAAACACACATTAAAGCGATTACAGATAAAGTTGGCCAAATTATAGTACAAGTATGCTTGCATACAACTTCACGCATATATACATTCAATTAAAATGGCATTTGTGTAGCGTGTTTTGCAATTAAATCCACACCAAATAAACACCCGCAAAATAAAGCAAGAAACCGCAACGTTAATATCAACTGGACGCACATTAAATACCCTAGAGTAAACTATCAAATAATACTATGAAATTGATTCTAAAATGCAATATTATCTGCTTAATAACAGCACAGATAATACAGAGTATTCTTATGATTATGAGTATGATTATATAAGACTGCAATTTAAGACTCCGATCATAATTTAGAGTAAATTGTACATATAAAAATTACAGCAACTGCCTTGAACCTAATTTCAAGATTTTGGAAAGCAAACTTACGCAGTCGCGCACACCCGCTTGAAGCGCTTAGTCGAAATATTAGTGGGTATTGCCTCGAAGTGTAAAACTGCCATTAAAGTGCGAAGTGCGAAAGGCATTTGGCATTTAAGAAATCATTTAAATGACAGCGCTAATTGCTAATGGCCAATGATATAATGGCCCAAAGTATATGCGTCAATTGACCGCCAGACCAGACGGATTCCATTGCCATAACAACATTGTACACTGACTGAAAGACCATTCGATCGTTAAGATAATAAACAAATTTTTGATGGGTCGCCAGCTGTGTCTGCCTGCCCCAAATGAGATCGCACCCCCAATTTGCTTCGATATATGCGCCCAATTAACTGTGACGAATTGCGGCTACAAGACGAGACGTCAATTGCAATTGATAAACTGAACGATACCCCTTACTAATATTAGAGCTTAAACAGAGGAGGCAGGGAAGAAAATGCATGTATCCAGTACTGTGTAATGTGGATATGAAATGATATACAAATATATTAGTCTAGTTGTTGTACTCTTTTCGAATTGAAGAAAAAGCAAATGTACAGTGTTGTCAAAATATGTATTCAAAGACACTATAAAACAAGAAGTTCATCAAAGAGAGACAAATGTAAATTACATACTACTGTTATACTACTCTTCCTCCTCACAGTAAAGCATAATTTATTTATGATGTAACGACTTGATCCAACAATTGTAGTAGATGTTTGAATAAAACAAAATTCTACATTCCACACCTTCTAGAGTTTTGCGGTTGACAAGCCCTATAAATAAA
Source organism: Drosophila pruinosa (assembly GCA_018150935.1). Classification (NCBI taxonomy): domain Eukaryota; kingdom Metazoa; phylum Arthropoda; class Insecta; order Diptera; family Drosophilidae; genus Drosophila; species Drosophila pruinosa. Next base: position 3,154,374 of record JAECWR010000337.1, read on the forward strand.
GTTATTAAGCTGCCAAAATGTGCATTCTTTCAACACAAAACATAAAGCGCTTTTGTTGCAAGGCACTCTTTGTTTCAATCAGCTAATGGTGAGCAGCTTTTGCAAACAGTTTTGGCCAAACATTTATGCAGTTGGACATGTTAGTGCCACACTGGAATATGCAATTCAATTTGCATGCTTACAAGTTCCCAGGCTAAATGCAATGCAAAACTAAATGCAACAAAAGCAACAGCAACTGCAAGAGTTGCTCCTCGACTCTGCAGCACGATGTGGGCCAGCAATCGAAATCGCTTGTCAAGCAGATCTAATATGCAAATAAAATTGGCGAAATTGTGGAGAAAGCGAAAGCGTAAGCTGTTGAACAGTTCTAGTTGTGTTTGAGTTGTCCATGGCAACATGTGCATTGCTCATTCAATGTGCTAACTTAATTTAGTTTACACTCGACAGCATTGGCCACATCCCAGGCCCATTCCCCCCTCCCTCCGTGCCATCCTCCCTCCCTATTGCTGCCACGTTTCGTTCTAGATTCCTTTTCAGCTCGAATTGCAGCCGCACCTTTCATTTGGTTCTGGTTCTGGTTTTGATTGTGGTTCTGCTCTTAGCCATATTTTGGTCCTTTCTTTTGCGCAATTCTTCCTTCTCCTATTCGGCACCCACACACATATACACGCAGAAAAGTATGTAGCACAAAAAGTTGCCACACATACACACACACACACAGTGGCAATAGGGAGGGGAACTGGGGCAGAGACTGGGAAGGCAGCTGCAAATTTGTCGTAAATATTAAAATTTTTCATACGTTTATGCAAATTTACTTTTGACAACTTTACTTCCTGTCGCCGTTGCCGGCGTCCTCATTGTCCTACGACTTAGTCTCAGATTCTCACACACACTCTTCCAGCAATCCCCCTATCCTCTTCCTCTTCTCCCTCTCTCTTAGTATCGTTGTCGTCTCCGTTTCCAGCTCCGCCGTCAGCTTCCGTAATGAGGCAGCCCTTGCAGGTACCTCGACTGCTTTTGCTACGTTGCTGTTTAAACACTTAACCAAGTGAATGAGCGAGTGTGTGTGCGTGTGTGTGTTATGCGTGTGTGCGTGCCTGTATGTCTGCTGGGAATGGGGAGGAGGCTGTGACGCTTTATATGAGAATTTATTAAGTTGAAATTACATTACAAATAATTTTCATATTATTGTAATGCATGCAGACAGATATTTACACACATACCACACACACTCACACACGCATACTCGCAGCTACACATGTAACTAGACATTTGCCTATACAAATACATTTGGGGGCGTGTCACAGAGGCGTTCCGTAATAGCCGTGTAATATTTATGTAAATATGTAACTGTTGCCTCCTCCATTACTCCATGTCCTTCTGTGTTCTTCGTGTGTATTTTATGCGTGTGTGTGTGTGTGCGTGTGTATAAATCGTAGTCCCTGCCTCCGCCCCTATTCCTAGCATCTGACTGCTGTCAGTCAAAGTCTCGCTTTGGCACTTGCTTATTTATTCATTTGCATGAAATGTTTTCATAAAGATTTTGATTTCATTTCAGCCAACAAATATATGTACGTAAGAAGCCAGAATAAGCAAAAAAAAAAGCACCAGCAACAATAATGCGAAGCATCGAAAGAAATGCCATAGCTCTAGCCGAGATTTAACGATAAGCAGATACCCTGTACAGCAGTAACAAATTAAACATAAGTCGGATAGAATCGATTCGTTTGGTATAACATATATGGTTTTTGCGAATTAATAATTGTGCTACTTCAATTTTTGCTACAGCAATTAAATTTAATTTAAACTCACATTAATTTTCTTAGTTCATTGCAAATTAACTTCAATATGAGTGCACTTGAAAAGATACGTCCGCTATGTTTCGAGGGACACAAGAAACTAGTTTTAAAGGTCAATTCCTTAGACTTGTAACCGTGAGATAAACTCAAATGTTCTCATGTTCTTCAATTGAGAACTTTATGTGACATATTAAATTGTCTTTAATTAAAATGTCTTTATGCGGCATTGCAAAAATGATTACAGCACTTACATGACAAAGGCGGACTTTTTGCTAAACTGTAACAAATGCATTGTACCAGCAATCATACCCTGCATTCAGCGCACTACAGGCAGTATAAATACCAGAATAATATTTAAATATTATAATAATTCACTTTATGTACAATTTGTTAGTTAAGATTTCCATTTGCAATAGATCCCACATTCAGATGTCATCACAAATATTTAAGTGGACTAAAAGACCACAAGAACACTCGAGCAATGTGAGGGGAAAGCGCTGGGAAATGAAAAATTGCAATAAAAAAGATATATGTATATGTACATATATGTTCAGATTGCTGGCTCACAATGGGATTTGTAAATTGCAATTTATTGCAGTTGTTAATTTTGGTTTTTATTGCCACATATGAAACACGCTTTACACGCCTGAGCACATATTAATTAGTGACATTTTAAGCCAAATATTTATTGGCCTTTTGAACATGCATTTAAAATGCAACAAGGGACATTCCACCTTTCCCTTTGGTCAATTAAAGCGCCAGGAAAAAATCAACAAGATCTGCTGCCAACGACTATTTAAATACTCTCGCTGAAATGTAGCATTAAATAAAATATGCTTTGGACGGAGGTGAAAATTGTCGATTGGCTTTAATTCATTTTTTCAAAATGAAAGTGAATTGAGTTTCTTAAAACTCGTTTGCACAGAGTATATAATTACAAAATTTAAAGTAAAATCTGATAGTTGCGCTGCTCCTGGTATAATAAGATGATACTGTTGTTGTCGGTTGCTGGTTGCATTTAAAATGTGCACTGCAAGATGCAATGGGGCAGAAAGTAAATGCAACACCAACGCCTATGTTTACGCCCACGCCCACAATGCACGCTCGAATGAGGCAGCGGTTGAGTTTTGCATAAAGTGCGCCCACAATGCGCATACGCAGCGTTGGCCCTTCAGCTGTTGCTGTTGTTGTTGCCCTGGAGTCGGTGTTTGTTTTTGGTTGCTGACACTGTTAAGGCTGCCGAACAAGTGTTGCATACTAAATGTGCCACGGAATCTGCGGGCAGCATTCAGGAAGCGGTTGCTATGCCAGCTCACAGACACGCACAGACACACACATACACAGACACAAACACAGATACTGACGGGCTGCAGCTATTGTTATCACAGTCGTCTTTGCCTTGGCATTTATCACACGTAGCATTCTCTATTAACCAACTTACTGGCACCTTCTCTCGTCTCGACCATCGAATGCGTTGTTGCAACTTTTTGCCAAATTGCCATCGACTCAATTCCGTTGCACGCCTCAGCAGCAGCAGCAATCGTATTCTTGTTGCTGTTTTTAGCACGTTCCATCCAGCATTTACAGTACAAACAAAAAGCATATTTGTTTTGCTTAAGCTTCAACAGCAGCCGGAAATAGTTTCCATTACACAAAATGTAGCATACTTTTCAGCTGGCAAAGATATTTTCTGTATGATGCTCTGTGTAAAGCATTAAAGTATCTTTTTGTAACAATGGCACACAATAAGAATAAAAGAGCCAATTTATATAACTAAATACACATATATTTGTAAAGAACTTACTAAATGTGAGAAGCTTCAATGCAATTATATTATATATATCATGTATCATATTTATTTAGAATTTACCATTTGTGCAGAAAACGTTGCATACTCTTGGGCGTTATGAATATTCCAACAATTTGTAAAAGTTATAAAACTGATTTCTGATTAAATAGTTATTTCAATTGTATAAAAAAATATGAAATGCATTGTGAACCAACGATTATGATTAACTCAACCCAATGCGTGAACAAAAATGTAAACATGTGTACTTCCTCTTTGTTGCCACCAATTAATAATGCTATTGTGCCCTATGGAACTATTTTTAATTGCAATTTAAATTTCTCATATATTTACTTTAATTGGCAGCAATATTTCTGCTATAAAACCCATTGTTCCGCTAACCGGAACAACCACTATTTAAATTTTTAGTAACCATAGTTAGCAATATGACAACACTTAGTTTGTGTTACCTATAAAATCGAATTTATTATCTTATTGTATTTTACATTGTCAGAAATTTCACCGTGTGTGTCAAGACGTGTAAGCTAATTCGCGCTTCTTCTACTAATAGTAATGTTATATATATAGCGATGATTATTGATTTATGTTATCTATTGTGAACAATAACAGAATGCGAAGTGTGATGATCTATGGTTGCGCCATCTGTGGGCAGGCGTCTCAACTACGATTTAAGCAAATGCAGCCCGAAAGTATGCTACAAGCCGCAATATTGCTTATTATTTGACTCGTTCGATTCGCAAGGACTCTTTCTAATTATCGCCATCAAATAATACTGGGTTATCTAAAAACCCTACACTTGTATTTTTTCGCACTGAATGCCTAAGAAAAAGGACCAATGTCACGAATTCCCTGATATCTCGAGAACCACAAGGACGATTTGAAATCTTTTTGGCACGCTTATAATACTCTGCGAAGTAATACGATTGGCACAGGACTCGCAAGGATGCGCTCAGATTTGGCTGAGTTAAAAGCAATTTTTGTTATTGAAAAGAGTCTTTTTATCTCGACTGCTTACAAGATATTCGTCCTTTCAGTACAGCGATTTGATTGTATTAAGTAAATATATTACTGTGCCAAAGGACATACCGATCGTCCTTCAAATGGCAGAGATATACCGTATTTTGGGTGTCTTCGTAATATTTTCTATATATAGTTCTGAAAAAAGTTGAGATTAATTTTTCAGAAAAATGCTGGAAATCCTTAAATGAAAATCGATAGCTCTAATTTCTGTGCTTACAAAAAAGAGATCCTTAAGGATTTGGCGAAGCTAGAGCTATTAAGCCAATGTTTCACGAAAATAAGCTTTAACTCAGCAGTACCTACACTTATTTGAGCAATGGACAAAAAGGTGGATCCTGGGAATCAATGCCCCAAAAAGTAAAAAGAAGAGACATTCAAAATCTCTTTATTTAGACTAAAATACCACACCAAACGAGAATGTATAGGGCATATGTGCCACACAACCCATTACGTAAAATTTTTAACCCAAAATAAATATAGATTTTAGTGCTTTTAAATATGTGAATTTCCTTTGGCTTGATAACAATTCATAATACTATTATACCTTATGAAACTATCTTTAATTATACATATTCAAATGTCTCAAATATTTACTTTAACTGGCAGCAATATTTCAGCAATAATCCCCATTGTTCCGCCTACCATTAACATACTAACAATGTTGAGATGAAAACCATTTTGTTGGGTAATCTTTTGCAGAATGTATACTATCACATGTTGATCATCAATCATTGGGAAAGGGAGCTGGCTGTGAAAGCACCTCAATTTACTTTTGGCTGTCACATACGCGTGCTACGTAGATAAGCATATCGAGAGAAGAAGAGGAGAATATGGACAGAGAAAGAGATTGTGGGAGAGACAGCGTAGCTTATGCATTAGCTTCGCCTGCCACAAAAATTACTTGCCACCCAAGGGCAAGAGAAAAACTTCCTAAAAATTATTAAAAACCAAAGGGAGGAAAAATAAGAGGAGAAAAAGAAAATGATGTATAAAACACAAATAGGGCGAGATGAGAATTGTGCACTTATATTGAATTTTAAGCTGATGACGATAAAGGCGGATGGATCTGAGCCACCGCCCGTTGACTAACACGACTAACACCAAATCATGCACCTTCCCATACCCTACCTTTTTGCAACGTTGCTCTGCCCTAGCTTCAGTCTCTGAGGCAAGCCAACCCAGTTTGTTTGCGAGGCGCTCCTTTGGTATTAGCTCTTCACCTTGTGTGTGTGTGTGTGTGTGCGTGTGTTTATTTGCCAACATGTGGCAAAATTATTTCCGCTCAAAAATCCACTTCCTGCCACACTTTCGAGGCACACTCGTAGCTCGTCTTTTTTGTTCATGTTATGCTTGTTTTTTGTTTCAAGAAAATTGAAAAACTGCGCTTAAAGTAAATCACAGAATGCCAGATTGTATACAGATTTGAGCACACTTGATGCCTGCTGATGACAATGAAGAGGCCCAAAACATAAAACACTCAGCAAACAACAACAACATTAGCATCAGCGGCAAGACGAATAAGAAGCGGCTGAAGAACAATGACGACAAAAGGGCAACAAATACGACTGTTCCTGTCATATTGTCACTTGAATTGAATAAAGTTTTTGCTTTGAAATTTCACAAAACTCCCTCAAATGTCTTTGCATTCATTCGTATATAGTATGTGTGTAAACATTGACGTGTGTGTGTGTGTGTACACACCTGTTGACTGATTGAAACGTAAAGTAAGCAAAAACAACATCCGCATTTAACCCAAAGGGCTTCCATCTGGCTGCGACAAGTCTACTTCCTACTGACCCTTGACCCCGTAACCCAACTCCGTGAGCTGCCAAACGCTACTACTCCTCCCCCCTACTCGCTCTTTCTTGCCCTCAAACAACAGTTGTTCAATATTAATCAGTTAAAATTTAAGCTCAAAACAAAAAGATTGCAGCCAAGTTTGTATGCCCTTGTGTGTGAGTCTTTCATATACTTAGGTGTGAGAGTGTTTATGCTTGTGTGTGTGTGTCGTTGTAGTTTATTATTAAACAGCTTTTAAGTCATTAACCATATACACTTTGGCAGCGTTCTCAACTTCTTAAAGGCAACATGCGTTCCCATTTGTGCCTGCACTGGTCTCATAAGGGGTAGCAACTGTTCCCGCATACCGCACTGTACCCAGTATTGACTCTCTTAAATGCGCTCTTAGGTATATGCGTGCTTGGGGAAATGTTTTAAGCAAAGAAATATATGCTCTACAATAATATCTAAGTTTAAAGTCCATGCCAAGTTGTAAGACAAATCAAGTTTTTAATTATTTAATAAGTATAATTTAATATTGAATATATATGTACATCTGTATATGCTTATAATGAGAATAAAGGGTTTAGTTTTGAGATTAATTTTTATATCGGAACATTTCTGATATAAGAACTTCAACATATGTGCATCTATTAATTATTTATTGAATATAATATATGTTCTTAGATTTCTCTTTATTTCCATGACATTCAATAACTAATGTAAGAAGCTTAATCACATTTTGCTTAACTTATTTATTATTTAACTTTATTAAATAATTTATTTATTTTAGCTATTTAATTTCCTTACATATTTTTTTAAATAAACTTAATTGCTTCGGAAGATATTTACTTATTTTGAGAGACATCATCTTGTCGACCAACTCGCAGATATGTGTGGGAACACTCTTTTACCCCTAGCTGGGAACACTTGCAATGTGTGAACTGTGCCCAAGCAGAGGAGAAGTTTTTGCACTGACTACACTCCTTTGCAATACACTGCGAGCATTGTCTAATCTACCGTTAATGTTCGCACCTCTCACTACCTTTATCAGATGGGTTTTCCTCAAAGGTGGAAAGACTCTGCACTCGGTGGGAGTCACGAATCGACTTATCTATCGTCTTATCGATCATGTTTACTTTGTCATTGCGGAAAACCCCGTTGGGCAATCAGAGTTGGGAAGAAGAAGTACATTTATGTTAAGACCTCCCGAATTAGCCATACCAATTGGCATGTTTGTGGAATGCTGGCTATGTTATCTGACATGTCCAGCTCTTCGTCAATTGTTCAAACTGACTAATTTGTATATATCAACTTATTAAGCCACAATTTATTTGGTTTCACACTTAATACAAATTTAAATGTTATTTACATACACAACATATATATAGGCAGAGATTATAATTAGTTTTCATTTGCAGAGTCATGACTTTGTGACAGCACATTAGGTATCTGCAGTTGAATCAGTGCAATTAGTTACAGGGTATGCAGGCAGTGCATCAGTTGCTCACATTCCTCACTTATTTATTTGTTTACTTTGATAATCGTAGAATGTGAACTGCACTTAAGTAAGTTTGCGATAATAAGATTGATACACATTCACCTTAAGTATAGGGTATTTAATCTGCCATAAACAAAACAATCATTTTTCCTCTTTCTCTCTCTTCTCTTGCTGTTTCTATTTGTCGCTTGGTTGTTATTTATCAAATGTTGTGGCCACGAAACACTCAAATTGCATTACGAAGCGATGCGTAATTGAATTGGTTTTAATACCCTGTACTCAGCCTCTCAAAATGGGATAGTAAGCTCAGCTCGAATGTAAATATTCTTTGCGTAATTTTATTTAAGCTAAATTAACTACATAACAAAGTAATAATGTTGACAGTTTATTGCAGAGCTGCTTAGTTAGGACTTGAGCCAGGGTATAGAACCGTCAAGCATGCTCTAATAGCTTATTATTACACACAAATTATAGCAAATGGTCGCATTAATTGCACGCCTTTTGATTATTGTAATTGCAAAACTTGGCATTTAAATTTCACAAAATTAATGCAAAATTATAGTACAATGTTTTAATTTAGGAATTTACGACTAGTTCAATCTTTTTGCTGGACTACTCTATAATTGATAGCGCATTATATTGTTTATATATATTCCTAAGCAGCCTGCTAAATTGACTCGATACAGGCAGGACTGTCTGTGCATCCTTTCTCCTTTGTTCAAGTTATCTAATCGCTCAGTTATAAAACAGAATAAGTACATATTATATGTTACATGCTTCACAATCAGCCGAAAGTATTACCAAGTTATAGAAATGTTATATTGTTCGTTTAATATTTTTACGACTGTTCTGTTTTTTTCTGAAATTATTGCAATTAAAATTGAAATGCTTCCCCCTTTTAACTTACCCTTTTCCAAACAAGAAAATCAAACAGTTTCGTTAGCGGTATTTATTTTATATTTATTTGCAAAAATATTTTGATAGTTTAGTAAATAAGAATAGGGATGTTTAAAATGCATGATTGTATAGTAGTAGTAGTAGTTTGTAAGTAATACTTGTTTTTTTTTTTTTGATTTTTAATATTGTTTGTTTTTCGATTGAAGATAACTCGTTGATATATGCGTTTGATCGTGCTCTTTGGATCGTGTCTAGTAGTTCCAGTCAGCCAGCAATTTTAGGCGCTATGATGCTGACCGTGGTGGTGTCCATGTCCACGATGATGCTTGGGCTTGCCGTGATGATGCTTCTCCTTGCCCTTGCCTTTGCCTTTTCCCTTGCCATGCTTGTGATGATGCTTCTCGTGCTTCTCGTGCTTGTCCTCCTTCTTGTTGTGGCAGTGAGGGGCAGAGAGAGAGCGACTTACTTCGCACTCTGCGGACTTGACGACCTTGCAGTGGGAGCGAGACCGGGAATGCGAGCGACTGCGTCGAGCGGGGCAATCTGGTGAAGATGGTGTGGCAAACCAGTGTGAACGCGAATCATAAGGCCATTGAGGAGGACCATGGTGAGGGCCATGGTGAGGACCATGATGGGGGCCATGATGGCCATGATGGGGGCCATGATGAGGGCCATGATGAGGGCCATGCTGAGGGCCATGGTGAGGGCCATGGTGAGGGCCATGGTGAGGACCATGATGGCCGCGATGGTGGCCACCATGAGGTCCTCCACGATGATGTCCACCACGGTGGTGTCCAAGCTGATGGTCGCTGTCCGAGCTAGAGCTGGAGCTAGAGCTGGAACTGGAGCTGGAACTAGAGCTAGAGCTGGAGCTGGAGCTAGACCTGGAGCGCTTTACTCGATGGTCAGGGGAGTGATGTTTTCGGCCATGTCTGTGTCCGTGTCCGTGGTGTCCGTGTCCACCGTGGTGATGTCCACGATCTCCGCCACCGGAAATGGAGCGTGCTCTAGACTTCGAGCTGCTTCTCGGAAGTGCCGTGCTTGTCTCCTGGGCCCACGGCAGGCCGCCCATCCGAAAAAACCGCTCATCGTCCCACATGGGCCACGACATGGATCCAAAGGGATGCGACCTAAAGTGATGCGGCCCAAAGCGATGTGGTCCAAAGTGATGCGGTCCAAAGTGGTGCGGGCCATGACCATGTCCATGTCCATGACCATGTCCATGTCCATGACCATGCCCATGACCATGTCCATGACCATGTCCATGACCATGTTCATGACCATGTCCATGTCCATGACCATGTCCGTGACCATGTCCATGTCTGCGCCAAGGTCCACGCGAGTGACTACGCGAACGAGATCTGGAGCGATCCCTGCGTCCTAGATGATGACCATGACCATGACCATGTGGTCCTGGCCACATGCGACGGCAGCCATAGAATCCGCCAAAGTTCTGCTCTGAGCCAGAGCTGGAGCTGCTTGACGAGCTGCTCGAGGAGCTCGACGATGAGCTCGACGAGGAGCTGGAATTGGAGCTGACACTGCTGGAGCGAGTCCTTGCCTCCTTCTCAGTGGACTCCGGTTGTTCCTTTCGTTGCTGCTTCTTGGCCAACTTCTTGGCCTTCTTCTCCTGCTTCTTTTGTTGTTTCTTCAGCTTCTTGGCCTGCTTGCACTCGTTATGCTTCAGTTTGGCCTGCTCCTTCGTCAGCTGATCCATGGCCTGCTGCAACATACGTTGGGCATTTAGCGCCTTCTTCATGGCCTTCTTGATAAGCTTGCCGGTCTTGGGTCGCAATGGCTGCGATTGAGAGACCTGCTCCTGCTCCTGTCCCTGCTCCTGGGACAGTTCGTTGTACTCAATGCCGATCAACTCGATGGGCTCGTCCTGGACCAGTTCGCCCAAAGTCATCTTGACCTCAGCCATAACTAATGCTTTGCTTTGTTTAACAATTATTGGTAAAAATACAATATGTTTAACTGCAAATGACGTTCTTTGTTAATATTGTTATTGTTGTTTGTGATGCTCTTTCGCTGCCCTGAAAGCTTCAAGCTTGCAACTGATGATGTAGGCTTGCCGGCCGGCATCTTTTATAGTCGCCGTCAAACGTTTGCAAACGTTTATCGCCGACGCCGACGCCGGCGTTAATGTCAATTACTAACAAAGAGAGCGCACGAAAGAGCGAGCGAACGATAAAGCTCAACTGAGAGAACAGAAGATAAAAATAGACGACGTGGTGTGCGTGATGTGCGAACACGTCTCCCATTGCGATACATGCAATACAAAACAAATACAAATACATATACATATACTGTCGTATATCACGTATACGTGAGCGATTTATGGCTGTCTGTATTTGTTTACATGTACTTTTTGTCTGCTTTTCGCAACCTGATGAAATACTTAATTCCCCACCAGCTCAGCAAAGCGTAAAACAACAAATTACGCAGCGATCAAACTTGCATATTCTTTTGTGATGAAATTCAGTTGGAATTTAACCTTAAAACCCCCTTATATACATATATTACTTAAAGGTAAAGGTCAATGGGTAAGACAGGCTCAAGGCCCGCTTCATAGCATGCATATTCAATACAAATCAATGGATATCTCCAGATCAACATTGTGCTCCACAATCCAATTGCTTGGACTGCTCCTGCACATGTCTATGATCCTGAGCATACACAAAACATAAACTGTGCTAATCAACTGAATACTCCACAGTCCTATTCAGGAAACTGTTCATGCATTCGTCGAACTGCAAACATATTTGTAGGTTAGGTAGCTGCTCATTTTATTGCACAATAGTGTCTTATTATTTCAAATAAACAAAGATCGAATTTAATTTCCATGCACATCACAAAATTCCATATTAACTATCAATTCAAAACACCATAACAAATAGCTACACATTCCAAATCGAATAATAGCAATAACAATCATATTGTTTGCCCATTTTCATATTTTTACTTAAAACATTTGATCTCAGATATCACATCATTCAATTTATTTCAACATCATTATATGTATATGTATTTTAAATTTATTTCCATTTAAAAAGTTTAAGTCACACAATGATCCTAAGATCACATTTAAAAATACTGTCTAATTTTTCGTTTTATTCATCTGTTTTTTGTTTAACAAATTATGGCAAATTATTTGCATTCATTCACTGTAAATAAAATATGGGCATGTATTTCAGAGCAGGGGACAACTAACACTTCAATTGACGAAATGCTTGAATAAGAAATGTTTCAAAGGAACTTTTATATCATTTCAACAGCATAATTCACACATTGCTCAAAGTCGCCATAGAGCAAAATATTAAGGGGATTTCAGATTATCACATTATAAGAATATTATTTGTATATTCTTTTAGTTTGAAAACATTAGTTTTTCAACTGTATTTTTCATAATGAAAACTCACATATAAAAGAGATCATACATATGACTTTCATTTCATTTTAAACACATAATGTATACTCTTTTCGTATTTGCATTATTTTGAAAATGTCTGCAATATTTCAAGACATATTTTTGAGGACACACTTTGATCAGGGGGATTAATGATCAATAAGTCCAATTTTGTTAAACAAAAAAATCACAACTTGGTATAGAGGAGCTCTTTTCGTTTCCTTCAAGTTAAGCACACGTTAGCTCAAAGACTAAGTATAGGGGACACATTCAGAGTCTTATCTCTTTGGGCTAGTTGGACTTGTATGTAGGCACTTATGTATAGGTATGCATGTATGTGTGAGATCGTTTCATAACCGGTTGGATGAGTCACAGTCAGGTAGTCAGTTGCTTGTGGGGCATTGGCTTTGATCAGGCACAAAATAACACAAAGATCATATAATACTAATATGAATAGTATTTTATATTATGTATTTATATTATATAAATATGTTGTACTAATATGAATAGCATATAGTACTTTACTTTGAGTACTTTTTGTTATGCAACCACTGCGCACTTGTCAACGAAAATAAACAAAATAAATGAAGATTGAAATGAAAAGAAAACTGTACGAGCAGCGTTCCAGAAACGTTTGAATCGTTTCAACTGGCATCGCTTAATGAAATCCCCCTGAAATGAACGCAACCCAAAAGCCTCTATAAGCTGACGCCGTCAAACCGAATGACAGCAAGAGAGCGAGAGAGAGCGCGAGAAAAACCTCAGAGCTTTTGCAGCGATAACGTTTAAGCGAGATGTGCTTGAAAAGTTGAGCAGCTAAATTTACAATTGCATAGCGCAAGGTATATTTATGATATGTACATATTCAGATTATAAAGATTGAGTATGCCTAGATGCCGCATATGACCTTCAAATTGGGTAAATTCTGCGTGTTACGACAGTACCGTTGCCAGCCGTTCCAATGTCGAAAGCCCTCTTCCGCTTGAATGCGCTTGGCGCAGGCGGCAGACTCACGCAGATTCTCTTCAAGCAGATCTGAAAACAGATATCAGACATCAGATTGATGTGAAGCTTTAAAGCTTAAGAAGCTATTGTGTACCTTGACACTTGATATTACAAACGCCGCCACGCCTGCCATCCTGGCAATAGCGACTGGTGATCTGAAAGAGTCCATAGCGTGATCCATTTGGAGTGGTGCTTATCTTGTCCGTTTCCAGTTCGCTCTCATGCTCCAGCAGGCATATCCCTATAGTTAAAGCTTATTAGATTGTGACTCTTCCTCTCTCTATCTCTTCGACATTACTCACAATTAGATAGGAGACTTCGCTCAAAGCTGTGCTGCTCCAGTAGCTTGCGAGCCAGTTCACAGCGCATATATCGCTTGCCCAGCACCACTACCGATGACATGCTGACCCATAATCCCACATACAACAGTGCAAGCACCGCCTTTCTCATCTTGCGACTGGTCAGCAACTGCTTCAGCTTGAACCTGAACTGGGAAACGGGAATTCCAGCTGCTGTTTGGCGCTGCTGCTGCCGCTGTCGATGCCTGATTGCTGATAATCAACAACTACGTTGTTTAATTCTACGAATAAATAAGTACTATTCGTAGATCTCGTTGCTGCCACCACGGTTAATGCTCAGCCCCAAGCTACCAAAATATATTAAATTCTTATAAACAAATAGCTCACTTGCTATGGGAAATTGCTGCGCATTGATGCTTGCAATTCAATTTACGAAATCAAATTACATTACGGTAAAAGTCACTTATCCCTTCTAGCTGAAGATTGTACAATTATCAGAAATGTATTCCTGTTTATATTTTTCCCCTCAATTTGCTAACATTTTCATATTCAAATCTGAATTGAATTGACGGCGAAAAGTATGCAACACTATTTTAAACACTCACATCACAAATGTTTACTAATATTGAAGCCATTTTCAATATAGATATACCTCGAAATTGAATTTTTAAAGTATAATCTATTAAGTTTGTCGAAATAATATTAATTTATTGCAATTATTTTCTATTTTTTTAGTTAAAAACTCTACACCTAAATCTCATTTTGATGTAGATATTTCTAGGCGATCTAGTACTCTTCATTCTGAATAAGAGACTTTATCCTGCGATGTATTTAAGATAAGAGATAAATGTAGTATAAAAAATATTGGAATAAAATGAGCGTTAATAAATATGTATATTTATATTATGTATTTGTTTCCTTTTAGTTGTATTGTTGTATAAATCTCGTTGCAATAATTTCCATTAACTATTTTAGAAATGTTTACCTTGCACAGTTATGGTATTAAATCTATGTATAATGCATTTAGAATTATTTCATTTAATAACTATTTATTCATATTGTAAATATGAATTGAATTACAATTAAATATATTGGCAGAAGCGAGCAATTTGTTTGTTTGTTGTTGTTTTTTTTGTTCTATTTCTATATGTATCGTTAACGTTATCTCTATCGTAGAACAGAATCACTTTTGAAACTTTATACAACACATTAAATAGGTTAAGAAACACGTATGGTAATTATCGACTAATGTCTATGTTCTCCTTCGATCTCCTCATTTTCTTGTTGCTTAAGTAACATAAGTATTTATTTTCTGTTTTGTTATTCATCTTTGAGGCAATGTTGTTCATTTCGTATTTGTTTTGGACCACAGACTAAATATTCATATGCAACTAACTTAAAACTAATAAACTTTACAAAAATCTGAGAAAACATTCATTAAACATGCTTTAATTATCGCTTCTTATGCTTTCTTTTTATAATTTAGTTAATTGCAACATTTCGCATTGTAATATTCATAAAATATTATTATTATATACTTCAATCCATCTTCTTTTCATTATTTTTTCAATTTCGTCTGATTTAGCTTTTTACTTAAAAGATTTTTAGCTTACGTTACAAAAACATTTTAAAATAATATTAATATACAGAATTATGAATAACAAAAAAAAACTATTCATTTTAACCTTAACAATTTTGCTGCAAAGTGTAAACTATAAGCTGTATGTGTGTGTGTGTGTTTATGTGTGTTTGAGTGTGAGTGTCTGGTTGACCTGCTGGCCCGCATTTCATGCCCTGATGCCCTCATTCTGTCTCTCCCCTTATGCTGCTCAAATGCACTTTTGCTTAGTGTCTCCTCTCTCTCTCTCTCTCTTTCTCTCTCAATTGTCTCCCTCTCTGACTACACCTTTCGTCTTCTTTCCTCCCTCAGTTCTACGTTAGTTTTCAGTCCATCATCTTCGTTGTAGTTTTCACGCCTTCGCGTTCAAATGCAATTCAAAAATAATTCAATTACAAAACTAAAATATCAATAAAAAAAAAAATAAAAAACGAACAATGGAAAAACAAACAAGAAAAGAGTTTTAGTAAAATGTGAAAAGCAGATAGCAAGAGCAATGGAGCAATGGAACAATGATGATTGGCCTAATAGATGCGCTCGTAGAACAGCAGATACGCCTGCGCCTTGAGTGCTGCCTCCTCACTGACCTCCTGGACACGGGAATCGGATACATAATACCATTTGCCAGGCGGTGCCTGCACATTAGCTGCCTCATCCTGTTCGCTAGCACCAGCAGAAGTAGCAGATCCTCTGCCATTGGTTGCAGATCCACTTTCCGCTTGATCACCAGAGGCACTGACAGCATCATCATCACCATTCTCCAAGCCACTGGCCTGATCGTTGGAGTTCTCGCATGAGCTGGAATCATTGCTGCTGGAGTTGGTAAAATCATCGCTGTCATCCATCGCATTCATGCGCATCTCACGTGCCTTCTCCTTGGCCAGCAGCTGCTCGAGCTCATCGTCCTGATCAAGTTCAGCTTTGCTGCCATGCGGCAGAAATTTCCATCGCTTGTCATCAGCGGTAAGTTTTGGACGCACCTTCACATAGGCGGTATAATGGCCACCGTAGAGGCCACCCGAGTGCTCCACAACGCCATACAGCGCGTAGACAAGTTTCTTCTGTTTGCGATCAATGTTGGGCAGATTCTTCACCTTGGAACCACAAAAGGCGGCAATGTCCAGTAGCGTCGAGTAGCTAACCTGCCGCGTCACCTTGCGAAAGACGCAGCGCGGTCCCAGCTGAAATCTCTTCAAATGCAATATGAGCACGGCGGGCGGACTGGAAACCAGCAACTGTTTGGTCGCATTCGTATTCACAGACTTGGCATCGGGTTCGTTGCCATTAATGCGACGTGTACAACTCTCACAGCCGACCTTATTCTGGCCCGTCATCAGCTCCACAGCGGTGAAATTATTGAGACACGATTGCACCGAGCACTCATCCGCCTCGCACTGATAGCGTGGCGCAATTGTAGTGCTCCAATCCGAGCAGCTTTGGGTGCGTACACGCTTGGAGCGTGCCTTCGCACCCTGAGCTTGTCCCTGATCTCGATCCCACAACTTCAGCTGACCCATCTGCTGTTTTAGTTGCTCGATTTGTAGCTGCCCCGATGAGATCTGGCGAATCAAAGAGGCGCCCACATCACTTAGTCCAGCATTGACCAGCACAGCGCTCGTGCTGCCCTCCTGATGCACCTTGCCCTGCTTGTCTCCCTCAGCAGCATTGTTGTTGTTGCTGCTTGTGGTTGTCGAGTTGGCGACGCTGTTGCTTGTGGTGGGCGCTGGACTAGTGGCTATGCCCGAGTCTAAGGAAAGCAGTTAGTTAGGCAGCGCTGCACACTCTACACGACGTTGCACTTACCATTCTCGTCCTCCTCCAAAGAGTCCTTGTCCATATTTTCAGGTGTATCGTCACGTTTCTCACCCAATGGCTGTGCATTGCCATTGGTGTCCGTGTAGAATTTGGTACCGGCAACCGGGGCAGAGACAGGCGCAGGAAGAGAAGTAGCACCAGCAGCAGTTGCCGTGTCCTCAACTAGATTGTCCTCGACATCGGCATCCGAATGCTCCGATGTGGTGCCGCTAAACGAATCCACGCGCGGTCCCTCGCCCCACGATGTCGGTCGGGTCTTCTTCACATCCGTGTCGGCTGACGGCGATTGAGCCTGGCCATCGCCACTGCCGTCCTGATCGATATTTGCATCCGCATCAGCATCGCCGCCAGCACCGCCAGCGCTGGCAATCGCTGGATCATCGTCAATGTTCAGCTTGAGCGAGAGTTTTTGCGCCTGCTTGGTGCGTTGGTGTTTCGCGGCACGTTTCGCCTTCCGTTCGCGCTCCTTTTCCTTTTTCACCTGTGCCTTTGAGGGTCCCAAGGGTTCTTGCCCATCCTGATGCAGATAAAATGCCGGCTTCGTGAAAGGCACATCCACCTCGCCGTTGGTGAACTTGGCATTGATGGCATTGGGCGCCATCGGTGAGTTCTCAGGACTCGCTTTGCGACGCTGTGGCGGCTGTGGTTTTTCCACGGCCACTGGCAACGACATGTCCAAAAAGTATTCATGCCTCGACGAGATGTTATAGCAATCCTGGCAGGTCAACGTGGAGACAAGAAAGCCACGAAACACTTGATCCGGACGCAATATACGATCGGTTGCCTGATTGCCATAGATTTTACACTTTTGTCGCATCTCATCGGATACATCGTTGGCATTCTTGTAGCCAATTTGCTCCAAAATGACACACTGATAGCGCTTCAGATCCTCGGCGCGTACACTCTCCAAGAGCTGACGCAGCAACTCATGCGCATCGTGCTGATCGCCACCCGTAAACTGTGGACACTTGGTGCACAGCTTGTCAAACAATTTGCTAGGCTTAAAGACACCGCCAGCACACTGCAGTTCCTCTAGCGCATTGGCCAGCGTGGAGGTCAGTGTGCCCCACGACGAAAGTGTGCCCTTAATCATCGGCAGCTCAATATCAGGCGAGTCCGCAAAGCTAAATGTACCGCCAGGCAGCACAAATCTAAAAAAACAAATATAACAAGATTAGCAGTGTACAATTGTCCAGCATTGTCTGATAGTACTTACTGCTCTCCCGGTTCGGCCAGCTCCTTGAGCACGGCAAGCAGAAACGGCGTCTGGGCCAGGCACTGCATAACGGCATTAAAGAAACATGTATTACCCAAATTGGTAAGGCCACGAACGCGCGGTAAGCGCTCCAGTTCATTACTGGGTGAAGATGTAGGTATTTGAGATACGGTCTTCGGTATCGGAACGTTAACGCTGCAACGTTTGGTCGTCAATCGCTTGGCCATGCCGGGCACAGCACCCACCGTTGGTGCTGGCGGCGGTGGCGGTGGCAGCGGTATAGCCGCATTTCCAATACCATTGGCCAACTGTGCTGTGACTGTGCCAGCAGATGCGTCTGGTTGTTGGCCACCAGTAATGGGCACCATAGCGCTTAGCTGTTCCAGCGTTGACTTTATTTTGTACTCAATGTTGGTAATCGTCGGCTGTGCCGCTGCCTCTGCCTCGGCCTCCGCATTGGTCACACTTGTCGGTGGCTTTTGCGCCAGACGCTTCACCAGTTCCACACACTCGAGAAGATTCTTGCGCGAATTGGAGCTAACCTCGGTGCTGCAGTCATAGCACCATATCTTAAAGGAGCGCGTATTCAATACCAGCGCATGTGAATCGGAGCGAGGTGTCTGTCAACAAATAGAGATAGAAGCAATTAGCAAAAAAAGCTAACAAGCAGGTGGTATGCTGGAATGACTAGACTAGACTCACCTCATGGTGTTGCAGTGCATGCTTGTTGCGTTCACGTCCGCACAGCTGCGTGCCGCACTTGAGACACAGCCAGAGTGTGTTGTCGTACTCACACTCTGTGGATTCACCGTCTGTTGCATTGGTACCCTTCAATTTCTGGCATTGCACACACTCATAGAGCAGTCCGGTTGACTTCAATTGACGTCGCAATCGTTGAGGATCCACAGCCCTTTTGATGTGCTGACAAATGATGGCACTATTTGCCGCACCATGTCCGTTCATCAGCTCCTCTTCGCCTGAATCTGTGGAGCTGTCGCCCTCATGTGCGTCCGTTTGACGCTTCTTAACCATGGCGCCGCTGTAGTAGCTGTAGCTGTAGCTGTTGCCAAATCCCAACTGACCCAGCGGCTGTCTGGTCGTCCCAAAGCGCGCACTAAATATGAATTGTAGTTGTGGTTAGTATTGTTGTTATTTGTTTGCATGTTTGCCTACTAGATTCCCATTAATACCAATTCATAGTGCTCTCAGCAATTCACAATAATTTCTTTGCCATTTTTGCCTTTGTCTACAACGACGTCTGTCTGACTGCTTGCGATGACTGATTACAGTTTGTGATATGGATTTTTTAGTCAGATCGAAATAACGATTTGACGCCTTTCAAATCGTCGTCTTTGTTTTGCACTCTGCATACGCTGTAAGTCACAACAAGTGGGGTATGTGCGCACTCTCTTTGCATAATGAAGCACTATAATTTGTTGTCACAATAGTTGCTAAATGTCGACTTTATGCCTACACATACATATGTATTTGTATTTGTATTTGTTTTTGTTTGTGCTTTTGCTGTCTCTGCCACTGTTGTTGTTGTTGCCTGAAGCGACCCTCAGGTCGCGGTGCTGTAAATGGGGTTGCCAGTGTATTGATGGGGTGTAGGTGTACAGGGTCTGCAGATTTTCGTTATGGGGTCAAATCTTTGGGGCACGTTCGTTGACACGCAGCGACAGGCGTGAAATGCGAACATCGTTGCTGCTTTGAGGTTAAGTTTAAGTTCATGTGCTGCCATATTGGGTAGTACTTAATAGCAGGCAGCATTGTTGTGTTTGTGATTTCTTCTTTGTGTTTGTGTTGTCTCTCGACTCGACTCGCTGTCAACTCACTGTCGATTTGTGCGAGCCACGCAACAATGCAACTGCCCATGGAGGAACAGCCGAATCAGCAGAAACAGAGCAGCAGCCGCAGCACATTGGAATCACGGGGGACACTCAACCCAATTTTTGACAACATATACAAACTCACACGCACGCACAAAGCCACACACCACACCGTATACACGCGCACACACACTGGCTTACACTCACTAACACACATGCACACAGACTGTCGAGACAGGACTGGCATTTAGTATCTTTCTTACTTAGCAGAGTGCGGCGGTTGCTGCAAAAGAATTTTGCACTCTCATCGTCATTGAATTGGTTATTGTTGAATTACCTTGATTTACTTTTGGCAATATGCGTTGCACATCAAATATTCTCGCGCGTGTATAGATTTGCGCCAAACCACTTCGTATACAATAGTTAAACAAAAAAAAAACGTGAGCCTTACTTGCGTTCGCTTTTACAGTTTTTTTTAACTGTGACAATTTTTTATGTTAACCAACAGCTCAGTTCAGTGTGACCGAATGTTTGAATTCTAGATATACTATTTTGCCTGTCACAATAAAGCAATAAATATGAACTTCATAATTAAGAGTATGGTTACTTGACTTGTATTCCGAGTTTCCATAACATTCGGAATGCGGATTAACCCCAAATGCATCATTGCCTGTACGTAAAATGGAAAAAAATTGCATAAAATTTCCCATCTAGTTCGGATACTTTCAGTATTTTATTGTTTCATCGATATCTTATTGATATATAGCCACTTTCCACACCCAGCGCCTGTTGCCAAATCGTAAGCAAAAATTCTGATATTAATGTTTACAATTTAGCTTATGTGAGACCAGCTTTTAATAAGCATGGACAGATGCGCATCTGACTGTGGAAACAGGTTTTTAGGGATATTGCATCAATCGAATGTGGGAATATGAAATAATTTAAAATAAACTATTATTTGTAGAGTGATCCAACAATATTAAAATAAATAACTTTTGCATTATTTTAGAATTAAGATCTGCAGTCAATATTTAAGTTAATATATATAATTAAACACACACCTTTTCAACACTTTACTTAAGTTCTTCTCAAAATAATGATCAATATCCCACTATTATTAATTAACGAATTTTATTAAATTTGAAATATTTCTGTTGAATATCTAGAGATTCAGCACCTGGAATCCCCAAAAATCTATGTAGAAAATAATGCCTATTTCCACTAAAAATGTAAATGTAACTTATTTACGAACTCTCCGAAACAGAGTCCAACTTTTTGTAATCCATTTACATGATTTAATTTTCAAAATTTTTTATGTGAACAAAATAGAAATATAGGTGAAAAGAAGTGAAAAGTTAAGCTCTTTTGATAGATAAAGCTCTCATCATATTTGTGCGATTAATCGATTATTCCTTGCTCCGCATGTAGTAACGCCTTGTTCTTCTAAATAATGTGGAGGTCGGCCAATTGCCACTATGCAGCACTGTGAGTATTGGCGCACATTTTAAATACAATCGCAGCAGTACATTATTAATTAAACTTACAAATAACTATGATCAACCAGTCTTTAAAATAATCTCAGCTCTATAGTTTGTTGAAAAGCATTTCGAAGTTCCAATGTACATAATAGTATGTAATTGTTTTGCCTTATTAATTTGTCTTTCTTCTAGTGTATTTGTTTCAGCTTATGCAAACATTATCGTTGCTTGAAGCACTTTTTTTTAGCACTGTCAGACAAGCAACTTAATTCAACAATACCACGCGAAAGACAACATCATGAAGATAAAAAAATAAGAAACTTGAAAATAAAAAGCCTATCATAAAGGAAACTTCCAGACATAAACTCCCTATAATTACCAACACCCTGAACGTTGTAAATGCATCAAAATTGTACCGCC
Organism: Drosophila pruinosa; assembly: GCA_018150935.1. Classification (NCBI taxonomy): domain Eukaryota; kingdom Metazoa; phylum Arthropoda; class Insecta; order Diptera; family Drosophilidae; genus Drosophila; species Drosophila pruinosa. The sequence goes on from JAECWR010000337.1 coordinate 3,176,266, forward strand.
CTTCGGGGCAATATTTCATGCGGCAGCAGCGACCACAAAAAAAGGGAGACGAATAAAGAGAGGGATAGAGAAAGATGGAGCATACAAAAAAAGAGAGAGATGAAGAAGGAATAAAACGTGCCTTCAATTTTGAGTTGGGTTTGGGTCTAGTGCTGATGATGCTGCCGATGCAGATGCCGATGCCGTTGCCTTTGCGATGCTGTGCGGATCGGACTCATCTCGTTGCCATCCCTTCCACCTTTGTGTATCGCCGTCTGTCTAGATGTCTGTGCCTCGTCTGCTCAATTTGCTTGGATTGAGTCGTCATCATTATTATCATCCATATGATCATTAAAATTGTTGCGATTGGAAATTTTAGTTTTTCTTTTGATGAAAATTCTTTAAGAGATTTTATGTGTTCGCTTACCTAATTATTCCCTGTCCCTCAATCTTTATATCTATTCCCTATATCGTTCCACTTGTGCCACATGCAACAGGAGCGCCGACAGCAGCTCAAATTAAATGCCAGAAGACACAGGAACTGTGCATATTAAAGTCTCATAATGCATAATAACATCAAAGATAATTTCGCATAAAAAACTTAAAGAAAATATTGCCCGCATTGGACACAGCAAGTCATGCCATGTTCATGTGCAGTGCGAGCGAATAAGAAAGGTATCTTCTGCCTCTTTTGATCCCAAAGCCAATCGCAAGACCAGTGTCAGCAGTCCCAGTCGCAGTCCCCATCCCTTCATGCTTCCCAGTACAAATTTGCTGTAATGAATATTTCGCAGAAGACGTAAATCGATTCCTGGACGACGGCTGCCGTTCCTCTTTCACCTTACGTTCTTCCCTTAGTCACCCTATTGATCTCACTCTGCCTCTGTTCTGGTCTCATCCTCTGGCATCATCATCTTCATTATGTGCATGCAAAGCGCAGTTTAGTATTCCAGTTTTATTTTTTTTCTTCTGTTATTCTCTGTATTGTTACGTGTCCAAGTATTTCTCTGTCCCACACTGCAAGTCTCTGGGCTACCTCCATCTCCATCTCCACCTGCTTCTCCTGCGATTCCAGCGGATTCTGAGCTCACCTTTAGGCCCATTCGCCCAGGGGCCGCAGCTTTATTAATGTTTGTTTGAGGGCTGCTCAGATATTTGCTTTAGCCCAAAACCAAGCCATTGCCAGCTCTATGATTTAAGATTCACGAAAGGATTTTTAACTTCTGCTTTTAGATATCAATATATGATTCAAGAAAGCAAGTGCTTTAATCAAACTTAAGCACTTCTCCTTTTCACTATTGCCCTCTCTCTTTAGAATGGAAAATCTTAAAAACCATTAGTTGTATAGTGGTATCTGCGGTGCGTTGCCTGTCAATTGTGCTGGCTGTCTTTTAGCTTTGCTGTTATTTCTGGCCAAATTGCGCAATAAATTAAGCTGCATATATGCAACATCGGATGCCCCGCTGTGGCGCCTCAAGGATTGCGTGTATTTAAATCATATTCCGTTTACAGCTTCTGTTGGCCCACAGTCGATGACTTGCAGCCCCATCAAATGGCAAACAAATACAGACAAAGATATACCGAGATACAGAGATACTCAGATACAGATACAAAAGTATCTTTCGTCAGTTTAACTGGCATTTATGATCCACAAGTGATTCTGTTGATGCAGCCAAAAAGATTTGAGCTGCGAGGGCTCTTCATCTTCATCTGTATCTTTGTGCCACACTGGTGTCTCTACTGGGCTCTTAATGCGCCTTCAAATGAATTTAAATTGGGCGCTGGGCACAATTTCAATAAATTAGTGAAATCTCTTTTTACCTGTATGCCACAGCAGCGCTGTCGGCGGCAGCACAAAGGCAACTGAGAGCGCTTAGCGCTTATCACTCTTGTGGCAAGAATTGTATGTGGCAGTTGCCGCCGCCCGTTGTTATCATTTAATGAACGCCGCCCCACTTCAAGCCCCAGCTCAAGTCCCAGCTTCGGCATCGGCATCGGCTTCAGGCCCAAGTGCAGCTTAATCTTGGCGATATTGCCAAAGCAGCCAGCTGCCCCTTTTTGGTGCCACACGTGCGTCTTATCTTAAGTAAATGGCAGACGGCAAGCAGGCAGTTGCCCTGCCACAACTTGTGGCAACTTACGGACTCTCCGTTCACTGCTCTCTGCAATGTTAATATAGCGATAATCATGGCTCCATCTACTAATTAATTGACTCTTTGTGTTCTCCTTTTTTGCCTTCTGATTCGGTACCTGCCACAGGCACAAGCACTGGCGGATCCCCATTCTATCTCTCTTTCTCTCTCTCTCTGTTGCAGTTGCAGTCGCGACTGTGCGGCGCTTTCATTTCATTAAAAAAGCCTGTTTCAATTTTCTGCATTTTACTGCCTGATGCACTTTGGCATCTCGAGGTAAAGCGAGTCACTCAGGCGTTGCACTGTTTGTTGTTGCCGTTGTTGTTGTGCCTGTTTTGCCTACACATATTTGCACTTTGGCTGTCTCTTGATCGCCATGAGGAACCATAGCAAACTCATCCATTGCGATGCGACCCTCGGCATCCTTCTTTTAATGCGTTCAATTCATGTGTGTAGATAATTTTGACATTTAGTTTCTTATCTGAAGTTTATTTCTTTTGAAAATGCAAATCGCAAGCCCTTGCCTGCCGCCCTCTTCCTCTACCGCTCGCTCTTCGCGCCGCCAGCAGTCGAGAGACGTCCCTTCTTCTCTCTCTCTCTCTCTTCTCTATGCGGCTTGTGCGGTGGGTCGCTGAATTAGCACCTACACAAGGCGCTCCCGCAACAAATAACAATAGCAACAACAGCAATAACAACTATAAAAACTACAACTTCAACAACAACTACAACAACAACAACATTTGAAACGCTTCGCCATTGCGCTGGCAACTTTATTAGCACCCCAAAGCCTTTGATCTTTTGCCGCTGCGGCCTCTGACGATGAGTTGCCTGCACACCCTGCCAGCCGGGTACATTCACTTTGTCAGTCAACACACAACACAATATCTAAATAAGTTATAAAAGAGTTGTCTTAGCTATGCTTAGAGTAGCTAAAGAAACAACAAAGTTTATCAAACGAAAACTTGATTTATGACAAATATATGTTATAAATATTTTGATATATGTACATATAACATATGTTAAGTATTTACAATGTGTGTTGTACAATTATTGGTCTAAATGTTAAGCAGCATGTCTAGTTTTAATTCAAACAGACGGACAGACATACATTCTCTACAATTTTCAGATTGTCAGTTGTGCTATACTAATTAAAAAGACAGTTTGAGTAATTTGGACTCAATTAATCTCCAATAGTTGCAAATAAAAAGTGCATCTGCTATTCGTTGTTCACATTCACGCACAGCTCTACCAATTTCTTGCAATGTTTCGCAATTCTGCACGCAGGATATGGCAAATTATATTTGCCGCGCCCTCGTTCGATGGCAAATCCTCTAGACAAATGTCCATGCACAAACATGCGATTATTTTTTATTTTACTTTTATATTTGTTGTGTTTTGTGGTTGGCTCTTGCTTGTCATAAGTCTTTTTTCTTCGTTCTTCGTTTTTGTTTTTTTTTTGATGCTTAGTTTCTGGTTTTTCACTATCATTGTTTCATTGTCTGTCTTTCCATTTCGAGTTGAGTGGCCTTTGTTGTTACTGCTGCTTGGCTGCTTGAATATCCTGTGATATCCTGGCAAGCGCCAGGCTCCGTTACCTGGCTCAATCGCCTGACTAACTGCCTGCCTGCCTGTCGTATCAATTTCAATTGCTTCTATTATGCGATACGGCCAATTGAGCTCTTCAAGCGGAACTCGAGTTCCCTCCTTTAAGCAATCAAAGAACTCGGTACAACAATAATTTTTCAGCTGTTGTGTTTTAGATTATTTGTACTTGGCAAAGATTTGCAAAATATTATATACAATTTAATGATTTTTATATTTTTTGCTCCAAATTTGTTTTTTATTCTTTAAATTTATTTATTTATTTGTCATAATCATATATTTGTGTGGTAAATTAAATGTTCATTCAGTTGTTAAAACTTATTAATAAAGAGGCGTGCTTAAAGTGGATACTTGTAATGCATATTGTTCAACTTCTTTGTTGCACAATTATGGCCAATAAACAAACATGTAAATACAGTGCATCACATAAGTATTGAGGCAGTTTGTAAGTTGCAGTTGTAAACATTACTGTGCTAAAAACAACATCAAAAAAAACTGACAAAAGTATTTTAGAGTTTATTAAATATTGTGCATGTCTTTAACTGAAGCATATATAAATGAAGAAGACGGGTTGTCTTTCTTTTAAAAAAAATCAATCTGATTAATTTGAGTTGTAAATTAGAACTAAAGCTTAAACAATCTAAGGGCTAATTAAATACCGCTACTGCTGTTGGTGTCGCTGCTGGTGTTGGGTTTCTGCAGTGGTCCCACGGTTTGGAAAATGCTGACCAGGGGCACGTGGCGGATACTTGGTGCTTTTGCACTGGCGACTGGTGTTCACTTGGTGAAGTGAAGCTTGGCGTTAACTTATATTTTAAATGATTTATCTTGCTTCATCCAATCACTTGGTTAACTCTATTGAGAGCCGTGCTCTACTTTTCTTTAAAAAATTGTTTTAATCAAAGCCGTTTATATGCAAACCTTTTTCTAAGTATATCTTACAAAATATCTAAACGTTTTCAAGCGGCATTGTTCGTCTTGAAGATGATCATGTCGCCAGACTTACTACACATTTGGCATACAACACATTTGATTGCTACGTGTGGCAAGAGTCGACTATGCCGACAGCAACAACAACAACCACAATATATTTTCTTTGTGCTTCTTACGCCATTCTAATCCCAGTTCCCCGCCCTATCCCCCACTTGCCACTTCAAGTGTAACTCTACTTGCCGCAAATATCCATGTCTCTTGTTTTTTCTTTGACTGCGGTAATTCACACGCTCTCGGTCCGCCTATCCATCTGTCTGTCTGTCTGTCTGTCTGTCTCTCCGGCTGCCCGCCTCCTTGACAGTGGACGCCAGTTCAGTCCAGTTGAAGGGGGTTTTGGCCACTGTTTGGAATGATTCTTGCATTGTAATTATCGCATTAATTCTATGGCTTCGGCCCCCTCTCAGGTGTCTGCTGTGTCCACTGGGCCCATCGAGTTGAAGATATTAAGTTACCAGTGACCAGGCGGGCGCCAGTTTGGGGGCGAACAAAGCCAATAACAACAATCTGAACTCTCTCCGCTACCGTCCCACTCCACTCCCATTATCCAAGGTAAACATTGACAGAGCCGGAATCAGTTAAATCGATACGAGCCAATGCGATGCGATGCCGTTGCCAGTTCTCAGTTCCCAGTTTGCCAGTTGGTTGATCGACGAGAGCAAAGAGCAAACATCGTGACTTGCAGCGGTCGGTAAAACATCAAGCATACTAAAATAAAGTACTCAAAACGTATTTAAAAGCACTAAACACAAGTACCAGAGATTAATAAGCGCTTTTGAACTCAGCCGACCAGAAAACTAGTTAATGGCACACAACAACAACAACAACAAACAGACAACTTTATGTGGGCAAAAAATAAAAATAAAATAAAACTAAGTAGGCAGAAAGAACAGTTATCTTTCATCTATCGAAGATGAAATACTCTTTGAACATCTATTGATTTTAATCATGATCCGATTTCACACGTAGTCAACAATGGCAAACTTAATTTTAATCATCTCGTTCAATACTAATTTCCTTAGAAATTGCTGTAGTTCTGACAAACTTTATTAGTTCAGAAAATTATTAAAAAATTATTATTGCATTAAAGATCTACGAAGATTATTACAATTTTCATTTCGATCTTTCGTATCTATAAACTTAAAAGAAACAAATATAGTTTATTTATTTAGAAACCTTACTTTTAATAATGCACAAATCTATTTATTACAGTTAATTTATTAAATCTAAAACTAAACATTTAATTACTTATGCGTTTTGTATAATAGTTTGATAAATATATATTTTTCAAAATTATCATTTTATTTTAATAATGAAAGCAAATGCATTTGAATTATATGTTTTAAATTATGGCTCCAACTTTTGTATGTTTTCCTAGAGTAAGTAAATAATATATTGTACTAGTACTATCAAAAGCATTTATTTGCATATTTATGTGCCTTTTTTTAAACATCAGCAAAGAATTCAACAAACTTTTTTATACTTTTATTTTAAATCTATTCTAACTTGGTTTAGGATTTATTTACTTTACTGAAAATAAAACGCAACTCCATATAGTTCATACCCCAAAACCCAAAGACTTAAGGCAGAAATACACAAATCATGTACTTATGTTTTAAGTATTGCAGATTTTACTATATCGTACACAGTTCACTAATACACTATGTTAGGGTATAAAAAAAGAAAAAGAAATGATAAGTAAAAAACAACAAACAGCAAACGGCGCCGACTAAAGAAAGGGCGTGCTTCATCCATGGATTGTCAACATCGTCAGCTTTTGTGTAGCTCGGAATAGGAGAGGATAGATATTGTGTGCCTGGGCCTGGAGGAAACGGTGTGGAAAATGCCGGTGGAAAACTGCATGCGAAATGGCAATTGGAAAAGCGCAAATAAGCAAGCAAACAAATCAAGAGCCAAACTGTCCAAAGCCGCACAACTTGAGAAAAGCAAACGACAAGCGCAAATAAAACATAGAGACGTTGATGAAGATGGGGACAAAGACAAGGTTGGAAATGGAGATGCAGACACAGACACAGACACAGATACAGATGGAGATGGAGATGGAAATGGAGATGCAAAGAGACGAGCCTGTTGACAGCAGCGAGCAAACAGTGTTGCAGTGTCTACTTGAGAATTGAAATGTAGCCCGAGGATCGAGGGGAATGTCATGGCAACGCCTGCGGTCGAATGACTAGAGAGAGGGGATGGACCAGAGCGACCAACCTGCAGTTGTGTTTAGCATCTGGTGACAGTTGCGGACTCTTTGAAGATACATACGCTGATTTAATAGCCGCCAAAGCGCCTCAGTCGCAATCGCAGCTAAAGTCACTGTCACCGTCACAGTTGAAGTCACAGATTAAACCGATTGCAGTTCATATTTCAAATGATGAATGTGAAAACGGATAGTCGTTGCAAGTACGTACAATATATATTGTTTTACACTTTATCATCATAAAATATTACGCTAAGACAGTGCTTGAAGTCATTAAAGAAATTTATTATTATTGAAACAATGTTAATTGATTTTAACGATCAATAATTAGCTGACGAAGCAGACAACAAAATGCAACTTTGTCTTCTCTCAAAAGATTGTAAACGAAATGGAATTTTCATTATATAAAAATTCAATATATTTATAAGATTCATGTTACTATAGAATTATTTAATTAAGATATATTTTGTTAATTTCTTAACTGCGCCGATATTTATAGATAGTTATAGATAATAATGAATTTTTGAATAATTTATTTAATTAAATATCGACAACTAGAAAATAAAATCTCCCTCTTTGGAATTTAGATAAATCTGCAAAAAGGATGCCATAAAATTATTTTATTTTTATTATTTAAAAAAAATTAGCGGAGGTTAGTTAAAACTAGACAAAACTGTGTATTCGGGAGTGCTCGCCTTTCAAATACTTCGTGTCTATTAGTTGGTTGTCTAAATAATAAGACTTCTATACAAAACCTTTAATAATTAACTGAAATGTTTTATGACTCAGCTGTGGCTGCTCTAGACTATATACCATTTTTATAGGAAAGCAGATGCCTGCTTCTGTCTGTTACAAACATCCGCAAGAACCGATAATACCCTTTGTTATGCCCATTGATTGGTATCAAAAGCAGTAAGAGTGCTTGAAGCACTCGTAATCTAAAGCGTTATTGTTGTAGAGCTGATGGAACCAAATTGTATAATTTGGCCCAGGGCTGCGACTGAAGACAATGCAAAGTGATGCTCAGAATTGAGAAGCCGCACTGCCGTGTGCTGGCTGTAGGTGCTGGCTGAGTCCAGCAGAGCCACTCAGGGAAGACACTTCACACAAAGAGGGCAGCGAAAGAGAGGGAGCGACAGAGAGAAAGAGAAAGAGAGGGCAATGTGACGGGCACATATTGTGTAAACAAAAGATCAAGCCGAGGAGGGCAAGTGTAAGTGCTTACATTAGCTATTATAGGGTAGCTGCGCGGTTGCTGCCGTCGCTGCCGTTGCTGCCACATGCCCCCAGCCCAGATGCCAGAGGGAGAGAGCGAGAGAAGGAGATCTCTTTGATGATATTTTTACAAATGCCCCGATCGTAGTTCAAACAACTGGCAGATTTCGAAAATCAACAAACAAACAATGGCACTGCGAGTACATTCATTCCATGGCCATGGGAATGGGAATGGGAATAGATGTATGTGTGTGTGTGTGTGTGTGTGAGGAGCTTACATGGGTATTAGGCTTTGATGACAATTGAAAGATCATTGAAAGTGGTTTCGGTCTTAGCTCTCTCAAAAACTCAGGAAGTGTGCCTCGATTTGCTGGCAATTGAGCGTAGCACAGCACAGGTGTTGCAACGTTCAACAATTGTGGCAGCAGGCATTGTGAATGAGAGAAGAAGAAACCCCAGCTTGCCACCAATCATTGCCGGCCATGTGCAACGCCCTCTTTTCAAAGTTGCAGTTGCAGCAAGCGCGATAAAAATCTCGCTACGCTTCGCCCATTGCGGCATTTGATGCACCGTGCGATGCCAGCGATGGCAGCAAAATTTGCAGCAATTCGTTTTGATTTGCGATTTTCCGTGGCTCCCCCCGTCCACCTCAATGTGCCACAAAAGGGGCAAGAACAGCAGCGGGCAAAAGGAAAAAGAGAAGAAAAAAATCTTATCTCGCTGCCGGAAATCAAAGCGCACATCAAAGATTGCCGACGCCGTCGTCGATGATGTTGTTGCTGTTGTTGTTGTTGTTGTTGTTGCTGCAGCGGTGTTCAATTGCAAGTGCCCCTCGTTGCACCTCGCTGCACCCGTCGCGCCCACGCGACCAACGACATTGTGGACCGCCCTGCTCCACCATCACCTTTCGCAGCAAGGGGGCCGCCACCTTTCCGATTTTGTTTGATGTCGTTGTTGCTCTTGCTGTGGTCTGCTCGCCGATCGACGTCGTGTCCGCGATCATATTTCCCAGCCAGGAGTGATTGCACACTCACACACACACACACACACACACACACTGACACACAGAAGGCGCTTGATTGCTACGTTTCACCTGGGCACCTGCCACTGTTGCATGCCACAGCCCCGCCACAGGTGGGTTACCCCCCAAAAACGATCTATCGAAGAGCAATTGCTGCATGGCAAAATCATATGAATTACTATATTATTATAAGCATTAAAAGACGTAATAATACCACATTGGCATTAATTAGCATATTTATTGCAGCAAACCGTTGAATTTTCCATAATAAAACACAATTGATTCTTCAGTTTTGCTTGATCAATTCATTAACATGCCACTGTTAGATTAACATCATGTTAACATTATGTTTTGGTCTTAATTATGGGTATTAACAGTGCATGCACCTGAACACGGCAGCAACAACAACAACAGCGACAAGCCGCTCACAGATCTGCGCTCTCTCAGTGTCGCACACTCTCTCGTTCCATGATGGCAATAAGTACATACGAGTGTATACTCTCGTTTAACAGCACTACTGCCGCTCTCGCTGTTTGGCGTGCTTGGTGCTCGCACGCTCTCTCTCTCTTTTTCTGCGTCCGCTTGGCGCACAGCTCAGAGTGGTAGTCCGTTCGTGCAGTTCGTTCAGTCCATGAAAATACTTCGTTGAGAGTGGACTTGTGGCAGTCGCAGTTGGGAAATAGTTGTAAATTGAACGTCTTTGTGCGGCAAATATCAAAATCATAATAAAAAGTCGCGTGTGTGTGTGTGCTTTTAATTGCATATTTTTTTCACGTGCTCTTCTTCTGTGTGTGTGAGTGTGTGTGCAACAACAACAATTCGCTTGTGTGAACAATGCTGCCGATCTGACCCTAACCCTGACCCTGATCTCGATCCAGATCTAGATCCCGATCTCGATCTCGATACCGATTGCAGCCCAATAAGCCAGTTACACTACATATATTCGGACGATTATTATCGCAAGATGCATGCAACAGTTGCAGTTGCAAGTCGCGTGCTGCTTGTGCTACTGCTGCACGCCAGCATTGTGATGCAGTGCAGCGAGGCTGCCAACAGTGGTGGCGGCGGTGGCAGCGGCGTTGCTGGTGCTGGCAACGCTGGCAACTCGAATGGATTACAATGCCAACGGATTGCAGTGTCCGCCTGCCAGGGACTTGGCTACAATATGACCGCATTGCCCAATCTGGCCGGTCACACCAATCAGCTGGAGGCTGAGCTGCAGGTAAGCAAAAAGAAAGAGCACAACACACCTGCCCCTAGCAGTGTCCAGTGTCCAGTGTCTGGTCTCAAAAGCAAACAAAAGCTGATTGCCGCGTGACGATAAGCGTGAATTTTGTGTGGCCATAAAAACAATTCTCGACTCTTACGTGCGAAAACCGAAATTGAAATTGTTGAAAAGTCACAAACCATTGCGAAAGCCAACCGACTGAGACGATGCAGGGTACAGATGGGAGTGGAGACGGAGACGGATCTGTAACTGTGGATATGGACATGACTGAAACTGAAGCCCAAAGCTGAAGTTGAAGTTGTGTCAGTGTCAGTTGCTCTGACGTTGACGATAAATGGCGGCAGCTCATCAAAAGCGCCTCCACTTTTTAGTTATTTTTATATACATACATATGTATATTTATTATATTTTTTTGTTGTGGCTTTTCATTTTTGCGCTTTTTGCCGGTGCTTTTCGCGATGTGCTACATGAGATAAGACCACAATAAAAAATTTGTATTAAACACAACGTTCAACAAATGGCACTGCTCTGCTCCTCTCATGCTAATTAGAAGCCATCAGCTAATGAGAAAACTTAAGGCATTGATCTAGGGCAGGCTGTGTAAACAAATTGTGTGCGATCTGGTAGCTCACAGGTAGATCCGATGCGACAGGTACAAAACTGTAACAGTTACTGGTTTACCCGGGAAAGAACTGGTAGTACGATTAATATACAATATATATATTTTTCAATTCTTACACTTTTCTGCCTTTCCCTTTTGCTTTAAATGTTCTATTTTTGTTGGCAGTTAATATTTAAATATATATGGAAATTAAAATGATTTAATTCAAACAATAAGTGTGTAAAATAAATTAAAATAAAATACATACATATTTCAAAACTACAATTATACTATATAGTTAAAAAAATGAAAGGTTTGTAGCTGTTAAACTCATTAATCATTTATGCGGTGTAAACCAATATTCAAGTCTCTTCACCTTAGACCTTACTTAATCATTTTTGATTAAATCGTTATTAGCGACATTCAAAAGTGTTAACTGTTTTCACATTTCGACATGATTTGCTTGCATAAATTTGTAGCTTAGCCATTACTACCTTATGTTAAAATCGATCTTGATAGAGAGCCAAGTAAACCAACTTGAATGATTTTTGGCAGCCAATAGAATGACACCAACTGTTTGATCTATGAGCAAATAGCAGCTGCTGGTTTCATAAATTCTATTAATCAAATTGCTGTCAGTTTGTTCAGTTTTAATCCTGCAGGACTCGCCGGCTTCTGAATGCTCTGTCAGATGCAGGCTGCAAAGCGAGTATTCCCGCTGTGTTGCAGCTCCATTTGTTGTTGTACGCTACGCATATCTAGACAAGAGCGCAAACACGTCAAGACACACACACACACACAGGGAGTTATCAGTCAAAAGACTTTGGAGAAGCGACAGACGCACAAACATTTAATTGCTTTTCAATGTAAAACGCTGCCTGCTATCAGCGCTGACGTCAACGCTGGCGTCGCTGCCGCCTTTGCATGTTCCAGATAAAATGATAAAAAAAAAAAAAAATAGTAGAAGACGAGCCAAAGAAAACTACAAAGAAAAAAAGGCGAACCGAAATTGTTAACTGTAACTAAAAAAGAGAAGAGAATTTTTGTTTTCTTCTTGGCCGCGAGTGCATTTGAGGTCAGCTGGCTAGAGGCTAGAGGCAACGTCATTCTTGGCCATAATTTACCATGAAAACAGTCGGCAGTGCGTGCCTAAAGTATAAGTAGACGATCATCATGATGATGTTGATGTTGCTCATGATGAGGATGAGAATGAGGCAGAGGCACAAATAGTGGTAGTACATAGAAGCAGCAGAAACAGTAGAAGAAGACAAAGTCGATGCGGATAATGGTGATGGTAATGGGCAGAACGTTTAGCGTAAATCTAGGCGGCATCTGAAGAAAGAAAAGGCAAAGCGGAGATATGGATGGAGATGGAAAGGAGAATGGAAATGGAATTGGAAATGGGAATGGGAATGAAAGAAGTGAGAAATGTGTTTTGTGTGACGTTGCAGGGGTCGCCGGTCATGGTCGGAGCCTTTCTTTTGGCCCAAAGTCCATTAACACCTTTTTGCCCGGCACCGACTCCGACACCAACTCCGACCCCGATCTCGGCAAAGTATCGGTATCGCTTTTGACCGGGCCTTTGGGCGTTTGCCGTTGCCGTTGCCGTTTTGGGCAATGGTCAATGGCCAAATGATGCTGCCGGTACGTTAAGTGCAGCTGAGCTCAGCTCAGGCCAGCTGAGGCCTTGCCATGGCCATTTGCGGCCAAGTCGAGTCCCAAAAAAAAAAACAAAACAAAACCAAAAAAGAATAAAAAGCAAACAACAAAACCCATAAAACTGCACTATGCCTCTAACCGCATTGGCGTTTATCTGCGCTGACCATGCTCTTTTTTTCCACATACCCTGTAAGCATATAAACTAACGAGGTAGCTGCAGTTTGGTGAAGAAAGTATAAGTTAGTATTACTTGTAAAGTATGATCAATAGTTGACCGGCTTTTAATATGAAACCTATTCATTTTTCTTTAATATTTTTCAAACTGAAATTGCTGTTTATTTTTTATCATTTTACTAAGAATAATATATTTTTTAAATGCTTGCTTATTTTGAAAATCAGATACATATGTTATTTATTATACACGTATAATATTCGAAAACTTTCAGCCCATTTCATTCACAAACAAACCAAAATAATGCTGCCCATTTTTATTAAAATGACTATTAGGCTTAGGGTATGTACTAGTCGTGCAGCTAGCAGGCTCACCTGTGTTCTGACTGCTGTTGCTCTAGCTGTGGTTGTTGCTGCTTTTAGGGGGCGTCTGGCATCGTGTTGCCTCCTACAATAGTCGTACTTTGACTGCATCTTATCGCTTGGGCCGAGGCTGCGACTGGCGCTGCTGTAAATGTTCATTCTTCCGCCCTAAATGGCTGTCTCCAGCTGCTTGTGTGTGTGTGCAAGTTGTTTAGACTAAAGTCGAACATGTTTCAAGTGGGCAATAAAAATGAAAGCAACAAACGAATAAAATTAAATCGGAAGCACGTAAAACAGATCAAAGAGTTTCAAAATGAACACGATTGAAACAGCAACAGTGCCAGCAACGATAACAACAGCAACAACAACAACAACAACCGCAGCACCAACATCAAAAGGCCAACTAAAAGCCACAACAACAACAATCATCATCAAAAGCTTTGTGGGCCTCAACTGCAAATGCATTTCCATATGCAAACCAAATTCAAATCTTGTTTTCGTATCTTTCAAGGCGACTAAGAGAGGGGGCAGCGGAGGTTGAGCTGAAAGCAAGAATGGGGTATAATTGAATGCTGTTTATACACGGTCTTCATATAGGTTATCAATGAAAACTATTATGCCACTCGGTCCATCTGTTAAAACCAGTCAACATAACGATTATATTTTATAATAAACGAACCATTTTGAACCCCAACTTTTTTTGAAAATTGAAAACAAAAAATACTTGTTAAATTGTATTGTAATAATTGAAAACTAAAATCGTATGCAAATATCTTGTATATCATAATTTAATTGATCTACACTTCAAGACCTTTCAGTCTTTAAGACACTATAAAAGTTATTCTTGGCAAATGTTGTGACAATTTTATTGCAGCCTCTATGGATGTTTTACATTTGCTAAAAATCGGAAAGGCAATTTGGCCAACTCAGTGCAGTCTACAAATCGTATCACAATCACATTCCATTCGCCAATCCGTTCCAGTAATTGCAGTTTGCATTTGATTCATTTGAAATGATTGGAAAATGAAAGTTATTTAATTGTTGACTTCCACATGCACTTGTGAGCTCCCCTTTTACCGACCGCACTTGTGCATAAGTGTCCAACTGCTTCAATTCAATTTCCAACATTTTCATTGATGCTTATCTCTGAGAGGGTTGCTCTAGTCAAAAGGGGGCAGTAGGGTGTAGGGGGGCACATTGAATTAATTTGCTTGTAATTGTCCGTTGACGAGCACTTTGTCGGCACTTGGTCGCAACGCCCACTGTGTAAACACAGAAGAGATACCGATAGACAGCATGGGATGGCTACAAAGAGAGACAGAGAGGAGCGAGCACAGACAGAGAGAGAGAGAGAGAGAGAGAGAGAGAGAGAGAGAGAGATGGGCAAGTACAGGAGGGAGATTCGACTGAAGCTTGCTTTTTATTTGATTTAACTTGTTTATGTGCTCTGCCTCGTCCTCCTCTTCCCCTCTTCCTCTCTTTTGCCTGCACTGACCCTGTCACTTTCAGTGCCGTTTCAGCTAGATTTTATTTGTTCATTATCATTTCACGTGGCAGCGAGAAAAGCCTCCCTCCCGCCGCCCTTCCTCCCCAATCGCAGCACTAGCTTCCCTCGTTGTCATGTTTGTCATATCACCTCTGATAAAGAAATAGAGAAAAAAAAACGTACACACTTATTTGTTGTAGCTAAATGCGGTCTCCCCACTTGGCACTCGGCAACTTGGCTAGAGATGGGCGTGAAATACCCTGTAAATTACTGCGATCCTTATGAACTTTTGATGACACAAAGCTGACATCATAAATTGTCAATGTTCTTAGCATGTTGAATACATTTTCTACAATATTATATATATTTAATTAATTTTTCTTTTATCTATTTGAACAACTTGAATTAAATTTATGAAGAGATTGTATGTAACTTTAACTGCAATTAAGTTTTCACAAACAGATTTAAGCGCTCGATTTGAATTTAATTGTACTTTTATTTCGATTAAGAAGATCAATTGGCTACTTGTGGTCGAGACATGCTTGCCTTTGAAACACACTAAATTAAATTAATTTCTTAATTTATTGAACACAATTGCTGACTTTCCTAAAGCTATGAAGGCAAATATAAATCTATTTTAACTAAAATCAGTATACAATGTAAAATTGCTAGATCGATTTGGTTTAATATGGTACATATCGATACATGCATTTATATCGTGTCACGCTCAACAAAGCTATCGACACGCTGCCACCTCTAGTAGTTTAGCGACGCTGTCACACTCGTGGTTCGGAGTCGATGTCGGATTTGTGCGTTAAATATGACAGATGAGTGCTCAAACAAAGAAGAGCCCCTACTTCCCCCCCGCCCCCGTCCCGCTTCCCTCACTCGGCAAACCAGCCGAGTCCCTTCAAAGCTGTTGCGCTTTTTAGCGTTTATGTAAAGTAATTGTAAATATTTGAACTGCGTTTTGGGCGTTGTTTAGACATCGCATTAGTCGCTGACGCAGCCAAGATTTTCCCCGCCCCCCTCCATGTCATGGTTCCCCACACACACGATCCATGATCAACACACATCACACATAAGGCCGCCAAAGTTTTGCACCATAAAGACGGCGACATCGACAAACGACAACGACAACGACGATGGCGACAATAAAATTGTTTGATTTGAAAAATCAGAACCCATTAAGCAGATTGCCCGCAGAGCATGAGGGAGTGGGGGGGAAGAGCGAAGAAATTTGATAAATAAAACATAAAAACAGCAACGAGTCAAATTTGAGAACTTGGATCTCCCTCCCCTCCCCTTCCCCTGCAGCGCACACTTCAAGAGTGTGCGCCATAAATGTTTATGGCAAGAATGGCCTGGGCCTGGGTCTGGGTCTCTTTGCCTGTCCCTTATCGTTCTATATACCCCCCCCTTTCCACCCACCAACCCAAAACGATATCGCATATACATACTATTGTTGAGCCCTGGACTATATCGCGGTTTATAGGCACTCGTATATCTATATCTATATCTAGATTGGCTCACGATTTGATTAAAACCAAAAAAAAAGAAAAACAAAAAACTTTTT